>OW618043.2:12971452-13660121 GCA_939531255.2 Thera britannica | reverse complement strand
TATAAAAAAAATATTTTAAACTTTCAACCCTGCTCTGCTGAACGTTTTGCGTGAGTTCCAGACGTGATTCAATTTGTAGGTTATAGGGCTTATAAGGACCTATGATAAACGCGAGAGTGCTAGTTTCTACGAACCCCTTTACATTATAAAAAAAATATTTTAAACTTTCAACCCTGCTCTGCTGAACGTTTTGCGTGAGTTCCAGACGTGATTCAATTTGTAGGTTATAGGGCTTATAAGGACCTATGATAAACGCGAGAGTGCTAGTTTCTACGAACCCCTTAACACTATAAAAAAAATATTTTAAACTTTCAACCCTGCTCTGCTGAACGTTTTGCGTGAGTTCCAGACGTGATTCAATTTGTAGGCTATAGGGCTTATAAGGACCTATGATAAACGCGAGAGTGCTAGTTTCTACGAACCCCTTTACATTATAAAAAAAATATTTTAAACTTTCAACCCTGCTCTGCTGAACGTTTTGCGTGAGTTCCAGACGTGATTCAATTTGTAGGTTATAGGGCTTATAAGGACCTATGATAAACGCGAGAGTGCTAGTTTCTACGAACCCCTTTACATTATAAAAAAAATATTTTAAACTTTCAACCCTGCTCTGCTGAACGTTTTGCGTGAGTTCCAGACGTGATTCAATTTGTAGGTTATAGGGCTTATAAGGACCTATGATAAACGCGAGAGTGCTAGTTTCTACGAACCCCTTTACATTATAAAAAAAATATTTTAAACTTTCAACCCTGCTCTGCTGAACGTTTTGCGTGAGTTCCAGACGTGATTCAATTTGTAGGTTATAGGGCTTTTAAGGACCTATGATAAACGCGAGAGTGCTAGTTTCTACGAACCCCTTAACACTATAAAAAAAATATTTTAAACTTTCAACCCTGCTCTGCTGAACGTTTTGCGTGAGTTCCAGACGTGATTCAATTTGTAGGTTATAGGGCTTATAAGGACCTATGATAAACAAGAGAGTGCTAGTTTCTACAAACCCCTTAACACTATAAAAAAAATATTTTTAACATTCAACCCTGCTCTGCTGGTCGTTTTGCGTGAGTTCCAGATTTGATTCAATTTGTAGGTTATAGGGCTTTTAAGGACCTATTATAAACGTGAGAGTGCTAGTTTTTACGAACCCCTTAACACTATAAAAAAAATATTTTAAACTTTCAACCCTGCTCTGCTGAACGTTTTGCGTGAGTCCCAGACTTGATTCAATTTGTAGGTTATAGGGCTTATAAGGACCTATGATAAACGCGAGAGTGCTAGTTTCTACGAACCCCTTAACACTATAAAAAAAATAATTTAAACTTTCAACCCTGTTCTGCTGAACGGTTTGCGTGAGTTCCAGACGTAATTCAATTTGTAAGTTCTAGGGCTTATAAGGACCTATGATAAACTTGAGAGTGCTAGTTTCTACGAACCCCTTAACAATATAAAAAAAATATTTTAAACTTTCAACCCTGCTCTGCTGAACGTTTTGCGTGAGTTTTAGACGTGATTCAATTTGTAGGTTATAGGGCTTATAAAGACCTATGATAAACGCGAGAGTGCTAGTTTCTACGAACCCCTTAACACTATAAAAATAATATTTTAAACTTTCAACCCTGCTCTGCTGAACGTTTTGCGTGAGTTCCAGACGTGATTCAATTTGTAGGTTATAGGGCTTATAAGGACCTATGATAAACGCGAGAGTGCTAGTTTCTACGAACCCCTTAACACTATAAAAAAAATATTTTAAACTTTCAACCCTGCTCTGCTGAACGGTTTGCGTGAGTTCCAGACGTAATTCAATTTGTAAGTTATAGGGCTTATAAGGACCTATGATAAACTTGAGAGTGCTAGTTTCTACGAACCCCTTAACAATATAAAAAAAATATTTTAAACTTTCAACCCTGCTCTGCTGAACGTTTTGCGTGAGTTCCAGACGTGATTCAATTTGTAGGTTATAGGGCTTATAAAGACCTATGATAAACGCGAGAGTGCTAGTTTCTACGAACCCCTTAACACTATAAAAATAATATTTTAAACTTTCAACCCTGCTCTGCTGAACGTTTTGCGTGAGTTCCAGACGTGATTCAATTTGTAGGTTATAGGGCTTATAAGGACCTATGATAAACGCGAGAGTGCTAGTTTCTACGAACCCCTTAACACTATAAAAAAAATATTTTAAACTTTCAACCCTGCTCTGCTGGTCGTTTTGCGTGAGTTCCAGATTTGATTCAATTTGTAGGTTATAGGGCTTTTAAGGACCTATTATAAACGCGAGAGTGCTAGTTTTTACGAACCCCTTAACACTATAAAAAAAATATTTTAAACTTTCAACCCTGCTCTGCTGGTTTTTTTTGCGTGAGTTCCAGACTTGATTCAATTTGTAGGTTATAGGGCTTATAAGGACCTATGATAAACGCGAGAGTGCTAGTTTCTACGAACCCCTTAACACTATAAAAAAAATATTTTAAACTTTCAACCCTGCTCTGCTGGTTTTTTTTGCGTGAGTTCCAGACTTGATTCAATTTGTAGGTAATAGGTCTTATAAGGACCTATGATAAACGCGAGAGTGCTAGTTTTTACGAACCCCTTAACACTATAAAAAAAATATTTTAAATTTTCAACCCTGCTCTGCTGGTTTTTTTGCGTGAGTTCTAGACTTGATTCAATTTGTAGGTAATAGGTCTTATAAGGACCTATGATAAACGCGAGAGTGCTAGTTTTTACGAACCCCTTAACACTATAAAAAAAATATTTTAAACTTTCAACCCTGCTCTGCTGGTTTTTTTGCGTGAGTTCCAGTTTTGATTCAAGTTCTAGGTAGTAGCTCTAGTATGGATCTATGAGAGACGAAAGAGTTCTAGCTCTTGCAAACTGTTTAAAACCATAAAAAAAATATTAATATTTTTTGTTCAAATCACTTTTTTCAGGTTTTCAGGCTAGAACTATTTCTGAAAAGTATCAGGAACTGTAGAGCAGAGCTTTAGGCACATGAAAATATTTTTTTTTATTTTATTGGTGAAAAATGATCTGCTACGGGAAGTTGGCAGAGCATATTTTCAATTGTTTTTTTTCAGGTTTTCAGGCCAGAACTATTCCTGAAAAGTATCAGGAACTGTAGAACTATGCTGCATGCGAATAGAACTCACTTTTTTTTTTGATCTGCTGGCCAATGATCTGCTAAGTTCACACGCATACAATGAAGTGGGACCAGGACAAGAGAATGATGAAATGATGATGATGAAGCTAGTAATAGTAATGTGCAAGTGAAATAGAAGCTGCATGCCAACATTTCAAGGAAATTGTTTGTAAAATAACTCGTTTGGACCTCATGCGGTAGTAATTCCGATCACTTCCTGAAACATTGAGTGAAACGCGTTCGGCTGCAAAACAACCTGTTTGCACTGTCGCCTGTGATTTGTTTGAGTAAGCAACTAGGTCGGTGTTGTGACAACTAGCGAAAGCCTCATCTTGGATGAGTTTTCGTCACACGTCGGTAATAGTTTTAAGAAGCCCATAATAGAATAGAATAGTATTTACTTACATCCATAATTTTGAAAGTAACAATGTAACTTAGAGACTAGTGTTCGTGATTTTACGAAGACTATTTATTGAAGAGTGTGCAGCTGCATCCAAAAATGGTTCAGGGGACAGTCCCAACTTTCGGAAAATACATTCACGATGCTGTTCGGGCTGCCACGGTTTCTTGTTCGGTTTCATAATGACGCGTAACGCTTGCGCAGTATGGCGTGAAAACCGTCGACTCTATTTAGAGCAAACATGCCTGAAGCTACAGAAACGTGGCAGCCCCAACAGCACCCTGAACGCATTATTGTATTGGACCCGTAAGACGTTGAGTGCTTTCTGCGTAAATCTTGTCCAAAGGCGGCAGGTTAAAAAGATTGGCAGTACGCTCTGAAGAGCGTCACCTTGATAATGCTATACGCTTGCAGCCTGTTGTAGTAATTAGGTGACAAACTTCTTAGGGCGTTCTAATCAACAGCTTCAAATAATACAAAATCAAAGATAGGTAGGTATATCATCAGAAACGAATGTTCCAAAATAAAGTTTAAAAATGTTTTTTTATGATGAAACAAATTTTTCCCTTCAATTAAATTCGGTGCTCGTATTTTTATTTGGTCGAAAATGCTTCAAGTTTTTTTTCAAAACTTAAAGACGAGCAAAATGATAATTTTATTATATTTATTACCGCCACGTAAAATAACGAGGAGCGAAAAAGAAAAAGTTTCTCAAAGATAAAAATATGCTGATTACAGCACAAATATTGCGATGGAGTTTTCACCTTTTAAGAAAATATTTTTTACAGAGACATGAAAGCCTTGCGCACATCTAAACGGTCTACGGTGGCGGTCAGTGAACGCTGTCAAATATGGCAGCGATGTTTGTTAGCGTTTGACTGATCGCTACCGCAGAACGCCTAATTGTGCGTAAAGCTTAACTTGTTGCTACGCCCTGCTACGCCACAATACGAGTTCTACGAAACGCGACGAATAAGCATCGCACGTCACGCTACGACAGTCGGGTAAGGCCTACGGCAAATTGTAGGCCTACCACATGCTGTGTCTGGCTCTGGCTTTGGTTTTGAGTCAGTGTGAGTGCTGTCTAAATAAATCCTACGTCGAAACGTCACACACATAGTATAATTCACTGGTGAGCACTCACACAGACTCAAACCCAGAGCCAGAGACAGAGCCAGACAGAGCTTGTGGTAGGCCTACAGAGCGGTTTTCATTAGCGTCATGCTGTAGCATAGTCCTGTAGCGCTGCTTTGCCTTATGGGACGTCAGGCGCATTCTGTTTGAAAAGTATCAACTTGAATTCTACGAAACAAAACAGCGCTATAAGGCGGCACAATAACGCAACCCTATAAGGCCGTTCTGTTTACCAAAGCTTTTATAATCCAAAAACAAGTAATGAGACGCTTCTTGTTGATTTAACAAACTCTCCGACAAAAAGACAGTCGTTTGACGACAAATCCTCTTTCGCTCGATGTGCAGAAATACTATTTAATATTTCCCGTTTCGAAGTCAAACAACATTCAATCCCATTTAAGCTATTGATTCGTGCTAATTCGATTCAAAAGCAATTGAGGCCATCCCTAAAATGGCGGTTCGCCAGAATAGAAGCGTGCTACGAAACAGCTGCAGGGCTACCACGAGCTCCATATGGTTATGGCTATGGCTGTCAAAATTGTGTCAACGGTGTCAACACATTCAAACCCAAGAAGAAAATGAATGTGTGGGTCAGCCAATCTATACACAATTTGACAGCCATAGCCATAACCATATGGAGCTCGTGGTAGCCCTGCTGGTTCGTCAAAAATAGCATGCAGAGGGTAGGTTGAAAATGGTCGTTGATTAGTTTTAGCATCAAAAGAGAAAAATCGGTTGTCTGTAAAGTCGGTTTACTGACAATAGTTGAATGTGACAACGTTATACAGCTGTCCACGCGGACGCATCGCTCACTCAAGTAGGAGTGAGACAAATGTCGAACGCTGCCGAAGGCGGAGGCTGATTGTGCCTCTTTGTCGCTCGTTCCGCGCTCTCGCTTGCACTTCAAGCCTTAAATGGAACGCCTCAGAGTGAGGTAACGCCGCATGAGTCATATTTTTTTGTGCGTGCAGCCGGCTCCATTGAATTATAAGACGTTGTCACGTCAAAAAATACATGTCATCAGCCAAACAAAACTTAAATAATTAAATCAATTATTATTTAAATTCAATCAATTTAACTTGAGGTTAACGCAGTGGGCTATATTATTAGTCAAGTAGGTAGGTAGAATTATACCTACCCTTAAACTAATTTAGATTATTTATATGTTACAGCTGTTTGTTGTCCCTGAAATAAAATAAAATAAAACACAGAAACAAATGAAAGAGACGTAGAACGAACCGAAGCAAAAAAGATAGATACACATTCGTAGATTTATTCACATAGCGTTATCTAGCCCCATACTAAGCAATGAACGCTGTGACTGAATGTGAGGAGCAATAGGTTAGCATGGTAGGGGTATGTAACGAGAAGAGTGCTAGCACTCTACCCATACCACGCTAACCTATTGCTCCTCACATTCAGTCATATCTAGATATGAAGGTGGATGGATATAGTACAGAAGTAGAGGTAAGTTTTATTAACAGCTTAAACTAACACACATTTTGAGCAAAAAATACAACGTGTATGCAATAAATAAATGAAAAAAAAAAAAAAGTTGGCTTTTACGGCTTAGTAAAGTAAACAACGAAATAGAATAAATTTGTTTTCGCTGGGGTAAAATTACCCCTTCTACTTTGATGTAATTACACCAAAATAAAAGGGTTATACTTGTTTTGTTTGCCTTTTGCGACGGCGCCGTGGTTATAAAAGGAAACTTGGTCACTTCCTGTTGAGAGAATAACAAAATCTTATTTCTCAGCCTCAGAAGCGGCCTTTTTGTTTGATTTGTAAATACTTGTTCCAAATATTTGAGTCTCTTTTATACTTATATATTTTATATTTATTTAGTAATTCTATGACTTTCATAAAGGCTGTGCACGAGTAGGAAACATAAAAAGGTTTAATGATAATTATCATCAAACCTTCTTATAATTATAGTTATTAGTTGTTTATTTTATTTTGTGGAATATTGTGTGGCATAAAATAAATAATTTGATTTTATTTGATTTTTAAAAACATAATATAAATACTGCGTACAATGCACACAACACCAAACTAAGCAGAGCTTGTACGATTGAAACTAGGTGCAGATAAAACATTTATTTATATTATTTTGTTAATACTTAGCTCAAAAAGTGTATTCACAGAAATCACGCTAAACAAGCGTATAACTGAGTGGGGAAGTAACTTTAATAATATCAATAGCCTGTACGGAAATAAGGTCATTTATATTACTTAATTACACACCTAAAGCGCGCTTGGCATTGACACCATAGTAGAGCATTAATTTACAACATAGTACGCAATGTGGTGTGCTCTACAAATTAATCCCTCGAGAATACAGTCATATACAGCAAACAAACAAATAAAAACCGTACTAGGAAGACTGAGCTAGAAGATTTGGAAATAAGTTTAGACACCTACTAAAAAAAGCTTACGACTGAAGCTAAGCCTTTAAACTGAAAAAAAATTAGAAAAATCACAGGTGATTCTCACAATTTTATCGGTCCATCAGGTTTCTTCCACAGAGGGGTTTTGTCTCACGTTTCGTTTTTCCGGATATAAGTCATAATAAAGTAAGGAAAATCGGCAAATTCATCATCCGCACTTGATGTGCGGACTGGTTTCCGCAAGTAGGCCGCTGGCGGGCGGACGATGTTTTCCTGCACCATTTTGAGAGATTGTTTTTTTTACTGACACAAACTTTTCGACAGAAAAACTGATTGTATTTGAACCCACGACCTTAGGATCGGAAGGCGGGGCCGGTACCACTAGACCATCGGTGCTCTCACAAGTCACAAGTAAGGTCAAAACCATTTAAAAATGACATTATTTAACCCCTTACATAAATAAGTTGGAAACACACACTAGCAAAAAAAGTCTAAGCCGTGTAAGCAAATTAATTCACTACGTAGGCAATTTAATAGGATTTAGTACGGCTATAACTTTTCTACCCCGAACCTAATGGCTGGATTAGGTTTAGTTTGCTTTTTTACCCACGGTTCAACGAATATCGCACCATACATAGGTAGGATATAAAAAAACTAAAGCTAAGTGATTTCATTTTACAATTTTGTTGTTTTAAATTCTTTTTTATTTATAATTTTGAATAAAAAAAGTAAAGCTAAGTGTTTTTGTTTCTTTATCTTAAATATGCCCTGTGAATTGCCCTGTGTATTGTAATGCTGTGTCACCATTTTAAAAGTTACAATTTGTATAGATCTTATGTACAGGCGTATAAATTGATCCCTACCTATCGTGATCTTCCGATACACAAATTGAGAAGAACCTGACCCAAAATTACCTACACGCAAATGTATTCAAAGTCACGAGCTCCATATGGGGCCAGAGCATGTTATTCAAGCATTACCAGCCATGCCATAAAAAAGTTTATCGATAATAACCATCTACGACAGTAGACTACATCTATGTAGGTAGTACAAGCTCTGCTTAGTTTGGGGCTAGATACTGTTGTGTGAATTGTCCATAATATTTATTTATTTTAATGTACGCAAAGCTAGTCATAGTATTTTTTTTATTATACGACCAGCTGATGAAACAAGCTTATGGCCCGCCTGTAAGCCTACCACAAGCTCTGTCTGGCTCGGTCTCTGGCTCTGGTTTTAAGTCTGTGTCATTGTTGACTTAATAAATCCTATATACGTCGAAATGTCACACACACGGTATAATACACTGGTGAGCGAGTGCTCACCAATCAATCAGAAAAATCGCTTACGCATTTTTATGTTACGAGACTATACCCACCGAGGGGTCCTTCGTGAGTTTTTTATTTAATGTACTCCTAAGTTATTTAAGTAAATATGTTAGTTATGGAATAATAAAGGCTTTCTTATTATTTTTATTTACTTATTGGATATTTACCCGCCGCTCACCAGTCTTATTTTTTTACCTATTTACCAGTAGGTATAAATGTTAAAAAGGTATTATTTTCTTTCAAAGTTATCCCAATTGGCCTCTTTATTTATTATGATCTGTTTATATGTATGTTGCGGCTGTAATTTTTTGTTCTTGTTTGGGATACGAGTATGTTTTTAATCTTATATTTCGGTACATGACAACAAGCTTGACGCATCTCAAAGGACCTTCAGTGGTTATTTATACGGTACTAAAGATATCTGATAGCTACCGTGCCTGAGGTTACGAGATATCCCTTTTAAAACTCAGTTTTTTATGCCCAAAAAAAGAAAATACGCTACTTTGTTCAAATAATATAATAATCTGATAGAATGTCATAAAAGCTGCGAAAGTTTTTAGGACGCTGAACCGAGACAATCACTGATAGTTGAACAAATAAATAACTTTCATGCGAACACGTTTTCTTACTTAAATTTATACATAGTATTAAAGTTTGGCCAATTTTTGACGTGACAACGTCTTATAATTCGATGGAGCCGGCTGCACGCACGAAAAAACATGACTCATGCAGCGATACCTCGCTCTGAGGCGTTCCATTTAAGGCTTGAAGTGCAAGCGAGAGCGCGGAACGAGCAACAAAGAGGCACAATCAGCCCCCGCGTTCGGCAGCGTTTGACATCTGTCTCTCTCCTACTTGAGTGAGCGATGCGTCAGCGTGGATAGCTGTATGACGTTGTCACGTTCAACTATCGTCAGTAAACCGGCTTTACAGACAACCGATTTTTTTTATAGGAGAACGAGAACCCATCCTGTGTGGAATCGTATTCCACCCAAGATAGTTTTACTATCTAGCGATTTTTAATAAATAAGTTCAGTGATATTTTAACTATTAGTATTCCCAAGCGATAAAACCCAATAACAGTATGGAATGGAAGTTTTTTCTGAAAATTCTAAATTGACGATGTGAATCTAAACTAAACCATCCAGCAAATGCAAATGCATACAATACAAAAAAAACATTCAAATCGGTCCAGCTATTTAGGGGAAGTACAGTGACATACACACGCACAGTAATAATTATATTATACTTATTAAGAAAAGCGAAAACTATCCATTGAATACACTTAGAACTCACAGTAGAACTATATAATACTTATAAAAAAAAACGAAAACTATCCATTGAATAGTTAGACTCTGTTCATCTTTATAACACGGAAAACAATCATCTATACGCATTCCGATGCCATTTCCTTCACCTCCCCGACTAGTGATGTGTCTCTAGGTCTCAGTAGTGATGTCCTATTCCCAAAACTGGCTAACAATAAGTACCTACATATTTATAAAAGAAAATTGTGAAAACTATTCAGACTTCTCTCTTCACACTTTGTCTATTCCTCTTTGTGCTATTTCTTGTTTTCCAAGAAGAATGAAATAACGGTGTTTGCTTCTCAGAAAACGGGAAGAAAATAGGAAAGTAATTGGAAGCGTAGGTGTTGTTTTCTATTTGCCTCGTGTCTATGGTTTCAGTAAATAATATATCTTAATATTATTTATGCGACCTTTCCAAATAATAGAGGTTATTTTTGGTTGGCAACAACGAAACCCTGAGGACATCCCAGAGGCGCGTCTCGATCTAAATAGAGGTGAATGTTTTATGGCCTGCGCACACCTAGTTCGCTGGCGGTAGCGAACAGTGAAACGCTGTCAAATATCGCTGTCAAATCTCAAATCTGACAGCGATATTTGACAGCGTTTCACTGATCGCTACCGCCAGCGAACTAGGTGTGTTCGAGCCTTAAGTCGCTTAGTTACGTACATTTCTTTCTTTTGTTAGATTTACCAGTAGCATAAAATAAATTCTTAAGCTTGTGAATTAGAATAACTGATTACTTACTGAATACTTATGCAAAGTGACAGCAAAGTTTGGAATTGCTACTCAGTTCTCCATTTTTTCTAAAAACTTGAAAATAGGAACGTTTATAAGTTTAATATATAAACTATAAATAATAAATATCTACTTAATGTTAAAATTTGTATATAATTCATTATAAAAATTATTCAATTTTAAATATTAGAATATATATTTTTTTAATTAGGTATTTTTTTATGCCAATTACGCTACGCTACTTGATATACGCTAATTGATTACATAATAATATTGCAAATATCTTTGACAACAAACTAAACAAAACATTACATTATTCGCTACTACATTACATTATTGGCTAAAAATAAGAACCTTTTTTACAATCAATGAGTGGGCTTCAATGATTAGGAAACCAATATTCAGCTTTATCTTCGTAAAAATAAAGTTCAAAATAAAAGGTCGCCTCGCACACGTCACCAGCCCGTTGATAGCGAGGCTTTGCCATTACAGAAAGTTGCAAATCCAGAGGGCCTACCACAAACTCTGTCTGGCTCTATCTCTGGCTCTAGTTTTGAATCTGCGTGAGTGCTCACCAGTGTATTATACTGTGTGTGTGACGTTTTGACGTAGGGTTTATTTAGACAGCACTCACACAGGCTCAAAACCAGAACCAGAGACAGAGCCAGACAGAGCTTGTGGTAGGCCTACAGGTACAATCCCGCGTGGACACTGACATATGGAAACTGGAGCGCAGAACAAAGGCCCACTTGTCCTACACATCCACTAGTTTTTTATTTACAGCGATTGGTATTATTGCACACTGGGGGGAAAACGGCCTCCGTATTACGTAACTAGCAACAGGACCACGGTATGAAAACAGGTCACGGCTAAAGAGTATGTACACATGTATGTAAAGAGTATCATTACCAAAACACAAGATTGTGACTCTCATTTAGGTTTTTTGTGTATCTTTTATTGCAATCAACACCTAGCCTCTTTGTGATTTTGTGAAGTGCAGTAAACACTATAAAACCAATAAAAATCCTAGCCTCTCAGCTCAGTTGGTAGTAGTTCTGCTTTCTGCGACGTAGGACGTGGGTTCGATCCCCACCGAGAACAAATACTTGTGTGGTGAACATTGATAATTTTGTTCTCTGTCTGGGTGCTATATTGTATTTTAAGTATGTATTTACAAAAAAAGTAGCATTAAGTAATCTAGATAAGTATTATATCAGCTATCAGGTTCCTATAATAAACATTATAGTGTGGTGAGGATTGTCCATATCTTTTTATTTTATTTTATTATGAAAGTTGGTATATTCTATTTTATTTTCGATTATCATTTGCGAGCTGAATGGCATACAACCCCAATTTCCGAAAGTCAATTTCAGGACAAGCCGATATCTAATACCGGACTAGTTTAGATTAGTTTGGCGAGAAATAACTTTTGGCCTAGCCGTCTCGATGATATTACAAACATAGCCTATAGAAGAGAAAGCGTAGGGCTTTTAAATACAAGAAGCTTCAGAAAAAATGTAGCGTTACATTAAATTGAGAAAACAGTGTCGAAGTGTTTTGGTTCTACGGATGTGGGTGCCGGTGAAACTACTGGCACGTGAGGCTGAACATCTGTATGCCCTAAGTTGATTGACGCAGGGCAGTGCATCTTAGCGTACATTCATGACGTGCGTGAAGGCTTTGTTATGCTTACTACTCAACATCAGGTGGGCCATATGCTTGTTCCGTTACTATTTGTATAAAAAAAAATGTTTTTCAATGTTTCTTAATCACAAGGGAAAAAATGCTAGGTTTTTTATTCAACCACTAAAATTAAAGTAATTTAACAATTAGAAGTACTAAAACTTTAATGTTAAAGTAGATATTATTATTCTGTCTTTACACCCTCCTGTGTATTTGTGTACTTACCACTTTTACTTATAATTTGATTTGGGACCCCAACTTTTAGGGTTGATGTATCGACCACCAAACTTTAGCGTGTGAAAGTGACAGCTTTTCTGTAGGAGGATAGTAAAGTGACCAGAATATTTTAGTGGCGACGGTACCGCAAAGGGTTGTGGGCTCGGTTCCCATGACGGACCAAATATAACATGATCTGCAGTGTATGCAAATAAAATGTGAATTCTTTCCTTAGACATAGACATTTATTTATTTCTTACATAAGCACACCTAAACCAGTAAAACACACAAGGACACTAAAAAAATAAAGATACCAATAGATACATCGATACTGGAGAAGTGCGTCGTGTTTCTGTGTGCTACACCAGCAAAAGGGTTGACTCAGCATAATGCCTAGCTACTGTGAGGAAGCTATGCGCTGGTATTCTGTCAAGACTACTAGGTCAGCCAAGGGAAATAAAAACAATCGTTATTAGATCTTCGTCACAATTTTATGACGACAGTTATCAATTTTAAAAGTCCCTCCTTATTCCTAGTTAAGTGTAAGCTTAATTTGCCATCCAATGATGCAAAGTTGCAAAGTACCTTTATGCTAAAAAAATCTTACCTTTAATTATTTCAAACTAGATTATGAGCAGGCACTAAGTGCTTTTTCCCTGTGATAACTTTTAAAAGCTTACAAAGTAGTTCAGGGGCTATTCAATTACCATTCTGTTAACAATGTCACCTTTTGTCTCTGGGGTATGCAAAGAAGCTTGAGTTTTTATGGACTTGTCATAAAATGGAATATTAAAAATATACATACCTAGGTATATGGTATTTTTGTCTCTGAATGAAAATATACCTACACGTATCTGAATAGTAAAATACAAATATTGCTAATTTGAGTCTAAAATAAAAATAAACTACATTTTAAAAGAACAATGGCCTAGAAAATTTAATAATGAACTCTGTTTTCTACCTGTATGTATTACAGGTAAAACAGAGTTCAGATCACCGACCACAGGCGATGTGCCCAAAAAGCTGGCAGCTAAACTAATTATTTGTCCTAGGTAAGCGCCAGCTCTATGGTCACCAAATTTAAGTCTTAATTAAATTTAAATTTAGTCTTATTTAAATTTTATTAATAATGGTACCATTAATAGTATAGCAGTCATTTAGTTTAGCAGACGGTTAAGTTTGTTGCCTTCTCTATTTGCTGATTTGAAAGTGACAGTAGTGAGTGACGTACATTTAGATGACGCTTAGGCGTTCAGTTGTGGCGATCAGTGAAACGCTGTCAAATATCGTTGATATGTTTGACAACGTTTCACTGATTACCACCGCAGAGCGCTTAAATGTACGTAAGGCTTCAGGCATTATGAATGAGGGGGTAGTCTTTAGTGTACACAGAAAAGTAATTTTCATATTTTACACGGGTGTCTATTTCTTGGACTAAATCAACAGCCTATACAAATGCGTGCCGTGGACAAGTTAATGGTCACATTTTGCAAAGGTATTGTATAATTTTCGACTATATCATACAGAAACCATTTATTTTTTTGGTAAAAATATGAACGGTAAAAACTAGCTTGCCTCTCTAAAGTTTTTGCGAATTAATTTGAATGTCACTGGCAGACAAATCGGTCTACCCTCTTTCCACTATTTTATAGTTACAGATAGAGTGCTATAACCACTGGCCATCAAGGGAAAAGGAAAACGAACCAAGGCCTTAATATAATTGAACCGAAGGTTAAAAGCTCCCTTTATGACGTTAGCGTATTGAAGGCCCAAAAGTATTAGGTGACAATACATTGTCTGGCCTCTCAGTTTAGTTGGTAGTAGCTCTGCCTTCTGCGCCGTAGGTCGTGGGTTTGATCCACACCGAGAACAAATATTTAATTTTGTGTAGTGAATGTTTGTTCTATGTCTGAGTTTCTCGCGTATACTAAGTATTTATTTACAAAAAAAGTTTTATATCAGCCATATTAGGTTCCCATAGAAACTAACTTGGAATGCAAGTTAACTAAAAAAAATATTTATTGGTTCCGCGGAAAGTCAAAGCAGATATTCGGACCACAAGGTTTCCCCTTGCCACTTTATTTCTATTCCCAAAAGCCAGCAATCTTTAAAGAAAATCGATTCTTTCTCACTCCAAAGTGACTTATTTACCTTCGTAGAGTAGACATATCTTTCCTGAACCTTTTAGAAACTCGATATTACCGGGCTGTTTTTAAATTTACTTTATCAAAAGATAAAGCTGTATCTTCGTTAGGCAACTGATGGAGAGCAACAGTTTTTTTATTGGTACAGTCGTATTTAAAGAATATTTTGAAACCCCGGCTGGTATTCATCAGTCATTTTGTCGTGAAGACGTGATTATGACATAATCTAGCAAAAATAACTACACAACTTATGGATTAGTTTCTGAAACATATTTAATTTTGCTATTTAAACACGTGAAGGGTATCGTAGTTAAAAATGTGTTAAGTTATAAGAAAAGTGTATCTGGAAGCCCTGAATAAATAATTAAATAACCGTTTTGTAGCTACTGCATTTGTTATACCATATAGTAATATCAATGATTGTTATGATTACTAATTTGAATTTAAATCACTGTTAAGAACCAATTTATAAATCTCTCTCTCTATTATCGCGTCACTGGTTCTTTCGAACCAAGTGCGGTGAAAGGATTTTAAGTGCGCCTAAAAGAGGCTCCTTTCGTGAATCAAATTAAAGTCATTAAACATTTAAAGTAATAAAACAACTTTTGTCGGTATCTTGGAAAATCGCGCGACTTGTCAGGCGACTTTTGTCGCCTTGCGAATACACAGCTTTACTATGCCAAAAGCTAAGGTAAGGTATAATCAAAAGTTAAAAGGAAAACATTTTCATTTAATGCTCGCCGGTGGGAAACGGGATATATTACAACAAAATGTTCGAATTTTACAAACCCAAATATGTTTTGTTACAAAGACTTTTGTTTAAATTAAATTAAATAATTATGTTGGGTATGGATGAGAATGAAAAACATGAGACTTAATGATTATGTGGGTGCTCGTAAGAGTTTTTAAAGTTTTTAATAGGTTTCTTGACGTTCACAATTTGGTTAGTAGTAAAGTAGGTTAGTCGCACCAATAGACTAACGTTCACAAGGAAGAGAACGAAGCGCACATTTTATTTACGTCTCTATCTTTTATTACCAAGTAATGTAAAAGTTTGACAAGACTTTTTCATCTGTAAACGATACCTGCGCTTAGAAGCGATGAAATAAATGAAGCTTTGACCATGTATAGTTTTCAAATAAGACAAATTCAGTTGAAAGCATGACAAAGATCTACAAATGTAAAATCATGTCCCGGCTCATCTCGGGACATGATGCTCTCTCATATTCAAAATAGGGTTAACAGAAATAACTTACACAACCAACATAAAACTCGATCAGCATATTATAGGATACGATATTTTTTAAGGATTCAGCTCGTATTTCTTCGTTTTGTATCTCAATTGCGACCTCCCTAATATTTTATGTTTTTCCATAAAAATAATACGGCACCCCTATGTGTAACTTTTCGGTACAAGGAAGCCTTCTTGGCAATATGAAGTGCGCGTACAGTCAGCTCCAAACGAAAACGGAAGTTTATTGGAAACCCTTCTCAAATGAAATGGAAAGGGAAGTACCTACTTCCTTTTTTACCCACAGATGTAGAAAACCTAGCTCTGAAATAATACAAAAACAAAAGTGGACAAAATTTTCTTTGTGTTTTCTCTTCGTGGTCTGATTCTATTGGTCTAATGTTAATTGTTAACCTTATGTGTCTCAAGCTTTATGGAGTCACTGAAAGCCAGAGCTGGCAGGGGCATGGTGTTCGTTTTTCGTCTTTAATATTTTTGGTTATCATGTTTTGTGACGAAAATAAATACTTTCTACTGTATTATGTTGGTTGATTGGTCTAAGGGGTGATTTGTAAGGTGATTTGTAAACCTCTCAGCTCAGTTGGTAGTAGCACTGCCGTCTTCACCGTAGGTTGTGGGTTCGATTCCCACCGAGAACAAATAATTTGTGTGGTTAACACAGATGTTTCGTCTCTGCCTGGGTGTTATAGTGTATTCTAAGTATGTATTTACAAAAAAGGGCATATAAGTATTATATCAGCTATCTGGTTCCCATAGTAAGTGGCAGTGGTTGTTGTTTTTCAAACAGTAGCAATGAACGCCAGAGGCTAAGCAACAACGCTTGGTATCATTAAATTCAGAAACTGAAAACTCATGAACTCAAAAACTCATTAACTTTCAGACTGAACGTTCATAATGCTTCCAGAAGTTCCGTTGTTATTGGAATAAATGTTTTCCAAATAGCTTTAATGTTACCAACATGAAAACTAAGTTTACAAATTGTTTAAATTTTTATAACTGCTTTAGCAAGTGATTAAAGAATTATTCGGTTAAAAAAGCCCGAGTTTTATTTATTTCCTCGCAAATATATGTATGTTATCTAAAACGTCGCATGACATACGTGCACTTTGATGATTACAGCCTCTGCTTTATTGTAGTTTTCAACTTACCGCACTTATATCATAATGTACTATTATTATACCCCCCTCCCCCCTTCTTTTTTTGGTGAAGTTTGTCGATCTTAGCCGAAGAGACCGTATGGCTTACGTGACGGTGACGAGTTCATTGAATATGTTGTAAATAAAACGAAAAAAGCGGCCAAGTGCGAGTCGGACTCGCCCATAAAGTATTCCGTAGCAACAAGTAACATAATATAAAAGTTCTTGTAGTTCGTCAAAAGGTAAATTGATTATTATGGCAAATGTCCTAAAAGTCCTATATTTATGTAAATCCATTAAACCAGGAGGTTATTTATGCACGTAAATAGGTAATAGTACCGGAAATCTAACACCACCTTACTGGTTGAGGGTGATCCATTGTTCTCTGACAGTTAATTTCCTATGCAAACTAGTGCAGGGCGTTACAAGATCCACTGACGTCATTTATCAAGCTGTCAGGTCCCTGATTCAGAAGCGTGTGACAACTGGGAAGTTTGGGATGCTTCTGCTTATCCTCTAACCTCTACTGAGAATTTCTATTATTCGTGAAATTTACTGGTGATAGATACAATTTTATTAATTTACAAATATATTTATATCAAATCACTGGAAGTTGATAATTCATTGACCTGGCCATAGTAGCCACGCTATGCATCTACAAACCCCATTTCAATCACAAAAGACTAGAAACTAAATTATTACAATTTTGAGCATGATTGTAACGTAAACATTGTAAACATAAACTTAGCTAGGTCATATTAAAAATGTATATAAAAACTACATATTATTATGTGTGTACACATATAATAATATGTAGTTTTGTAGTTTTAAGGAGTACTCCTTGTATAGGTATTTATTATGCATCCATAAGTAGGCCTACCACAAGCTCTGTCTCTGGCTCTGGTTTTGAGTCGGTGTGAGTGTTGGCTAAATAAATCCTACGTCAAAACAAGCCTGAGCTTGTGATAGACCTACTGGTATTACACTTAGATTTATTGATAGAAAAAAATCATAATTATTAACTTGAAGTTTACAATGAACTTACTTCCGAAAACTAGTGCTTCCATGGTCAAGTCATCAAGTAAAGAGCAATGTACCAAATGAAGGACCTAAATAGAAGCTGGCAGGGTACGGTACTTATTGCACCGTGGTTGGGATGTTGCCACATCGCCATCGATTGGAAGTATCGTTTGCTGTAGTCCATCCAATTTACTATTATTTGTTGGGTAGTATGTTGCTAGTACTAGAAGTTACAGTTAACGAAACAGAGGTAGACAACACAAACGTTGGGAGGACGATAATATAAAAGAGGCGGGCCCAGAATGTACTCGGACCGCAAAAAACAGAACACAGTGGAAGCCAAGTTGGGAACACAAACCCCTTTGCCGATAAATCAGAAAAATAAAGATTTAATTTTAATTTAGTCAGGCAATAAGTTAACAAGTAGGAACGCATTGTAAAACAACAATAAAGGCTTTTATTTTATTATTTTGCTATTTAACTTTATTATTTTGCTAGTTTGGAGCAAATACTCGATGTCACGAGGTATGAAGATGAAAATTCTAAGCTAGTATTCAACAAATTTAGTTTCTTATGTTTTCAATAAGTATAGCTACATAGAAATATTTAACAACAAAAATATCAATGTAGTAGGTTTTTAGTGTTTACTTAAATAGTTTAATATAAAAACAACAGAATGTACATTATTTACAAAAACTAATATTATGAACACACAATAATTATTATGTGAATGAAATAAAAGTTTTGATTGATGAAAAGTTTCACCAACCTCAAGCAATGTGCCCAAAAGGCTGGCAACGTTGCCTCTTTGAATGCAAGCTATTAAGCTGTTTCTTTACTTATAATCTTTAGAATATCATTAAGATTTCACAAAAATCCTTAGAGTTATGAAACAGATGGGATCGGATACCTTTTTCGAATAATAATTAAAAAGAATCCTATGATTGCATAGAGAGGTAATTCTTAGCATGAAACGAAGTAAAATTACATTTGATGAATCAATTTCTTCCGTAAGAAATTGCTGCTGCCACTTGCCTCAAAATTGCAGCAAGCTGCCACTTAAACTGAATTAACAGCCTCCTAACCCAATTTAAGAGGAATCTCACCCCCGCTACGAAATTACTTTCCGCTACAAGAAGACAGCCCTCGGAGACACTTGTTCTTTCGTGATCACTCAGCTTATTTAATCAAGGGGCTAGTGGAGTCCCACGCGACTTCGCTCGCGTGAAAGATATTTCAAATCGGAGCGCGTGTATTCAATTCAATTCATTTAATTCGGAACATTTGAAACCATATCACACATAATAAAAATTACATTTCAAAAATCTTCAAAAAACGTTTCATAGTTACCTCGCCTTGAGTGAGTGAGGCAACTTTTTTCACAAATATACAGGGTGTCTGGGAATTAATACCTAGGTTAACCCGAGGGCAGATTATTATCAACGCTCTCAAGAACAACAAATGTTATAAAGTTTTTTTATAATTGGTGATTATTTGAAGAAATGTGTAGCAAAGCTTGCTTCAAACTGTAGGCCTACCACAAGCTCTGTCTGGCTCTGTCTCTGGCTTTGGTTTTAAGTCTTTGTGAGTGTTGACTAAATAAATCCTATCCTATCGAATCATCACACATACAGTTTAATACACTGGTGAGCACTCACACAGACTCAAAGCCAGAGCCAGAGACAGGACCAGACAGAGCTTGTGGTAGGTCTTCTGCCGGTTGTTACCACTACTCCATCATCTCCAGGCAATGCTGTAGATGGCACTGACAATGTGTCTCATTTATAATTTTAATGGAACTAGCGTTTCGACGACAAGAGAAATGTCAGGAACAGCAACTAGTTTTGTTCCTTTTGTTCCAATAGTTTGCACTTAAACTACGATATTAGTAAGACATTCACGAACAAAGAGCCGACGATTGCCGGGGAATAAATGTTTTCGAATGCGACAACGAACCGCGAAATGAAACACAAGAAGAGATTCAGAGAAGTCGAAATCGCAAAGATTGTAAAATCTTCAGAATCTTTCTTCCTTATAATAAAATAAACAAATATTATGAAGAGTTCACACCACACTTTCAAGCCCCAAATAAAGCAGAGCTTGTACTATGGGAAACAGATCGCGGATATAATGCTTAAATAATACACTTATTTACACAAAGATCCTTACAATTAAACATTATATTTAAAAATTGTACAAAATACAAAAGAAACAGTTGAGCTGCAGATTGTTAGGTACAAACGATCTAGAGACAGCTCAACCAAAAACCAAATGAGTACCAGACGGAAGAGTCCCCAAAAATATGCTTAAATACATAATTATGTACTTAGAATACAATATAACACCCAGACTGAGAACAAACATCTACGTACATCACACAAAAATTTGTTCTCGGTGGGGATCGAACCAACGACTTACGGTGCAGAAAACAGAGCTCTACCAACTGAGCTGAGAGGCCAGTCAAATCTATATAATAATGTGTAAGTACCTACATAAGTCTATATCAAACATTAGACATCTTCAGGCTGATAATGATGAATATCAACTAACGTTCTTTCCCGATGGAATCATAGATCGTGAATTGTGTGTCAGTGGTTCATTCCTCCAAACAAAAACTATTACAATGTTCTCATTTACTTTGAAAAGCCAACGACTCTCCTGTGGGCCAAAAACTATAGAAAATATATTGTGTAGAACATTGGTATTTCAAACGTTAAATAACAGAGCCTAACAAATGGTTATTACAACCAAACCCTAAACTTTCAAAAGCTTTTTAAAGTTTAAAACTAAATCAAATACAATAACATTGTTTGCATAGCCCTTTCATTTAAATGTGTTTATAACACATTTTCTCGTAAAGGGTCTCTTATTTCACCAATTTCAATATTTTAATGTCATTACGTACTTGTGCATTACTGTAATGTAAAACGCACGAGTTTCTTTTTAATAAGGTAAAACGTCCGGTTTATCAAGATGCTCCGTCTAAAACGAACGGTACTTTTTTAAATCTTATCAAAGAGTTTTTATGTCAGAAAAGTGGTCAACATTTCATGAATAAAATTAACTTTGGGAGATAAAATATAAAAAATAAACATAATTATTACTTAAAATATTTAACAAAGAATAGAGAGCGGCATCTCCAACAAAGCCTAGTTTTTTCGTACTAATGGTATTCAAAAAGAAAAGGTATCAAAACCGGCGACTCCTTAATTCAGAGCCAAATTATTTTAAGTGAGGTCCGGTCTAGATATTTAACAAAGATAGAGCGGCATCTCCAACTAAGCCTAATTTAAACATGAAACTACCCCCAATAAGTTTAAAACTTTTAGATGCCACTTGAAAACTTCGGCGACGATTTAAAATTTACAATTCTAATTTTAAAATTTGATTAGGCTGACGATGATAGAACGAGCTTTTTAGGCAAACGATACGATAAGCCTACAATGCACCAAACTGAGGGTTCCATTTCTGAGCATAAATAAAAAACACTCTTTGAATTTGAAAATTTGCAATTCTAATTTTAAAATTTGACCTCCAATCACAGCAGCCGATGTAGAACGCCCTCCGGCAAGGTGGGGCGACAATCTGCGAAATGTAGCTGGCAAGCACTAGAGGAGACGAGTCGAAGACCGGGCTCAGTGGCGGGTCGTGGGTGAGACCTACGTCCAGCAGTGGACTGATATAGGCTGATGGCGATAAAAAGTACTTCAAATAAAAAAGGAGGACGTTCTCAATTCGGCTGTATTTTTTTTATGTTTGTTAAAGTATAACTTCGTCATTTATGGCCCTTTACAAAAAACAAATTTTTTAGGGTAATTCTTGAAAATAAAAGATTTTTATCAATTTTAGGACTAGGTACATTATAATATTGTTGTCAAAAGAATTCTTACATACTATTAAGTCCGCAATAAATTATTTATTTTTTTCTCAATTTTACGGATGTCGGCTAGTCTAAAGTGTTAATTTAGACAGGAAAGGATCAATGATCCAGTGAATGACTAATATATGCGGCTAATCCACTTACGGATTGGCTTCGGCGTCGATAGCGGATGACCGGCGGCTTAATCTAATTGCTTCGCTGGTTTTATTCTAGCACATTCAAAGTCATGTAACTGCTTTTAATCCACTTTCGTCAATGAAGTAAACTTCTTCTTCTTCTTCCTGCTATTACCCCACTTTATGTGGCCTGCACAACATGTCTTCTTCTTCCATTCCCTTCTGTCAGCCGTCATCTCTGCATTCACTTCTTTCTTATCCATGTCATCTTTCACGCAGTTTATCCAAGTTTTCTTTGGTCTACCTCTGCTCGCATATCAATCTACAACCATACTCATTACTCTCCTAGTGACATGACTTTCATCCCTCCTCATGACATGCCCATACCACGCCAGCCTGTTGCTCCTACCTCTGCTCGCATATCAATCCACATCCATACTCACCACTCTCCTAGTCACATGACTTTCATCCCTCCTCATGACATGCCCATACCACGCCAGCCTGTTGCTCCTACCTCTGCTCGCATATCAATCCACATCCATACTCACCACTCTCCTAGTCACATGACTTTCATCCCTCCTCATGACATGCCCATACCACGCCAGGCTGTTGCTCCTACCTCTGCTCGCATATCTATTCACATCCATACTAATCACTCTCCTAGTCACATGACTTTCATCCCTCCTCATGACATGTCCGCACCACGCCAGCCTGTTGCTCCTTAATTTGTCTGTCACTGGCGCTACTTTCAAACTTACCCTGATATAATTACTCATTCTCTGAAGTGAACTTAAGAGTATAATAGTAAACTAATCGATGGATAGAGAATTGGAGAGAGCTCGAAATAGTTCTTGTTGGAGAAACATAAATACGGAAGAGGTCTGACGGGGTCAAAGTTTTTTTTAAATAACATATTACTATAGGAAGCTCGGGTTAGGTAGAACTGGAAGTCTTTAAGGGAAGTCTTATGTTAGAGAAAATATAAATTGGTCGCGTGGAACTGGCACCTAGACTCACCTAGCTTTAAGACGTTTCAAAGTGATCCATGTGATACTATTGAATAAATACATAACAATAACAATTAATAAAGATTAAAGACCATCCACTCCACACTATGTAGCCCCAAACTAAGCAGAACTTGTACTATGGGAACCAGAAAGCCGATATAGAGCTTATATAAAAAATATTTTCAACACAATCTTAGAGTACAATATAACACCCAGACAAAGAACAAACACCTGCTTTCACCACACAAATATTTGTTCTCGGTGGGGATCGAACCCACGACCTACGGCGCAGAAGGCAGGGCTACTACCACCTGAGCAGAGCGGCCATGCCATATATGATATTTAGAGCCATAATAATAATATGTATTTGAATTTGACTTTGACAAAAAAAGTTGATTAGGTCTCAGGATTGGCGCTTTTTGAGCCATTACGACAACAATCCTATTTTGCTACGAAGCAAAATGTTTCAAGTTGATATAAGTCCTTTAGCTGAGGGCCAAGCAATATTCCTGCCATTCAAGTTATTACGGTCACGGCCTTCAATCAAGTTCAATAGTGCGTATCTGCCATTCCTTTTACGGGTTAATAAATCGAGAGTGATTAATATTGGGGAGGAAATTCCCCTATTTGATGACGAGGGGGTAATAAACATAATTACTATCTTGGGTTCTTGTGCTAATACATTTATACCCTCCGAGATAGATACAGTTTTTCAAACTAATTTGGAGTGTATTGCAAATCTGAATAAACACATACCACCACTTTTGCTAAATGTACCTATCGATTCATAATATTTAGATTGTTACTATTCCTTCTATCATAAAAAATTAAACAGTCACTTACGAAATCGATGGTTCATAGCTAATGTAGTTAATAAATATCTAGTTATTAGATTAACTTAAAGTTTTAGTTTAGTTTCAAAATGGTCCTTGAATAAATAAATAGAAAATTGAAATATCATTTTTTTAGAGCTCCTTGCATATACTTGGATTAACTACTAATTGAGTCCGGTCGTGACACAATCTAAATAATAAATATTTAAGAAAATCGACACAAAACTATCGATCCCAAAATTAAGGAGAGCTTGTACTATGGGAACCGGATAGCTGATATATTAATATTACTTATTTAGGTACATTTTTTTATACATACTTAGAATACAACATAACAGCCAGACAGAGAACAAACATCTACGTTCACCACACAACTGTTTGTTCTCGGTAGGAATAAAACCACGCTCTACGGCTCAGAAGGCAGAACTACTACCAACTGAGCTGAGAGGCCAGTCAAACGCCCTTTTTAAAGATTCCTATGCTATAATCTTTAGGGAAAACCTTCGCAGGGAGACATTAGCTAGATCATTCCACAGCCTGAGTGTTCGCAGGAGGAAGTTTACTTGCGCTAATGAAAATCGTATGTCAGCGTTAAAAAGAATGTCATGTTAAATAGTATATATTTTTTTACCACACTTAAATTCGAATTAATTTCAAATGTATAGTCTACAATTAGTCCTTTTGCGATTTTTAAAATGTCACTTAGTTATGATTTTTTTTTTTAAATCTCAAATTTTCGCACGATGCGCTCTTAAACTCTACTACCCCTTTAAATATAAATAATATAACAAAATAACGATTCTAAAGTGGTTGTATATATCAACGATTGCAGTAACTATGGCCACTCCAACTTAACTAGAATATTACATTTGCAATTCCCTGTACAGTCACGTCACCAAGGCAATGTGTGCTTTTGGCACGAGGACAAGCTTACACTTTTAAGGTACGGTCAGTGCCAAAGGGACATGAACATTTTGGTTCAAGCATAACTTTGATTACCTTCTATCTTGAGTTGTTACCTTTTGCCACTAAATCCTATCCTACTAATATTATAAATGTGAAAGTTTGTAAGTATGGATGGATGTTTGTTACTCTTTCACGTAAAAACGACTGAATAGATATTAATGAAACTTTACAGCTTATACATCAGCATAACACATAAGCTACAATTTATAAAGATATTGTAATGGAGAGCGGATTTAAGTAGTGGGAACGAGGCGAGCGAAGCCGTGGGTGGCGACTAGTTCATAAATATTCGATATCAGTACCTCTAATATGTTAGTATCCCTATCAGTTTGAACAATTCGTTTCGTCTACGTGTCTCTCTCATTTGTATGGAGACATGATGAGACAACAACTCGTTTTGATCGTATACACGTATCCTATAATAATATTGTCTCATATTTTCTCCATACGAAAGAGGAAGACAAGTAAGCGAAACGAATTGTAAAACTGCGACTTGCCCTTCAGGTTTCTTTCTAATTTTTGTTTTATGCACACAGTTTCTATATTTATTTATTCTGGCTGGTCTGCATGAGTGTTTTTTAGCCGATACGATAAAAGCTAATCTATCAATGTCATATTAAGGCTTTTTTACCATAATCAGGTAGATAAAGCGAAATAAAACTCATAAATGGTGTTAATCAGCTTGTAGGTACCGATAAGGATTAGAAAGCTCCAGAAGAACCGTCATTTTGAAAATTACGTTTTTCCGAAACCAAATAATTGTGAGGCTAACTACAAATACAACAAACACAAAAATAAATACAAGATACAACAAGAGAGACTGGCCTCTCAGCTCAGTTGGTAGTAGCTCTGCCATCTGAGCCGTAAGTCGTGGGTTCGATCCCCACCGAGAACAAATATTTGTGTGGTGAACACAGATGTTTGTTCTCTGCTCTGGGTGTTATATTAACACCATTGTACAAGCTCTGCTTAGTTTGGGGCTAGATAGTTGCTGTGTGGATTGTCAAGAATTTTTTTATTTATTGAATTCTAAGTACGTATTTACAAAAAAAGTGTATAATTATTATATCAGCTATCTGGTTCCCATAGTACAAGCTCTGCCTAATTTGAGGCTGTAGGCCTACCATGAGCTCTGTCTGGCTCTGTCTCTGGCTCTGGTTTTGATTCTGTGTGAGTGTTGACTAAATAAATCCTACGTCAAAACGTCACACACACAGTATAATGGTGCATTATACTGTGTGTGTGTTTTGACACAGACTCAAAACCAGAGCCAGACAGAGCTGGTAGGCCTACTGGATAGATAGTGTTGCGTAGATTGTCTCCAACATTTATCTAAAAATGTTACAGCAATACTCGCTGAGTCTCAGACATTTATTTCTATCAAGGAGTTTTCCAGTTATGTGTACAATAAACTGTGGTTACGAGCACACAATATGCGTATCCTACATTCATAGCAACACAGTAATACTCTTTTTATTTGACTTTTTAGTGTATTAGAGGAACGCTCACAAAAGTATTTTTGTTTGCATAGTTTTAGTGCTTTAGGGTGGGGACGTAAAATAAAATGGAATAGGCTCACGAGTGTAATAATAATTGGAAGGCACGGTAGACTGAGGTAGACTGAGCGGTGTTAGCAACTGTTTGCTCTGCCTACACCAAAATAAATATTTTTCTTAGGTACCTATACATAATATATCATTTGGTACTCATACTAATTCAAGGCAAAAGCAACGAGAAAAACAGTCGACACGTGGGACACTTTGAAAAACAAATCCTAATTAGTAAATTTTCTACAAAACTGATTAAATAACTGTTACTTATCTCGCCACCTAGAAAATTTAATTCACTCAGAAAATTACATAATATCATAACAAAATAAACCCAGTTGATGGTAAATCGTCTAAAAATTTGGGCTTTTCAATTATTTGTTAATCAAAAGCCAAATCAAAACCAATGCAAAAACAGAGTTCTTGCTGTTTATAAAACACACATGTATACATACATAACAAATATCAATGAAAATGAGATCCAAAGACCACGTGACCAATCAACGTAGCCAAAAACCAATGCTAACACATCGCTGGCTGGAAACACGAATAATATCTGTAAAACTACTTACCGCATCTCCCCTTGTGCACGGAAAACCACAACTTGCACACCTTTTGAATTCAAACCCTCTTTTCGTTTACCTAAACCAGCAAACCCTTCGAGATTAAAGATGATTTTCAAATTTATGTGCATAAATAAAAAAAATACCGAATCTAATTTTAACCTCTCAAAATAACCTTAAAAATATAAAATAGGTACCCACGTCCTATTCAACGTTCACACAAAGTTATCGCTCATAACAAAGATATAAAATTATTTTATATAACAAATCGGTTAATAAACCAAGTTACCGATTAGAATTAAAATCTAAAAGTATAATTTTTTTTTTTTAATATGAGTTTGAATACATACGCGCGCGGTAGCAGTGTCGCGAATTACGGAAGCCGTCCCGTTTGGGCGGCGGATCAGACGCGAATGGGGGATGAGAGACCGAACCGGCCCTTATACGGAGCGTTACCGACGCGACGACGTCATGCAGTGGGCGGGAATCTATAGAGCTGTCCTTATGATTGAAATTGCATGGGAGTAAACACTTTGTCGTGTGTGCACTTTCTGTTTAACAGCTTCAACCTACAGCAGAACCTTCGATTGGTTTCTATTTTTACCCGTCTAGAAAGAGGGTTATTTTTTCGACTGTTTGCATGTTTGTTAGTTCATTTGTGCGTCGTAACGTCGGTGCAGCTGTAACGGCTCGATTCATTTTGTTAAATAAGTTTTCGTTGGATTTTCCTGGGTCACAATCAAACTATATAAAAATCTAAAAGTCCATAGATACAACAGGTATCTATGGATGTTTGCCTCAATCATCACTTGTTGGTATTATGACTTTAATTTGCATAAAAACGGTGCAATTGGTCTGTTAAATTCGTATGTTTTGTAATAGAAGGAAAGATTAATTAAAGTTTTTTTTTGTATTAATTTTTTTTTAATTTATTTAATATTTGTTTAATTGTAAGTTTCTTTGTGTAAATAAATATTCTTAAAAAAAAAAAAATTATAAACCATAACTTTTCCGTTACGCTTTCGATACTTTTTGTTATGTTTTAAAATTGCACTGTAATAAGGCTACGTACCTAACACTAATTTGTCACTGGGATTTTTTATATATATATATTATTTAGTTACTTCATGAATGGGGTATTTACATCTTGTAAGAAACTCGCACCATCTTCGCCTAGTGACGGGTGTCAACGAAATTAGCCGTCATCTTCACCACCTAACTAGAAAAATTCAGCGCCCTTAGCACCGTTTTGCGGTTCTCGAATCTTGAGCCTGCCTGTGGCTTTCTCCTAACGTTGAACCTTTTTTACGGTTCTGTGAGCCTGTTTTTCTTCTGTCTTTGTGTGGTGAACGTAAATGTTCGTTCTCTGCCTGGGTATTATATTGTATTCTAAGTATAGTGGCGGAATGAAAATGTTCGTCGATTTTCAACTTGATTTGTTCAACGTATCACGATGACATACATACCTTTTGAAACTGAATAGACAGAATACACCGATAGGTTAACGTCACAAATTATGTCAAAATGTGTTCATGAACAAGGCACTGGTGCAAGCGAAAACCGACTCTAAGGTGACGAACATTTTCATACCGCGACTGTACATCTTTACAAAAATATTTATTTGTCCAAGATATTTATTTATATACATATTTATTATTGTATGTCTAGGCTTATAATGATTATGATGTGAAGAGGTCTGTGACTTGGATGTGCCAAAATCACCAGACAAATTCATACAAAAAAAACTTTTTACTTTACAAACTTTTGTAATCTAGGTTACTTTTTCTACGTCAACAAAGCCAAGTTATAGTGAAATCTATGTATTTCGGTCTTAACCAACTTAAATATAAGTAATTTAGAGCAATTATTCAAACTTATCCCATTTTAGTCAACATTCAACACTGAAATTATAAGCAAAGGTATTTCAATTACGTCTGAAAATTTAATTTAGAGACTCGTTATAATTGTATTAAATTAAATTGCTGAAACTCTCCAAATAACAAGCATTATTCAAATTATTTAGATGCTTCAGATATTTTGCTACATTTTGCTTCAAAAGTTGTTTACTCTAAATCTAGGGCTATTAAGTTTATAAGTACATGGTTATATTACCCTAAGTTAAAGAATTTCATCTTCAAAAAATTCTAACATAGCTCCAGTAGGCCTGCCACAAGCTCTGTCTGGCTCTATCTCTGGCTCTAGTTTTGAGTCTGTGTGAGTACTCACCAGTGTATTATACTGTGTATGTGACGTTTCGACGTAGGATTTATTTAGTCATCACTCACACAGACTCACAACCAGAGCCAGAGACAGAGCCAGACAGAGCTTGTGGTAAGGCTACAGTTTCTTTAAAAAATAATTGATAATCAAAGATTTCTCAAGTCACTTTAACTTAGTTAAATAAAATTAAAAATAAAAATTACAAGAAGCGTTGCAATCCCACTTGGCGCTGCGAGCTGCAATATCTATCATCTAGGTATTGCCTCTATTTATGGACTAAGGCACTGAGGTAAGCTAATATAGTATAGTCAGTTTCGCTTCGTTTATTATAAAACAAGCTTGCTAGCTGCATACAACTCTAAAAATACAATGTTGGAAGAGAAGGTTATTTTAGTACCTATTGATCAAACATAATTATAATATACTGTAGGGATAAACCAGTCTAAAAATGCACGCCCCTCCACCACGTTTTCTTGACGTTGACTCACAGCAAAGTAGTTAAAAATGATCCTTGTAGTTTAAGTGATAAAGAACAATTTACTTTGACTGACTGGAGAAGCGGGACGTGCATTTTAAGCTTGGACGATCTCTACCTTCTTACGCCTACACCCATAAGGCGATGACAGGTTGGCGTATGAGTTTTGCTGGCCAACAACCCACCATAAAGCAATAACATCAGTAGGCCTACCACAAGCTATATCTGGCTCTGTCTCTGGTTCAGGTTTTGAGTCTGTGTGCCTGCCTTGTGTGACGTTTTGACGTAGGATTTATTTAGTCAACACTGACACAGACTCAAAACCAGAGCCAGAAACAGAGGCAGACAGAGCTTGTGGTAGGCCTGCTGAAGTTATTGACCCAAGACTCATACGCCAACCTGTGGGCCTACCACAAGCTCTGTTTGGTTCTGGTTTTGAGTCTGTGTGAGTGCTGACTAAATCAATCCTACGTCGAAACGTCACACATACAGTATAAAACACTGGTGATCACTCAACAGACTCAAAAATCAGAGCCAAATACAGAGCCAGACAGAGCTTGTAGTAGGCCTTTAGCTAGGTATTGCCTATATTTATGGACTAAGGCACTAAGGTAAGATAATTTTATTACATTCAGTCAGTTTTACTTCGTTTATTATAAAAATAAAAAGCGGTCAAGTGCGCGTTAGACTAGCTCTTGAAGGGTTCCGTAGCAGCAAGTAACATATAACTTAAAACTTGAGTTGATTAAAAAAAGAATAAAAGGTAAATTGTGGACTACATGACGTATTAAAATCTCTTTTAGTAGATCTCTTTAGAGATAGTGGTGTGTGAATTATCGACGCATTATTTATTTATTTATAAACGGTAATACAACAAAGTATGTTATAAATAAATAAATATTATAGACAATCCACACAACACTATCTAGCCCCAAATTAAGCCGAGCTTGTACTATGGAACCAGATGGCTGATATAATACTTAAATACATTTTATTTTGTAAATACAAATACATACTTAGAATACAATATAACACCCAGACAGAGAATAAACATCTGTGTTCATCACACAAATGTTTGTTCTCGGTGGAGATCAAACACACAGCCTACGGCGCAGAAGGCAGAGCTACTACCAACTGAGCTGAGAGGCCAGTTATGCATAATTTAACCTCTTGCTAAATTATGAAAAATTGGGGAGTTGTATGTGAATATACAAAGCTTCCGAGTGATCACAGGGCGCTGGGATATAAAACAACGCCACGGGCTAAATTCGCTTGATCTTACTTTGTACGTGATCCTCAAATGTACAGTTATGAACAACTATTGATAACTATATATCTGAGTAGTACATTTTCTCTCCACAGAAGTTTTTTGGCGGTTAGTAATACATATATTTTTTAGGCAATATGAAACCACTAGCGACTGCTCGTAGCTTCACTCGCCCCGTTCCTGTTACGCCCCGTTCCCGATACGTCCCGTTCCCGATACGTCCAATTCCTGTTACGCCCCGTTCCCGTTACTTTTTCGTCCTATGTGTTATTCCAGACTATAATCTATCTCTGTGTCAATTTTCATCCAGATCCATTCAGCCGTTCTGGCGTTATTGAGTAACAAACATCCATCCATCCATCCATCCAAACTTTCGCATTTATGATATAAGTACAGGGTTATTCATTATTAGCTGCAAATACTCAGGAATTAGGTTCAACAAATAAAATAAAAAAATATTTAATAAATGACTTTTTTTAAGTTTTGATTAAGTTTTTGTATCAAAAAATTTTTTTTTTTATTTCTTTACAGCTATTGCATAATGATTGCCATGGAGAACAGGACGATGACCCACCCAGGCGGTGACTGAACGCAGAGTGTCACTCACGGCGCGCGGGCGCGGATCAAAGGTCAAAATAGGTCAGGGGCCAATGATTCCTTTATCGGTTTTTTCGGGATTTTCATAACAAAACTTAAAAAAATCATTTAATAAATATTTTTTATTTTATTTGTTGAACCTAATTCCTGAGTATTTGCAGCTAATAATGAATAACCCTGTATATGGGATAGTGGGATAGTGGGATAGTGGGATAGTGGGATAGTGGGATAGTGGGATAGTGGCATAGTGGGATAGTGGGATAGTGGGATAGTGGGATAGTGGGATAGTGGGATAGTGGGATAGTGGGATAGTGGGATAGTGGGATAGTGGGATAGTGGGATAGTGGGATAGTGGGATAGTGGGATAGTGGGATAGTGGGATAGTGGGATAGGTAGGAATCCTATTTCAAAATGATAAGACATGCTGATAGAGTTTCTTCTTAAATAAGTAGTTTCTCTGTTGTTCGTCGGTTGTTCTCGATTGTACAATTGTACATTCGTAAAGCTTTGTGACTTCGCGGTAGGGATCATTCACGGTGGTTGGGTAGTGGGTATCATGGATGGGGAAGGTTTACGATGGACCACGGACTATTAGTCAAATAATTGAAAGCGCAAAAAGGGATCCTTTGCACTTATTACTCTTTTTACCTCGCAAAAATTTTATTAACGGCTTGAAATAATTGTGCACTTTTAAACGTTCAGCAGTGGCAATCAGTCAAATATCGTTGTCATATTTGATAGCGTTTTACTGAACGTTTACCACTTTAAGAAGTCCGGGGTTTTTAATATAACTGAATATATGGAACGAATAGACTTCCAATCCACCTGCCAAGTGGGCCAACTAAGGAAACCTAAAATATCGGGAATGGAGGGGCTTATGTCAAGCAGTTTACTTATTCAGGTCACTTGTCCAGATGATTTCAAAAGTCAGTTACTAGCAGTCTTTTGAAACTACTGAAGTGATGATGAGGTGATGAAGTCAAATCACAGTAGGCCTACCACGAGCTCTGTCTGGCTCTGTCTCTGGTTATGGTTTTGAGTCTGCGTGAGTGTTGACTAAATAAATCCTACGCCAAACTAACCCACAGTATAATACACTGGTGAGCACTCACACAAGCAAATCAGAACCAGAGAAAGAGTCAAACAGAGCTTGTGGTAAGCCTACAGGATAGACGAGAGCTTTTGGTTGATTAAAAGACGCCTTTATTTATTCTTAATTGCTAAATTCCGAATTTATAGACCTTAAAATTCCCAGAACTGCCATCACGGCGCGTGGTTTTGTTCTTATCATGAATTTAAAGTGCTATTAAGCAATTTTGGAGCTAACTTATTAGGGGAACGTAATAAGATTCATTACTTTTGGATAGATTCACTGGGATACGAAGAAGTGGTTTGCTTGTAAATAGAAGGAAAATTTATATAAAAAATCTGTTGTCTGTAAAGTCGGTTTACTGACGATAGTTCGTGACAACGTCAAACGTTGTCCACGTGGACGCATCGCTCACTCAAGTAGGAGAGAGACAGATGTCGAACGCTGCCGAACGCGGAGGCCGTGCGTGTCTCTTCGTCGCTCGTTCCGCGCTCTCGCTTGCACTTCAAGCCTTAAATGGAACGTCTCATAACGAGCGAGGTAACGCCGCATGAGTTATGTTTTTTGCCGTGATAAAAATAAAAAATCCAATGCTAACAAAAAAAGGAAAGAATTCGATTACTCTCACCGAAAAAATAAAAGAATGTTTTGCTCCATGTAAAATAAATAGAAATACCATTCTGCATGCAATTTCATTTTAAAATGCCAAACAGAAAACTTTTAAAAAATACCAATGAATTTTTGTATCAATGTACTTTCTCTACGAATGCAGACACAATGCAAAGTTGGAGTTATTTTATTTTATCAGTAGTATGCGATGAAGTGGCATTGGCCAACTGGCATTGTGCCCATTTGATATGAAGTGGTATCCTTTGTGTCCATTTTAATACTGTGTTTTTAGCCTTTATATTTAGTTTTGCACACATTACAGATAATTGTTCCGACGTTATCAGTAGGCCAACTAGCTCTCTCTCTGTCTCTGTTTTTGAGTCTGTGTGAGTGCTCCCAGTGTATATTATACAGTGTGTGTGACGTTTCCACGTAGGATTTATTTAGTCAACACCCGCACAGACTCAAAACCAGAACCAGAGCCAGAGACAGAGCCAGACAGAGATTGCAGTAGGGCAACAGTATGTGAATTTCAAACGAACGAATTACGGCGTAAAATTACTACGCCATAATTACAATAAAAATTCATCACCCTTTAATATATTATCGTGCACAGCTTACCGACCCTCAAATTTAAACACCAAAACAGTGATTATGAGGGCTTTTTACTAACTGTTTTCAGTGAATAAAATAAGCTTTTTAGAGGGGGTATAGTATAAATATTATTTTGCTCCCTTATGATACAATCAACTATTAAAACTTTAACTTTAATGGATGCAGCGTTTTCACCTGTATGTCACTTATAGGTTTAAGCCTAGCCTTGTAGCCTAGAGAGCGGTCCTACTTTTGTTTTTATATTCTTGTTTCTGTGAACGCAAACCGCCGTAGAGTGTCGTAGACATGTGCTACGTCGTAGCACGTTTAAATAACGTACCTAACATCAAAATGATAAACTTATAACTGCATAGTCATAGTTCTAACCACAGAGTTTATATGCCAAACGTTAAATTGCAATAACTCTGACTATCGCATATCCAGCAGATATTGATATCTTTATTTTATGGAGCAGAATTTGCTAGGTTACGATATATTTTTAAACTTTTATGTCGTGGATTCGCACTTGGCTTTTCGAACATTAAAACCGTATTAAATATATAAGTAATAAGAACAACACTATCTTGCCCTAAATTTAATTAAGCAGTGCTCGTACTATAGGAACTAGATAGCTGACATAATACTTATTCAACTTTTTTTTGTAAATACATACTCAGAATACAATGTAACACTCAGACAGAGAACAAACTATGTTTACCACGCAAATGTTTGTTCTCGGTGGGGATCGAACCCACGCCCTCCAGCGCAGAAAACAGTGCTACTACTATATCAGCTAGGAAGGTAAGTATTAACAGAGCTCTAAGTGAAATTCGTCAGATGAAATTAGGATCCAATGCAAGTGCGCATGCACGTTTCGAAAGGTCGTGGGTTCAAATCCCACTCGGCTAATAATAAATGCCAACACGAATAGACTCTCCAAACAGCTGGCCTACCATGAGCTTCATATGGTTATGGTTATGGCTGTCAAAATTGTGTCAACAGTGTCAGCACATTCAAACCCAAGAAGAAAATGAATGTGTGGCCTATCTATACACAATTTGACAGCCATAACCATAACCATATAGAGCTCGTGGTAGCCCTGCAGGTAACGTGAAACTTCCTTGTGCCGTTACAGAAACAATAAACACAGCCTTAAAAGCATAATATAGCTCCAACAACACCTTCTTCCTATTACCTACAAGCTGGCGACAAGTAAACACGGAGAAATCACGTTATTATTTTTTATCTCTGCAACACCCTTATCCAACACCAATCTTATGTTCAGGTATATAAGATCTATTTTCCAGTGAGGTTGTTCAGGAAAATGGAGCTTGTACGATAGTAACAGCATCCGCTAGTAACACATAGCCAAAAATACTTTTCCGACATAGTTTAATCGTATTTACATAGTGGAATCGGTTCTGTTAGAGGAAAACACGAAAAACTAGCACGCTGTAGAAAAACAATACCGATAGAAGAGAAACTGTTTTAATACTAAAAAAAAACAAGTTTCATTTTGTCCTAATATTTCCAGAACAGCAATAGGGGGGCTTAGTTTTGATGAAATGGTGGGGGGGGGGGAGACTTACGCTCACGAATCAATAAAAATCCGAATACATTAAAAGAAAATGCATATGTTACCAATGATACGCAAGCATGGAAGGAGGGGGGGAGAAGAGGTATGCTTACTTTTGCTGACAAGTGAAAGGGGGGGGGGGGTAAATAATTGTAAAAAATCTGGCTACGTAATACTTGAGTAGCCCCCAGGCTTTAAAATTCTTCATTAACAGTCCCTTATGTAAATCAGCACAACGGCCAAACAATTTAGATAAACGCGGCGGCCATCAACCAAATTTGCATATTCAAAGAAACTCGAGAAAAAACTGTGTTTTTAACTTTAGATTTCATCTTCCATATTAATTTAATCAAGAAAATGGAACAGTAATGATTTTTGGAATGTACATAAGGGAACTTTGATTACACAATAGAAAGAAAGAAAATACATTTATTTGACATAAAAGCTTACACGTAAGATAAATTTATAAGTATTAATTACTATGGGAACCTTAATTATAAGTAATAATTAAGGTTCCACGGCAAAAAACGGAAAGGATTATAAGAAATGCTCCTTATTATGTTCACCATTTCTGCGGGGACAAAAGCGGAATTTCCCGTCCCTTTGCATGGAAAACAAATAAAATAAAAGCAGCCAAGTGCGAGTCGGACTCGCCCATGAAGGGTTCCGTAGCACGACGAACTACAAGAACCTTTATATATGTTACTTGATGTAACATAATAAGGTTCCTGTAGTTCGTTGAAAGGTAAATTGCGGTTTACGGTTTATGACGTATAAAAAAAAAACTACTGACTAGATCTCGTTCAAACCAAATATCGTTGAAAGTTTACATAGTAATGTACAACATATAATTTTTTTAGTATTATCATTCTCTTACTTTAGAAGTTAGAGGGGGGGGACCAACTTTTTTCCACTTTGGAAGTGTCTCTCGCGCAAACTATTCAGTTTAGAAAAAAACTTTATTAGAAACCTCAACATCATTTTTGAAGACCTATTCATAGATACCCCACACGTATGGGTTCGAAGAAAAAAAATTTTTTGAGTTTCCGTTTATGACGTATAAAAAAAAAACGACTGACTAGATCTCGTTCAAACCATATATCGTTGAAAGTTTACATAGTAATGTACAACATATATTTTTTTTAGTATTATCATTTTCTTACTTTAGAAGTTAGAGGGGGGGGACCAACTTTTTTCCACTTTGGAAGTGTCTCTCGCGCAAACTATTCAGTTTAGAAAAAAAACTATATTAGAAACCTCAACATCATTTTTGAAGACCTATTCATAGATACCCCACACGTATGGGTTCGATGAAAAAAAAATTTTTGAGTTTCAGTTTCAAGTATGGGGACCCCCAAAATGTATAGTTTTTTTTCTATTTTTGTGTAAAAACCTTAATACGGTTCACAAAATACATCTACTCACCAACTTTCATCAGTCTAGCTTTTATGGTTTCGGAGAAAAATGGCTGTGACACGGCCGGACAGACAGACAGACAGACAGACAGACAGACAGACATGACGAATCTATAAGGGTTCCGTTTTTGCCATTTGGCTACGGAACCCTAAAAACCGTGCGCAAATAATTTGTTTTAGAGCCTTTAAACAAAGTAATTAGATGAAAAAGGGCCGTTTTTTAAAATGAAATTAATCAAAAGCTTGTTTTAACAAATGCTGCTTGAATACTAACTGGATATAAATAAATAAATTTATGATATAGATATAATATAATAGATATAATAATAAATATCTCCGGCATACATTTTTCGTTGGTCACGACCAGATTCAAACCCACAACCTTTTGTCCCATGAGAACATATATTCTCTTAGTAGTAAATGAATATCACAGGTTTATCCTAGTTTAGGTACCAATGTTATCCCGCCAGGAAATTTACATTTTAAGATGTAACTGTATAATAATGCTACTGTAATGTTTGTTAGTATTCAATAAATTTCATTTTATTTCATTTCAATACCTAATTTAAAACACTGATAAATATAAACTTGCAATGATTTTTTAATGTCCCAAAAGTTAAGAGCCGAGTGGGATTCGAACCCGCGACCTTACCCTTGGTACGGGGCTGCGCTGACCGCTGCGCCATCGGATCCTAATCACACTCGACGACTAACTCTTAAGGCTACCACTGACGATACGTCCATTAACCCGAATGGAGTAGTCGTCGTCCAAAATCGTCCCATGAATGGTAAAATAATATTCCATTTGGATGGACGTCAGGCAGCTCTGGATTTCCAAACGGATTGAAATCCATGCGTCCAGGCCAAATGGACGTCATCCGCGACCGTCCGTCAATGTCAGAAACGTGCGCCACGCCATATGGAAGCAGTCCGAATTGTCCGTGAATGGGCGAAACGGCGTCCATTTTTTGAGGTTATTGTTTCAGTTTATGTTTTGATGTCGATGGTGGTGCATGTGCTTGTCAAGCGTTATAATTTTTTTTATTATGTCTTTGTCCGCGCGTGACTTTGTGTTGGAAGTAATAGAAAAATATAAATCATATCCATGTTTATGGCAAGTAAAACATCCTGATTATCACAACAGAGAAAAGAGAAATGGAGCGATGAATGCTTTGTTGGAATTGTTTAAAACAAAGGATCCAGAAGCCAACCTAGATACGGTTAAAAAAAAGATTACTACTTTAAGAAATTGTTTTAAAAAGGAATTCAATAAGGTATGTGTTGTAAATTTATAGAAAATTATTCGTTTCGGTAGTTATTTGTATTATGTGTAGACAAATAAAATAACACAATAAAATAGAATATTTATTTCAAGTCTTCGATCATTAATAAATAGGTACCTACATTAAAATTAGGAGTTTATGTTAATATGGTTAACGAATTGCTTAATTACTTATTTATTATATTTGAACCGACTTTATATTGTGTTACAGGTTAAGGCATCAGAAAGATCTGGTGCAGGAACAGCAGAAATTCATGTCCCTAAGTTGTGGTACTACAGTGAAATGTTCTTCTTAGCAGATGTGGATGTACCAAGGGTCACAAGATCAGTGAATTCCATCCTCGATGACATGCCATTTGAAGATAGTGCTGAGGTACATGCATACGTTATACTATTTTATTATCTTGCCAACTGACACTACCTTCCCCATTAAAATATTGCACAAAGGCTTCCCTTATATTTTTTGCATTACTGCTGGCATTCCTATTTGTAATATTTAATGAAGTAAAACCGATTGCAGAAGTTGAATTATTAGTATTGATGTCAATATCGAATACATTATCCGTTGCATAAGGGGAACTAGATTTTCTAAGAAAATTGTGAAGGAGACAGCAAGTTAAAACAACTAGATCTATTCTATCTAAACGTAAGTTTATAGCAGTATGAAAGATTCTGAAACGGTTTGACATAATATACCGAATACATTTTCTATTATTCGCCTAGCTCTTGACAACCTATAATTGAAAATTTTTCTTTCTTTTGTCAGAGCTGCTCTGCTAAATGGCTTCATAAAATCACTTCGTAGAGCAAAAGCTTCATCCCCTACAAATACAAAAGGTAGTTTAGTGTGGCTGTTTTGACACCTGTCATCATTAGGGATGTTAAGTTCCTTTCTCAGTAATTTTTCATAAAAAATTGTATTCTGTATGGCTCCACCATCTGAAACTCGACCATTTGTACCAACTTCACACCATATAAATTCATAGTTGGCATTTGCACAAGCCATTAGCACAATGCTATTGAAATTCTTGTAATTCCAAAAATAGGAACCACTACCTGGAGGTGGTATTATCCTTATATGCTTTCCGTCTATAGCCCCTAAACAATTAGGAAACTGCCATCTTTCTTCAAAGTCCTGGCATCTGTAACAAAAACATTTTTTTTTTTCAGATGAGCGATGATGAAACTGAAACCAATGTATCAATGAATGTGCCATCGCCACTTTCACAAAGTAGTGTGGCTTCATCGTCAAGGACTCAAACAAGAAAAAGAAAAACCACAGCCCAAGCTGACAATGTTCTAACAAAGATAGCAAAGAAATTGGAAGAACCTCCACAAGTGAAACAGCAATATGACTCATTTGGTGAACATATTGCAGAGAAATTAAGAAATTTGCCGGCAATGATGGCTACATACTGCCAAAAAATAATTAATGATGCGATATTCATGGCTGAGACCAATAATTTAACTATTCATTCGCACATTGTAGACACTCATTTGAAACCAGAACAATGCAAATAATTCGCAAATATATATGAATCTGCCAAACCAGAATAATGACAATTCTGTTTTTGTGAATAATTCAGTAAATGAGCATGGATCCTCACAACAGAACCATAATTTATTGTATGAAGCATTTGTTACCGCTATAAGCGACACAGATTCAGACAACACTAAATAATTACTTTTAAATATGTTACTTTTACTCTAATAAATGATTGTAATACTCGATAATAAAAATACTAAATACACATTGTATTATTTACTTACCTTCATATAACTCTTCAAAACCGTTATGATTGCCTTGCAAATTTCTGGAATAATGGTTCCCAGGCACTGTGCAGAAATTGCAGTTTCAAATTTCAGATTTTCATATGTCGTTCCTGAGGCTAAAACACGAAGTGTAGCACATAGCCTTTCGTGAGCAGTTATGGCTTGCCTCATATTAGTATCTTGTTTTTTTATTATTGGCATCACAAGTCCAAGTAATTTGAAATACGTCTGTTCGTCCATTCTTAAGAAGTTTCTCCAATCAGTGGGCTCTAGAGACAATTCAGACAGTAAGTTGGTATGTGTAATAGTATTTCTTTGTTTCAACCAATCCTTCATCCACTTTCTCTTAGGTTTTTTTTGTCTTTTTAATAAAATACACACAGCTGCTGCCACCAGTAAAGTATTGTTATCCATAGTATTATTTATTTCCGTTCCGTACGATTGCAAAGTTCGAAGTGACGCCATGCATCCAAATGGAAGTATTGTGAATGGTACCTTGTCTGGATAAATTTCCATTTGGAGTGCATCCAAAAGGAAGTCTACTAAATGGACGTATCGTCAGTGGTAGCCTGGGACTGTTCGGCACTAACGCAATCGTGGCAATGCGCAATGTGGAATGTGGCGTGAAGTATTGAAAAAGTATGGTGACATTGACATCTCTTTCAATCATCGATTCAACTGATTGCAACTTCGGTTATCGAGCAGGTAAGTAGTTGACTGTAACGTCAAACCTGTAGATGAAGCCATGGTCGCGTTAGTGCCGAACACTCCCTAAGAGCTATTTGTCGAGTGTGATTAGGATCCGATGGCGCAGCGGTCAGCGCAGCCCCGTACCAAGGGGAAGGTCGCGGGTTCAAATCCCGCTCGGCTCTTAACTTTTGGGTCATTATAAAAATCTTTGTGATTTCCTTAAGTGTAGTAAACACTATAAAATCAATAAAAAACTTGCAATGAACTTGCAAAATCTACGTTTCGTCTTTCGGTTCGTGGTCGCCATTCGAGAACCTTTATTCCTCAATGGTTGTCGGTTCTAATTCTACTAGCAACATAGCTCAAAATGTATTAACTTACCCCCTCTTTTATTAGTTGACCTTCCAATACTGGAAAGGCATTAGAAGTTATACCGCTATTGGTTATTCTGGGGCAACCTTTTAGCAGTATTCGAATAGAAAGGCCGGTGTGACGTCATCAAAGATTATATTTGTACGTTTATTACAAGACTGAAATTTTATGCTGAATAAAATTCTTGGCTTTTGTTGCCGAAGGTGAGAGTTAGTCTGAGAATGATTTACTGTTTGATTCCCGTGGCACAATCGATTTTTTAAAGAGATTTTGAATAGTATGATAGAGCCTTATATTTCATCCACTGAATAAGGTATACACATGATATTAAATATAAAAAGAGTTCTTATTCATAAGTAGGTCTTATAGTATATCTCTCTTCAAATATCTTTATATTCTATAACTATGTGTAAATAAATAGATTCTACTATATGAAAAAAAAAAAACTATGACAGATTCAAACACAAACAGAAGAAAAATTTCATCACTAAACCACCAGAGCTCTTTGCTAAAATTAATATGCTCTTTGCGTAGAAACTCATTTAGACAACCGTTCAATATAGAAGCGGCAAAACAGAGAAAAACAAGAAAACGTGCACTTTAGCACACTTTACTTTCAAACTCAAAGCCACCACTCAATGTCACACCGACTTTAGAAAAAGACACGTAGTAAATTACTTTGTACTTGGTATCGTAGCACTCACGTAGCGGCTACGAGCTACGACAGCTGCTACGGACTACGAGCGGTGCTCTACGCGGCTGAATAGAAGCGAGATATAATTTTAGAAGTATTTTAGTATTGTATGTACCACAAGCGGCCGCCCGCGGATTCGCTCGTCCCGTTCCCGTTACACCCCGTTCTCCGTTACAATTTCTTTTTAAATTTTAGCCTATGTGTTATTCTGATGTATAAGCTATATTTTTGTAAAGTTTTATTAAAATCCATGCAGTAGTTTTTACGTGAAAGAGTGACAAAGATCCATCTATCCATTACTTACAAACTTTCGCGTTTATAATATTAATAGGATTATTACCCCGAAAAATCAGGATCAGTGCGTGTTGCCTGTGATTTTTGGAACTGAGACGTGGTCGCTAACTATATTGGCCTCATACACAAGCTCAAATTCGTGCAACGAGCTATGAAGAGAGCTGTGCTGAGAGATTACGTTATAGAATCAGAAATGAGGATATCCGCAGAAAAACCAAGGTTCGACGTAGCTCGTAGATCTTTGGTAGAAAAACAGAATAAAATAAATATAGGCTTCCATACAATAAACGTGATAATTTTTCCTTTTTTATAGATAAAGGTACGGAACCCTTCCATATGTATGTGAGTCCGACTCACACTTGTCCGATTTTTAAAAATATTATGGCTTTTCCATCAACGTAGGACGTAAGTAGATAAACATCTAGACTCGACGTCTCTTACCGTTGACTGTAAACCCCGTGTACTTCGTATTAGTTTATTTGAAACTAAAACATCGACTGCTAGTATTAATTGACTGGCCTCTCAGCTCAGTTGGTAGTAGCTCTGCCTTCTGCGCCGTAGATTGTGGGTTCGATCCCCACCAAGAACAAATATTTGTACCCAGACACCGATGGTTGTTCTTTGTCTGGGTGTTATATTGTATTATAAGTACCGCACTGGAGCACTGGTGGTCTAGTGGTAGTGGCCCCGCCTTCCGATCCGAAGGTCGTGGGTTCGAATCCACTCGTGTACCAATGAGTTTTTCCGTCGAAAAATGTATGTGGACCATGCCAGTACTCTCAAAACGGTGAAGGAAAACATCGTGAGGAAACCGGCGTGTTGTAGAACCTAAAAAAGTTCGAACAACACGTGTCAAGGGTCACGCAAAAAGGGCCCACCAGCGGCTTACTTGCGAAAAAACCTGCCCGCACATCAAGTGCGCATGATAAACTTGCCGAAACTTGCCGAACCTATGTATTTATTACAAAAAAATATTTGTATTAAATCAGCAATCTGGTTCCCATAACACAAGCTCTGCTTAATTTGGGGCTAGATAGAATGGTGTGGATTGTCTAAAATATTTATTTATATTGGGTGCTGTACAGTCACGTGCATTAAAATGGTTGCTTCATAATTTCAAAATGGATTTACATTCTCGTTTTGTAAGATTTGACAAAACTTATGTATCAGCCTGACCATAATGTTTCCTCTTCCGAGAATAGACAAAACCTTCTCTTCGATATCATCATCATCAACCGATATCAGTCCTCTCTTCCAAGATGCGCCACTGAGCCTGGTCTTCGACTCTTCTCCTCCAGTACCAGCTACTTCTCAGAAACTCAATCATATATTTTTTTTGTTTAGCTTTTGCTTTTGGCATATTTTTTATTGTTAGAATAGAATGTAAACAAAAATTTTTAGTACGTCTGAGGTTTTGAGTCTGTGTGAGTGCTCACCAGTGTATACTGTGTGTGTGACGTTTCGACGTAGGATTTATTTGGTCAACCCTCACACTCAAAACCAGAGCCAGACAGAGCTTGTGGTAGGCCTACCGCAATTAACAGAATGTCCAAGTTTTTTGTGTATTTTAAATGATAACTATAGATGTACGCAAAGCTTTAGTGAAGCGTTGCGTCCGTGCTGCAGCTTCACAAAACCAATAAATAACATCTGAAGCTGCCATTAATAAGAAGAGATAAAAGCCTGAAGTTTCAGCGAACAGGAAAAATATTTATGAAAGAGTGCACACATTTTTATAAAAGGTTGAGTTCCGTAGTTTATTTCAGCTCAGTTGGTATTAGTCTGCCTTCTGTGCAGGAGGGCGTGGGTTCAATCCCCACCGATAAAAAATATGTGTGTTGGTAAACATAGATGTTTATTCTCTGTCTGGGTGTTATATTGTATTCTGAGTATGTATTATAAATAAATAAATATAAATATTGTAGAAAATTCACACAACACTATCTAGCCCCAAATTAAGCCGAGCTTTTGCTATGAGAACCAGATAGCTGATATAATATTTAAGTATATTTTTTTTGTAAATACATACTAAGAATACAATATAACACCCAGACAGAGAACAAACATCTGTGTTCACCACACAAAGATTTGTTTTCGACGGGGATCAAACTCACGACCTACGGCTCAGAAGGCAGAGCTACTACCAACTGAGCTGTGAGGTCAGTCCTTATTATGTAAGTAAGTAAAAAAATATATTAATATTATGGATATATATATGGATAAATTTGTTTTGAATCATATGTACAAGAGAAAGTTGTGTTTATATTATAAACCAAGAACAGCTGTACAGATTTGGCTGATAATTTGTGGAGAGGTGGCATAAAACCAGGAGACGGACATTGGATACTTTTTATCCCGAATAATAACGGGAACGGGGTATAACGGGCATTGTGCGAGCTAAGCCACGGGTGGCCGCTTGTTCCTTATAAAATCCTGTCTCAGGCACTAAAGCATCTCACAATTAAGGCTTGTGTAATCACTAGATACGCCTGACGCTATATAAATCATATACAATAGATGCAAAGGCCCGTTTACATAATATTTTTTTCAGTGTTTTGTTTTAATTTCCCCGCGGGACCCTAAAGGGGATGGGATTCATTACATCCTCTCGCATTAGGGGGTTGATTGATTGTTTGGTGACCATTTATCGAGAGTGACATGTCACTGTGACAGCTTTGTATGAACGTTGTAAGAAATCTATAATAATTTAATATAAGGTTCACTTATCAATAAAGAACTAAATTATTGAGATTGAGAATTTTGGATTCGTTTTCTGTCATTTTGAGAAGTCACATAGCTTTTTCATTTTAATTGTTTTTCTGGTGTTATTTTTAGTTCTGTTGTGTAATTTCAGTGGTATTTTAACAGACATTACTTGAGGTCTTAGCTCAAAGTGACTTTCAGTGTATTATGTGATATTTTGATTTGATCGAAAATGTTTCTGATGGTTTTGAAAAAACACTGTCAAAGCCAATTAGAGCCGACTGACTTGACTTGACTAAAAACTATTTTATATAATTATGCAATAGATCACTACTTGACACTCACTACGCGACACTGGCAAAATTTGAGTAAGAGATTGAGAATTATTTAAACGTGTTCACTACACAATTGTTGGGTCTCGGTCGGGATCGAACCCACAACCTACGGCACAGAAGTCAGAGCTACTACCAACTGAGCTGAGAGGCATTTTGTTTCATGTATAGCGTCACTGAAACAATGATAGAACTCAATCAAAACGTTTTATCTCTATTCTAAAACTAACGATGTTTTATTTTAAGCAGTCAAACAAAAAATAAATTCGGACACATTCAATTCCATGAAAATATATTTTTTTATCGCAAGCTTTTAGACTAGAACACTCAGGCTTTTAAAACCTCAATACCAATTTGGGGATGTTTTCAAAAACCCTCTAATTCGTTTTGCATCCGATTTGATCACCTTTTCGTGATCGAACCGACACTGGATATTAGGGGTAGTTAATTTTATTAGGCAATTTTGCCTGACTGACCTTACAGTTCAGTAGACCACAAGCTCTGTCTGGCCCTGGTTTTGAGTCTGTGTAAGTGCTCATCAGTGAATTTTACTGTACGTGTGACGTTTAGACGTAGGGATTATTTAGTCAACACTCACACAGACTCAAAACCAGAGCCAAACAGAGCCTGTGGTAGGCCTACAGGTCCAGCCTTCTGTATCATAAGTTGCGGGTTCTATCTTCACCTGGGACAAACATTTTGATTGTAAATATTTACTAAAAAATGTAATAATTGGATAACCAACCACTTTTGTAAATAGTCATTTAAGATTAAGAGGCTCCCACATTACAATCTTAGGTTATTGAGCTATTTCCTAGCGGACAAACATTATGTATGTACATATTTACAAAAAACAGGACAGTTATTTAAAAAAAAACCAACATGTTTACGAAACAATAATTAATTTAAATTTAGAGGTTCCCACAGTACAATCTTAGCTTAATTTTGACTTAAATGGTGCTTATTAAAATAATGAAACAAAATAAAAATGTATACCTTATGTAACTAACGTTTTGTTATATCGTCTACTTTACTGTATTTTTTTGTCGTGTTTTACTTATTAATATCAGCGGTAACTTGAAATTAGCCATAAGTAAACATGGATCTCCCGAGATTTATTTTCTTATTCCTTTATTAAATATTTTGTTCCTATCTATGGGTGTTATTAATAATCCTGGCGCAACGCTGGAGTAGTTAAATCGTGTTTTGTCACATTTGTTCGAGGGGTCTTATTAACAATCCTAGCGTAGCGTTGGACTAGTTGATCCGTGTTTGTCTCTTGCATTGACATGCAATTGTCAACTCGAACAAATGTGACAAAACACGATTTAACTACTCCAGCGTTGCGCCAGGATTATTAATAACACCCATAGATAGGAACAAATATTTAATAAAGGAATAAGAAAATAAATCTGGGGAGATCCATGTTTACTTATGGCTAATTTCAAGTTACCGCTGATACTAATAAGTAAAACACGACAAAAAAATACAGTAAAGTAGACGATATAACAAAACGTTAGTTATATAAGGTATACATTTTTATTTTGTTGTAGCGTTGGACTAGTTAATCCGTGTTTTGTCTCTTGCATTGACATGCAATTGTCAACTCGAGCAAATGTGACAAAACACGGATTAACTAGTCCAACGCTACGCCAGGATTATTAATAAGACCCTTATAAGTTTAACCTAAAATAAAAAAAATTACGAACGCAAAACTGCTTCCAGTGACTTAATTGTACCACAGTATTAACAACTATAATGTATAACGGACTGGCATAATGTTCGCTATTACGTATTAACAACTAAACCACGTGTTACAGTGATCCTACACGCTGTAAAAAGACTGCTTCCGAAAGCAGAATGTGCCGCTTCAAGTGCTACGCTACTTAATAACAAACAATTACAAATATTGTGGTAAATCCACACAACTCTATTTAGCCCCGAATTAAGCAGCATGTCTTGTTCTATGGAAACCAGAAAGCTGACATATAATATACACTTATTATTTTTGTGGTGGTGATCAGTGAAACGCTGTCTAGTATCGCTGTCATACTGCTGCCGCCGCAGAACGCTTAGATGTGCGCATGGCTTCAGTTTTATCAAAATAATTACTTTGAAACATCTGAACGGTTAAAGTGTGCGAGCAAGGAGTTGTTTCATGCAGTCCAGCGTAAGAGGTAAGGGTTTTGCAATATCCCGTTTCAGTTTTCACAAGTAGACTTTTTACAACCTGTACAGGATCTGTATATCAGGTCGTTTTACCGATATTGACGTCATATCATCGTTAAGTACGCGATAACGTATTTATGGCTGGGTTAAATTAAATGGCGATCATAAAACCTTATCGGGAAGATTAAAACACGAATCTAGATACCAAAGGATAAAAAAATTGTGAACACTCCACAAGACACTAGTCTAGTCCCAAACTAAAATACAACACCCAGACAGAGAACACACATCTGCGTTCGCCACACAAATATTTGTTCTCGGTGGGGATCGAATCCACGACCTACAGCGCAGAAGGCAGAGTTACTACCAACTGAGCTGAGAGGCCAGTCAAAAATTAAACAAATATTAGAGAAATATTAACAAAGGACGGAAAATAGCAACCACGAAGAGGAAAACGAAGCGTGTGACGACCATGTCCCGATGTACCGTCAGTAGGCCTACCACAAGCTCTGTCTGGTTCTGTCTCTGGCTCTGATTTTGAGTCTGTGTGAGTCAGCATTTAGTCCATTCGAAAAAAAGTGTGCTTCTTCAGGCTGATAATGAAAACTAAGATCGGAAGCTAATTAATCTCGCTATAATCACTTTATCCTTGCTTCGAGAGGATCCGGGAGTAACAGGATGCAAACTAACGGCACCCACTACAGTAATCAAAGGGCCTTGCCAGACAGGCCCTTCATTAATTTTAATTAATTGCCTTGGCTCAGCTGAGAGGCATCGAGCAGACTATCGTCGTTTGCATTTCTACCGCCAAGCATTTTGCTCACAGTGATGCTGTGTTCTGAAAAGAGGTGCGGGATTTTTTTTTCGGTGATACTTCTGACTGTCGGGTCACCTCGTTTAATGTATTTTAACGGGGAAGTAAATATATGGAACAAACGGGTATTTATCGCGATTACCTTCATCACGGCTGTTGTAACAAGGTCGAAACGTCGGAATATAATAAAGGTAATCGCGATAAATACCCGTTTGTTCTATATAATTATGCATAACGATCGCGTTAATTTAAAAAAGTGCTGAAGGAAAACATCGTGAGAAAACCGGTATGTGTCGTAGCATCTAAAAAGTTCGAAAACATGTGTCAAGTGCACAAAAGGAGCCTCTTTGAGGCGTACCTAAAATCCTTTTACCACGCATGGTTCGGAAGAACCTGTGACACGATATGAAGATTTATTTTATTTGTGAAAGAGTTTGACTGGGAAAGTATTTAGACTTATATTTCTGCCGCAAAGTGTTCTTGCTCGCTGTGGTTTGAATTTTTTTGTTCAAACCACCTTTACGTCATAAAGTGATGGGCGTTATACAATGCCACATAACATATCCTTACAATACAAGGTATTTCAATTATTCTGTTCATACCTGAAGGTCAAACCCGCATCTTTTGGGAATCGAAATAGATGCAGGCGTACGCAAACGCACGCACATATATTATGATGATGTCCAAGTACACATAATACACAATGCCTGCAAAGTATGTTCCAAATTGCAAATTACCTGTTACAAGAATCCCACAGATACTTATGAACTTGCAAACTAACAATGTGGACCTATTTCTAAAACACAACTCCTTGAATCGAAAAATTTGAAAATCGAACGTGGATTCAACGATCAACCGAACTAGCTGTGTTGCAGTAATAGCAAGGTCGGTTTGAAAAAACGGTTCGTGGACTTTTGTGGATCGCACTTGCAAGTTTAACATTTTTTTTCCTTCTCCCGGGTATGTTACCTACTCGTACTCTGAGAGTCCTTAACGACTTGGCTTGCCGCGACGCCGCTATTTAACCGAGTGATGAAGAGTCATATTTAATGCCTAATTTGACACGATGCAAATTACTGCAACAAGATTAAGAGTTAAGTATTTTATCATTGCTGTTTTATAAATGGCTTAATTAATTGCATTAATTAAAAATAACTCAAAGCATTTGCAATCAGACAAATCATGTAAAATTCAAGCCTGTAAACGTATACCTAACGTATAACGTACGTAACGTAACCTGTTATGCCAATTTTTTTTTGCCATCATTACATTTAAGTTGAACTGTGCCTATTAATTTTAAGTTGACGTAAAAAAACGTTTGGCAGCCAGCAGACAGAAGTAAAAAGCCTTTGGCTTTTTACTTCTGTCTCAGTTTAACTCGGAAGAGTGACAGAGACGCGTGCTATATAACCGAGTGATTCAATACCAAAATCAGATTTCTATTAACCAAATCTGAATTGAGTCCATCATTTGATTTGCTCGATAATTGTACCGTTGGTGTGACATTAATAATTCATGAAACTCAATTATAGCACGGCTTTATCTATTTACGCATCAGTAGGAAAATTCAGAGTGAAAATTAATAACATCTTAAGCTGAAAACCATGAAACAACTTATCACCTTTTGAAAGCTTATTTTTATGAATAACGGGATATTTACCATGATTTAATTTTGAATCCCGATATTTCAGCTCAGTTTGCTCATATTCACGGGTTGAACTGTAGTCCACGGGTAAAAGAAATGTTATTGGCAGACAAATCGATCTCCAACATTATTTCATTGGGATCGACACTACTATGTTTCCATTCTCAATTTTTTTTTTATTTCGAAAAAAAAAACTCTAGCGATATCGGCTCGCTTCTCGTCTTTTGAAAGCTATAAAACATTGAACTTATTCATCGAAAATCGCGAAAAACTGTCGTGAAATCCCATTGCACAGAGTTTAGCAAAAAAATATTTGAATACAAAAGCAAGTTAAGCCCAAGATCATTTTTAAATAAATATGAGCCGGTATGACCGAGCTTCGCTCGGGTTTAAAAAAAATAGTATTATTATTTGCCAATAGATGTCAGGAAGAGTCGTATCTTTATTGGCTTATTTTTAATTAACAACGCCATCTAGCTTGCAGTTAGTTGCTCACAATCGCCAATAGATGGCAGGAACAGTCGTATATTGAGTTTATGTTTGATTATTGCAAAACACCAACTTCTCGTCATTTTCTAAAAATGAATCCTAGCTAGATCGATTTATCGCCCCCGAAAACCCCTGTATAGTAAATTTCGTGAAAATTGTTGGTGCAGTTTCCGAGATCCTAAATATATATATATATATATTATATATATACAAGATTTTCTCGTTTAAAGGTAATAAGATAAACATGAGTCTGGTCTTTTATTTATCTCTTTACACACTACTCTACTACTCTCTACACTTAAGTTTAGAGATAAGTTCAAATTGTAAGTGTGAGTTTTGCATCGCAAATACATTTTTTTCTTTCTTTCTTTCATTCATTCTTTCTTTCTTCCTCTATTTTACCAAGAGCTACATATAAAAATTACCATCGTATTAGTTGTTTTGGCAGTTACTGATCGTAGCGAGCTCCGACAACTTTTATTTGAGTTGTAAACTTCTGAATACTGAATTTTATATTCGAACGAATTTCTCATTTTGGTTTAGGCAAATAGACGCTAACTTCATAATATTTTTCTCGCACGTAACTAACTGAGATTATCATATATAGTGGAAGTCTGTGAAGCATGTGTAATTCGCATACCTAATAGTATTTTGCTACATCTTGTTTTCGTTAATAATCTCAATTTATACAAACTGTTGCTTTGCTAAAGATCAGAGTTTCCCAACATTTTTTTTCTCATAAACCACTTTCAAAATTTGACTGGTCCCGCTGGACCCCCTTGCCCTGCTTTATAAAATAAAAAAAACATACCTAGCAAACATACCTTTTTACTACATTCCCAGTCGACAAAAATATGGAGATTAGATCTAACTATGCACATTTGCGGCTACGTTCCTATCATGAATTAACTGCTTAAAATATTATCTGCCTCCATCAATAATAGGTGACGTCAAGCTAACATTTGAATTCTTCACTATCGAAACTAGATACATTTTAGTGAAACCTCGCTTACGAATTGTGAACCCCCATTTTTTTGTCATGCCATCGTAGACCCCGTTGAGTCTACCGTGAACTTTTGGGGGTCCACCTGGATCACGTTGAGAATCAATGCTCTAGACTGTGTTCACTCAGCGTAAACCTAAAAGCATTTGAATCAAAGCATCGTTTGATGTGTACTCTCATGAATTATTTGAAGACTTAGTGCACATAAAAAGAATTAGGTAACATAAATTGCAGACATGTCACGAGGTAAAAGATAAAAACGAATTCGTTTCATCTAAATTACGTTACGAGGGAGATATTTTGTAATTATAACAAGCTACGAATGACAAAAGTTAGTATGATCAAGTCCAAACCTGGAGAGCTTAGCTCTCAGAAGTCATTAGAATTTTATACACCTACAACTAGGTGATGGAACTAGCATCTGGCCCGCCTCATGTTAAGTGGTAACCACATCGCCTGAGAGTAAAACAAAACATTGCCTCGTAGGCCACGCACGTCAGGAACGTACCTGCGATGCACTGCCCTGCGTTCATCAACTTTAGTCACAAGATGCCAGCACACTAGCGTAACTGCCTGTTCTAATATTCCATCTCTTTCTCCGCGTGGTTTCGTTGATCTGCTCCGACGCTAGCTACTACCGCGCTCTGGCCTCCTCCGTTGTTTTTTTCACTTGATCGCAACGGAGTTCATCTAGTGGTTTCAGCGGAGGTGTGCTACGGGTCTATTTGTTTATTTTTTAGGATCTCCAAGAACAAATACACAAAAATTAAAATTAGGTCGAGCAAACAAATATCCTACCCCGTGCTTATCCACTGAAGGCAACAGCTAACAACGGTGGTCTACGTCTAAAGTATGTCCAAGCGCCTGCATTTTGCAGTAGTTGGTCTAGATTGTGAACCCGTTAGCCACCAACAGCCATTGTAAGTGCACTTTACCTATTTCAGTTTTTTTACAAACTTGGGGCGAGTGTCATGAAAATTACAGAAGCCCTCAGCAATTCTTTTTATGAAGCCGCCGGCGCGTCCCCAACTTTCCCCATCTTACTTTCAACAGGTTTCTAACTAGCTACTTATTCATGGAATTCACTTTCCTGGCTATTTTTACCGACTCGCGCCGGGTGTGATCACTTTGTACTTGTTTTCTAAGTTTTTCCTTGGGAACGGTAAAAGGTCAATTTCTAGAGAGTTCTTTTTTGTTGTCGATATACGTCACTTTACGAATTGATGCTTTAACTGCAGGTTGCAAAGGCTGAATTTCAATTGTACTCAAAATAAAAAGTGTATTTATTCAGTAGAATCGCAAGTATCACTTTGAGTTGGGTAAGTCTAGGTGCCAGTTCAGCGCGACCTACTTGAATATTATGCATCATTTTTTGGTTCTAATTACTTCTTAGAACTTGGCTACCAATATTTATATTTCGTTTGAAGGGTGTGGGTGCCGGTGAAATCACAGGCACGTGATGCTGAACATCTGTGCCTCAAATTTATATAGGCAGGGCAGTGCATCATAGGGCACGTTCCTGACGTACTTAGGTATATGAAAATAAAAATCCCAGACCTTATAGTCAAAGTCAAAGTCAAAGTAAATTTATTGCTTGAAATACATGTCGAGAAGATGTTAAATTATAATAGGTAATGTCCAATGTATTCTGCTTATATCAATGTGCAATGTATTATAGTAAAATTGAATTGTACTAAACCTTTGGAATGTACGCTAATTATTTCTACTAACAAACAGAGATCCTTTTATCTGTTGTATTAATTAGAAATAGAATAAAAGAATAGACTTCTTTTAACAAAAACGCAGACACTACGAGCCCGTCTAATATATTCCTTTCACAAAACAATGTAAAAGGTTTAGCGCAGCGTAAATACCCAGAGCAAAGCAAATACCACAAATTCCTATAAAGGGTGAGCTCAGCTGATCCCTTGAACGACGGAGAGAGCACGTGCGATACCCGTCATTTATACGAATACAATATTAAGCTGTGTGCGTAGAATCTCTTTATAATCCCAATGTAACCACAACTATCGTGATAGATAACTCTTTATAAATATTTATTATTCAGATAAATATACAATTAAACAAATATTTACAAAATGTACAAAATACACAAGAAACAGTTGAGCTATCTGGAGATCGTTACAAACGATCTAGAGATAGCTCAACTGATCCAAATCAGTGCCAGACGGAAGCGTCCCCAAGACGCTGGCGGCATTGCCAGTTTATTGCCACTCTTTATTGTTCACCACACAGAAACATAATACAGGATTCATGAAGATTTTTGGCAAAACAATGGGCGACCTTATCGCTTTGAGCAATCTCTTCCAGGCAACCTTTGCATGGAATAAAAAACAAAACATCAATTGACGGCAGTGTAGTTACACAAGTAAATGGAAAAGAAAATAACAATATTAGACCTATAACTAACTAGGTTGTACATTACATACATAACATACCTACTTACTAATTATTTAGTTTAGTGTGATTTTATCACACTGAACTCAACTCTGGTCTCCACTAGTTTGAAAAGTTGTAAAGGATTATGACACGATTTTAATTCATATAGACATATACCAGTAAAAAACAAGGAAAAGAGAAAGAAATAGATACATCGATACTGGAGAAGTGCGTCGTGTTTCTGTGTGCACAGCAAAAGGGCCTTGATTCAGCATAATGCCTAGTTACTGTGAAGAAGCTATGCGCTAATAATTTCGAACTTTCCAGTATGACACATTTATTTTTTATGTACAAAAAAAAGGAATCATTTCATCAAATTAAACGCCCAGCCTAGCCTTATCAAGCAATGTCTTCCAAAGAACCTTTGGATTTCCATTAAATTAAGGGAGGTAGATAACACAAATTAATTATTATTTTTATATTTCTAACTTCAATCAGAAGAAGCATTACAAAATTAATGGCTAATAGTAAAATACAATACAATACAAGTTCCACGTTTAATTGGCACAATTTCAAAATAAGCTGAAGCCAGTGCATTAATTACAACCCGACCCTACTTGCTATTCCAGAACACTTAAGCAATAAGTCCGTTTCAAGTTCCAACTAAAGCGGCTTACACACGCCATCGCTCACTATGACAAAACAGACATTCTTCAATCTACGGCTGACGTGGAAAGACGAATGTTATGTGTCAAGACGTTACTGATTAAAATTACAGAGCAACGCTAAATATCATTGTACCATGTGGCGCACACACCGATAAAGCTTCGATGCGAATTATGTATAGAAAAAAGTGAACACTGCAACGGTTACGCTTTCGGCGAGAGGACCTCTGAGGTTCATTATCCAAGGTCAAGGTCAACCTAATAGGTGAACCTAGACATAAGTTCCACGTAGCCAAACCTCAGAAGAACCTGCTAGAAACCTTAGCTCTCCGTAGTTTATGTATTTAGGTTTCAGTTAGATATGCATATTCATTCAGTGATAAGAGATGTGACAGATTTTACTACTATTATTATAATTCATTTATTTCAGGCCACATAGCATATGGATCTTAAAAATACAGGGTTCAAAAATCATAAATTCTTGAAAACTAAAATATACCTAATAGCACGTAGTGGTTGAGACGTGGACACGACAGAGCTAGACAGCCGATCCCGGAAACGTCGATAGAGAATTCCCATAGGCCGCAGATCTTTTTTCATGAATGTTGACAGATGTTCGGTCGGCACTCTCACCACGAAGGCGTTGTAAATTGGGAATTAGTTTCATCTGCCGCCACTTTTCGCCACCAAATTTAAAAAGTGGCGGCAGATGACACTACCTATGTCCATTCACCCCCACGTTTCAAAAATGGGGGCAGATGGTACTATTTTAGTACCAACTGCCACCGAATTTTATCATAGCCAATTCCTTTTAAATAATAATGTATTAGGTTTAGGCAATTTTATGAAATAAAACACGAATGAATACAGATTAAATAATATGTATTTTCCACAACTTATACAACAAAATATCAATTTTTTTTATTAAGCTTAACAAATGAAAATAGAATAATTAAAAACAACAGAATAACTTAAACAGTAAATACGCTTCTTCTGTCGTAGTTTCATCAAAATATTTATAATCATTTTTAAGTTTGATCAACCAGCAGCTACATTTCCTTAATTAAAATATCAAACAACATAAATATATCTACTAGGTACTTGCCTACACTAACACAGTAATCACATTACTTACAATAATTTTAAATATTTATTACAATAAAAAAAGTAATTGGCACTGTTTCCTTATTTAGGTATACCTAGTAGGTAGTATACCTTACTAATACTATTTTTGCAATCTTTATATATGCCCCTACACTACTATCACAGTTTAATCACATTATTTACAGTTTTTTTTTTTATCACAATAATCAACAAGAATAGAAAAGATACGGAATGAGTATATTATTATCATAGAAATCTGAAAGAAGAACCGGTGACAGAAAAATTGAGGAGCGACCGGCTGGCGTGGTACGGGCATGAAAGTCATGTGACTAGGAGAGTGATGCGTATGAATGTATAAGGTATGCCAAAATAAGATTAAAGAACAGTGTGAAAGATGACATGGATAAGAAATAAGTGAATACAGTGATGACGGCTGATACGGGAGAATGGAAAAGAAGGACATGTTGTGCCGACCACCCACAAAGTGGGGTGAGGGCAGAAAAAAGAATATTCAACAGTCACTATAAAAGATAACCTACCGCATCATTTCTAAAAAATGTCCAACGCCTTTTTTTTCCCTCTGACAATTCCAATCGTGCGTTAGAAATAAATTTGTTTCTTTGTAGCGTAGCGTTCGATCTTTTGCTAGAACCTGCTTCGATATTGTTCAATATTTGATCAGAGCGAACTGCGTAATATGCTGCGTCTTTGTATATTACATTCAGCAAATGTACAATGGTTGGTTTTTTCCGAATGTTTTATTTATTTTGTTATGCCATCCTTCCAAAAAGTTTGTAGTTCAATGGCGCTCTTTGTAGTTATGTAGTACACCAAATGGGGATAAAATCCTCTTTCATCCACTGCTTCAGCATGTATTTACGGAATGATTTCGACAAAAGAGTATTATTATTAGTAAGGTATAGTACCTACTAGGTATACTTAAATAAGGAAACAGTGGCAATGACTTTTTTATTGTGATAAATATTTAAAATTATTGTGAATAATGTGATTACTGTGTTAGCGTAGGTAAGTAGTAGATATATTTATGTTGTTTGATATTTTAATTAAGGAAATGTAGCTGTTGGTTGATCAAACTTAAAAATGATTATTAATATTTTGATGAAACTTTGACAGTATGGATGCAAAGTTTTATTTAAAAAAACTATGTGTGAGTAGTTAAGTGAAAGTCACTCTTGCTGATTTCACCGTATTTATTGTTTAAGTTATTCTGTTTATGTTTTTAATTATTCTATTTTGAGTTATTAAGCTTAATAAAACATATGGTATTTTGTTGTTTATGTTGTGGAAAATACACATCATTTGATCTGTATTCATTCGTGTTTTATTTCATAAAATTGCTTACACCTAACACATTATTATTTAAAAGAAGTTGGCTATGATAAAATTCGGTGGCAGTTGGTACTAAAATAGTACCATCTGCCCCCATTTTTAAAACGTTGGAGTGAATGGACATAGGTAGTGTCATCTGCCGCCACTTTTCAAATTCGGGGGCGAAAAGTGGCGGCAGATGAAACTAATTCGTAAATTGACCCTGTGACGTGGCTCTAATCTTTCAACCCTTAGGTAGAATCTGCTCTTTGGCGCACAAAAGTCGACCGTGATCAGGACCAGGATCGTGCGAATCTCCAAACGCAGCATGCGGTGTCGTGTGACCAACGCCTAAAATAACTAATTTGTATCAAGAGAGCAATACTTTTCTCATTAGCAAGCTTCATTTAGAAACAACTTTAAAATTGGTAAAGACGCTGAAAACCAAAATTAGCGAAGCCAAAATTAGTAATACGTAATAATACAACGATGAACCAAACTAGCTTATCCTTGATTTCGTCACGTCAAAGTCATTAAAATCACAGTTTCCGGTTATTACTTTTAAAATTTAGATTTGTTGTTGTAGATAACATCATTGTAGATAAAATCATGAACCAATTTTTGCTACAAAAATAACGTAATATCCGTCATCATAAAATGCAGCAACATTTTCAATTCATTGGAAAATGTTGAGGTAATTTAACGCCAATGTCGACGCGCCAGACAGCAAGCATAAAAGCCGGAAATTGAAATATCTGAGAGAAAAAATAAGTTTCTTGCCTTCAACTGGAAAGCAAACTTAGTTTACAAGAAGATTGAATTTCAAAGCTGAAATATTTAAATCATTTCAGAGTTATTGAAATACTGGAAGGTTCGCGGAATAAAATGTGGTAGGAATATCTTCTTTGAAAAAATAACACTCTCGAAATATGTATTATTGTAAATTAATTTATTTAATGTAGGCTACTCGTGCTATAAATAATTTACATTTTGTTGTATTTGATCTTCATATTTTTATTCCGATTTGATTATAAAGTATGACTAAGATATAAAATTGTGTCATGTGAAATTTTTCATATTTTTATAATAATACATTATTTTTAAGATGGCTCAACTGTAGAAGAATGTTATTTATTGTTAATTTGGTTTTATTATTTCAGTAATAATGAAATGTACTTTCCTAATTTGTATTTCAGTTTTAATATTTTCTAGGTTTATGTTAAAAAATGTAGATAGTAGAGCATGCTATATCCCAATATACTATTATGACTACTACGACACAACCCTAAGCCACAAGCATACTACAACGACGAAACCTGCTACTTTGTCTACTACTATAAGCATGACTTCCACAATGACTACTAAAAAATCGTGCAGTATTTGGTGCTGGATAAGAAAAGTTGGATTTTTTATTGTACAACAACTATTGAGTGATGAAGATTGAATAAACGAACACGACAATGTCAAAAATTCAAGCAATAAAAGTACAATATTCAAAAAATACATCTTTTTGGCTTATTTATTTCAAACTCAAATGGCAAAGTCAGTTGTTGGAGTTTAATTTCAAACTTGTATAACACAATGGTCTTAAATAAATGAAAAGTCAAAAAGCAATTCGTAATTTTACAATCATGAGCTTATTCCATCACCTAGTATCATAAAGAAAAACAAACCGATTATAGAAATTGTTATTCCATAAGTTTTTCTTTTTAGACAGGCATTTTTTTGAAGATTACATTAATTCGTTTTTCGTTCGAAAAGGAAAAACAAGCCTTCAATTATGGCGCAATTCCCCTGACGATATACTTCGAGCAAGGAATTTAAGAAATACGAATTTGTTCCAGCTGTAGCGTTTCCCTATAATTGTTCCCTTCAGCTTTTCAATAATTAATTATTTTACCCTCAGAGCTTTATAATAACAAGCCATAGAATAACGTTCGCAGAACACATTTTAAAGAAACCACTCGTTATAGCACCCTCAAAGTCAAACCAGTCATTTTGATTTAAAAATAATGTACCTAAATTAAATGTTTCATCAATCTTTCTCATGAAAAATAATAACAACAATATAATAAAAGCTTGATTTTAGACTGAAAAATCATAGGTATCTTTAAATAGATATTTTATTTTCTGACAAAAAAATATTTATTTTTTTATTTTTCGATTGATACTTATTTTATTTTGTGTCTCATCTGTATTATTATGATTCTTTGTGTATTATTTTTATTCCCTCACCTATATTTAAGAAATAAATATTTTTTCAGCACGTTCACACCCGTGTGCGTCCGTACCTTTGACATTCCTTTCCTTTGAATGAACATAAAACCTTCATAAAAAATTTGAACACGACAGCGAATAATAAAAACGCCTGAAATATTAAAAAAGTTTCTCAATTCAATCAATTTGGTATGGGTGCCTTTTCAGTTGGAATATGAATGATTTCCATAGAGCTATGCTATGCGGAAACCTAAGAAATAAGGTTGATAAAAGGAAAAAGGAGCTTTTTAGATGACCGAGAAGTACCACGTTTATTTATTTATTTATAACCATTGCCCTATCCTTACAGGAGTACCCTAATACGATAGCGCAGCCTTTCATTATCAGAATTTGATTCTATAAATTATACATTACAAACAATAAATACATAATAAAAATAATCACAATAATAAACACCGAATCCAATGAATATACATAGAATATTTTAGGTTCTACGATATGCCGGTTTCCTCACGATGTTTTCCTTCAACGTTTGAGAGCACTGGCATAGTCTACATACATTTTTGGGCAGAGAAAAACTCATTGGTACACGACTGGACTTGAACCCACGACCCTAGGATCGGAAGGCGGGGGCTACCACTAGGCCACCAGTGCTTTTAAAGTAGAAGTAATAAGGCCATGTTAACTGCGGTCTATACGGTAGCGCACCTGAGCATTTTACAATCGATTAGAAAAAAAAATTCAGTCCAAAGAAACGCGCCTGTTTGTTATCGGTAGTGTACAATAGGCAATTGTGTTTCCGAGTATATAAACACTATGCAATCGCAGTAACAACAGAATTCTTAGGTAAGCTTCGTAGGTGCCAACTCAAACATAGCCTTAGTTGAGTTCCGGTAATCTCAAAAAACTGTTAACTAACAATGTCCTAACTCACGAAGAAGTTTGGCGATTATAAAATAACTTAGTGAAAGTAAAAAGTTTGAACAATGGAAAGTAAGTACAGATGCATCTGAATATAACAAAGAAATAAATTAATCTATTCCATTTAAACCCATTAAAGACTTGTCTAATAATTCGCATGAAATAAAGTAAAAATATATTTACAAAAAACAAGACGAGGAAAAACGTCTGTGTAGAAACTTTCATAGAAGATAAATATTTTTTTATCTCATCGGTTTCATCCATCAAAAGGCCTGCCAAGATAATAATGAATAACCATCATTTTCTTAGAAAAACTCACTGTCCTACTTCCTACTAATATTATAAACGCGAAAGTTTGTAAGTCTGGATGGATGGATGTTTTTTTCTCTTTCACGTATAAGCTACAGAACGAATTTTATTGAAAATTTACAATAATATAGCTTATACATCAGAATAACACATAGGCTACAATTTATAAATATATTTTAACGGAGAACGGATGTAAGTAACGGGAACGGGGTGAGCAAAGCCGCGGGCGGCCGCGGCTTTATTCAAAAATATAAATTTATATTTCTTACTTTTTTGACTTGTTATACAAACATGTTCCCCTATATTCAAAACAAATGAAACCAGATAAAAAGAAATCTAAACAATATTTTCAAAGGAAAATTCCTTAAGCAGAACAAAAGAATGTTTCAATGTCAGTATAAAACTTTTTATTGTTTCTCGTTCTCTTTGTAAGAATTCTTGGTGGAAAATAAAGTGTAATATTAAACTGGTAACCGCAAAGAGGCTGACTAAAAGCATTTTGAGCAAGAAAATCGATTTTTAAAGCGATTATTATAGTATTATGTATAATGATTTATATTATAATTACATTGAAGAACTCGCGTTTACACCGCAAAATGTTTCGGCTTCGTGGTTTAGCTACATAACATTATGTAGGTATTTCTCGAAATACTTTAATTTGTACATGTATTAAACATTATGTGAGTAACTACGTATGAAATTTGTAGGCATGTGTATTCATGTATAAGGAAATTTTATTGATTACGCGGTATGATTACTATTTAAGAAGGGTGGTTCACTTGAGGGTATTATTTCACAGTGGTTCAAATACAATTTAGAAAAAAGGTTAGTCCTATGGAAATAGTAACTTCAAGAGCATTCAGAAAAATTGGTATATGACAAAGTGAGTCAAAAATCTTCAGTAATCAAGTGTACTACATTTTATAGACTCTTGACAATCGTCTTCAGAAAACTGGTGATTCTGTAAAATTTTCAGACGTTTATAATCATCTTATTACCCGTTCAATATCTTGTGAATCGCCAATATCATTTTATGGGTGCTATTTCAGAAATACTCATCTGCTCGACAATTTTGCTGGCAATAACAGCGGAAAGCTACAGAACGAATTACTTCTCTCAAACATTGGAATCAGAACCTTCAATTTCTATACTTTACGCGCGAGACAAGATGAGCGATAAGGTAACCAACGATTGTCTCACAGAAATGTACCCGAGAAACCTCTACAAGTATCCACTACACATAGACAGAAACGATATCCCATGCATCATTCATTGTGTGTTGAAAAAATTCGGCATTATGTCCAATGACGGATTCATCAACATAAAGAACTACTACCGAAGAGTCCAAGCTATACATCGATATGATCCCAGGATTTTGATCTCAGACGTAGGAGAGACATGTGCGTCAAACATCAATGGAATGAATTTGGATCATGATATTTGCAGGAAGGCAAAGATCTTCAATGACTGTACGCAACTGTACGCGATATCGTACTCGGAGCCTGATGATTGGTCCTGAATGTAGCTCACTGATAGATCTAGATTTTTTAATTTTGTACTTATTTAATAAAACCAATAACTTTATTTATTCTTTCATTGTAAAACCGTATAGTATAATATAAATAAAGTTATGCTTGAACCTTTAAAAAACATAAAAATCAACTGGCACTCTGCATGTCAAGTCAGATCGAAAGGTTTTTTGGTTATTATGAGCAAACAATGGCTATTATATTTAGATGCTTTGTCATTCCCTTGGTTCGATAAGGTATTCTAGGAAATATATCAACCAAAACACACAGTAGACCTACCACAAACTCTGTCTGGCACTGTCTCTAGCTCTGATTTTGATTCTGTGTGAGTGCTGAATAAATAAATCCTACGTCGAAACGTCAGAAACACAATATAATATACTGGTCAGAACTCACAAATACTCAAAAAAAGAGCCAGACACAGAGCCAGACAGAGCTTGTTGTAGGCCTACAGATAAGTAGTTACTCAAGTATAGCATAGGTAAGTGCTTTTCGAGTAGGTAGATAATAAGATTGGTGCTCGAGAAATAGGTCGGTTCGGCTGGACTTGTTGGGTCAAATTGAACTATAAATGAAACTCTCCTCTAGTTAGGAGTGTACTGGGTGGGTGACAAAGATAACTTTGACCAAGAATCTTCAACTTTCACTTTGTCAAGAGTTCTTGGTCTTTATTACATTTTTAATTGTTAGTGCATGCATGGTGCATTTTTATTAGTAGCTAGTAGGTATCGGAAGAATTGCGTAATCTATAAGCACTGCATCTGGCTTGAGAAAATTAACAACTCCATGTCATAGTTTCTTTAGGTACTGTTAACCAGTTTTGGGAATAGGACATCCCTATTCGGATCAAGCAAGAAGTTACATCTCTAGTGGAGATTAAAAAAGCGGAAGAAGGAATATGGCGTCGTTACGTGTAGTTGTATTGTTTGCAGTGTAAAAAAGTAACACAGAATTGTAGCTATAATCAATGAAGAGTTTTCGATCTAATAGTACTTTATATAATCAGGTATCTGGTTTACATGGTACAAGCTCTGCTTAATTTGGGGCTAGATAGTGTGGTGAGGATTGTCCGTCTGAAGTGAAGGGAGGCTTTTGCCCAGCAGTGGGACCCGGACGGCATATAGTATCAAAATAATAATTACAAAACTAGTTCATGTTCTAATCTATTTCACTTTGTCATATGAAATCATTTTATTATCGATGTCTGCTGAAAAAAACTAATCAACGAACTATACAAAAGCGGTGTTCAATCAAAATATAAAACCGTGCACAGATATTAGTGCGTCATAGCAAACGGAGCTTTGAAAAAAAGCAGCCAAGTGCGAGTCGGACTCGCCCATGAAGGGTTCCGTAGCACGACGAACTACAAGAACCTTTATATATATGTTACTTGATGTAACATAATAAGGTTCCTGTAGTTCGTTGAAAGGTAAATTGCGGTTTACGGTTTATGACGTATAAAAAAAAAACTACTGACTAGATCTCGTTCAAACCAAATATCGTTGAAAGTTTACATAATAATGTACAACATATATTTTTTTTAGTATTATCATTCTCTTACTTTAGAAGTTAGAGGGGGGGGACCAACTTTTTTCCACTTTGGAAGTGTCTCTCGCGCAAACTATTCAGTTTAGAAAAAAACTATATTAGTACCTCAACATCATTTTTGAAGACCTATTCATAGATACCCCACACGTATGGGTTCGATGAAAAAAATTTTTTTGAGTTTCCGTTTATGACGTATAAAAAAAAAACTACTAACTAGATCTCGTTCAAACCAAATATCGTTGAAAGTTTACATAGTAATGTACAACATATATTTTTTTTAGTATTATCATTCTCTTACTTTAGAAGTTAGAGGGGGGGGACCAACTTTTTTCCACTTTGGAAGTGTCTCTCGCGCAAACTATTCAGTTAAGAAAAAAACTATATTAGAAACCTCAACATCATTTTTGAAGACCTATTCATAGATACCCCACACGTATGGGTTCGATGAAAAAAAATTTTTTTAGTTTCAGTTTCAAGTATGGGGACCCCCAAAATTTATAGTTTTTTTTCTATTTTTGTGTAAAAACCTTAATGCGGTTCACAGAATACATCTACTCACCAAGTTTCATCAGTCTAGCTTTTATGGTTTCGGAGAAAAATGGCTGTGACACGGCCGGACAGACAGACAGACAGACAGACAGACAGACAGACATGACGAATCTATAAGGGTTCCGTTTTTGCCATTTGGCTACGGAACCCTAAAAAGGAAAACGCAGTCGCCTGGCCGCGTGGGCAGAACCATCGGTGAATGGGATTCACGAATGACGCAAGCTTTTTTTGTATTACTATTCATTTGTAGGGGTTTGTCGCTTAGCAACCTTTCACCTGCCACAAGCCCTGTCTGGCAAGAAACATTATAAGCAAATTGTCAACGTGTCAAGTACTTGAGCCTCAAGCATAGATTTTAGATATTTTCAATGGAGAACTGTCAAAAAGCACTGGTGGTCTAGTGGTAGCGGCCCCGCCTTCCGATCCGAAGGTCGAGGGTTCAAATCCAGTCGTGTACCAATGAGTATTTCTGTCGAAATAATGTAAGTGCACTATGCCAGTACTCTCAAAACGGTGAAGGAAAACATCGTGAGGAAACCGGCGTGTCGTAGAACCTACAAAAGTTCGAGCAACACATGTCAAGGGTCACGCAAAAAGGGCCCACCAGCGGCCACTTGCGGAAAAACCAGCCCGCCCACCAAGTACGGATGATAAGTTTGCCGAATTTGCCGATGGAGAACTGTCAAAAAACCTATGCTTGAGGCTCGACTCAGACAGACTCAAGCACTGTTTCTGAATTAATTTATCAAACATTAAAGTCTGGAAGAGATCGCTCATGGCGATAAGACCGCCGATTGTACTTCTCTATAGTGTTAGTATTTTCTTTAGATATAATATGTAATGTCCTATTCTTATGGTATCTGTGAAACTATCTAAAGCCATACAAACTTAAGGCCTGCGCACACCTAGGCCGCAAGCGTCAGCGATCAGTGAAACGCTGTCAAATATCGCGGTCAAATTTGACAGCGTTTCACTGATCGCTGACGCGAGCGGCCTAGGTGTGCGCATCAGGCCTTTATTCCCTAGCTTTTTTGCCAATCTATATAACATCTTGGCTTGACCCGACAAGGCACAAGCCAAGATACTATAGGCCTGCGCACATCTAGGCGATGGCGATGGCGAACAGTGAAACGTTGTCAAATATCGCTGTCATATTTGACAGCGTGACAACACCAACTTTCATACATAGCCTTCTAAAATAAAATAGTCTAAGCTTATCGTTTTTAGCACACTCTAGCAAGAACATGAAAAACATTTAGAAAAACATGGGTGTAGAAATTTATTATCATTCGTAAGAACTGATATCGGAATATTTTTATCGTGAAAAAACCATTCATTATGCTCATATTTACGATAAAGATTCTTTTTTGGAGTTTTATTAATAGGAAAAAAGTACACTCGTTATTTTGCTAAGCTGCACAAATTAAATAAAATTGTGTATCATTATAATACTCGTATTTATTTTAAAATTCTACTAAAGGAAAGTCGAATGAAAAGGCGTAGGAAGTCTTTTGATATTGAACAAAAGGTTTTATGTTCCATGTTCTTTGAGGTATCGAATCGTAATATGAAAAGAGAATCCCACGATCAATGTTATAAGGTCTCATGTGACAAGGGTCATAAGGTTATAAAGGGGGGAGTATGAAAGGGAGGGGTGTATGTTGAGGAGTACATTGAGGTACACATCCCCCCGAGAATAAATACTTGTGTGGTGAACACGGATGTTTGTTCTCTGTCTGGGTGTTATATTGTTACACCCAGACTAAGTACTGACTATACCCAGACTAATGGCCTTAAAATATGGCAAAAATAAGCAGTGCTTAAACTATTGCCATCTCTTACCACTGGGTAATGACAAACAGAGACAGGACTAACTTTAAGCAATGATTAAATTTAAATTGCGTTTATAAGTATGGCTAAGTCGTTAAATATGTGTTTACAAAAAAAAGTATAGAAATATATCAGCTTTCTGGTTCCCATAGTACAAGCTCTGCTTAATTTGGAGCTAGATAGTGTTGTGCGGATTGTCCACAATTATCTTTTATTTCCAGTTGTTGCGCTCCTGTTCCTCATCAGCGCCGCACAAGCCCGGATCTCCGTGATGTATGCTCACGACAAGATGAGCGACATGGTGGCAGAACAGTGCCTTAGCGAGATGTATCCGAAGGTGAAGCACGTGGAATTCCAAGAGTCAGACGAGTCTTGCATCATGTTCTGCGTACTCAAGAAGTTCGGGATCATGAACGCGAATGGAGTTATCAATTTGGAGGCGTATAGGTAAAGTCCCACTGCAGGGCCAAGGCCTCTCTAACCCCCTTCCACTCCTCCCGGTCCTGTGCTGTGGATGCCCAGTCCTCCATAAATGCGTCAAGATCGTCCCTCCATCTGAGTCCTGGTCTGCCGCGAGGTTGTCAGCCATTGTTGGGGGCCTATTCAGTTGTTATTTTTGCCCAAAGATCGTTTGACATGCGGCAGACGTGGCCAGCCCAATTCCACTTTAGGCTAGCCGCTTTCTGGGTGACGTCGGCAATAAACAATAAGTATACAATCGTCAGTGGGACGACGCAGGATAAAAATAATAATAATAATAATTGGTAAAGTGGTGGTCAATAAATGAGGGATTTTTTTGGAGAGCAGTGAGGCATCAGTATTATCAACCTATAAAACACCCTTGACATGCGTCATGGCTCAGTTGGTAGTAGCTCTGCCTTCTGTGCCGTATGCCGTGCGTTCAATCCCCACTGAGAACAGATATTTGTGTGGTAAACGTAAATGTTTGTTCTCTGTCTGGGTGTTCTATAGCATTCTACTGACTGGCCTCTTCAAAATATATGAGTTCTTTAAGCCTCTGCTCGACGTAGGTGCCCAAAATGCGCAATTAATTTATTTAGCTTTGCATGCATTTGTATTTCATAATACGTTGACTTCAGATGACCTGTAAGGCAAAAAGATACCAACTTCAGTTTACTTTCTTATTCGTAACATAATTTACACTTTAAATTTAATTTAATCTCACGTTTATCCCAGCTTTTAAATATTCCCGAAGGATTGGTATTTTGTAATTCCCGGATCACGGCTAAATTATCTCTTACATTAAGCTTAAAACCACTCTGTAATGGAATTTGTTCACTCCCTTCTAATTTCTGAATGGTTTTTACGACCCTTAACAAGATGTAATATTGAATTAGTCGAACCGCTAACCTACCTCCCAGTAGATGTAATATTGTAAGTATTCTAAGTACTTAAATTAAATTAACGCGATCGTTAAATTATGTTAATATGGAAGAAACTGGAATAGCGCGATCACCTTTATTATTTCCTGAAGTTTCGACCGTGTTACAACAGCCGTGGTTGCGGGCAGACGCCAATAGAAAAAACATAAAATAATAAAGGTAATCGCGATATATAATTCTTCCACATAATTTTACAAAAAAAATAAATTAGTAGGTACGAGTATGTACATAAGTATATGAGTTCTATTATATTAGCTATCTGGTTTGCATAGTATAAGATCTGCTTAATTTGGGGCTAGATAGTGTTGTGTGGACTGTCGACAATATTTATTTATTTTATTGTAATTGTTACAGAAAACGTTTGTTGATTGCTCGTCAGAACGAACTGCAACAGAACTCAGTGAGTGACTACGGAGGTACTTGCATAGAGAGTGCGGAGGCAACACAGCACAAACAAGATGTTTGTAAGAAGGCAAAAGTTTTCAACGACTGTACCCACTTATACAGGATTCTGTTAAAATAAACCGTTGACTATGACTGTACTGCTTTTTAATCGACTTTGAATAAAAAAGCAGCATTGCTGTGTTTCGGGTTGAAGGGTGTGGGGTGCCGGTGAAATTACTGACACGTGAGGCTGAACATCTGTATATCTCAAGGAGGCGCACTTCGTGCACTACACTACAGATAGTTGAATAAAAAAATCTATGCCTCTGAAAAAGGCTAAGCCAAAGGAGGCTTTTATCCAGCTAGTTTAAACAGGCTGTTGTTAATGTTAGATAGAAATTGGAAAAGCCAACATCAAAGAATATGTATTTACAGCCAACAGAGTAATTAATTTTGACTTTGTTGCCTCTATTATTACGTAAACACCTAACCATTAATTAGTTCACAAACGCTTGGTAATTATCTTTTTGACACACAGAATATGTAATAGTATTCTATAAGGAGCTTGTATTATAAATACCTCCGACGTATATTTTATCTTGAGGTTTGACGTTCGATCATCATTTTTTTGTCCTTGTCTCATTTCATGTGGGGTCTGCACAACAGGTTTTCGTTCTCCACTCTCCTCTATTAGCTGTCATTTCAGCAGTCACTCCTTTCTTACCCATGTCATATCCTTCAAACAATTTCTACTTCTATTACCATCCACATCCATATCTAGCACTCTTCTCGTTACATGACATTCTTCCCTTCGCATGACATGCCCGTACCATGCTAACCTATTGCTCCTCAAACTGCCCCTAATATACTCATTCCTTATCGTATCCATTCTCGTCACTTTCATCCTTGGGTGGCCCATTACTCAGACCCATACAAAACGACAGGTCTTATAACCGTCTTGTAAATGATTCCCCTTAGTTCAATGTATTTTAAATAAGTAGAAACCAAAGTGCTTCTAATTTTAGAAAAAAGAAGCGTTGTTTCATTTTATTTGTATTGGAATCGATGGTCTATGTAGCTCTAGTTTTATGATAACTTGTCAGGCGTCAAGTTATGTCGTCCAAGTAAAGGTACGTGAAGTACCTAAACCTTCCAAAAGATTAAACCAATTATATTAATTACCGTTTGAAGTAACATAGAACTTTGATCAAACTAAAATACAAAACGAGACTACGCAGCCCAGTGCTAATAGAGCCACCTTTGATATATGTACCTACCTACCTTATTTAAGGTCTTAGTGATATGGAACGCGAATTATAAACGCCGTAAGTACCTATTTTCTGTTGCTAACATAGACCGGCATACCTAACATTTAAATATTATCAAATTTATTATATTAATATTATATATTATTTAAATATCATTATTCTCAGCCTGAAGAAGTCCACAGCTAGTCTATACTTATCCAGAAAGATTCGATTCAATAGATATTTGATAGGTGGGGGGGCGTTGCCATAGTGACCACGCTTGGCATTGTGGATTGGTGACGGCAGTGTTGGTGTTATGTAAATCAGGAAATGCTGCTGCCCATTCCCCGACTGCGTTCACGGGAGGTAATGGAGAGGTCCTATTGATTAACGGGACCACCCCGGACAAAATTAAGATTGATGTACTGGCCAAATAGATGGGAACCGCAGCCGGCAAAAGTTTTATGAAAATCCATTACTGTCGTATTTAGCCGCCAAATAAATTGCATGTTAAACTCATATCTGTCGTGTAATTTAAAAATGGAACGATCTTTTACTCTGAAACATGGCAACCAAGAAGGTTACATAGGAAAGGTTTTATTTAAATTTCGAACATGGCTTGCAAAATTAAATGCTGTTTATTCAAAAAAACGAGTCCCACCAAAGACAAACATTTTAGTGATAAACGTAGAAGTTTATTCTGTGTCTGGTGTTATAATAAATAACAAAGATGTATTTGCTAAAATAACTTATTCTATAGTTGCATACATTGAAACTAGATGGCGCTGTGTGAAAATTTCTACCGATACCTATTTAGCAGCTTACCTATTTGCAAGCGAAATCTGTATGGTCATGCTCTTACAGGTACGTTGAATGTTATGTAAGTAAGTGACGTTCAAAGCTAACAAGCTAGGTCGTCCAGTATTGGATTCTCTGGCTGATAGGGATCGGGTATCGGACACTATTCATTATAGGATCCGCTATGACTAGGGTTACCATGTCTCAGGATTTATCGTGAGATATCAGAATTTTTGAAACTTTTCTCAAGATTTAGGATTTTTAAATGCTTCCAAAGTCATTTTAATTTTAATTTTCCTTGATCTCTATGGTAGGTAGGTACCTTTTGCTAATATTTTATAGTACGTTGTATAGCACATTGGATTTATTCTGTAGTGTGCAGTTATTGATTAAAATAAACTGAATTTAAATCTAAAGAAATCACAGGATTTGTAGAATGTTCAATAAATATGAGTACCTACCTACATAGATTATACAAATATTTCTGTACAAAGTTAACAAAAACAATGTATTTTTTTTTATAGGCAGGTATACCTAATAATTATAAAAGTCAACTCAAACACCTTTAATACTCATAGTATTTATTTTGCGAAGATAACTTTTTCATTCTTATTATTTTCTCCGGACTTTTCAATTTTCCATCTGGTAACCCTAGCTGTGACCCGTATCATCGGGGCTACGTTACAAGGGTATCCTCGTTCTAATTTACTGCAGATTCTGATTTTGTTGCTGCCTTGTTAGTAGATTTTGCGGTAAACATAACTAAAACTAAACCAAGAATTAATGGTATAAACAAGAAGTAGAAGTAGATAGGTTCAAACTTTCTTCGCATTGTTTGAGATGAGGACAATTTTCTGTTTGTTGCATTAATTAGACGACAAAGTTATAGCCCCTTTCTTCTTGGAAATGAGAGAAGAGACCTATGCCCAGCTGTGGTCTTCTACAAGTGATGATAAAAGTTATAGCCGTCCATGCAGTTCCAGTTTAAAAGACAGATATTGCAATATTTTAAGTGCTGTCATAAAAAGTAAGTTTAGTTAAAATAGTTAGCGACCATTGGTCTTTAAAAATATGTCAAAAGATAAACAGTGCTTAAATTATTGCCATCTCTTACTACTGGGTAATGACAAACAGTGACAGGGCTAACTTTAAGCAAAGTTTAAATTAAATCGCGTTTATAAGTATGGCTTCATATGATTTAATTCGAAAAATTGTACATCCGAGTGCGCCTAACTGTACCTATCCAATTAAGAAGGACTCGACAAAGCATGAACACTTAAAATTACAATTTACGTCACCAAGACTCGATTAGGACCCACTCGACCCGTTACTAAGCGACCCGAAATAGATTACAAAACAGTTACTATGCACCGGGATGGTGTTGGTTTGTATTTCTTGTTTACTTACAGAAAACTCTTAATCAAGCCCCAAGCACAAGTATAGAAACGCACTCGTGGCATAGCTTGCTTGAGCATTCTTGATCGACTGAATAGCAATTTTATACTTCGCTGCAGGTACTAGCGGTTGGTGACAAATGGACCAGCGGGATGATTGCGTATCTGTTGTTGCAGTCAAAACCTTGTCGCATCTGTCAGTTTTGTCATTACTTTGAGCTTCAATTACAATAAAAAGCAGCCAATGAAAAAACATTTTTTGAGTCAGTTTCTAGTATGGGGACCCTCAAATTTTATTGTTTTTTTTTCTATTATTGTGTAAAAATCTTAATGTGGTTCACAGAATACATCTACTTGCCAAGTTTCATCAGTCTAGCTCTTACAGTTTCTTGAGAAAAATGGCTGTGACATACGGACGGACAGACAGACAGACAGACAGACATGATGAATCTATAAGGGTTCCGTTTTTGCCATTTGGCTACAGAACCCTAAAAATGAACTGAGTAAAACTTAAGCAAAAGCGTGTTTGGTGCTCTGTGGTAAAACTTGTTTTTGACAAGGAACGATTGCAATAAGACTGAATGTTGACGTAATAAACATGAGATACTGAATAGGAATTTCGCTTTTGTAAAACTAGTAAGTATGGCAACAGATCGTTGCATCTGTTGCCATATTATTTACTTAGGATCGATAGTAGTCGAAAAATAATGGCAACAAGATACGTGACTTCGATGTTCCTTGTTAGTATCATTTATTTATTAGTATCAAATTTTTGATTGCAACAGAATTAAACAATCTCCCAGCATAAATACTGATAAAGAAAAAATAAATCATAATTGGATACAGTTATGCATAGTGAGTCCAAGCGCCATTTTCAGTTTTTTGGGAAATTACATAAACGCGTTTTTATTGGTAGAAGATTTGCATTTGCATCGTCAGAAAGTAAATCTATGTACATCGAAGCTTATATTTGTATTTTAACATGTTACAAAAAAAAAAGGTTTTATTTTGGAATATATCGTTAAAAATGCACTTGGACTCCTAATAAATATGATGTTCTCATTTTGCAAAACGAGTCCAAGAGACAAAATAATTATTTATTCTGGAAGATTAGCTTTAAGTGCACGTGGAAACGAATTAATATGATGTACTCATTTTGCAAAATGAGTATAAGTATAACATAAAAATGTTTCCTGGACTATTTTCCTATCGTTTAATAAAAACCCCTTGAATTTCCGTATTTACTCAGCATCTTATATTAGATGTTACAGAGGATTGATAAAAATAAATAAAAAACTATTAAAATGGCACTGATAGTATGTCCAGAAAATAAAACGATATAATTATCATAATTTAATAAACAATAATAATTTAAAACAAGATAAGGACTATCTCAGATATTATCTTCAGCTTTCAGACAGACAGAATAATGATTGATGATATTATTGGTAAACACCAACCCCAAACCCAGAACATATCGGGTAGGATGTAGAATGGAGTAGGTAAATAATATATAAATCTACTCTTCTTCAATATGTTCCGGATCAAAAACCTAAATGGCCATCAACACCTTCAACAACAATATCATCTTCAATCGTGTCATCAAAAATCAAATCTTTGTCAAATGCTATAGCGTCGTTTGGGATATTATGAAACAGTGATTTTAAATCTTTTAGTTTTTTCTCTGAAACATTTTGTCCTTTCCTACCCTTTCTTTTCTTTACATCAATTTCTAAGCTTTCTTCCTCTTCTACTGCTCCTGCCTTGACATAATGAGGCAATGGATGATTTTCGGTTTCCTTTATCTGGTTTATTCTTAACCAATTACTATTGACCTTCTCGCCCACTGTTATCTTTTTTCTGTTGACAATAGCTTTTTCCTTTTCTTCAGTATTTGTGATTCTTTGTTCTGCAGCTTGCCATATCTTTCTTGTAGTCTTGTGGAGTATAAAGTATTAATTGCAGTTTCAGAAATATAGGGTGCTTTTCGAGGAGAGATCATCAGGTCTATTTTTATACTTTTTTGCTATATTGTACGCCCGAAATAGGTAAGCTGTTGGAACATAATTACTTTTAAGATGTTTTATACACAGTTTTACAATAAAATATTTTTATCTTTATCTTTATACGTGTATTCTGGCCTTTATTTTTTTATTCTGTTCTCCGCAACAATTAAGTTGACCAAAGAATTAAGTTTTTGACTTTGGTAAACTAGTATAATATGTGCTTCCTTAAACATGACTTGGGTTCTTCTGCCAGCCAAACAAAGATTACGTTCAGAAGTTACAACCAACTGTCGCGTAGACTACTGATGCGTAACACTACGTCGTTTGGACTAGTAATGTATAATGGAAATGTGCTTTTTCATCATAAAATTTGGTTGTTAGTTTTAAATTGGTTGTTGGACTTGTATTGCATTTCAAAATACTTACTCGTAGTTTGCTATAGAAGGCGCTTGGACTGGGTATCAAAAAATACCACTTAGAGTGAAGCTGGCTGCAAGAGTGTTTTTTCTATGGCTTAATTATGCCCTAGTGATTACGAAAATGCGAAAAAATCAAAAAATGAAATTTGGCGCTTGGACTCCTTATGCATAACTGTATCCAATTATGTATATGGTTTATAAGATTGGACATAAAAAAGTACTCAGTTATCGACAGGTTTCTTAAGAAGTTACTTAGCAAGAACACAAACTAATGCTAACAATAAATAAGTCATGGCAGATGTGCTATTATTTGTTTTGTAAACAAGCGTTAATACAAATTGGAAACAGAATTTCTGTTTTGTTGATTTTCGTAATGAAAATTGGAGTCGTTGAGAAGGAATAATTGAAATGCTAAGGGCTATCCAACAGATTCCAAGTAATAATGTGTTTGTTATAATTTGTTTTATGTTATGCTGAGAATAAAGAGTAATTATGTAGACGTATAAAAATAAATACAAGGTGTATCTAAATATGTGTACTAGGCGAAGGTGGGGGGTTTCAGACCACAATGGTGATCAGTTGTGGAGGGGAGATAATTAAAAATTCCTATTTTCAGTTTCCCATACAAAAATATTTAATTTCATAATGCCTAAAAAAATTGACAACCCTATCCTTGTAACCCCTTGACCCCTTGACCTACTACCTCTGTAGGTCTACTACTACTACCTACTACCTCTGTAGCTGAGTTTAGGGTTGTCACTTTGTATAAAGTCAGCTGTTAATGTTGAAACTTCGTTGCAGTTTTTTTCAGAGATACCAATCGAAGTTCGAAAAGTCGTTGAACAAAAGTTGTTCCCCGGGGGGTGGAAATTCACCCCCCTTCAGGATGGTACACATATTTTGATACACGTTGTATATACATATATTCATACTAGGTAAATGATCTCTGTAGCGTCTCATTAAATAAGTCAAAAATTTTCACCGACGTGGTTTAAAATTTTATAGCTACAATAGATTCAAATACCTGATTACTCACCAAATGATACGAGTATATTAAAATAAACACAATTAAGAAATTTTATATATTTTTATCAAAGCACCTTAAAGTATAGTAACCGAATAAAACCACGTCTCACATAAAGTTATCCGCTCAAAAGCTGAGATATCACAAACATGGCTATCTTCTGTATCCAGCACCAGATGGAACAGCCTGCCTTCGCTGGTTCCTCTGGCTCTTCCTCTTCTGGAGCAGGAGTCGTCGGCGCTGGGGTGGTAGCATCAGCCTCCTGGCAGAACGAAGCAGAGAATAGGAAAGATCCGATGAAAAACACAATGAGTAGTCGTAGAAGTATTTTTTGCAGCATTTTTCTGATGTGTTGAATGTTTTTCTGATGTGGAGAATGGTTTGAACGTAAATGATGGAATCTTGTTTCAAATAATGGTTCCAATTTGATGCTAATCACAACCACAATAATATACAATAAAAAGAGCTTGGTGAGTGACTGACATACAACGCACAGCCTAAACCGTTCATCGTAGTGATTTGAAATTTGTAGAATGTGTTCTGTATGAAAAAAAAATCGGTTGTCTGCAAAGTCGGTTTACTGACGATAGTTGAACGTGACAACGTCATACAGCTGTCCACGCGGACGCATCGCTCACTCAAGAAAGAGAGAGGCAGATGTCGAACGCTGCGGAACGCGGAGGCCGATTATGCCTCTTTGACGCTCGTTCTGCGCTCTCGTTTGCACTTCAAGCCTTAAATGGAACGCCTCAGAGCGTGGTAACGCCCCTATGTTTTTTTGTGCGTGCAGCCGGCTCCATCGAATTATAAGACGTTGTCACGTCAATACAATAAGAAAGGCGTTTTGAAATTAGTGTCACCGCACACGAGTCTCCGGCCACAACCACTAAACCCATATTTTCTGTAGTTTTCATACATTTTATATGGACTCACCGCACACGGTTGACGCTGGTAGCCGCCACACGATGCAAATCGTCGCTATATAAAAAAGTAAACAGGCCTTTGCATCTATTGTAGATGATTTATATAGCGTCAGGGGCAACTGGTGATTACTTATGCCCCTACTTACGGGACGCTATAGTGCCTGGGACAGGATTATAGATGGAATAGGCTTGCCCAGCACCTATACCATCCTGCCAGCTTAGTCGGCCTAATCCACAGGAAAGATATGGTCAATACGCGCGGAGTTGACTAAGCGGGTTCCCAACGAAGTTTTCCTTCACCGTTTGAGAGCACTAGAATTGTGTACATACATTTTTCTATAGAAAAACTCGTTGGTACACGACTGGATTTGAACCCAATAAAATGTATGAAAACTGTAGGAAATAATGCCAGTGGCGGCGTTTTGTGGTTGTGGCCGGAGACCCGTGTGCAGGAAGGCTGAGTTGTGAAGTGAGAGCTTAAGTTTCTATACAAAAAGGTTAATGCGAACGAAGTCGCGCGTGATTCTACTAGTATATTTAGATAATAATCTTTATTTGTATATCATAGATAAAACATAAAAGCATGGGTGTGTGTAACAATGCTGAACTGTAGCCTGTTTTTCAACCGAATTCAAAGCATGTGTGCATGTATTGCAATAATTATTCTAATGGCTGCTATTTGATATAAACTCTATCATTGACATAATTCATCAAGATACCATTAATGGGTAATGATACCCATTTTGTAATGAATGACACACATTTTGCAGTGTTTGTTTTGTTGATTTGATTTTATGTTCTCTCTACTTTATGTGTCTATGAAGGCCCACAGCGTTTTCACAAATCGATTTCTCTTTTTAAGTCTGTAGGCCTACCACAAACTCTGTCTGGCTCTGTCACTGGCTCTGGTTTTGAGTCTGTGTGAGTGTTGCCTCAATTAATTCATACGTCGAAACGTCACACATACATTATGGAGTTAATACTCTGGTGAGCACTCACACAGACAGAGCTAGTGGTAGGCCTACTTTATATACATTGATTCAAAAGTCATGTCTTAAGGGCCTACATGAGGTGAAACCGAAAATGTAAAGTAGCATTTTTTTTCGTTGTATGGACGAATCCATTTAATTTTTTTGTAAAATATAACAATTAAATGGTGTAAAAAAATTATGTTCCGGCTAGAAATTCTCTTAAACTCACTGGGTTCGATAAAATTGAACGCAAAGTTTGCCAAAAACTCTCAATTTTTTTTGGATTTGAAATGGTTTTTTTCCGTTGCTGTTAGAGCCATTGCAATGAAAGTTTTGTTCCCGTATACCTAAATAAATACGTAAAAACCGTATGTTATTGCACTTTTCTTAGTTGCCCTAGTTTTTATAAAAAAATAAAATTTTCTAAAATATATATAGGTAGGATTTCCTAGTTACTTTTCAGTTCAGCCCGCGCGGCCGACGAGGAGAGGTCTATGTCAAATTTCGCGACATGACATTTCATCTCTGACTACGTAAAATATACCCTAGATTAAATCATAGCTACTACTGGTACTATAAATTTGCCACAGTGTAACATAAAACAAATTGTCACAGTATAACGAAATGACATAATACCATCTTCATCATACATTATGATCGATAACCTGTATTCACATCATCATCAGCCTGTAGAAGTATATATTTTATGTAGCATATAACTTATCTAGTACATTCTAGGGCACGTTCCTATCGTGCGTGACCAGCGAAGCGCAATGCTTTTGTTAAATACCTCCATTTTTGTAGTTGCATAAGTAGCTATCTTCCTATCTACCCAGTGCTTTCCGTCATCATCATCAGTAAGTAGAAGTCCACTGCTAGATATATGTAGACCTCCTTTATACATTTCCATGAAAAAACAATTTGCCGATTTTCCACGATCTTTAGAATGTCATCGGTCCATTAGGTGGAGGGGCGCTCTGGTTGCTTAGCACCGGTTATATTGTCGTAGCGACCCGCTTTTTGATTCTAAAGGCGTGTGTTCAAACCCCGTCATGCACAAATTAGTTTATCTGCCAAAAAACCTATGTGCACTATGTCAGTACACTCTAACGGTGAAGGAAAACAATAAATGAAACCAACGTGAAGTAGCAAAACTTTTGAGGCACATTCATAATCCACCACACCAGCTTTAATTTTCTATTGACATGACAAGAAGAAGACTCAAAAACTAGTAGCCGATTTTAGGCCTTTATAAAAATAGTGTCGATTTTGCAAAGAGTTTGGGAGCCCATTACAATGAAAAGGAAGTATATATACAACGTGTCCCAAAATTCAACGATAAGCCGGCACCAGAGGATGGACCTACGAATGACTATTCGAGAAAAAAAAATAAAAAAAAAATACCTCTACTTTTTTTTAAACATTTTCCAACAACAAAAATCTATTTTGGGCACATAGTAGAAGTGATTACTATTAACAACAACTTATGAAATTTGGTTCTTGATTAGAAAAAGTGTCATTATTTTTTTTTGTGGCTAGTTTTCCTAAAGTATTATACCATTTTAAAATCTAGGTTAGTTGCGCTAATTTTTTAAAAAACTTGCCATAGTAGTGTCCATATTTTTTTTTTACACTACGATGAGTTAAAGTTTACTGAACGTTAAAACCTTTCAAAATTTTAGGGAATTAATTTATTTTTGGTTGTTTTTTTGTATAAAACTACGAAAATTCTGTAATTTTCAAAGATTATGGTGAATAGTAGTACTACTTAGGTTGCCGATACAAACAAAAAAACTGAAATATTTGAAAAATTGTGGTCATGGTAGTTAAAAGTGACATAAGGGGTATACATTTTCGAAGAATTTCCATTTTTTTTAAGTAATTAAAAAAAAAGTAGAGGTATTTTTTTTCTTTTTTTTTCTCGAGTAGTCATTAGTAGGTCCATCCTCTGGTGCCGGCTTATCGTTGAATTTTGGGACATGTTGTATATATATATATTATGGACAATCTACACTACACTATCTAGCCCTAAACTAAGCAGAGTTAGTATTATGGGAACCAGATAGCTGATGTAATACTTAAATACATTTTGTTTGTAAATACATACTTGGAAAACAATATAACATCCAGATGGAGAACAAATATCTATGATCACCACACAAATATTTGTTCTCGGTGGGGATCGAACCCACGACCGGATGGCGCAGAAGGCAGAGCTACTAATAAATGAGCTGAGAGCCCAGTCATAACAATAATATCATGGGTTTTGAGTATGTTTGATTGCCGTCTTTTAAATCTGGAGGTGTCTGTAATGTCCCGAATTCTGGAACTTTCTGTCAAAGGCTTCATGCACGGTGCGCTCAAATACCCAAATACCAAAATACATGTGCCTATTTCTATACACGCAGCAAGGAGTTTCCCAAGATTTTGCGTTTGACAGAACTTTGAAGAGTCAGTTGGGGTTGTCGAAACTCTTTGGTATACCTAATATTTTTAAATGCCGATAAAATACAATAATATAAGTCGAATAGACAGTGTTATTTCACAATGCTTCACTGATCTCCACCGCAATGAGCACCGAAGGCCTAAATGAGTGCAAAGCTTAAAGCCACCCATAAATAATTTCCATTTCAATTCATTTATGAATTGAAATGAAAATTATCTACCTATGCATGTAATGTATTGTATTATGTATATCAGTTATCTAGCACCCATAACACAAGCTTTGCTTAGCTTGGGGCTAGATAATGTTGTGTGAATTGTCCAGCATTATTATTATTATTATTATTATTTATTTCCATAGGCATGAATTCTATGCACTAAGTTATACTTACTAGATTTACATACAGATCTGGAAGTATAACCTTTTAGATAAAAGAAAAATTTACTAAATTGGATCATAAAATTAAATGACGAAGGTATGCAGTAACAAACAATAAAACAAAACGGCTAAGCCGATTTTGATGAAATATTACTTTTCAGAAAAAAAAAGATTAAAAGGGAGAAGACGAAAGAGAAGAAAAAAGATAAGAATGTTATTGTACAAAAAAAATTGCCCCCCTTGCCCCCCAGGACCCCCCCTTTTGTGAGTGCTACCGGATGCCGTCGAGATAGGGGGTTTTCAATTGGGGTTTCGTATAGAGGGTTTCTTCCTGAATTGAAAAAACAAAAAAAAACACCCCTCTCTTGCCCCTTTTTTCACCCCCCCCTTTCGTATCTTCCAAGCGGAGTGACTTGCAAGACTTTTTTTTTTGGGTCATGTAGGGAAGGTGAGATTATTTTGAAAGCAAAATAAATTTTGCCCCCCTCCCCCCTCTAGACCCCTTTATTATTTTTGACCCTTTTTTTCGAGTGGAGCATTGCGGCGAGCGAAGCGAGCCGCCATGCAACCATGGGGAACAGTGCGGCGAGCAAAGCGAGCCGTGCTGTGACCCCCCCCTCAAGCCCCCAGAACCCCCTCCTCCTGAACCCGGGGGGAACGTTGCGGCGAGCGAAGCGAGCCGCCACGCGACCACGCCCACCCTACTGAAATTTAGGGAAATTTAGAACCCCCTCCTACTGAAATTTAGGGTGTCTTAGGGGTGTGAAAAAATGTTCACTAGACTGACAGTTCAAAATTCAAAATGGCGGCTGTGCCACTTCCGGTTTTGCAAAAATCGTCCGATTAAGGTCGTTCAAACGGTTCATTCGACTGAGGACTATGATTGGAGATTGAATTTTAGGTTGTTTAAGGTGTTTGATTGGATCTTCACTTGGTTTAGGGTTCCGCCCCTGTGGGAACGCATTGAGGACGCGAGCTGCTTGCAGCTCGCGATGCACGCGACCCGGTAGTCAACGTTTGGGTTCCTTCCAGCGGTTTCGACCCGTTAAGGGTTTTGGCTTGACGTACAATTTAGGGTTCCGTATAAGGTTTTGATTGGGGTTTTACTACATTGAGCAATTTGATTAAGTGTTCGACTTTTAGGGTTCCTTAGGACTTTGATTGGAGTTTCAACTACACTTAGGAGCTTGATAATGTTAACATTTTTAGGGTTCCTTAGGACTTTGATTGGGGTTTTACTACATTGAGGAACTTGATAAAATAAACAACTTTTAGGGTTCCTTAGGCCTTTAATTGGAATTTTACTTCACTTAGGACCTTGATTATGTAAACAATTTTAGGGTTCTTTAGGACTTTGATTGGGGTTTTACTACACTGAGGAACTTGATTCACTGATCGACTTTTAGGGTTACTTAGGACTTTCTTTACTACTTTTTGGGGTTTAACAAGTGCAAGTGTAATGTAAAACTGGGAGTAGCACACCGACACGCGAGCTGCTTGCAGCTCGCGCACACGAAAAAAATAGTTAAGGGGCTGACGTATGGAAAATTTTCAAACAAACGGAATACCAAAATGATTTCTAATTTAGACAGATTTACACTATATTATTGTAATAATTGTATTTGCATAGTATTTATCTAGGTTCCTCAACAGTTTTTATTTCAAATTACTTACCTAAAATGAAATAAACACCAATCGCATTTTGCACATTTTTATGCTAAACTTATCAAGTTTTCTACCTATTGGTTTCGTACTAAAAACAACAATATTTTACGTGTTTTTTGTTAAGGAACCTAGTTTATATTGTCTAGTTACAGAATAACAATACTATGTGAAGAATACAAAAAGTTTTCAGTCATCATTTTTGGTATTACGGAACACGATCAAATTCATGGCATTTTCGAATAGCTACTATTGCTATCGCGCACGCACGGCGCGGGTGGCGGGGTGCAGGGGGAGGAAACGCTTGAAGCACACGGGACACTTCGGTTGTGTGTGTGAATCGCTCGGACTTCGGACTAGTTAAATGCCTACACTGGCATAAAACATAATGCTTATATTTGATAATTGTTAGTTTAGGAAGGGTACTAAGTGAAGATGGGAAGTACTAAGTACCTAGGTAGGTTTTAGGTTGGGTAAACGAAATCAAGGTGCAGCACTAGGTCAAAAAGTCTGCCGAAATTTCGAAAAAAGCCAACATTTCGACTAAAACAAATTATGAACCATTAATTTCTATACAGGGTGGAATTTTGTAATGCCACCTGGAGGGAAAGTACTCTTAATACTGCAGATAGAAAATTTTACTCAAAGGAAACATTCCTTTATTTTTGGATAGAAAGCAATTTCTAAAATTAAAAATAAAATAATTTTTAAATTAATTTTTTTTTTTTGAAAGGAATAAATTTATTCTTTTAAAGAAATGAATTCGTTAAAATAATAAATTTGTGTATCCAAGAGAATGGAGCCCATTTCAAGCAACTAATTTCAAGTAACTAGTTAGTTAACCATTTTTTGTAAATAATTAAATTAATTTAAGATTTCCTGGTTTTTCTTTCATTTAATTTATCATGTTTGTTAGAGAGATTTCATCCTTATAATTGACCCTAACGATCGATGCAATAAAAGTACAAGGTATAATTTTTCTGATTTTAGCCGGTTCGATTCCCTGGTGTGAGAGAATTTTCGAAAAACTTTGAATGCAGTTTGCTTTCTATTCAAAAATAAAGGAATGTTTCCTTTGAGTAAAATTTTCTATCTGCAGTATTAAGAGTACTTTCCCTCCAGGTGGCATTACAAAATTCCACCCTGTATATGAAGTATTGATAAAAGGTCTAAGAAAAATTACAACAAATTATTTTTTTTCTTTATTTATTTGTAGTTCAAAAAACTGCTACCACTCAACGTCCGGTGGAAATATTGATAAAAGGACTGAGAAATACTTGAACAAAATAGTTTTTTTTTTATATAACTGGAGCTCAATAAACAGAGTACCGCTCAACGTCTGGTGGAAATATTGATAAAAAGACTAGGAAAAATTTCAGCAAAATATTTATTTTCTTTATTTATCTGGATCTCAAAAAACCGACTACCGCTCAACGTCAGGTGGAAAGATTGATGAAAGGACTAAGAAAAATTGCCACAAAATATTTTTAGTCTTTATTTATCTGGGGCTTAAAAAAAACTGCTACCACTCAACGTCAGGTGGAAATATTGATAAAAAGACTTGGAAAATTTTCAGCAAAATATTTTTTTTCTTTATTTATCTGAATCTCAAACAACCGACTACCGCTCAACGTCAGGTGGAAATATTGATAAAAGGACTAAGAAAAATTGCCACAAAATATTTTTATTCTTTATTTATCTGGGGCTTAAAAAAACTGCTACCACTCAACGTCAGGTGGAAATATTGATAAAACGACTAAGAAATATAAAAAAAAAACTTTATTTATTTGGAGCTCAAAAAACTGCTACCACTCAACGTCCGGTGGAAATATTGATAAAAGACTGAGAAATATTTGAACAAAATAGTTTTTCTTTATACATATAACTGGAGCTCAATAAACAGAGTACTGCTCAACGTCAGGTGGAAATATTGATAAAAAGACTTGGAAAATTTTCAGCAAAATATTTATTTTCTTTATTTATCTGGATCTCAAAAAACCGACTACCGCTCAACGTCAGGTTATAATATTGAAAAAAGGACTAAGAAAAATGGCCACAAAATATTTTTATTCTTTATTTATCTGGGGCTTAAAAAAACTGATACCACTCAACGTCAGGTAGAAATATTGATAAAAAGACTTGTAAAAATTTGAACAACATATTTCTGTTTTATTTTTCTGGAGCTCAAGAAATAAACTACAGCTCAACGTCAGGTGGAAATATTGATAAAACGACTAAGAAATTAAAAAAAAAACTTTATTTATTTGGAGCTCAAAAAACTGCTACCACTCAACGTCCGGTGGAAATATTGATAAAAAGACTGAGAAATACTTTAACAAAATAGTTTTTCTTTATATAACTGGAGCTCAATAAACAGAGTACTGCTCAACGTCTGGTGGAAATATTGATAAAAAGACTTGGAAAAATTTCTGTAACGTTCACTAGAAGTTGCTTCATGCAATCAAAATTGAGTTCTATATAGTAATTGTGATAAGACATAAATAATTTTTTTTTCAGTTTGTTTATAATCATTATATAAGTATCCACCTATAGTAGGTTAGCTTGGTACACTTTTTTCGCGAGTTTTGTGCGAAAGCCGAGGTCCATGTAATTGTAGGTCGATGTTCGCAATCGTTGGTTTTGCGAATGTAAATAAGCAGAATAAAAGCAACCTAATTGCTCAACGAATAAAGTATATTTTTAAATGCAGTCACATTATTAGACTTTCTGTACTTTGGTAAGTGAGCCGCTTTGCGTGTTTTTTATTGCTGTGTGTGTGTGATCGATGAGGTCTGGCGAACCACACCCCACCTGATGTTGAGCGGACCTCCACCCATGATCTTCAACTGTAACGTCATGACTGGTTTTGAACCCACGCCCCCCAACCGCTAGGCCGATGAGGTCTGGCGAACCACACCCCACCTGACGTAGAGCGGACCCCACCCATCATCTATTACTGTAACGTTATCACTGATTTTGAACCCGCACCCTCCAACCACTAGGCCAATGAGGTCAAGCAAACCACACCACACCTGATGTTGAGCGGACTCCCACCCATCATCCTCTACTGGAACGTCATCAACCACAACTCCATCGCTCCGCGCCGGAGTCAATGGCTCTCTCAACTCAACTCGGAGTCAATGGTTCTCTTTACTCTTCTTCAATTTGGTCCAGAACCCGCACAAACCCTACCTGATGAATAAACTCACTCGTATCATGTTAGAGAATTTCCTGGTGTCTTTTCTAAGTGCGTAAATAGCTACTCTGAAGGTTCTTTATCGGTTCAGGAATGTTGTTTTTTTTTTCACTTTATTCTTGCATTCAGAGCATGACCAATCCTTGCTTATTGAATACTAGAAAAGCGAAACAAGCAAGCAATAAGCTTAGAGGATTAGTCAGGTAATGCAGCCACAAAAAATAAAAACATAAAATTGTAGGGTGCAAAAAGTCAACTCTCTTTGACCAGATTTGAACTCCCGCCCACCTCGTCCTCTCAGTGTGAATCCGCACGCCCTAGCCACTAGCCTATCTGCGCTTAGTAACGTTGACGAAATTAGGCAATGCATAAAAATCGTTAGCAGTGGCTGACGCACACGCACAAGCGCGGCACTATGGTTGGATTCACGTATAGAAGTAGCGCGTCACACGAGCGCCTGTGTGTGTATACTACTATTATATATTCCGTGGCGCCCGCATCAAATGAATAGAGATAGCTATATTCGGAGCAATTTTTGCCCGCGCCTCGAATTGAAGTTGCGAGCTGCGTCCGTCACCCTCTTAATATCTAAACTTAAACATTACGGTATTCTAAATCGCTCCATTGACTTATTACAATCGTACTTGACTGATAGAATCCTTAAAGTTGATGTGGGCGGTGAGAGATCTTTTGGGTCAGTTATTGACATAGGGGTGCCACAAGGTTCGATATTAGGTCCTTTCTTGTTTCTAGTGTACGTAAATGACCTTCCTTTTTTGGTTAAAAAACTATGTGAAACAGTACTATTTGCTGACGATACCTCATTAATTTTTAAAGTCGATAGAAAGAAGGCTAATTACGATGACGTTAACGCATCTCTGTCGTAAATACTTAACTGGTTTAATAATCTTTTACTTAATGTTAAGAAAACTCATAAGTTTTATGAAAAAATATTTTTTGAGTGTCAGTTCTAAGTATAAAAATCATAATGCGGTTTACAGAATACATCTATTTACCAAGTTTCATCAGTACATATAGCTTTTACAGTTTTGTAAGTACCATACTTCAAGCAAATAAATTATTTCTTTTCATTTCATTTCATTTTTTTGAAAAAAAGTGACTGTGACATACGGATGGACAGACAGACAGACATGACGAATTTATAAGGGTTCCGTTTTTTACCTTTAAAAAATACAAGTGTTCATTCACCGACTACCGACATTTATGAACTTGCAACTCACTCTGGTTTTGCATAATATGAGGAAAATCTCTCTTGGTGGAAGGTTTCTTTTATTAAATCTGGGGCTATTTGCTTGTTATACTATATAAATTAGACTACTACACTACTATACACTACTATATAAGTTAGATTTAAAATGTAGCGTTCGTGGTAGTTTAAAAAATACCGCACAGCTTGCCATTGTTATCACCAATCCTGGATGAAAAATATGCAATGGAAACTCTGCGACGGGAATCAGCTAACATAACAATTGGGTTATATTTATTTACTGAATATCTGTCTGTGTTTTTGTCTAACGAAGCGTATTCTAGTCAACACATTGTAATGTCGTGACAAATGTCAGACCCAAGCACAGAATAAGTAATAGTTGGTATCAAATACATGAATTCACAGCTCAGGTCAGGCAACGCCATCTTTATTTTAAATTTTTCCAACTTTCCGGTCGTGTTTTGTTTTTAGACCAGCGTATAGCGGAGGCTTAATCATACCTAACATTATCAGACCACCAACATAAATCAACGCACATTTTATTGCAAAGACATAATGGAAGGGTATGAACGATAAAACTCATTTTGCAATAATTTGCTCACCCCTGCAATAATTATCTCAGAGGGAACGCGGAATCAAATAAACAGCAATTACTACACGGCCGGGGTAGCTAGACCTATGATGTGTTTGCAAGGAACAGTGGCAGATTAATTGAGGGAATGAGTAGTTCAGTGTTACCAACCTCTTTTAATGATTCGATCTTGCGTTATAGAAATCCTCAAACCACTTATAATAGCCCCTTCCCACTGGTGCGTGATATCGCGCACCAGCCCGCTCCAGCGCGCACGACACACCATGGGAACGGTCTCGTGCGCCGAGGTGCGCGGTAGCACAGGAGCATTTTCTGTGTGCGTTGCCGTGCGTCGTCGTGCGCGGTGCGGGCTGGTGCGTGATATCACGCACCGTAGGAAGGCGGCATAATAAGTATGTTCATAAATTCTGAAAACTAGTATCGGTTTATCCATTTTTTGGGTGGGTAGAAACCCACCCGATGAGTCAAAATCATTACACAGAGCCGTAGTTTGTTGCCTGTTCTTCTAGGCTCGCGTAGAACTGGCACCTAGACTTACCTATTAGCTTTAAAACGTTTCAAAGTGATACCACTGAATAATCATTTTTTGACTTTGTCTTTGTAAGATTGCGGGTTGAATGTTGAAGGAGAAGGTTCAAACTAATTCTTTTTGGAAATGAAGGGCGCCTATGAGAGCAGTGGACGTTTTCAGGATAGAATAGAATAGACTCTTACACTAAAAATCCTTCTCTTTTTCCTGCAACACTTAGAACTTTACTTTGGGGTTGGGACAACATGTCTTCCTCTTCCATTCCCCTCTGTCATCAGCCGTCATCTTTACATTCACTCCTCTCTTATCCATGCCATCTTTCACACTGTTCATTAATGTTTTCCTTGGTTTACCTCTGCTCACATATCCATCCACATTCATACTCATCACTCTCCTAGTCACATGACTTTCATCCCTCCTCATGACATGCCCGTACCACGCCAGCCTGTTGCTACTCAAGCGCTACTTTCAAACTGATGATGATATCAGTCTATAATAATATAGTTTATAAATGGAGAGACAGCTCTTCTTAAACTGGATGCTCCAAAACCGCATAAATGTCACTGCTTGTTTCATTTACACGATGTTAATAAAACTGAAATGAAAATTAAAGCTTTGACACCGTTTTACAGCCCTGAAAGTTTATTCGCTAAGGAATTTGCCAGATTGTTTGATATTAATGTCTATAAAGAGGCTCTGCAACATTCATTTCATCATCTTATACTGGTATCATCGACTGCTGAATATAGGCCTTCTTCATTTTCTGCCAGCGTCCTCTTTCCTGTGCATTTCTTGTACAGGTATTTCCTGCGACATTTACGACGTCGTCAATCCATCGCGCTTTCGGACGACCAAGATTTTTTCGGCCTGACTTCGGCTACCATTCGTTTACTATTGTTGAATTAAGTTATGTTAAATAATAAAAACTTACGGCAGTACGATATAACACCTACACAGAGAGACAGAGAACAAACATCTGTGTTCACTACACAAATATTTGCTCTCGGTAAGTATACTTATAGACTACTGACTAGCCTCACAGCACAGGTAGATATATCTACCTATGTCTTGGCCCAGTGTGTACGGCACAGCCAGCTTTACTTTTAGACATTCACAATAATGATAGAACACCTACCATGTATCAACAAGTTCTAAGGATGGGTTGAGTTGAGGGGAGGGAGTATCGATCCAAAGAACCTCTGTGAGCTTACACTAAGTTTTGATACTCGGTAGATGTAAATATTTTTCTTTACTGTTAGAAACAACGCAAAAAAATAAAACTATAGCTGTTATAGAGTACTATCGGCCGCCCGCAGCTTCGCTCGTCCCGTTCCCGTTACGCCCCGTTTCTGTGCTATTTTCTTTGCTATAAAGAATCACGAGAAAATCGCTAAAATCTGCATTTTATTTGAGTGAGAAAATACTAAATAGCTTTTACTAATACGAGTGTAGTGTAGTAGTAGAGATCTTGTGAAAGGTTCATCCGGGAAGTATGTATTACTACCATCATTCCTATTTCTGCCGTAAAGTAGCAGGTTATAGGGTGTGGGTGAACTCACACATACATCAGGCTTACCACCGCCGGTATGCCTCAAATTGATGGAGGATTAGAGCATCGTAGGACATGTTCTTAAAATACGTGACGAGAAATAAAAATAAATATGTGAAATGGTTATTCAGAAAGATTTTAAAAGTCTTAGCTTCTGTTATTGAACACTTAAATTGTTCGCAATTGGTTTTTACTCAATTTACAAAATGGCTGACGCTAAAGTTCAACTTGCACTCAAGTTTCCAACTGTAAACTTTAAATGGGAACAATGTTATCTGAAATTAATGACGCCTTTCGTAGATATCTACAAAAACAGTGCAAATTATACAGTATATCTATACAAACACACACACACACACACATAATAATATTATAAAGCTGAAGAGTTTGTTTGGTTGAACGCGCTGATCTTGGGAGCTCATCAGCAACTCGGACCATCGTCCGAATTGAAACACTATTTTTATTTTGGATAATCCTTTTATCGAAGAAGGCTATAGACTAATGTAACTTTGTCATCACGCTATGACTAATAGGAACAGCATCAATGCAGTAATAACACCGGCATCCAATCCACACCCTTCAAACCGAAACACGTTGATATGTTTAGCAAGACTGTTGCTACTGTTTCTTATTTGAATCTATTCTGTGCTTCTAACATCTCCTTGGGGGCGTTAAATCAGTAGCAATACTATGAAATTGCACTTTGATTAATTTTTTCTCCGGAGAATTGGAATTCGAACTTTGTTCAGAGTACTATTCAATGTCAGACGAATCCCGCTCGGCTCTTAACTTTTGGGACATTATAAAAATCTTAATGTCAGACGAGTTAGAGGCATGAAATTGAAACGCGTTTTTTACGAGCTGTTTTTGTGTTTTTGTTCTAAATGTTATCCACTTTGTTGCTATTTAGAAAACAATTGTGTATTTATTCTTATCGCTTTTTTAGCGTCTTATTTACTCTTATAATAAGACTTCCTCTCCACTGTCTATTTAGGCCTTCCTAATATAAAAAAAACAAGCCTGTTCGCTTAGTCGGTAGTAGCGCTACCTTCAATAACAAGCCTCTTAGCTCACTCGTCATAGTAACTCTACCTTCGTTAAAAGCTATGGGTTCGGTTTCTACCTAGGATTTGAAAATTATTCGGTTCCCACATCAGTCTTTGATTCGTTTTTTATGTAACAAGCTGATGTAAGAAGCATATGGTCCACCTGATTGCGATGAAAAAGGTCCAAATAATAAATTTAATCATCACATAAAAGCTTGGAGGAATTAGAAATGGAGGCGTCAACGTTTAAATCCACGAACAATATTTTCTGCCAAAATTGACGGGGGACGAGGTAAACACGCATGTCACACGCGCATAACAAAATCCTATTCATGTAAACACACACATTGACAATCCCGCACACGATCTTAAAATTTGCACACAGATAAAAAATATAACGTAGTTACGCAGTGTCAAGACTCACATTAGGATAATCTCTAGTGATGGGCATTCAGTAAGACCGGTAAATTGAACGATGAATAAAATAATGAATGAAATGGGTTTTTAGGTACAGGTAATAGTGAGTGTTATGAATAAGTTATGCACTGTTGTGCACATTTGTAACAGTCAGAAAATAAAAGAACTTAATTTAGTTGTTATGTTTTATTAATGGTTATAAGTTTGAATCAATAGTTCTTAACATGTTATAGCATAGTACACATAAGTTTAGTCTTCTATTGAATAATTGAAAAATATATATAAAGTGAAATCATATTACATCGTCAGCCTTCACACCACAGCGAAGTTTGTAGTTCTGCCTTCTGCGCCGGAGGCGTTGGTTCGATTCCCACCGAGAACAAATATTTGTGTGGTGAACGCAGATGTTTGTTTGCCCGAGTTTGAGAACTTTCTGTAAAATGTTCCGAGCAAATCACACTCGTTCTTGTTGCATGCCATGTTGTTTTTTGGCCAAAAAGTTTTGTCCACTCTTCAAGCAACAGGGTTTTTTGGAAACCTGCACTGTACGTAAAAGAAATATAAAATAGGCAAAAAAAATGTTTTCACTACGCCCACGACTTTATTTTTGAGTATGATATCATGTCCTATTTTATACATTGATGAGTAGAGGGTTTGATGACTGGTACCTAGGATAACCATATTGTGGGATTTGTGAATAAATGTAATCCGATATTTCGTGGCGGCAGCCATCTCGGACCGATTTTCATCAAAAATAGCTAAGAACACTCCCGACTATTCACCTTTCAAACAAACAAAAAACTAAATTAAAATTTGTTGATTCGTTCGGGAACTACGATGGGACAGACAGACACACACACAGACACCGCAAACTCATAACATCCCGTCGTTTTTACGTCGGGGTTTAAAAAGCACCAAATACGTAATTAGACAACACATTATGTGATAATAATTTAACGTTTATTTTATCATTCATTCATTCATCAATTTCATTCAACTTTTCCCAACACTATGCCTTCTACCAAGGTATAATCTTTGACAATACTGTCGTAATACTGTCGCTAATCTGTCGCAACCGGTATTTCTTTTGAACTAAAATTCTACAAAATTACAAACACAATTGACAAAATAATACTCCTTTGTGGTAGGAAATACCATGTTCCCGGAAGTTTGATGTCTCTGATCGTCTTTTACAAGAAACTACAATGCAATTCACCATTTTCGCGGAGCTCCACTTCACGACATGAAACGACACACAATGGCTGCAGTTGCGAGTAAAACAGTTTTATTTAAAGGATATGATCGAGGTCGGTATATGACCAGCAGAGGGGAAAGCCCTGTATTGACATCTCCATTTCTAATTCCTCCAAGCATAAAAGTGATAAATATCTGTGATTATTGAAAAACAAAGTGAAAGTGTAAAAGTGATTGAACTACGCTTCGAAAGAATCATGAACTACGAGTACCTACAAACGACCATTCGCACCTGGCATAAAACAAAAGAAGTGAAACAAAAGATGACGCAACAAAAGCTATTGTTAGGTCTCAAATCCACTACCTTTTTTATAAATCTCAGTAAAAGACACTTCTTGCTCCGTAGTTCAATCCCTCGCATAGCCTAGAGCTCCAAGTAACTTTGTAAAAACACGGAGTAGAAAATACGAGTGAAAGTTGCAATTAATTTATTGTGTCCGTTGGCAATTTGTGGATTGTTTTTCGTTTTACAATGTTTGCAGCTGTTACAACTAAATTGTTAGTTAAGATTGCAATTAGGAAATAACTATTGTGCATATTCCTTGAAATATTGTTTTATAGCCAGATTTATTAAAGTCCTGCGCACGTCTAATGCGATGGCGATGTTGATCAGTGAAACGCTGTCAAATAGCGATATTTAACAGCGTTATTCTGATCGCCATCACCATCGCACTAAATGTGCGCAAGGCTTTAGATGGATGATAGTATGTTTATTTGAACAATGATTACTAGAAGCAGAATTAGTATATCAAGAGTAGTCTGAAAGTAGAAAGGTGACAGAAAAATTGCGGAGCAACAGGCAGGCATGGTACGGGCATGTCATGAGAATGGAGGAAAGTCATGTGACCAGGGGTTAATGAGTATGAATGTAGATGGATATGTTGGAAGAGGTCAAAAAAAAGATGGTTGAACAGTGTGAAAGATGACATGGATAAAAAAGAAGTGAATACAGAGATGACGGCTGATAGAGGAGAACATGTTGTGCCGACACCAATCGAATCTAATCTAATCTAATCTAAATGTGGTGGTGATTTTTATGAATGTAATCGAAGGAGACTATGCAATGTGCATCGTAACCATTTTTAATGTTTATTATAGGAAAGAAAAGATTAAACAATCAATAGACTATGATATCCAACGATAGATTATAAAAATAAAAACACCGGTAAAAAGCGTCTGGATTTTTGTTTGCAGTGAGATGTACCTGTTAGTATTGCTTGCCATGACTTGCCTAGCAGCTGCAAACACAGCGCCACATCGCCCACAAGGCTCTTCTGGCACCCTGGTGGACTTCACGGATCCTAAGGTACCTTTAAAACATTATCATCATCATCACAGCCCGATGTCACATCGTAGAGAATAAAGACCTCAGAGTTAATCGTTATTCGTAGTATATTTCTTCGTGTTGAACAATATCATAGGAGACAGACAATTTGCTAACGAGAGTGAATTGCAGTATTTTGCTTGATAAAAAACAGTCAAAATTTAAGGGCTAATAGCGATCCTCTCGAATCCCTCATAGGCATGATTTCGATTAAATATGATTGCTTTTGTATTATTGCCTACGTCTCACTTAGTTGGAGTGGTACCGCACTGGAACTTCAGGGCTATTATTATTTTTGTTTTGTAAAAGGATCATGCAAAAAAAACAGTAAAAACCAAGGTATAGTTTGTTGCCTGTTCTTCTAGGCTTGATCGCGTGGAACAGGCACCAAGACTCTCCTAGCTTTAAGACGTTTCAAAGTGATCCTAATACTATTGAATAATCACATTATATCTTTTTGTATTTGAAAATCTTTAGGAAAACTTTAGATTTAATCAAAGTGTCGGACAGTAAGAAAAGAAGAGGTACTAGATAGTACAAATTTAATCTGAACTTCCAAAACTACGGTCGTAAAGGTAAGTTCAAAGTTTTCAGAACTTTCAAAGTTATGAGATTAGTTCTACTGCAAATCTAGCTTAATCAAATCAGCGAGAATGACTGAAAGAATGGCTATGTATTTTATAAAACAAAGTAAATTTTCGGTCGTTTTATAATGATAAATAAATATTGTGCACAATCCGCAAAACACTATCTAGCCCCAAATTAAGAGCTGTACTATGGAAACCAGATAGTTGATATAATACTTATAATTACGTTTGTAAATACATACTTAGAATACAATATAACATCCAGACAGAGAACAAACATGAAAATAAAATAATAAAGCCTTTATTTCCAATATTTTAAACACTAGTCTACAAACTCTTATATCTTTTCTTACTAACCATTTACAAACTTTTTTCTTACTAATTTGACTAGGTATATTTAAATCAAATTTAACATAATAAGTCTCATAAATGGTGTAGGCCGGTTAAATATACTCCATCTATAAGTGTAAATTCGTCACGTAGCCTTTTTCATTCCACCAATCAACCCTTCAGGTTCAAGGACACCTGGACGCCCTGGTGCGGATGGCCCAGTCCTGCGTCATCAAGGTGAGGGCCACGCCAAAGGACGTCCGGGCTTACTTCACCAACACTGCTCCCACGGCAAGGACGGGCCAGTGCTTCGCTGCGTGCATGCTGGAGCAGAGTGATATCATCAACCATGGCAAGGTAATTTTTGTTTCTCATTCTTCTTATTCTTCAAAGGTAAGTATGTTTGCGCTTAGGACAAGTAGACAATAAGCCATGGGGTCTACGATGTCCGTAAAAGGCTTATAACTTCGTGTTAATGTTGTGTGTGTCATTCTCCCTTATCATTCGTCATCTCAGTACTCTCTCCCTCTCTCTCTCACTCCCTTCTTGGACATTATCATCTCTCACACAATCCATCCATCTGTTCAGGCTACCTCTACGTTATGGAAACACACGGGAATGGAATTTGTGATTATACCCATCAAAATAGACAGGCCAAGAACTGGCTGCAAAAGCGTGGGACGTCCAACAACGAGATGATTGGACGATCATCATCATTTTCTTGTCCTCATCCCACTTTTTGTGAGGTCGGCACAAAAGAGTTTAGTTCTCCACTCTCTTCTACGAGTATTAGCCGTCATTAACGATATCGCTGGTAATAAATATTGGCAGGTAATCCACAAAAAAACAAAGATCATGTAAACTTAACTATAATGAAAAAATATAGTGAAATAGTCTTGAGGATATTTTTCTATCAAGTATTGATAAAAAAATATCCTCAAGGGGTATTCTTCTTGTACTTCAAAGTACTGGGAGCTTTACGTGGCTATGGATATGACTGGCAAATTGTGTACACATCATCTAACCCACACATTCATTTCTTCTTAGGTTTGAATGTGTGTATGAGTTTTGACAGCCAAAACCATAACCATATGAAGTATGTATCCCGAACCCAATAGGCCAGCAGGTATATCTAAAAGCGAGTTATCAATTGATTCCACTTAAGATCAAGAAAATCAAACAGTTTCAGTAAATACAGCTCTATTTGCTTCCTTTGAGTATGATTGCTTTGGCCTACTTCAGCAAATAGAAATAGCATTCAATTCCATCTGTACACTCTGTGGGCACAATATCTCAGAGATATTGCAGTTTCAAGGCCATGGTGTAGTGACACTTATAAATCGTTGGGCTGGGGAATTTCATACCTACTCTTTATAAAGTTACTTTCTTATATTTACAAGTTTGGTTGGAACATACTGACATTCAACAACCCAGACCTAATTTCTGTCCAATTCACTGTTCCTTCCGTATATTTTTTTCAAATTCTGCTGGACAAATAATTAGGTATCTCCCAAAACCTTTCACTCTTCCCGGTCTCCGGCGATATCCCACAAATATTTCCGGTGAGTGTCGAGTTCTCTCAATAGGCGAACATTAGTTAAATCATTATAATAATAACTGATGATGTATCACTTTTTATTAATGTACCTAGGTACAATCTATGTACACTTATTATTATTATTTTTATTTTTACCTGTAAATATTTTTTACCAATAAATGCTTATGACTTATGACTTGAATAAATCAATATTGTACACAACATGATTTAGCCCCAAATTAAGCCTTGCTTGTACTATGGAAACGAGATAGGTGATATTATGCTTAAATACATTTTTTTGTAAATATATACTTACTAGCTGAAACCCGCGACTTCGTCCGCGTGGATATTTGAGTTCGTTTTTTTTAGTTTGATATGACCAACTGCTAGTTACCATTGTTTTGAGCTTGTACTTTAGAGTGTGTTTGAATTTGAAGGTCAGTGCTGTTGGAGCCGATTTTTTTCAGCAGTGTTTAGTTTAAGTATGAAAGATGTTTCCCGCGATTTTGTCTTAGTGGTTGTCATCGGTTTTTTTGTAAACCTTTGTGTGTAATCGAACCTGGTGCCAGATGCTGCGGTAGCTGACAATTTTTAATGTTTATTTTTTTGCGTAATTTGTAAAGCTCTTTTTCGTGATTTTGTTTGAGTGGCTAAATTGGGCTATCGTATTCGTCGTTGGTGTACAATCGAATCTGGTTTTTATTTGACATGACCAACTGCTAGTTACCATTGTTTTGAGCTTGTACTTTAGAGTGTGTTTGAGTTTTAAGGTCAGTGCTGTTGGAGCCGATTTTTTTCAGCAGTGTTTAGTTTAAGTATGATAAATGTTTCCCGCAATTTTGTCTTAGTGGTTATCATCGGTTTTTTTGTGAACCTTTGTGTGTAATCAAACCTGGTGCCAGATGCTGCGGTAGCTGAAAATTTTAAATGTTTTTTTTTGCGTATTTTGTAAAGCTCTTTTTCGTGATTTTGTTTGAGTGGCTAATTTGGGCTATCGTATTCGTCGTTGGTGTATAATCGAATTTGGTTTTTATTTGACATGACCAACTGCTAGTTACCATAGATTTGAGCTTGTACTTTAGAGTGTATTTGAATTTGAAGGCAAGTGCTGTTGTAGCCGATTTTTTCAGCGGTGTTTAATTTAAGTATGATAGATGATTCCCGCGATTTTGTCTTAGTGGTTATCATCGGTTTTTTTTTAAACATTTGTGTGTATTAAAACCTGGTGACAGATGCTGCGGTAGCTGAAAATTTTTTAATGGTTTTTTTTGCGTATTTTTAAAGCTATTTTTTGTGATTTTATATTATATTAGTGGCTAATTTGGGGTTTCGTATGCGTGTTGGTTGGTGTATAATCGAATCAGATTTTTTTAATTTGACATGACCAACTTCCGGTTACTATATTTTTGAGCTTGTACTTTAGAGTGTATTTGAAGGCGAGTGCTGTTGGAGCCGATTTTCTTCAGCAGTGTCTAGTTTAAGTATGATAGATGTTTCCCGCGATTTTGTCTTAGTGGTTATCATTGGTTTTTTTGTAAACATTTGTGTGTATTCAAACCTGGTGACAAATGCTGCGGTAGCTGAAAATTTTTTACTGTTTTTTTTTGCGTATTTTGTAAAGTTATTTTTTGTGATTTTATGTTATATTAGTGGTTAATTTCGGGTTTCGTATGCGTGTTGGTGTATAATTGAATCAGATTTTTTTAATTTGACACGACCAGCTAGTTACTACAGTTTTGAGCATGTACTTGAGCCGTTTTTTGAAGCGGTGTTTAATTTCGGTATGATAGGTGTTTTCCACGATTTTGTCTTTGTGGTTATGGTGGGTTTTATGTAAACTTTTATGTGTATTCAAATTTGGTGGCAGATGCTGCGGTAACAGAATTTTTTTTACTGTTTTTTTTGCGTATTTTGTAAAGCAGTTTTTTGTGATTTTTCTTCTAACTTTTTTCCCTTTTTCCTTCTTTTAGGGAAAGAATTTTCCTATTTTCTTTCTTCGTGCACCTTTGCCCTATAAGAGCAACACATCTTCCAAGTTTCATGCTTCTAGGACTAATGGTTTAGGCTGTACGTTGATTTTTCTTTAAACCATTTTTCCCCATTTTTTCCTCTTCGGGAAAGAATTTTCCAATTTCCTTTCTTAGTGCACCTCTACGTTATAAGAGGAACATACCCTCTAAGTTTCATGCTTCTAGGACTAACGGTTTAGGCTGTGCGTTGATTGTCAGTCAGTCAGTCAGTCCGTCAGTCAGTCAGTAACGAAAGAGTTTTATATATATACTTATAATACAATGTAGGTAGGTACCCACCCACCCAGACAGAGAACAAACATCTGTTTTCACCACACAAATATTTGTTCTCGGTGGGGATCGAACCCACGATCTACGGCGCAGAAAGCAGAGCTACTACCAATTGAGCTGAGAGGCCAGTCAAACATCTTGGCTTCACTGCAGTTCCAGGCACTCTAGCGTCTCGTAACCTTCCATAAGCTTATCTATGGTGATTTTTACACTCCCGATTCCTCCACAGGTAGACAGAGACCTGTTGATCCACCTAGCTAGCCTGGTGAACGGCAAGAACTCTCGCGTAGTCCGCAAGCTGAACGGCGTCTCTCGTCTCTGCCTCGACAGCATCGAAGGAATGTCTGACCGCTGTCAACTAGCGTCTACATACAACGATTGTCTGAATGAGAATATGATCGAGTTTGCGTTCCCGTTGGACATCGCTGAGGAGGCAGTTAGGAAGATGCCCTTTCATCTGATCGCGCCGAAGTAAGTAAGTGGGTATACGAAGCTACTAATCATCATCAGAAGAACGCATCGTATTTTTAGCAAGGTCAAAAGTCATAATATTCCATTGAATCTCTTTGAAGTTTCTTAAAGCTATAATGAAAAACTATCGTGAAATAGTCTCTGATAATTTAGTATTGATCTGAATTTATCCATAAGGGGTATTCACCTTGTGTATGTAACCACTTAAAAATACTTAAACTCATGCCAAGATTTGGATAAATAGAATTCAATTTCACAGATTATGAGTAGTACTTATACACCTATACGACTATCAGCAGGTATACTGGGAGCTTCACATGGTTATGGATATGGCTGTCAAATTGTGTAGAGATCATCTAACCCACACATTCATTTCTATTTCTTCAAACGAAATACGATAATAGCCTGTTCCACATTTGGCAGGTTCCAAACTTCTCACCGCTGCTTGAATACAAACTGGCTTCCTCATGATGTTTCTCTTTACCGTTGATACTTGTACAACCAGGTTTAATAAACGAAATAAAATAGATATGGTTAATATCACAGACATTCAATTTCCCAAGTTTGGCTATCATTTTCAACAATTACAGCCAGCACTCGGTAATAAACTTCAAATCTGATCCTATCTGTCCCCTTAATTTAATAAACACGGGGCAGACTTTAGAACGTCTTGCCCTGGTATTCTAGAAAAATACTCAAATGAGGATGAGGTATGTGAGCGACGGGAAAACTTCCAAGATAACGCTTAAAATCATTTTTCTGAGTAATCGACAATACACAAAGAATTTTATATCCTAAGGGCGCTTGTACACGCTAAGAAAATTTGCCGTTCCTGCGACAGACAAGACAAATTCTTCGTGTAGACGACAAGAATTTTGTCTGTTCCACACACGAAAACTCCGCCGCTCCGCAACAACGTTCGCCGCGTCGTGTCTTGCGCAGATAAGATTTTTTTCGTGCACCGCTGCGAGCAGTGTACACAGTTATTTTCTTGTTACGACACGAATTCTTGGGTAGGCCCGGCGTTTTTTCTTAGCGTGTACAAGCACCCTAAGGGGTTAAGAACAGAGTAAGATTTTATCTCACGACAACTCCAATTGATACGGGAATGCACTACTCAAGTGCGACATAGGATATAAATCTCACGCGCCGAATAACTTTTAGATAAATTTAACATGATTGTTCTATCAAGATTCTTCCCTTTTCTATCTCGCAGTTACTTTTGTCTTAAGTGACGTGGTAGTTTTTTATGTCGCCATTATGAGGAGGAATATTTGAGTGCTTTAAGTACGGGTGCCTGCAACAGAAATAGTCCGACTTTACAAATTGGATTAGCCAAGTAGGTCAGTGTTTTTCAAAGTGGGTGCCATCTTCTTTAACGTGACAGGATTAGGAGTTTGGACTTTCTGAACGAAAATCTCATTTAGGTGCTGACCTTAAGCCTTAACGCTAGTAAACTAGTAAAACGGAGTGGAATGACTAGTGCTTAGTATTATCTACTTAATCCTATATTACGTATGTAGGTATGTGTGTATAGTACAAAATTTGGACTCTACACGAGCAATTGAAATGGTTCTATTCGAGCACACAACCAAGTTTTTACGTATATAGCAATTACTTCAAATGTGTTCTTTTTGTAACGACGAAGAGTCACGGAAGACCAGCGTTATACTAGCACTCGCAGTTTGGCCATGATTTTGTTTTTTACTTATAATAAAGAGGCATAATAATTAATTATACCCGAAAACATAGAAAAAATACTCCGGCGCTCCCATATTTTGTCGCTTGTGTTAAATATTTTTCCTCCTACAAACATACGAGTATGTATTGTGCTATTTCTGTAAGTATTTCTTTCTTCTTAACATGTATAGCGATAAAGTTCGATCCTGTATCGCATTCTATAATTTTATAATGAAACATGGCTCTTTGAGTCTACAGGTAACTTTGAAAGTTTGAGCCGAGCGCGAGTTTACACTTCCTTATTGAAAATGCAGATTGGTTCCGTCGAACTACCTGCTATATTTTATAATGAGACTGCTATCGACGGCGTTTCAGTATGCATCGTTGAGCTTCATGAACTTTTAATTGCATGCAAGGGTCAGCCCATACTACGGTGGTGTCGGATAAGTTGTCTTTTGACTAAACTGCGCATTTATCATTTTTTATTTAAAATTTTCGTTCCGAGTTCCACTTACTTTCGTTCGTGTCTTGCGTGCCCATGAGTTTCTACGACTTTTTTTCCATGTCTTTCGTCCGTTTTTGAACAGGTTTTCATATTGAGCCACATAAAAAGTCTAGTGTGTGCAGTGTAGTGTAGTGTAAGTTTCTCAAAAACAGGATTAATAGATGTATTTTTAAATACAGTAGTCGGCGGAACTCGGAAAAGAGGTACAGAACGATTCACACAATCTAGAAATGAACGCTGTGCAAAAGGTCGGTTTTACCTTCTGTGTGTATTTCGAGAAACGCCCGGGACCAAATAGTTTCTCCAAATACCCCACTAAAAGCACTTTGATTGCATGAAAAGCGGATGCGTATAATATACTCGTAGTTGTTAGTGCTACTCAGTGGGATAGATAATTGTTTCTGCCTCTGTCTCTCGCTTAAGCCAGCCGCTGCAAAGCTAGAAGCTATGAAATTACGCCATTCATGTTATCGTGTTTGTCACAATTTTCTGTACAAAAAGATAAACAAATGATGCAAGGTAGCCCAGTCAAATCATCTCTTGATATTTTTTTATCCCGAAGTGTGTTTTCGCAACTTTAGTATGATATTTTTTGTTTCAGTTTACCTCAGGAAATAAGGCACTCACAATATTGAAAAGGATCTGAAAGCAGGCGTTTTCTTTTTATCTACTTTTGTAAATTTTAATCTCAAATAAATATTACTTGATGTTTACCATAATGGTTTTATTTTTGAAAATATGATGAATTATAATTGTGCTCTAATTCATGATAAAATGTATCTTTTCTAATTCACGTAATTTATTTTTTGTAAAAAAAAAAACTATTTGGGACATTATAGACACAAATAAAATTATATTTACCGAAATCTTTGGTAAATACGTGTATCGTCAAATAAAATATCCAGATATTTGATTTGCCCTTCCAGTGTATAGTGGATAAATAGGAGTTTATACTTTAGGCCTCATCCACACACTAAGCTACTGAGTCTTATACCACATTAGGGTTAAATGTATTTAGTATTCAGAAATTCAGACTTTGAAGTGTTTTTTTTAATCATAAGTAGATTCCAATAGGTGTTGTCAATAATCATAATCTAATAGGTGTTGTATATTCACATAATTTGTTTAAAATATATTAAAATATTTTAATAAGTCTAATGAAGATTGCGGCAAGTTGATAAGTTCTGACGGCTCAAAATAATTCTTCCTGGAAACGTAAGAAAAGCCTGCGTCCAGTCGCAGACTTTCTTTTAATGTCATCGGTCCATGCATTTCTTCAAATTTTACATTTTTATTATTATGAAAACCCAATCGAAAACTCCCTTTTTAGTTGCATAAGCTTTGTCCATATTGGTTAATATTTCACCAACCGTTAAAGTTAAACCTATTCGCGTGCAGCATGAGCCGTGCTCCGTCCGTGTGAATAAGGCTTTACAATCGGTCGGTGGGTTTATTGGAGAATTGATATCTCCAATTGAGTTCGAGTACCACTTGGATTCACATTTCTGAAATTGCTTTATCAGAATGCTAGGAATCTGGTTTGATAATGCCCCAGTTACCAGGGTTATGTCACTAGGCATTAATTCCAGTGGTCTAAGTTTATAATAGTAGGCAAAGTACTTATAATATACGAACATCTATTGAAAGTAGTCGATGAGCGATTAACTCTTTTTTCTTCTTTTTCTCCTGCAGATTACAGGTATTCAGTGGGTCCTGCAAAGGTATAGGGGAGGCTTTTGTGCAGCAGTGAACTTCCAAGCTGATGATGATGAACTATGTGCCTAAACCATCCCAGAAACAAAGATGAAAACCTTTTTTGCTAATAAATAATAATGAATAAGAGATGAAATAAAAGTATTTCGCCTTTGGTGAGTCCTTCTTTATTTCAAGTTGAAATAAAACGAAACAAACCTTTGATAGGAACCTTATCACAAAATGACCAATAAAAAAAGAACCTTCGCAAAACAATGGCGCTCCCACGCACCTTGTTCAAACAAGCTTCAAGACGTATAAAGGCCACTGTCTGCTAAAGCTACAGTTCAGCCGGCGTAACTTGGCCGGTCTAAAGCGAGCCATTTGTGCGTAAATAACCAACGGCCAATGGAAGATACAACAAAGCGCGAACAGACGCGCAGACCGTTACAAATTGTAACGTGTAATTGCATTAAAATTGTAATTTCTTTGTGTAAATGAGTACTTTGTGTGAATGTACTTGAAAATAAATCATGCAATTCTAAATAAAGACTTTTTACAGTCAATCATTTGGGATGGAGTGAAGATTGACGTACCTACAACCTTGCTTATTAAAATATATCAAAAAACAATTAGCGTTTAAACTTTTGCCAATGGGTGTACAAAAAGTAACAACAAGCCTTTGAGCAATATCAACATATTAAGTTTATTAGTAAGCTTTAGTGTCCAGTGGCCTTAATCGCTTTATTTATCGTTTCATCGACGATTGTTTGCACACAGTCCAATAAGTTACTGTTTGACTTTCCCCTATACTGTTTGTACCTACCCAACAATCTTCGTTATGTACATTTGATACTTATACTTGTACGAACATACAAGTTGACCGCCCTAGCCGGTCTAGTACCTATTCTATAGCAGTTATACGATCATAGCAAGTATGTAGTATAAACCTACCCCTTCATAAACAAGTCTTTTTTTCCGAATTGAACTCTTCCACCAAAAAAGAACGGAATATGTATAAAAATATTGCAAATACGAGATTTCAGTGTAAAATCACAACATAAATTGGACGTTGTTTAACTAAAACGTTCCAATCCACATGAAACTTCACGTTTTAGTTAACAACGTCCAATTTGCGCCTCTCACTCTCTTCGCAATTTTCTGTTCAAAGTAGACCTACGATCATACCTCTAGTTAGCGTTCATAGCCCGTGGTCTTTGATCGTAGTGGTTCTACAAATACATACATACAGTCTCGCACCAGGGCGCAGTAAGAGCTACGCTTGAAATCAATATTATTTTCCACAAAAGTTCAAAATTTATCTAGACCTAGAAACTTCCTTTCTTTCTTTCGTCCCCTAGTCTATTTTCTTATTTTTGAGACAAGTATTTGCAAACTGGATAACAGATTAAAGGAACATTTAGTCTACGAAACGTTGTTTGTGTTTCGCCTAGGTACGAGTTGTTGTCTCATCAATTTTACATACAAAAGACAGAGACACGTGCTCACACGAAAACAACATTTGGTAGAAAAAATGTTGCAAATGTACTGGGATTTGCCTTTGTGGTAGGTTATTTTCATAAACGAAGGCTCCTATTAAGATGATTAAATACAAAAGTAAAATACCAATTTGTTGTGAAAGTATTTATTTAGGACGTTATAATTGAGTGTAAACAATGTCTATTTATTATATATCTAACTCGAGTTTTATTATTATCATTTGGCTAAAGGGTTAAAACCCAACGCTGCTATTGTTATTTTGTGTTTGTTTACAAACAAAATAATACTAGGAAATATTCAACAGCAACTAAATATTGTTAAATACAAAATTAGGCATTATTAAAATATTTTAAGGCCGAGCGGAGTAAGGACCAGTGCACACCAGTGGACTTTACGGTAGAGGACTTTTAAAATGTATTAAACAGAATGGTTTTTTTGAGAAAGGCGGTGATGGCCTGTCTTTAATTTATAAGAAAACAATAACTGCATATTTACATTTTTCAAAAACCTTTAAAAGTTTGATTGTCAGTGGTTTCGGATTTGGCCATCACCTAACCACCTTCTCAAAAAACTACCTTGCATAAAAAGACAAAAAATGTATATAATTATTAGCTAATTATGCTACTCTTATCCTGAAAAAAAAAACCACAGTGATTTCATAAAATTAGATAACCACCTATGAAGCCCCAAGGCGCAGTTAGTAAAGCACGTAGGTACTTCAATGGTGGGTAATGGAAATCCCCACCATTTAAATACAAAAACATTGAATGTAAAAAAACCTCTACCGTGCCAACCCTGTTCTTATTTACAAAACATCTACTTACATTATTATCTATATTTTCACATTAGTTCTACATAATATATTTAAAACTAGTTCTAAAATTCCTTATTTCAACAAATTGTTAAACTAGCATTTAGGAACAACAACTCTGGTTACTAAGCTTGTACATTTTTATCGATGATTTTTTCACAGATTACTATAAAAATACTAAAATCTCTTCGTAGAGGCAGGGTACATTATGTATATTTGTATATGGATGAAACAGGTAATTATCGCGATTACCTTTTTTATTGACCGTGTTACAAAAAAAGAAAAAAAAGGTGATTGCGATAAATACCCGTTTCATCCATATAAATATGCCTAATGAGCGCGTTAGTTTAAAAGTGCTAATATTATATTACACACAAAATATATTCTTTAGAAACCCCTTAGATTTTTGAAGCCTTGGGGATGTCTAATTGGGGAGTTAGAGATGCATAGCATATTTGGTAAATTTCCATTTTACGTTTTGCAGTACCTATTTAAAAGATAATAGGTTCATAGATAGTGAGCACACCTTTAACTCCAGTGTTAACATGACCAATTCGGTCGGTTACGTCGACTTAGCCGGTTGGGTGTAAAAGAAAATATGAATATTCGCCAGTCTAACTTACTCGTATTCCGAATCCGTATTTGAGGAGTTTTGTTTGGAGTCATGAGATTTCCCGCTCTTTTCCAACTAAACCCACGTGTCTCTATACAAAATCCGCTGGCAAACAGGCTTACCAGGTCCCAGTAAAATCAATTTCACAAATACAGTACAGTAAACTGCGTTAAGCTCACTCACGATTGGCGGCTGACAACATCTCTGTTATAAACTAGATGTCTGTACTCCATAGTGAAAGCTCAGTTTAAGGCGAAGACAAGCGTCGATGTACTCTCACTCGCACTTTTAGATTTTTTGAAGGATACAAAATCACTGAACGTATTTATCGAAAATCGCGAGCAACTATCTTCAGTTTAAGTTACTTTGCAAAATATTATTAATCCTACACGTTTTCGTACCTGAGTAAACTTAAAACTAGTATTTTTTTTTCTAAGCTATATGCAATTGGATTGCAGCCAAATTGCTCTCAATTTACGATAAATAAGTTCAGTCCTAATAGATATGCATTTTTGTTGTTTGTAATGAATAAACTCAAAAACTAACTGTGCCTATTTCAAAAATTATTTCACCATTGGAAAGCTACTTCACCCTGAGTAAATATACCTACCTACATATTTATGTGTTTAAAAAATAAATGTCCAACCGTGCAAAGCCGGGCTGCTAGTGTTTTTATATTTTCAGAACGGTCAAAGTATGCGAGTGAGAATTTGATTTACGGTTGCCAGCGTCTTAAACTGGTTTAAACTTCACAAAGTCAGTCCCTCAGTCAATACCGCAGCAAGCTCCACTTCCTATTGACACACACTCAATTTAAATTTGAACAGAGAGTTTGATTCCGACTTCATTGAGTGAGCGCAGTAGAATTGGTAGCACGATTGTACCGGATGTGAGAAGACAGCTCACAAACGGGTACAGTCAGCGACAAAAGAAGATTAAATTTAGTTATTAAAAGCAGACAAATATAGCCATAGATGTTCGCTGAAGGCTCTAATAGCTAATAAAGAGACCGCTAATTATATTTCTATCTCTTTTTCTTGATGAAAGTGACAAAGAGTATTTTCTTTTCTTTTTTTTTTGTTCTTTCTATTAGGCCCAGACAAATATTCATTTTATCCTCAAAATTATGCAAACAAATGTTCAAAAAACTTTGGTTTTCTTCAAATGAAATCCAAAATATTTTCAATCGTAGTTAAAACGATTGTTCCAAACTGCGCTGGTTTAAACATATTATTTGAGCTTAATACCAGATTTTTCAGCTTAGTTTGTCGCTGACCGTACCTACTTGCTTTACTCCATACGTCAAGCTTTTTTCCAACCGATTTCAAATAACAAGGACAAATGCGAGAGAGACTGGTGCCCTGAGGGTTTGGGACTTATTTCTTGAACGCAAAAACCTCCAATCCGTAAAATATTACAAAACCGCTAGAGCCTTTATCGAGTTTCATTCAGATACTTTTTCCTACGAACTTCCGCATTCCAATTTAGAATACAAAAAGAAGCGTGGCTTGTGATAGAAAAACATCAGTTTTGATTGTCAAATCTAATCAAAACATCTATTCAGTAGTATCACAAGGATCACTTTGAAACGAAGGCCTGCGCACACCTAGTTCGCTTGCGGTAGCGATCAGTGAAACGCTGTCAAATATCGCTGTCAGATTTGAGATTTGACAGCGATATTTGACAGCGTTTCACTGATCGCTACCGCCAGCGAACTAGGTGTGCGCAGGCCTTCAAAGCTATAGGTAAGTCTAGGTACCAATTCCACGCGACCAAGCCTAATAGAAGAACAGGCAACCAACTACGGCTTGGTTCCTACCGTTTTAATAATTAGCTACGAAGTTCCAGTGTGGTACCACTCCACTTGGTGTGATGTAGGCTATAAATGTTGTGTGTGTAATAATTGTCGTTGAATTACCACACATTTGGCTGTTTATTTTTTAAAAAAAAGATAGTTAGCACTTCCAGTTAATCTTACACAGTGGTCTATCAGGATACTTTTTCTTCATAGCGCCTATGATCTTCATGTACCGTTGAGTGTTGATCCTCTCAGCTCGAGTGTGACGAGTGGCGCTCTTCTGAGCCGCTGCATGACAGAGGAAAGCCCCATCTAGCACCACCATACGGTACTCTTGAAGGCAGAGTTCTAGCATCTAGAAAAAAAGTCGGATAACAGTACGACAGGAAAAATACATTATAGCAAACCGAAGGCAAAAAAGATGGTGCATGAGTTTTTTTGTCTGTTTTTCTACTAGGCGATGTCATTATGAAACAGGCCTAAATTAAACTAGCTCTAAAAGTGAACTTAGTAATTTAACTAAATAAGTATTCTTCTTCTTATCGTGTCACTGATTCTTTTCGAACCAAGTGTGGTGAAAGGATTTTAAGTGCGCCTCGAAGAGGCTCCTTTCGTGCACTTGACACATATTTTCGAACTTTTTAGGTTCTACAATATGCCGGTTTCCTCACGATGTTTTCCTATTTAATAAGTATTTATTTACACCTTTGACTCGGACTTTGAATTAAGAAGTTATCTATAAAGTTTTATCTTTAATAATAAAGGGGTATTGTTTCAACGCTGGCGAAACTCTTAATAAAGGTAGGTATGAACAGTCATTATCGGAAGTTGATTACTTTTCCAGAATTTAAAAAATCATCATTGACTTTTTAAATTCCATTGTTTTCCTAATCATTTAAAAAAAACTTTTTCTTTCAACACTGCTTGCGCTCATTTTGATATCGACTGTACCCTGTCGATTACGTAATCCACGAGATGATTTCGTATCACATCGCAATGAGTTAATGCACTCCATGTACTAATCAATAGTGCATGTAGGCCACAAACTACAATAGAGATGTGATTATGTTGATAAGTACGATGGCAAGTTGGCAAGCGGCAATTCCGACTTACGACAGCAATTTTTATTTTTATTTTGTATAAGCTAAAGTCCAAAGAAGCATACCACCTCAGATTAACAATCTAAAAAAGGTTTTATTTTCTAAAAAAAATCTAAAATCCAAAGAAACATACCACCTCAGACTAACAATCTTAAAAGAGGATTTACTTTCTAAGAAAAAGCTAAGGCCCAAAGAAACATACCACCTAAAACATAAAAAAGTATAATATAATATAATAATCATAAAAAAGTTTACTTTCTAAAAAAACTAACTTTACAAAATAAACCAACAAAAACGCTCTTACCATTTAAAATAAATTCCAGTGTCCTTATTTGCCTTGTTAGCACAAGGTTTTAGCAAAAAACTGGCATAAAATAAATAAGCAAGTACCTAATTCCTTTTTATAAGACGATTGTACTTGACCGTAGTGATTCCACTGGATAAGTTACTTTAAGGACAACGAAAGAGAAAGGTCTAGTAATTTTGCAATCTAAAATTCCAAGCGTTACGTGCCTTGTTTCTAAATATCTTAAAATGCCTACTAGCCCTTAATATAAAGTCATTTCAGAAGGGAAATAGGCTATTTGCTTTGACTTTAGTCTAAAGACGTTCATTAATTAACTAATCGTATCGTGCTTTGGTAGAAACGTGTATTTCTACAAACAAATTAAATTAACGTAATATATAAATTAACGTAAATTCCTATTATTGAAGAAGACAAAAATCAAACATAATAAAACTAAGCATCCAACAAAAAGACTGTTCGTATATTTTTTCAAAACAATTACAATGAGTAAATAGTAGGTAAAATAAGCGGGTAGGTAGAAAATTCTATCGGATACAAAATAAGCGTTTTGATAACGTATTCGGCCCATTCACTAATTACAGGACGTACTATAAAATAACCGTTCAATTTATTATTTTTTCGAATTGTTTCTGCTAGAAAACCCTAGATCAGATACTACTTTCTTCTTTTTCTTATCGGACCAAAAATTGTACAAAATATGACACCTCATTCTACTGCCTACATTATTCGTGTTATTGTTTGTTTTATACTTTATTCTAAAAGTCCAAACTACTGAAGAATAGCAAAACATGGTCTTTCTTTGCGCCCGTTTGTATGTATCGAAATCATTGAAAGTCCATACTAAGTCCGGCGTGGCCAGCGAATGACAAAGGAAACCGCCGTCCAATATCACAAACTCGTAGTTTTGCAGACACATTTCAAGCACCTATGTGAAAAAAATAAAATAATATAGGAAAAAAAGAATAACTCCCGAATCAAAACTCAAGTCAGTCAACTTTGAATCTAATCTAATCAAAGAGGGTACATACGACATATTTTTGACGTGACAACGTCTTAAATTCTATGGAGCCGGCTGCACGCATGAAAAAACATGACTCATGCGACGCTACCTCGCTCTGAGGCGTTCCATTTAAGGCTTGAAGTGCAAGCGAGAACGCGGAACGAGCGACAAAGAGGCACAATCGGCCTCGGTGTTCGGCAGTATTCGACATCTGTCTCTCTCTTAAGAGCGGGTCGTGCGAAAATTTGAGATTTAAAAAAAAAATAATCATAACTAAATAACTAAGTGACATTTTAAAAATCGCAAAAGGACTAATTGTAAACTATACATTTTAGATTAATTCGAATTTAAGTGTGTTAAAAAAATATACTACTCGTATTTAACATTGTAAGGGAAGTCCGGCGGGAAATAAAAAACGCGCGTTATTTTGACGTCGGTCGTTTATTAATAAATAACCAGAGGGAGGCTAAGGTACGCGGTTACAGAGTAATGTCCCGATGATTGGACAGTGAAGTGTCACGACTCCACTCTTACGTCAGGGTCCGGGAGCCGGTCGCAGACGCAGGGGAAGGAGGGTGACAGTACTCGAGAACTAACTGGTCCGGAGAAACCGTATCCGAGTTAGTTTCGCTATCTGAGAGAGCTCGATACAATAATATTTTCGTCCACAGGTCATTCCGATGGCAAAACGCAACGATAGCGCGTGCTAATCTACTAGTGGCGACATCTAGTTCTGTTTTGAGTAAACCTACGTTACATTCTCCCCCTATGTTCATGATGGCGTCCCGACGAGTAGAACATACAAAACGCCTAATGGTTCTTCTTGTGTCTGCCTCGTTTCTTCGGGTCAGTGGTCGCCATTGCAGCTATCTCCAGTGAGAAAGCACTCAGTCCAATGTGATCACTGGTACATCCAGGGAATGCAACATTGGGTTTCACGTAGGTGTCCCGGTACACGTTGTCTACTATATCAATGATACCAATTCCAATGGTAGGTCTCTGCCGAGCATCCGTGCTGATATTGAGTGCGCAGAAATCTATCTTCATCTCTATGTCTTTAGCTTTTCTATCTGCTGTGCATGTCATGCACTTAGTCATAGGAAGGACTTCTGGGGCACCGCAGCCGTTATAAGAGAAGGTAGGTTGTGATGAGGAAGGAGCCTGTGTTGTTGCGACATCAGAAGTAGCAACCTCTTCTAGCTTGCTAATGTCATCTTTCAGGAATTCCTTGGCTCCCGCTTTCTCCCTCGCCAATTGTTCCGTCCCTCTTGCAGCAGTCAGCAGTTCATCAAAGGTTTGAATCTTTTCGCGTGGTACCCGTTTCCGAATGTTTACGTGCAGTTGTCCGTAAATAATGTCCAACTGTTGCTGTTCGGTGTGTGCTGGTGTCGGTAGTTGTGCGAGGAGCGCCCGATTTTCCGCCACGAACACCTCAGTCAGCGTGTCAGCCGGTTGAATTTTCGCAAACAGCTCTTGGTAAACCAGGTAAGCTGGTTTTTTCGGTGCGAAAGCGTGGCGCAGACGAGTCTCGAACTCAACCCAAGTTTCGATGCCGCTCTTCACACTTTGCCACCAGGTGCTAGCTTCACCTTTCAAAATTAACGGTAGGCACATTATTGCATCCGTATCTTTTATTTCATGGATCTTCTTAAATATTGAAGCCGCCGCCAGGAATTCTTCCACCTGAGCGGTGTCTCTTGCTCCGCTGAAGCTCGTCGTTAAGTCAGAAAATGACTTTCTTGAACCGTCATCCATCGTTGTTCCTCTTGCCACTATTGCCGAAACTGCCTGCATCGCAGCTGTAGTGATTGATGCCACTAGTTCCTGCAGTTGCTCCGGTGATATATTCACGTTGGTCGACATCAATTTCACGTGCTTCTTCGCCGTCACTTTTGATGATGATTTTATAACTCGCCGAGGCCTCGTCCTAAGTGTAGGTCCGTGTGGATTCCCGGCACCGGAGGTGTCCTGGGACATGAACCCACTGCCGTACGTTGAGCGCCAATTGTAAGGGAGCGAAGTACCACTTCTCGTGCCGTACGTTAGGGTCCGGGAGCCGGTCCGCAAAACGCAGGAGAGAGGTGTGGTAATAGTTGAAAACTAACTGGTCCGGAGAAACCGTATCCGAGTTAGTTTCGCTATCTGAGAGAGCACGATACAATAATATTTTCGTCCACAGGTCATTCCGATGGCAAAACGCAACGATAGCGCGTGCTAATCTACTAGTGGCGACATCTAGTTCTGTTTTGAGTAAACCTACGTTACAACATGACATTCTATTTAACGCTGACATACGATTTTCATTAGCGTTAAATAGAATGTCATGTTAAATAGTATATTTTTGGTTTTTGCTTCTTTCGACAACCATCTTTGAGATCAACCAAAATTGCTGTAATGGCCAAATACATGCAACCAGCGGCCGGCAAAAGTTGTATGAAAATCCTTTACCTACTGACTTTTTTATTGATTTCATTGTGTGTTAGTTTAGGGAAATCACAAAGATTTTTATAATGTCCCAAAAGTTAGGAGCCGAGCGGGATTTGAACCCGCGACCGCACTTTACTGTCGTTTTTAGCGGACAAATAAATTAAATAGTAAACTCATCTAACTGTCGTGCAATTTAATTTACTCCGAAACATGGCAATCAAGGAGGTAACTTATCAAAGGTTTTATTTAAATTTCGAACTGGCTTGCTCAAAATGGAATGCGGTTTATTGATAAAAAAAATGAACACTTCAACGCGAGTAAAATTAGGGTTGTTTGTCGTAATTGTATTTGACAAAATGAGTTCAAGTAGAACTACTTAGTTTAGAGTAAAGTACTATCCAAGCCTTGGCCACAACTAGGCATTGACTTACGTAATTCGTCCATATTGATAGAGAGGCATTGGCCTCTGATGATGGCCGCTACCTTTTATTTATTCCTCATTGAGATTAGAGCCAATTTGTGGTGCTAATTCTGCCACTTTCAATGTAACTTTAGTATCAATTGCAATTGGTATGATAGTCCAACTTACCTGTGTCATTTTGTCCTGTCGTCCCTCCCAGGATAGCATCTCGCTGTACCAAGGCTCCTTATGTGTTCCGAAGTATAGGGGCTCCCATCTGTGATAGGGATACTCGCGTCTCGCTATCAGCATTGGCTGAGGAAAAAAGATCCCATTACTAACTAACACTAGCACTTATCAATTTGGAACACAGCAATGCGAGCATAGCTGAAAATCAGTGTTTGCACTTGTGCAATATATGCGCTGAGCCTATATTTGTCTGGAATGCAACACACACGCCATCTTAATTTTCGTAGCTAGTTTTTATTTTCTTGTTAAGTTTTTGTTTTGTATAATATATCTCTGTATTTTTTTTTATTTTTATTTTGTGTGTGTTATATCTAGACAATGAAGTTTTTATCTATCTATCTATCTATCATCACTTGAAATTATAAGTCAAAACACACGAGATAACAAATAGAAGGCGAGAGCAAATACTTAGGATTTGGTTTCCGAATAGGTTGGATAAATAAATTAAAATAAACAAAAAAGCCTTTTTCCTAATCCGAAATAACTAAAGTGTACATAACTATTTAAAATCTTAGTTAAAAATAAAAGTAGGTAGTATTTAAGCCTCCTCTTGGATAAAGCCCTCCTCAAGATTCTTCCAGTGCTAGATTCTAGCCACATGGCCTGCCCATTGCTATTTTATTTTTAGGGAAGACTCTAGAGTAGTCTAGAGAACTAAGTTTGTTCTCTTATTTTCGTATGTTTTACTTCATCCAGATAGATAGAGATAGGTTGGATACATTTTTATAAATTCCAATTCTTTCGCTAGAATCGAACGCACACAATCCCCAGAGAAAGAGCAAGTTTCAAACATACCTCAAACTACACTGAAAACTGTCATAACTTATAAGATTTATCACCCTCTTTCTTTGAGTTTCTGCTTGGATAAAAGCATTAGGGATTATGGGCGGTGATTCGGTTGATAAAGGCTAGGAAGGATATATTGGATGCTGGGGATAAAAGCTCCCTGGGCTACCACAAGCTTTTACTACGCCATCATGTTAAAAATCTATCCCTAATACATATCCGTGGCGTGTCAGGGACGGGGCAAGGCCGTGGCGGAGCCGTCGATTGAATTTAAACCTTATCTGTCCACACAGTGAGTTGAATTTATAAAAGACAATATCCCGTCAGCCAGGCTCTGGCCGGGTCGGAGCCAAATACGAGAATTGTACTCAATTTGCACAGATACGAGTATAGGGTTCAAATTCAATCGACGGCACCGCCACGGCTTGGTCCCATCCCTGACACGCCACGGACGTGTGGGGATAGACCATTAAAGAGATTTTTCTCGCAACATCACTTCAATTCATACCATGGCCATTTTGACTAACCATCTTTTTTTATACCAATAAGTAAGCAAACAAACATGCGGTCCACCAGATGGAAAACAATTGCCGTGGTATATTGGCCAGAGGCATCACAGGCGCGTTGCCAACCCTTCAAACATTTTAAAACGCTAGTTGCTGTCTAACGTCACTTCATTTCCAGTGAAAATAATATGATTTTGTCACCAAAACCTCTTCGTGTTCATATCATTAAAGTAAGCTTACTTACGTACATTTCAGACTAATATTCGTTCAATAATGCTATAAGAGCTTGTGTTGAGCCCCATGTATGCGAAGGGAACCCTTTCCTATCAACCGCCTATGAAGAGGGATTTAAAACAGTTTGAACCTTTAGATCAGGTAAGCTTTTAATGGTCCGATGACATTGTGAAGATTGTGGGGATACGGTGAATAAGAGAGAGCTCAGAATCTTGCTTTTTTCTTATACTTTATATGATTCAAGCTGATGATGATGAAATAGGCTTATAATACTCTGTACCTGTGTCTGTGTGTCAACCAGTAGTTTTTTATGTTATGTTTCTCTTGTTAACCGACTTCGAATAAAAATGAGAAGGTTCTCAATTATATTTTTTATTAATTATTATTTTAATTTTTAAGTTTATTTGTAATATAAGGGCCGATTTGAAAAACCTTCCAGGTTGGTCCCATATAAATTTCATCAAAATCGGTTTAGCCATTGTGTTATTATGTTTGTTACTGCCTCTTACCTCCATCATTTATTAACAGACTTCGTAAATTCTTTTTTTATCTGGAAGGTAATACCTACTTCCAGATTAATCCCATCGGTTTAATAGTTTGGCCATGAAGACGGTTGCTCAAACTTATATTATTGTTGTTAAAAACAACTTCGTTCGCATTAATAAATTAAGCCTTCAAGTTCGCTTCAAGAATCGTTGTAATTCCAACAGTAAATAAGTTACTGTTAAATACGACCTTTCCTTTCTAAATACAATATTGTAGCGTAAATTGTAGGCGCGCGCTACTAACATGTAGCCTAAAGTCAGGCGCTTGTCAATTTGCGAAATGGGACACATTTTAGTTGTCACGTAACAAGTACAATTAGCATCAAAAGTAATTCAACAAAGTTTCAAGAGTTTAAGGCACTTGTGCACTTGTCTTGATGAGCAGTAACGAGAACAAGGATATTAATATCCTTGAACGAGAAGCAAGTGTGTCATTCTACTACTCGTAGTTTTGTCGCGGGGCTGTATTAGTAGAAGTTTAAAAACTTGAGAAACCAACTTCATGGTTAAACCATTAAACTGATTTTGATGAAATTTCTATGGAACCATTAATTTTCAAATAAATAATATAATCTGGAAATATTAATTTTCAGATATTTTTTTTTAATCGGCGCATTTAATGACGAAGATTTGACGCTATAACAAAAATTGAAAAAAAATTAAATGCATCTCTTTTTCTATTTGAATTCGGTTAAAAATAGTTGAGAACAAGTTCTAGTTGGTATCAGAGGGCTCATTCTGAGTTTTATTTGGTCGTTATACCTATAGCTTAACGCAATATTATTTGTCGTTAGAGTAGTTAGTTAGCCCCGATTTTGTATGAAGAAACGATGAACGCCCCTGGCGGGAGTGCGAGAACTAATGCTTTAACGTAGCGTTCGTAAGTCATACATAACATTCGTTCTCGCAATCTCGCCAGCGGCGCATAATTATAATGCTGTGAAAACTCAGAATGAGCTCTCAGCAATGTGAACGGCCTATCAAACTATTTGATCAACTAATGGCGATGACTGTACACAGTAATAAGTTACTAAGCTACCTATGGGGACATTGTTAGTTCAGGACGTGTTTAGGATATGTAGGACGGTAACGTTATTACTTTGGGCCAAGAGCACCGTGGGAATAGATTATTTTACTTTTTCAGAGGTCTAAGTATTTAAAACGATAGTTAAATAATAATTTCTAGCGTACAAACAATTTCACCCTTATCATGAATTGGGACCTAATGAATCATAAATTTACCGTGTATAAAACCGTGAATAAACAGAGCTCATTCTAAATTTTTATTGCAATTTATTTTATAGCTTCGTTATTGCCGCGCTAGTAAATTAGTTTTTACATCGCTCAAACACTCGCAAGTAAGTTCAAATGTAAATTCACAGCCATGCCACATCAGAATAATATGAGTCGGTCTAAAATCGACTGTATTACACGAGACGTAAAGGCGGAAAACACCTATTTATTATTTAGCCAACTACGATGTTATCTCGAAGCGCTTCTAGCACTAAAAGCGCTTCTAGCAGACGTCTGAAGTTCAGTACCAGTAGATTAGATGAGCTCTCACGGCGGTTACACGACTAAATCGAAACTGTGGTAAGGCCGTCAAACTAGCAAGGGCTTATACATACTGGGCGCATTTCCTGAGCATATAAGGTAGTTTGATGGGAATAGCAATCACGAACCACTAAACTACGATCCTTAGTCTTATCCAATGGAGGAGGCCTATAACCAACCGTAAACTTTTTGAAGCTAGCGATTATTTTTCTAAAATTCTCAAGTTAAAATTTTTGCATTGTTTTTTTTAAAGTGATGATGATCATGGTCACAAAATTGGTACAATTTCTCACTCGAATACTACGTTTACTCGTTTACTCGCATTTGTAGCAAACTTCCTGTAGTTAACGAATCTGCTGACAGCGTTCGACTGTTCCATCGACGATACCAGTCTAGATTAATTAACAGCTCTAGTCATCTCCATAGGATCTTAGCTCTTAGAGACCTGAGAGAATGACAACCATGCTTAGGAATTGTAGTGTGCTATTATAACGTAAAAACTCCTGCAGCAAAATAGGCGGAAAAAGTTGCAGGTCATAAATATATCATCATCTTCCACCATAGGTTGAAGTTGAAGATGATGATACGACCAGCAGTGGACTGATAGACGTATATCAGTCCATTGTTGGACGTAGGTCTCTCCCAAGATGCGCCAATGAGCCCGGTCTTCAGCTCTTCTCATCCAGTTCCAATTCCTAGTAGTATGCTTTAAAGGTGTGAACAACAAATTAAAACTTCTAAGGTTAAACTTTTCTAGAAGGCAACTTAAGGTTATTTTTAAACGAACTTTCTAGAAAATTACATGCTCTATTAAAGCTGCACCTACACAAGTAGGTGTAGAGAGGACAACGATGTTCATCTCAAGACTTTTGAACCAACAAAAAGAACCTTATTCTTTTCAAACAAACACTTTGGACAGATACTGCTCGAGCATCAAGAAAAGATCTAGGATACAGCTCAAGTTACCTAAAAACAAAGAAAAATGACACTTACTGCAAGCACATAAGAGCTAGTAGTGTATAGTCTGATGGGTATCCTTGTGTACAATAGAAATGTAGAGCACCTCTGAACTACATACCCGACGTTACAATGTGGACGATACAGAGTCTTGAAACACTTGATGCATTTTGCATGCAATCTTGTACCTGGCGGGCGTTGCTGGTGGAAATAACTTTCTGCGTCATGTTTCAGTGGATAGAATTCCTTTTCTTAAAAAACTCAGAAGACTCTTGTTAATTAGTGTAAGTGGCATTCTAATTATTTTAATAAATTATTAAGACTCACGTATGAAGAATGTTATGCGAGTGAATGAAGCGAAAGATGTGTGTCAGGATTGTTGCAAGTGGAAATCCGTGATCTCTGCCTACCCCCAAGGGAATGAGGCGGGAGTTTATGTATGTATGTACATATATTGTATGTATTAAGACTCACATTGAAAAGTAATAAAAAACATCAGTTATTATTTTACAGCTTTTTCAACTCAGCTTTGAGGTTATAAAGAAACCTCCCAAATACATAATACAAATAAGTACATTAAAATATACGCACTAAAAGGTCATGTTTTCACTCTCCGGTAAACAAAATTAATTCAGTTAAGGTTGTTTGATTTCCACAGAAACTGGTTTTTACCATGTAAATCTAAACTTTTCTTCAACTTGATAAAGTTTGCCGGAAATACAGACCAATATCAAAGCCACATTTATTTCAGTGAACAATTACACTCTCATCGCCCAAAAAATCAATTTGTATGGACATCGTACTATCTTATGGTCGACTCCTATATCCCCTATATCTGTAATCGGTGTAGGTAATTATTTTCATGTAAGCACCATGAAACAAATCCCTTTGCAATACACCACAAATGTCACGAGTAACTACACAATAATGTCCGATTTCCGGGACATTTTCCTCCTGTCCCATACCAAGGGAGTCACGTAGCCAGTGACTTTCCCCAATTTCTCGCTAAACCGACCCTCGCCCGGCCTGAGAGCCAGCGGTGTGGGTCAGAAACTTAGGAAGCTCCTTTGCAAAGTTCCGCTTATTTATTAAGTTTGTTTGCTGTAGAGTTTATTGGATTTATAGCAGCAGCTGACCCTAATCTACGCAAGTTAGGGACATTTTAAACTCAATCAAATTAAATCGTAATTGATGAAATGCTACAGCCAACAGAACAACGTTAAAATAGTAGACGCAACATCTATCTAATAAATCTACATAGTCCAAAATGTTGCGTGTATAAATATATACCTACTAATAATAATCTAACCGACAACCAATAATATAGCATGGGGTTCTTCAAAAGAACGTTTTAAATATTTAAAGGGTCGGCAACGTGCTTGTGATGCCTCTGGTATTGCAGGTGTCCATAGGCTACGGTAACCGCTTCCCATCAGGTGAGCCGTATGCTTGTTTGTCAACTTTGTTGTATAAATAAAATTAAGGTTCTCGAATGGCGATCACGAATCGGAAGACGAAACTTAGGACGCCCAGCCACCTGATGGACCGACACCATTGTTAAGACCGCGGGAAGTCGGTGGATGGTTGGATGTCCAGCTGTGGACTTCTGCAGGCTGATGATGATGCTTAATAATAATAAAAAAATGCATGAAGTTTACCTTAATCATGTAGTTATGGAATAAATGGGCTTATTTAAAAAAAAATATAAAAACTATTAATTTAAAAACATAGCTGTCTCGATAGACAGCTATATTTTTTTAAATAAAAATGTAATTTTTATATTCTTTCTAATCGTAAACATGATTTTGATTAGTCTTTCTTTATTTGATAGAACTAACTTCGAAATTGTTTCCATGTCGGGATAAGTTTTTAGATAAATCGTCCGTGCTATTTCTTCTCCGGGGTTGAGGTTCATATTCAAGAACCTTTATTCCCTCGTAACAAATTTTCTCATTTAAAATTCAATAACTTATAACAAGACTCTCAGCACTCCTTAGCTTAAGAATGAAGAGATTTTAGCGACTGACTCGGTTCCGTACTAGCTTATTGTAAACTTAATATTCACGTCAAAATTAATAACAATTAGAAAGCTCATATTCTTATTAAAGAGCAACCTTATTACATTCTCTTAAACAAGAGATAGGTACTCACTCGCTGGGATCTGTTTCATAATAAGCTCGGGTTAAGTCATTATCGTGCTACGTGGTGTAGGTAACTCAATAAAAAAGTTACGATCTTGTTTATACTAGGTATCATAAAAGTACCGTAATATTTATTTTATGCGCATAATTCCATTTGAATACACTTATCTATTCCAATACCAAACTTTATGTACCTGCCGCTCACGATGTTTTGATAGAGAAAATATACTTAAAGCTTTCGAGTCAAAAATTACATCAGGAAAATAGTTATTTTCTGGGGAAAATAGTTAATTAATAATGGGTAGATCGTTGGAACTGAGTTATCTGCTGAAGATCTTCAAAACAGTTTTACCACTTAACATCGGGTGGGCCATATGCTTGTTCCTTTAGCTAGTTTTATAAGAACTGTTTTAAAACACATAATCTGTTTACGAGACCCTGAGTAATAAATAATGTATATATTATTTCGGTTGAATAGTTGGTTTTTTTCATTAGAAGGCCAAATCCCATCCATACATGGCCAAAATCCAACTGATTTCCAAAAATGTTTTCCTCAAATCGCTCTCAAAAGAAGCTAGGTCAACTTACCTCGACAACCTGAGGAGAGGTCCTCATAAGCCAGGACTGCAAGCCAGGAAACCTCTGACAGTGGGAGCAGAACTTTTGATGGAAGTACATCGCGCGGTTGGCAGCTACCAGACGAACTAGCCTGTTCAAAAAAAACCATTTTGGGCTTGTTTTCAAAGGGCTTTATATTTAGGTACTAACTGTAGGTAAAAAAAAAACTAAGTTACTACTAACTAACTACTAACTGTATTGTCGACCTGATACATATGTGGGGTAAAGGAGCTTTGCATAAATACTATAAAATAAAATAGATAATTGAGTGCGGGTACTTCTTAAGGTTGTTCGATTCCGATACAAACTGAATTTACACAACTATGGGCAAACAAAGTATAAATGTACACTGAAATAGCTGTAATAGAATTTTACAGTGGTCTTTATTGCCGGCCAGTTATATAAAGTTGGAGAAAACTGTAGGATAACAGAAATATTAATAAAAAACCAAAAAAGTCATTCTTTCTAACGGGTACTCGGCATTGAATACGTGAATGAGCTTAAAACATATTTCTCAAAATAGTCGTAAAAGTCTGTTAGTTTTTTTTCTGAAGCCCCGACTGCCACGACCAACGGCTGACACTCCAACTTTATATAACTGGCCGGTAATAAGGACCACTGTAAAAGCCTATTACAGCTATTTCAGTGTACATTAATACTTTATTCGCCCATAGTTGTGTAAATTAAGTTTGTATGGAAATCGTACCCCCTTAAAAGATGACAGCCGTCGTCGTCACTGTCCGTCCTAAGTAGTTATTGTGTATTTTAAAAGAATAAGCAAATACAAATAGCAATTACAATTTTGTCGAATTCTAAAACATATCATCATCATCATCATAATCCACAGCCCAACTTCACCCACTGCTGGGTATAGGCCTCCCTTAGTTTGTGCCATCTACCTCGATCCTGTGCCAGTCTAAACCATTGCCGCCCCGTAAAACATAAACAACAACAATAGTACATTGTTACCTGAGTGTTGAAAGTCACGTTTTTTGAGTCCCGAGACGGGTTTGGCGCCAGAGCGTAGCGAGGGCGCCAATGGAGCTTGAGGGACTTAAAAGACTTTCACCCGAGGTAAACACTGTACTTTTCATTACGAATACAAGGATAGTAAAAATAAAAACATGAAAGAAAAATTATTGAAAATGAAGATTGAATTGCCGCCTTCCCGGTTTTTTTTTTCTTTTTCTCTGGCGGGCCTTCGGCTACGGCTCGCCAGAATTATTCAGCCATTATTTTCATTTTCATAATTTAAAAAATGGTAAATTGTTTGCTCAAATCTATGTTATTTTAAATAAATAGTTGAAGCTATATTAATCAAAGTAATTTAGAAGATATATTATTTATTTAATACTATCGTTATGTTATTTAAATTTAAATTTTACATTGCGCTCTAATTAGACTTTTTAAACTTTTTACCGTTGTAATGTGTTTCCAACCTACTTGCTGAATAAAAAGTTGGAATTTGGTTGAACAATCTCCTTGCAGTTAGAAAGACTTTAGAAAGTTGGAACATGGTTGAATAAAATAAAACTTGTTTTTTTTAATAATTTGACAGCTGTCAGTAGAAAGCGATTCTCCCTAGGGCTGAAAGTTTTACTTTCAATTAGGCCCCTTAGGCAACTTCAGACCTACTTTCAGAGTATGAGTAATGAAAAATATTATTTACAACAATCTCGTGTGTAAAAATATGGTAGCACAGTAAAATCAATGGGAAAAACAAAGTAACAGCAACCCTGTCTCGTACGTGACGTAACGAGACACCGGTTCTAGAAATTGTCATTTTATTTTCTTGTAAAGAATGTTATTTTCACGTAGTGGAAAACTACCAGCCGTTTTGTTCGCTTGATTTGTTCTAAAGATAGCTCTATCTCACAAAAGATAAAACTGAAGTCGTGAAAAGGTTCTATTGTGTCGTTATCAAATTTCACGTGAACATCTGCGACTGTTTTGTAAGTAGGTACCTACTTGTTACACCAAGGTTGGTTTTGTATTTCAGTCTTATAATAACAGTCAGTTAATAGTAGCTCTGCCTTCAGTCTTTGTGGGTTCCATTTGCATCAAGAAAAAACAACGTGATAATTCTTCGGATGTTGAAAGTTTTTTTAACCAATATATTATTTTGCTTGTGCCTCTGCTCCCAAATCGCGTTACCTATCTCCCTCCGTTTCATGCTCAAGAATATAGGGATTCCACTCGCATTTCCATAAGAAAATAAGCATATTTTTTCTCAATTTCAAAATAAAATCCACCATCTCAAACAAACACCACCCTATTGAAAATCCTTTTACCGCACTCTGCTCGCATCGATCTTACTTCATAGGGTAAAGAAATGCTACAATAGATACTATTAATAAACACCTTTCAGTCTTCAAACAGTGTACAGAAATAGTGTTAAGCCGAGCACTACATAAAGGAAAACTACAATAGAAATGAATACACCTGTAGCACAAAGACCAGATTTGTCTTTTGTATCACGATATCTATGTACCGATGGTAGCACATCAAAAGCTCGTATCGGGTGAAAAGACAAATCCCCGCTCAGTATTTTTTGCACTAAATAAAGCGGTAGTAGTAGAGCTTTTTATGAAGCGATCGTCCGGGGAAGTACTACAATGCCTATTTTTGCCGTGAAGCAGCATTACTGTGTGTACTGTGCCGGTGATTATTGGCACGTGAGAGCTGTGAGGCCTCAAGTTAATGGACGCAGAGAAGTACATCTCAGGCTACGAGGCAGTGTTTTGTTTTAAGCGAAGGTTACCACTTTGCCACAGCTAGCTGTATAAAATATAGCAGTCGTAAAAAAATATGTCTTGATTTGACATTAACATTATTATATTTTATCAGGTAATTGTTAATGTGTAAGGTTCAGAAGTTTTCCATTTTCATTTTAAATGGAACGTTTTTTCTGTTTAGAACAGAGAGTCGATAAAAGATTTGAATAATTTCTTGTCGTAGGTTGAAAATAACAACAGTTGGGTTACTTTTTGGATATTTTCAAATAAGTATGGTATAGCGGTCTATTTTATCGTGTTACCAATCTAAATCAAAATGCCGCAATTCAATTTAATTAAGAAGGAAAACATTGAAAATACCTTTAAGCCGGGAGAGTTCAGGCGTTAGTTTTTAGCAGTCGCACCGAAACCTGTTGCTCAACCGTTAAACCTTTGAGAAAAGTATTTCATTTTGTAACAATACTTACGTGTCTTTATCCCTCGGTATCTCCTCGCCCCGCTCCACTTCGAAAAGGGGCACCACAAAGACAGTCTTCGCGAACACGCATCCATCATCTCTCTTCTTGTCTCCCATGAGCTTCCTCACCATCGCCAGGAACTTCGGCGCTAAACCATTACTCGGGACCATTTCTATATCAGACACGAGGAAGTAGTTCGTGTAAGACGCGTTCCTTGCAACGTTTCTACCGACGTTTATCGGGTAAACCAAATGCTGTTCGCGTCTAAAAGTGGTAATTCCAAACGATTCCAATCCAGAACAGTCTATGAACTTCAAGTGGTGAGTGCCAGAACTAGTTCTAGGCATTCGCTTCATCAATAAATCAATTTTCTTCTGCCTCGCCCATTCGATGTACCGAGCTCTAGTCTTATTGTTCAAATTTCTAAATCTATCCAACTTTCTTTGTACGATTTCCTGAGAGCTAATATTAACAGTTGTCGTCGGGACCTCCGTAGTTAAGATGATTTGATCCTTTTTCATAATTAGTGGAGGATACTTTTTTGGGTAAAACAGATGCATGGAAACTTTCGACATTCCAGGGTAGCAATGGCACAGCTGCACCATAATCTGCATGGCTATATCTAAATCGTAGTTTGGAACGAAGACCGAAAGACTGATCGGTCCGTCCCAAAACCTAGCTATTTCAATAATATGGTACAGAAACTCTGGCGTCGCTTGTGTCGAGTACGTTACAGCTTCATGTTTGCTATAGTTCGCAAAAGCTTTTCCACTGATAGCGTTGTATATCACTCTGTACGGGCCTTTGCTGCCGGCCTCGGGAGACGAGTACAAGCTAAATGACCCCCATTTTAAGGTTACCGGAAGGCCGTAGTTAAATTCGCAATAACTTCTATTCTCGTTAGGCATCCGACCTTGTAAGAAACTGCCGGGACGGTAGTCAAAGTCACCGATCCTTTGTTGGATGTGAGGGTGGCCTTGGTGCCGGTATGAATACAGCTCGAGAATCACAATGATTGTGATGATGAAGGCGGCTATGAGGAGTAGAGTCGAATGTCTCCGTGATAGCCTGAACGAGTAAGCACCACAGATTCGTAGGCATCTCGTCATTTTGAACATTCATTGTTTATAGTTTTGTAGGTCGCTCGGTAATCATGTTTTTCTTATATGAAGAAAATTCCATAAATTTTACCTGTTCTCGGCAAACCAGATCCTAGTTCTAGTGCACATCATTTTCAGACCAAATAACGTAGTGTTTATCTTTAATCTGTTTAGTTTCCTTGTTTTCTTTAAAAACACACTCACCAAATCATGCTAACAAATCACAAAATAACCTTTAAAACATCACTTTGTCGATCACAATCTCCACTCATAATAAAGCTACATAGTACAATAAAAGATAGAACTAATTCTCACAGTGATTTTCACTAGAAATAATTGAATTTCGTTGAATTTTATTTACTTGCCGGATTATTGTTGTATTTTGACAGCTGGTTGCGCGCGCAGTTTGTCGACACATGCGCACCAAGTTGATCGATATCACTGCATGTACAGCCCGGAAATATTTTGTTCAGTAATTTTTAGCGATGCCCCTATTTACGGGACGCTGGGCTGTAGTTACTGGGAGAGGTGCTCATCAATATTACCTCCTCTAAGCCTATTTAGCCAAAGCAACAGGAAACACACATAGCATGTCGAGCTGACTAACCCACGAGAATAAAATTAAGATAATATATCAATATTATATGTAGGTAGCACAAAAGAGCCAGAGGGACCATAAAATATAGGCATTAGATTAAAAATGAATGACAACTTTTTATCCTCGCAATTTTTATGATAGGTACAACATTATCCAGACAAACATCTCTCATTCCAAAAAATAAGTGTGTGCAGATAACAAACAGCTCAAGCTTTCCAAGTAAAACAAAGAAACTAATTTCCAAGTATAATGGTTGAAAACATTTCAGTAATAACAACCATCGAATCTAGACCAACAAAACCGCGCAACTTTGATCCAGTCAAGTTTCAAGTCTTTACAAGTCCGCAAAATTCACCCATCCAAACTTTAACTGTTGATGAGCAATCGGAGGAACATCGGAAGTTGTTCAACTTCGAACACGCTACCAAAAACGTTCCATCAACTATGTTAAGTTAAGATTCAGTTCTGATCCAGGATTTCTGGAAGGCACTCAAGTTATGAAAAGGTCTTTGCGCGAAAAATTCAAAAAAAACCATGTCAAACCGTTGTATAGAAAAGTAAATACGAGAAACGTGTTATTGTCGGTACATAGCACTTATAATCTAGACGGCGATGGTTTTACAGTGAAAAGAGAGATTAGTGATTTGAAAGGAGTAAACCAAATAGGAAAACAAGACTCCATTTTGCCTGGAGCGTGTGACAGAAAACACTCCAGAACAGTGACCAATAAAGCGTTTAATTTCAGAAACAATGAGCTTAATAGACCTAAAATGATAGGCAGTTCAGGAAACCTTAGACCTTATGACAGCAATAGTAAAGAAAAAGTGGATCAACTTGTCCAATCAGATCAATTTGCGCTGCATAACGTAAGTAAAATAACATCCTTTGCATCTATTTTAGATGATTTATATAGCATCAAGGGTAACTGGTGTTTTTACTCATGTCCCTACTTGCAGCTCTATGGTGCCTGGGACAGGATTTTAGATGGAATAGGCTTAGTCGGTCCTGACAGCTTATATAGTCGGCCAAATCCACAGTAAAGACATGGTCAATACATGCGGAGGTGATTAAGCCTCACGATGTTTTCTTTCACAGTTTGAGAACACTATTAGCATTTTGTACATTTATTTTCTAACGCAAGTATAAAGTTATACCCAAGTACTAGCCTCAAGTTGAAGACGTAGGGCAATGCATCATTGCACGTTTTTTTCGTGCATGACCAATGATTTATGATGGTTACCACTTAACATCAGGAAGCTCATCTGCCTGTTTGTCTGCGGTTCGGTTGGTTGATGCTCGCCTTCTGCGCCGTAGATCTTGGGTTCGATCCCTACCGAGAAAAATATAAGTGTGGTGAACGCAATTGTTTGTTACATGTACTTACGAAAAATCGATATCTGTATAAAAAAAATCTATAAAATGTAAGCCAAGGTGAACCTCTCAGTCCTCAGACTCATGGTTGAGGGTGTATCCACTGCCGGAGCATGAACATGAGTCCATCTGTTCCACTGTGCTGCGATGCGTCGCGTGCCAGTTGGGTCTGGCTAGTGTGCTCGTTCTCTGGACTCTGATCTGGGTGTTTGTCATTCATTCCTTTGAAGGTAAAGTCACTATGGTATCAATTTTGAAATGAATCGTGATTGATGTCAATGGTGGAGACTGGCGCAGGACCGCAAAGAATGGCGTGTTAAGGGGGTACGATTTCCATACAAACTTAATTTACACAACTATGGGCGAATAAAGTATTAATGTACCTACACTGAAATAGCTATAATAGGCTTTTACAGTGGTCCTTATTACCGGCCAGTTATATAAAGTTGGAGTGGTAGCCGTTGGTCGTGGCAGTCGGGGCTTCAGAAAAAGAACTAACAGACTTTTACGACTATTTTGAGACATATGTTTTAAGCTCATTCACATATTCAATGCCGAGTACCCGTTAGAAAGAATGACGAAAAAATTACTTTTTTGGTTTTTTATTAATATTTCTGTTATCCTACAGTTTTCTCCAACTTTATATAACTGGCCAGCAATAAAGACCACTGTAAAATTCTATTACAGCTATTTCAGTGTACAATTATACTTTGTTTGCCCATAGTAGTAAATTAAGTTTGTAGGCCTGCGCTAATCTAAGTGATGGCGATGGCGATCAGCTGAAATGCTGACAAATATCGCTATCATATTTGACAGGGTTTCAGCCGATCGCCATCGCCTAGATGTTCGCAGGCCTTTATAGAGGCCTATACCCAGCAGTGGGTGCAAACAGGTTGCACAGGTGCGTCTATAAGCTCAGTCTGCATTTTTCAAAAATAATGGAATTCAAGGCAAAGAATAAGTTACATGATCGAGATACAAGAAAAAGTAGCTGTCATGTCGTATAAGGAAGTCAAGGAGGCCGCATTCGAAAGACTTAATTAGAGAAAACTCTTCGTATTCCGACTTTTCAATGGAGAACTGAAGAACATAAAATCTATGCTTGAGGCTCGACTCAGACTCAAGCGCTGTTTCGGGTTTGTTTCTGTTCTGTTTCGGAATACGGGCCTAACCCCCGAATACTGAAACGCAACTCAGATTTAAGCACGTCTCAAGCGACGAATATTTGACAGATTTTCATTGAAAACTGTCAAATATTCGTCGCTTGAGACGTGCTTAAATCTGAGTTGCGTTTCAGTATTCGGGGGTTAGGCCCGTATTCCGAAACAGCGCTTGAGTCTGAGTTCCAAATATAGTAAATTTTATGATAGTTCTCCATTGAAAAGTGTCAAAAATCTGTGCTTGAGGCTCGACTCAGACTTAAGCACTGTTTCGGAATACGGGCCTTAGACAATCAGATTGTCTAAGAGAAAACTGCATCAAAACCCCGACAAGAGCTAAGCTCTTAGATTTAAGAAGAAGAAGAATAGAATTCAAAATAAATATGTTTGGAAACACCGCAGGTGTTTCCAGCTTCAAAATAGATATATAGATCATTGTCATAGGGTTCATCATCATTAACAGCCTCCAAAAAGTCTGCATAAGCATCCTCTGGAGTCCCATAGAGCCTTTCCTTCTCTATTCACTGGATCTTAAGTAACTGTGACATTTTTAATTTATTGCAGATTGTAAGAATATACCTAATAATATTCAATGATTTTTCAGGGCCATATGAACTTCAGGTTGCTCGGGACTTCGAAACAGAACAGAATCAGCTGGTTATTGACCTCGCAACGGAGCTAAGACAGGTATAGTGTACTTTTTTATGCAGTTTATGAACGTATTATCTACAAGCGTTGCAGATCACGAAAAGTTGATGATAGAGAAGGTTTTTCAAAGAAATAGAAAAAACCTCTGTACCTACTAATACAAATACAAAATTATTTATTGAAATCAGTTTTACAAAAATTAAAGTATACAATGCACACCGCACTAAGAACCAAATTTATCTACTGTAATGTGGTAGTAGGTTTCCTATAAAAAAAATAAAAACTTTAAAATCATCGCCTGGCAGCTAAATTTCAGATTATACATCCTTGTAGTTGTTTCAATCCATAATAACCCATAAAGTATACGCTACTAAAACTCATTTATACTTTGCTAGTTAAAGTTTGAATATTCCAGACTGAATTTAAATGCTCCATATCCTCAACACCAATCTAATAATCTGCATACCAACTACTTCGATTTACACAGAGCTACAATATTTACAACCATAGAATAATCTGATCTAGAAACCTACGGTTATTAATTACGTTGATTTACCACCAACTTATTTGTAGGCCTACCACAAGCTCTATCTAGCTCTGTCTTTGGCTTTAGTTTTGAGTCTGTGTGAGTGTTAACTAAATAAATCCTATGTCGAAACGTCACGCACACAGTAAAATACACTTGTGAGCACTCACACTGTACACACACACACTGTACATAGTTCGGTACTATCTAAGAGGAGTTACTATCTTTAGTTTCACAATTTATTAGCAAAAATAGCGTCTCATCTGAGCAGATAAGTTGGCACTGCCAAATTACCCTTGTGTAAAAAGCTGGAAGCGAATATACGAAAGTCTTTCTATACCTTATAGCAGCATGGTTTAAACTCCAGCGTGCTAGTTATCTCTGGAGCCTGCATTTTCATGTAAATACTTTTAAGGTGTTGCTAATAAACTGGAAAATAGCTGTTCCGCTGGTATTTTCCAAGCATTTTCCGCTTGAAGCAGTAGGCTTACCACAAGCTCTGTCTGGCTCTGTCTCTGGTTTTGAGTCTGTGTGAGTGCTCACCAGTGTATTATACTGTGTGTGTGACGTTTCGAAGTAGGATTTATTTAGTCAACACTCACAAAGACTCAAAACCAGAGCCAGACAGAGCTTGTGGTAGGCCTACTGAACTGAAATAAGTTTGATATAAAAATAGGGGTGTACCTTTGGATTAAACGTAAAACATAATGTGTACTTTCTGGTTTATCTTGTATCAATTGTCATCAGCAGCAAAGGTTATTTTCAAGTTGATTAGAGCACTTATGACTAGTGGAAGCGGCCCCGCCTTCCGATCAGGTCGTGGGTTCAAATTAACCACCAATTTCACACCAATGGTTTTCACTCAATTTTTTCCGTCCAAATATTTACTGGATTTTGAAGTCTTTTCCGATGCTAACAATGTCGTCGATTCGTCAGGTTCGGGCGTTGCGGCTTCTGGTTCGTATTTGCCATATGAGAATCCTTATTCCCCAGTGATTGTAAGTTCTTTGCGCTGAAAGCTAAGTTTTTGTATCACTACTCATTCGATACACTTTAGCAATTTGATTTACAGTTGTTTATCCTGTGATTATTGAAAATGAACTTTATACCAAAGGCATAAGATGTAATTCGTCTCTTCGCAATGCTTGGAAAAGTGGTTGTTTCTAAAAATACCATATATAACTTTTTTCTGGGAATAGCAATACTTTCCCTGGACAAAAAACAATAGTCCCAGAAGTCGTTCAATCGTGACCTTTTCCGATACCTTACTGCATTGCTTTTAGATCCTCTAAACGGCCAAATGATCATTCAATAAGACCCACGATAAAAATATAGAAAATATGCTACATAACAATTTTCTTCAGACGAAATTTGAATATACTTCGCTAGAAGGTATCTTCCAGTTGACGCTGTCTCTTGGGAGTAGGTTTGGTAGTATTTTGCTTCTATCTACGGTGTAATTTCATGAATAATAATAAGATGAGCAGGAAAGGAGTGAGCACTGAGATGACGAATGATATTAGGGGTGAGTGGAAGAAGAAAACCTGTTGTGCCGACCCCACTTAGCGTGGGATAAGGGCAGGAAGATGAATGAAGATGAGATGCACGTGTCTATAAACAACTTCCGATGACGATGATAATGGATGATGTTATTATTATTATTTTATTCGACGAAAGATAGATTAAGTACCTAATTTGACATGCTAAACTTTTTTATCAATTATGTATCTATTTAGAATGAGAAAATATTTTTTACCTATTAATTAAGTAGTGTTAGTGTTAGTAGTTCGAAGACCGTTCTAATTAAATAAACAAATCAAATTAAATTTAAATTAAATGACAAACATGAATAATACGTATACACGTATTACCTATATAAATCTCACTTTTATTTTTTCACGAAAGCAATACTCCAATCTTTTTCTTTTTCTCATCGTGACACTGGTTTTTTCGAACCAGTGCAGTGTGGTGAAAGGATTTAAGTGCGCCTCAAAGAGGCTCGTTTCGTGCACTTGACCCATATTATCGAACTTTTTGGGTTCTACGATGATATTATCATCATTATCATCATCATCAGCCTGAAGAAGTCCACTGCTGGACATAGGCCTCCCCTACACATTTCCAGGAAGATCGATTCTGAGCCCTTTCCAGCACAGCTTTCAACGATATGCTGGTGTCCAAATACTGGAATTTAAAAAATCTCCTCCTCCTTCTAAATACTCCTGTTATCAAAGATTACAGTGAGTATTGGTATGTACTCATTTATAATACGTCGGCACAAAACTATTGGCAGAGACTGTACGAGGCTCAATTCATGTTAATTAACTATTGAGCGACAGCGCAATATTGACTGGCTTGTAATCAACGTGTACACTGTACACTTTGCTTATATTGGATACATAATTGCTACAGCATTATTTCATACTAGCAGCCCGTCCCGGCTTCGCATGGGGTAGATAATATTGTTGTACATTATTTTGTTCTATCGCTAATAGTTTCGGCAGCGCATTCGACGAAAGACATTTTAAGACTCATTTTTCTACACCTTCGGTTACATTGTTCAAATTTTAACAAGGATCCTAATTTCTTTCAAAATGAAATGGAGCTAATGTCAAATTGGAAGAATGTAGTATTCTATTGGTGAAAGAATTTTTTAAATCGGCTTAGTACTTTTTGAGCCTATTCATTACAAACATACAAACATACAAAAATAGGCACAAATCTTTCCTCTTTATAATATAAGTATAGATATAGATTATAATTGGACCCTGAGTAGTTTGGAGACGAATAACCGATGCCAATTGCATAATTGATATATACATATAATACATATTGAATAGGTATACTATTATTATTTCCCGATGTTTCAACCGTGTTACGAGTACAACAGCCGTGGTCGCGGGTAGACCGATATTTACAGATATTTGAGTCTGCCCGCGACCACGGCTGTTGTAACACTGTCAAAACGTCGGGAAATAATAAAGATAATCGCGATAAATACTCGTTTCTTCCAATTACAATTATGCATAACGATCTCGTTAATTTAAAAAGTGCTAATAGGTATACTGTTTCAAAAATTAATGGCCTTATAAAAATATGTCAAAAGATAAACAGTGCTTAAACTATTGCCATCTCTTACCACTGGGTAATGACAAACAGAGACAGGGCTAACTTTATGCAATGATTAAATTTAAATTGCGTTTATAAGTATGGCTGTTAAATTCAAAAAACGTTATTCAATTATTTATTTTCCAAACTGATATTACGTTCATACGTCATAAACCCAATTCGTTTATGTATATTGCAGTAATTCTAGCCACCTTACGAGGAAGGTAAATTGAAGAATCCTCCACAAAATTGCCTTCGGATTGGGGTGTGGTAATTAGGTTACATACCGCGTATATTTTATCCTGATCTGGGGAAATAAATGGGTGATATTCGTTCTGATACGGGGCCTGTTTTGTTCTTTCTCGTGAGCAATTATTTCAGTTCATTTTAATATTTCTCATTTATTTTATTTTATCACAATGCATTAAAATACTAAGGTAAATAAATGTAGTCCATATTTATTTACCAGGTATGTAAATATCCTTATTTTTTTTATTCTTTACTGTTTGTTATTTCCTAGTACACCCTAGCCTCTTATTATATGCTTCTCTCCATCCAAAGGCTGCTGGAAAGAAGAAAAGATCGCTGTTCAGCGATAAGACGGCCCATGTATAGTGGCGGAATGAAAATGTTCGTCGATTTTCAACTAGATTTGTTCAACGTACCACGATCACATACTACCTTTTAAAACTGAATAATAAGAATACGCTGACAAGTTATCGCCACAAATTATGTCAAAATGTGTTCATGATCAAGGCACTGCAGCACTGGTGCAAGCAAAAACCGACCTTAAGGTGACGAACATTTTCATACCGCGACTGTACATTTGTATGTTTTAAATTATTGTTAAGTACTTGTTTTTCCATTGCTAGTTTTAAGGTGTGCAATAAAGAATTTTCTATTCTATTCTAAAAAACAACCGGATTTTCTTCCCAAAAAATCGATTTCGACAGGCCAACGCCATATCAAGGGAGTTTTACAATTTGTCATTCGGATCGACGCTAGAAAAGTTTTTGTATTAAAATCGAGATAAGTTTTATTTGAAACTTCCACGTATAAATTAATCAAAGTTCCGCCCAATAAAGAGAAGCCGCTCAATATAAAGTTTGAAAACTAATCATTTCAAAGTTAAATTAAAATTGTCCCTGTGAGAAAACGTGAAGTAACGCAGTCTTGGCTATAATTTCCTCATTATACTTTAGTTAGTTTTTGCGGAAAAAAACGTTTTTTTCGTTTTTCATTGGGAAAACACAAGAATATTTCCTAGAACTCGTACTCAAAAAAATCTGCATCACAAGAGATTCAATCCTTTCCTCCTTCTTCTTTCTTTCCAAATGGTGTTGGGTGGAAAGGCACTATGTTTATTATACTGACGTCTAAATTAAGTGTTATTTGTTTATCAGGCCAGCTATGCAAAATCATACTGAAAATCAAAAACTTTTTTTAGAATCACAAAGATCACTTTGAATATATTTTGGTACCTAGGTATTCCACTCGTTTCGATAATTAAGAGAGATAGATTTTTTTAAACTACCTAGTCCGTAAAAATAAAGTAGATACTTCTAAAATGCGAGGGACGAATTGCCCTATACCGAAAAACATTAGCCAAACTATAAAGTTTTTACGACACAACGACAGTATATCCTTGTACTGTACATGTAAGATCCTAAATGTATACAAAGCCTCAAATAGAGCCTCTGTACAGCGACTATAAGCTTCTGTCAGGCACTGATAAAACACGTCCGTATTTCCACACACAGATACACAACCATTATTATCCGGTTTCCCCTGAGTCTTGATACAAGCCGTCTGGCTGCCTGCCAGCCGTGAAGTGCCAAAATCGGTTAAATTTTAGAACATACAATACAATGTAGGATGTGATAAAAATAGATAGTTTCAAATCGAAAAACTAAAAGACCGAAACGGTTCGAGATTTAATTTTTAAACGATTTTCGAAAAGTTTCGTTTTACTAGATTTTGTGCCCAAAGAACTACAAAGAACGAACGAAGAAGTGAGTATTGAAAAGCAACGAGAGAAAAGGAAACGCAAAAAGTATTCCTCCACAAAAAATATTCTACAGTGCTACGCCTCGTAGAGGTTGCGTAGCTCGTAGCATATAGCTACGAATAACATCGTAGCAATTGAAAAAGACTGCTGGTTATTTTCCTGTGTATGAAAACGTTTAATAATAACAAACATTTGTTTTACCATTACCACAAACAGGATACGCAAGTTTAACTATTCTGTACCTTGCTGCCTTGTTATAGAGCATGAAATTGCAAAGCGAAGTGCTTTAGGACTTTATAGGTAAGGTATAGATTGATAGTATATCTCCGTGCTAAATAATGTATTGATAATTTCTACTTTTGTAGCTTTTGATATTATTTTCGAGTTCACACTCGTAAAATATTTTGTAATGAAAAATTTTTTTTTTTGTTAATAAAAAAATGTCGTTATAGTAAGGGGCATTTCTTTAGGTAAAGTGAGCTATGAGGCTAGAAAACGTATTATCTACTATTATGGAGCTGGTCGATTTTTTTATATCTTTGTGGTAGCTTATAAAAAAATCTGGAGAGAAACAAATATTAACTTACAATAGCAAAGAGCATCACCATTTTTCCTTAGATTAATGAAATCTTTCAGCTTTTTCTTTTTTAGCTCAATCTAAACAAATCTGTTCATAAATTATTAACCCCAAACCGTACGCAAAGCGTTACAAATTACAGCACATCACGTCAAGGCAATAACTCTAGGAATTTTCATCACGCCTCCCGTGCATCATTTGTCTACATACATACAGTAACTCGCATTAAACATACATTTTGTGGTTGTATACGATAAACTAGAAATGTTGGTTTAACTAAAGACCCTGCGCGGCTTTGCGTGAAACTATTTTCACTTTAACTTTCTTAAGGTACAGCCACATCTAGTAATAATATCACTTATCACTAGATGTGGCTGTACCTTTAGGCCTCTCAACAATAGAAATCTAACGTCATACTTTTATTTAAACAAAGAAACTTAAAGTTAATACAAGTATTTAAAAAATCTACAAAATACACAAGAAACAGTTGAACAATTGTATAATTAACTTGTAGGTATAATTGCGATTTATGCCTCAAAAACAAAATTACGATGAAGCAGACGTTAAATAACTCGAAAGCAGTATATTTAGTTATTGTCAAAGGTAATGTATTTTTCGTTTTTTCTTTTGTTTTTCCATGTTTTTCAATAACTTCGTTCGGTACGTCGTCATCTCAATTTAATAACGAATTTAATCATTTTTCCTTTTTGGGAGCTCAAAAAAGTTGATTACATCCACGGTGTGTATTTCATAAAAGCACCCTTCTAAGTAATTGATGGATGTTGCAAGAAACATAGCCTAATTTGTGAGGCTTCTTGTTCTTATATTTATTAATTTGGGTCTGAAAGCTCATACATTTATTCACAAAATTGGTTTAAAAAGATACCTACATAATATTGTTATTTGATAATATATTATTCCAGAATGTTTCTATGATAAAATTTACATATTAATCTAAAAAATATTTTTATTTTTTATACATATTAATATTTCTTAACCCGGCAGCTTCTTCTTCTTCTCATTGTGTCACTGGTTTTTTCGAACCAAGTGTGGTGAAAGGATTTTAAGTGCGTCTCAAAGAGATTCCTTTCGTGCACTTGACACATTATTTCGAACTTTTTAGATTCTACGACATGCTGGTTTCCTCACGATGTTTTCCTTCTCCGTTTGAGAACACTGGCATAGTGTGCATAATTTTTTGGCATAAAACTCATTGGTAGACCACTGGATTTGAACCTACGACCTTAGAATCGGAAGGCAGGGCCAGTGCTCCAGCGATCTTGGCAGCCAAAAAATGTTTTTTTTTTCTGGAAAGAAAGTATCTGTAGGAGTTAATATACACAACCAGAAGGTTTATTGATTTAAAAGTAATCATGTACAGATAGTCAGTCGAGTCATTGATTTTAACTTTACCAGAAGGTAGTAGAAGGTAGAAACCTGTATTGTACTTTCCTTATATTATGGATTATAAAGAAAGGACCTTCGTCATACTCAAAGCAAAATGCAAATTACGTATCACAACGAACTCAATTTCAAGCGAAAAGTCGAAAATGTGCTTTATGAAAAATCTCGTCTAAAATTTTTACATGACAAAGGCCCTTGTCACAGCGGGGAATACCCTGAATTCTTTAGCGGCTCGTGGCATGTTATGTCGGGAATTTAGTGGCAACACTGAAACGGCAAGAGTTATTTGGATTCCGAAGTATGTCGAGGTTTTATCCTTTCTCAGGCTACCTAGGTCAAAGAGATTCTTAGAGGTTTCTTGGAGAAGGAAAATTAATTGGCTAGTAGCAAAGTATTTTGTTTTTAATTAATAAAGTATTACTTTTTTTGTATATTTTTTTTATATATAGAAAGCTAAACATTAGGCTGCCATCACACTTTATAGAAAGTGAGGATGCAGAAAAAAAAAGATGTTCAGAAGCTTTGTCAACACTTCATAAAATAGTATTGACAAAAGCTTACTACGCCCGTCAATCTCAGAAAACAAATCCCATATTTAACTCTTGAGTATTTGTTGTGTGCGATTTCAGAAGTTAACGTGCTATCACTTCATACCATATTTTCATCCGGTCATATTTTTCCTGAAACTTTACATTTACAATTTTCACAACAAACGCTAAAATCAAGCGGTCGCCTGTGGAATACCAAAATGAGCGTGTCACAAAAGTGCATGAATTTAAATAATTGAATGAATGAAAAATTTGTCTCCCATTGTGACACTGATATATTCCACAAATAAAGTAAAACTTCGCATGGCAGTCAGTTTTACATACGAGTTTTCGGTTGCGCTATTTTCATTTACAACAAACAAGTGAAGTTTAAAAAACTTGAGAATTTGACTTCTGGCCCGAACACACCTAGTTCGCTGGCGGTAGCGATCAGTGAAACGCTGTCAAATATCGCTGTCAGATTTGAGATTAGACAGCGAATATTTGACAGCGTTTCACTGTTCGCTACCGCCAGCGAACTAGGTGTGTTCGAGCCTTTCATGGCCAATTTTGATGACACATTTCTATGGGAGCAATTTTTAACCTTCCCGATAAAAAAAGAATTTGCCAAATCGGCTTATTTTTATCGGCGTTATGCGATAGCAAGTAGTTTTCTTAGCAGTAGTAGTTTTAGTAGTAGTAGAGCTCTTTGTGAAGGGCTCGTCCGGGGAAGTACTACCACCATGCCTATTTCTGCCATGAAGCAGCATTGCTGTGTTTCGGTTTGAAGGGTTTGGCTGCCAGTGAAATTACTGGCACGTGAGGCTGAACATCTATATGCCTCAAGCCTGACGTGCGTGAACTACGAGGCAATGCTTTGTTATAGGCGATGGTACCACTTAACATCAGGTGGGCTATTTGCTTGTCTCATCAGCTAGTTGTATAAAAAAAAACATTCAAAAAAATACAACCGAATTGAGAACCTCCTCCTTTTAAATTTGTAGTCGGTTAGCCATACAAACAGCGTAGTTTTATTGCATGACACGCGTTTATTTATTTATTACTTATTACTTATTACCTACCCCATACTTTTCGCATGAAACTGGCGCCTAAACACACCTTCAAATTAATCCAAATTTTTGACGTTGCCGTCATCGCCCAAGTGTGCCTTTAATTCGAGAGGTCTCTCAGCGTGGGTTCATCTCGGCGCTGCAATTAAGAGTATTAAACGAGATTAGTTTGACGGAAGCGGCATGTGCGGCAACGTGTGAAATGGCCTTAGGAACGTGCTGCAATCATAAGTCTTCTACACAAGATTATGGAGCAGATTGCATGAAGGGTTTACCTAGGCTTACGTAGCTATACCTACGCAGGTTACCGATATTAATCATGGGGCTTTATAAATCAAATGCCCTGCTACAAGTGGTGATATTGAACACAGTTAAATATCAAAATAAATTAAATAAAATTAAAATAAATTGAGAATGAACTGACCAGAGGCTTCAAGAAAAACGTTAAAAAACTCCTCCAGGGTAGGCAACGCAACAACAGCACCCTTGGTGTTCAGCATAAATCAGTTCAAACCGCCTTGTAAAGAAATCTAATATGGCTTATTTCCACGCGACCAAGTCTATAAGATAAGTGGTTAGGTTACTTACCTCTTACTACCCTCATTACTATTATCTTGGGTAGGGTCTACCCACTTATCTATCGTTATCTGCGTGGTTGCCTATTCTACCGCGGTTGGAGCCCACAGCCTATTTTTATATTCAACGGCTTTTGTATTCAAAACCATTGTTCTGGGTTGAATTATTTTATCTGCGGTTGTATATTCTTAAGATAAGTTGTCTGAATTCCTGTAAATATACATGGATAAGAAAGGAGTGAATGCAGAGATGACAGCTGACAGAGGAATGGAGGAGGAAGACGTTGTGCTGACCCCACATAAAGTGGGTGGGATAAGGGCAGGAAGAATAAAATAAATATTTTAGACAATTCACACACCAATATCTAGCCCCAAACTAAGCAGAGCTTGTACTGTGGGAACCAGATAGCTGATATAATACTTAGTGTACCTACATATTTTTTTTTGTAAATACATTCTTAGAATACAATTATAACACCCAGACAGGCAACAAACATCTGTGTTTACCACGCAATTTTTTTTCTCGGTAGAGATCGAACCCACGACCTACGGCGCAGAAGGCAGAGCTAATAGCGAAGAGCGAAGAGCTAAAGAAGAAGAAGAAACTAGGCTAATGAGCCAGCCAATTCGTGTAGGTTGTGATGCGGAAGTCCACTTGGATAAGGGTAGGCAGTTTTCTAGATCATTAGCTACCACTGCCTTATCAGGCACCGACGGTATGAGAACGAGATCCTATACATGTTACACTGCCGGACAAAATAATTATTTTTTGAAATTCTTTCGTCATGTATAAGTATTAGAATTAGTGCTAATGCATATAATATGTGTCATCTTTTTTGTGCAAATGACTTTTTTTATGTTATAAAAATAGAAGTCAAGGCGGCCGCATTCGAAAGACTTAATTGGAGAAAGCTGCATCAAAACCCCGACAAGAGCTAAGCTCTTAAATTTAAGAAGATGATAAAAATAGTCTCTTTTTATATCACACTTGGCATTAATAGGCACACACAAAGGATCACAGAGTTACAAAACTTACTATTTAGAAGAAACAACATTAAAATTAGTATCGCAATGGGATTCTTGCTATGAATTTCTCTAGCTTGAATCTTTGTAGAAAACATGATCATTTATCCTGAGTAATGTATGTCGTCACTTTAGAAGCGTCCGCCCCGCAACAACACAAACACAACTGATACCGTTCTAACATTTTCCATGGATTCGTTTTAGTAAGAAAGAGACCTAAATATCGTTTTGTCCTGTTCCAACCAAAAAGTGGGGAATTTAAATATACATAGCGATAGCTATTGTTGATTTGAGTAATTTTATATGAAGCTAAGTCATTTTCAACTTTTTTGATGTGTCATTAAAGATTCGATGTGTCTGAGTGTGTTCGTAGAGCCGTTCATAATGTTGCATATGTGGTAATTATTTTGACCGCAAGTACAACGTGTGTAGGCTTGACGCGCCATTAGGCAGGTGTTGTCAAGTGCAGCCCGGGGCCCGTGGGCCGTACTTGACCTTATGACGTCAGGGAAGGTTCACTAGTGCTAAACAAACATTTGGGTTAGGCTGGTCCACAGAAATATAAATAGTATACTAGTAGAAAGGCTTGTATGGGAGCCGCTCTCGCCATTTTACATTTTCACTATTTTATTTAAAATATCACTAAATATGAGGATTCTAAGAAAAAGGTAAGAAGAGGCATGGAAAGAAAGTATTTCTTTGTTTTAACTTGTTGATTAACTTCTTGTTCGGAAAGTTATTATTGCGCAACAAAGCATTTTTCATTATACGACTCCCGAAAATATGCCGAATTTGTATGGAAAGAGGAGCACATATTCATGCATTTTGGCGACACTTTTCCAGTCACCATGGACGTTCTACTATGTTCTGTGGGCTGGTCGATATGCAAACGGCATACAAACATGCTAGGAGCCACAGGCTACGTAAATTGAACTGGAAGTTACGAAAATATTCCTCGTGTTTTTAAGGTTTCAAAACAACGGTTGGTTGTTTTGTTTATGGCTGTAGAGACATGGGAAGTCATCTGTGACCCTTGGACCTTGGCAGGGTTTTTGAACCAGACAACATTTTTCAATCGTGGTCTTTTTTGTCAGAATTCCAAAGTCCGTCTAAGAATTTTTTGTTTAGTAATGTATATCGTCCGTCCGCTCGTTCTGATGATCGCGATGGCCCTTCATTGAATACGAATTGTTCCAACTTGGGAAACCTAGGAGAGACCAGACAGCGGACTATAGCATTTTGTATTTTTATTTTACAGATAACTCCACTATCGCCAAAATGGCGAGATGCAATCGAACGACGCATGCAGGATGAAAGACAGCTAACAATTCTGGCAGTGGGCAGGGGAGCCAGGGCTCATCCAGGGCAGTTCTGGGACCTGCCTGGCACCTTTCTCTTCACAGTCTATGTCATGACTGCTTTAGGTATCTGTTACTGATGGCGACGGTATCTTAAAGGTCGCAGGAAACACCTGGATCAAATGCGCACAGGAAAGAGGAGGCTGGGAGAAACTTAGGTCTTTACTCAGCAATGGCTGATGCCGGGCTGAGATGATGATATGCTGACGGCCAGTGATGGACCGGTAGCACTTAGTTAGATAGTAAAATCCCGTCACTAACAGAGAAGTGGGCAGCAACTCGTCAGATGGAGACGTTTGTGGTTCAACACTACATGATGGCGATCTTTTTTTATATGCCATTGCTGGCAGACGAGCAAACGAGCTACCTGACGTGCTCCATACCAAATAAAAAAGAAATAGATACTTATTACGGTAGATATCACATAATAAATCTCAAAACAACAACTGAGAGCATTAAGTTCTTGCAGGGTTTGGAGCACCAGTTCCTCACACGATATGGGGCCGGAGTGCTGCCCTGATCTACGCCTTCATCGCAGTTCCTACTCATATTTACCTCAGTAAGTAAACTGGCTCTCGTTTTTTTTGAGAAATTTGCTCATACTTTAAACACTACTTATTAATAATCCTGGCGTAGCGTTGGACTAGTTAATCCGTGTTTTGTCTCTTGCATTGACATAGAATTGTCAACTCGAGCAAATGTGACAAAACACGATTTAACTACTCCAGCGTTGCGCCAGGATTATGAATAACACCCTATGAGGCCAATCTCAAGCTCATGGGCTCAGTAATACGTCATGAGATCCAATCCAACAGTGGACAAATAATTTGTAACGTTTTTTTCTTTATGCCTTCTTTCTTTTTCGGGTTTCCTGCTTTATGAAGTTAGGTAGGTAGATACTTATAATTTTGGTACAATCTGTTTTTTAAGTGGTTAATGCAAGTACGTGTGCAGTAGCGAAGTTAAGTGCGACCTGCCCGCTGAAATGTAAACATGATATAAAGAGGAAAGCATTCATGGCAGACAGAAACACTATGGATAATTCTAAAGGTAATGATCAAAGATTTTTATAGTGTCCTAAAAGTTATTGTTATTCGTATAGTGTGATTAGGATCCGATGGCGAAGCGGTCAGCGCAGCCCCGTACCATTGAGAAGGTCGCGGGTTCAAATCCCGTTCGGCTCTTAACTTTTAGGACATTATAATAATCTTTTAATGGTATTAGTAATCACATCACAATACTATCGCTTGGTGAGTGACTGACATACAACGCACCGTTAGTCGTAGCGACTGAAGGAGGGTGTGTTCTTTATGAAAAGTGTAGAAAAACTAAGAAAGCATTTTTGAAAATGTAATCCCTAAACGGAAGAAGGAGGGTTGAAGTTTGTATGAAAAAAACTTAACACGATCGAAATCGCAGGGGATTCCACAAGTGATAAATAAGATTATAAAGATCGCATCGCTTACGCCTTAGAGGCTCCTTTCGTGCACTTGACACATGAGCAAGAATGAGTAGGGAGTAGGGAACTAAACCATTAATCAAATAAACAATGATTTAGCAGAAAATGTGAGCATCCTCATCCGCGTTTCCAGTGTAGGAAGTGATAACTGGCCATCCAAAGCAATTCAGCTGAACTAGGTACTACCAAATAATCTCCTCTTTCTTGATGATCGCGTAAATACCGAGGAATACTCTCCCAATGCTTCCTTCTAACGGTTATGCTCACGTTTATGCGGTGATTCGCGATCCATGCCGAAGTACCGACACACTTACCAAATTAACTAGCAGTTGTTACGGGTGATGTTGGAAATGGATGATGTTGGAGTTGTTTCTTTTTTTAACCGATTTTTGCCAGAAACAGAGTTTGGGATTTTGACTCACTTCGACCTGGGTGCCTTTTCCTGAAGGTACAGTACCGGCATGGCTCGCTTTAGATGTAAATATGCAAGAGCGCAAGAGTTTAAGGAAGTGAGAAGTAACTAATAACTAGAGTTTACTGACTCCCACTAAAAAAAAATTTACGTTACTGACTGACTGACTGACAATCAACGCTCAGCATAAGCCACAATTCCTAGAAGCATGAAACTTGGAGGGTATGTTTCTTTTATAGCATTGCACCCTTTTGCTATAAAAGAAACATACCCTCCAAGTTAGGTTACCCTAAGAAAGGAAATTGGAAAATGATATCCCTAAGCGGAGAAAAAGAAAAATCAACGGGGCATAACGGCAAAGGGGCGAGCGAAGCCGCGGGCGTCCGCTAGTCATAAATAATATTGGATGCCAAAGTAATGTCTCAAACAGTTTTATTTCCCAATTACAGTGGTTTTCACAAGCGCTAAAACTTAGATAGTTTTAAAGATTATTCGGTTCGTGTGTCCACGAGAAAAAGTAAGGGATGGACTGGAGAGGGAGTGTTAGGGATGTGCCCATTGCTATTTTGTAAAAAAAATCCTGTCACAATTTTAACAAAACTTCGTTTTTAATTGGGTTGACTGGCAAAATAGGAATATAATGGTATATAGGTGTTAATGTTTTCCTCAACAAAATAACAGCGCAGACCCTAATTTTCTCCCTTAAAATGTACACAAAAGTTAGTATAGTTCGGCTAATAGTCACCCTCCATGTAAAAGCTCATCAGTTACTCTCCGTTAATTTCCTACGCCAGATAAAGGTCGGCAAATTCTTTGCAAAGATGAATTAAACCTAATAATAAGGCTGATTAATTTCTTGTCCTGAATACATCTTGGTATTACGTTGGGAAAAGAAACTTGCGGAAAGATTTGAAATTAATTGTAGTAGGTAACTCAGTCGGCACCGTGCTTTCAGGGGCGTTATTCTCGGGCCGATCTCGATCATTTTGCAATTTTATTTGATTGCTTCTTTTCGAATAGAAAATGAATGATTTTCTTGAGTAATTCATCGACGACCTCATCGTAGGAGCTTCGACAGCTACGATATACGGAAAACGTAGAAAAAGTGTGAAAAAGTCGAAAAGAAGCAATAAAATAAAATTGCAAAATGATCGAGATTGGCCTGAGAATTAGGTCCCAGAAGTATCGAAGTTTATAAAAGTAGACAAATTAATAACCTAGTAAACTAGTACCTAAGTCTTGGGGACGCTTCCGTCTGGCACTGATTTGGATCAGTTGAGCTATCTCTAGATCGTTTGTAACGATCTCCAGATAGCTCAACTGTTTCTTGTGTATTTTGTACATTTTGTAAATATTTGTTTAATTGTAAGTTTCTTTGTGTAAATAAATAGTAGTGAAAAATGATAGTTATCTAAGTAATGTGATAATTAGCGCCACCAAAGTAGGAAAAATTAGTTGCGGTGCCCTAACAGGGTATTATGTTTAAAAGTAGACTTTATCACCTGTATCTAACAACATAAATGCAAAAAGTTATTTAAATTTGAATTTGAATACTCATAAAATACGAAACTCTATAAAATGTCGTCACTAAGCGATTAATTACACAGAAATTTCTTAAAGTCGGCACTCCGATATTATACCCTACTGAAAAACTCAGCATAGTGCAAAAATCGACACTCCGCTGCAAAATCGTTAAATTGTGATTCTACTGAATAAATACATCTTTGACTTGAGTTTTTCATAATACTCTTTCATCGTGTTTGGTAGACGATACCTTTTCAAGTGATGTGTTAATTCCATCCATTGTTTTCAGGAACTGTCTACTGAAAGTAGAAGTAATCAAATTGGTGTATGTTTCAGGGAGCCCAAACTGCAGTCGAAATTCTGAAGCGCTGAAAATATCAAAATGTGGAATCTGTCGAAAGAAAATAATAGTGAGCTTTCCGATTTGTTTATAGCTAGATCAAATTTTCGTAGTGGCTCCCAATCGCTACGAATTCGTAGCTTAGCATAGCGTCAAATTTACGCAGAGATTGTAGACTATCGTAGGAGGTCTTAGACCTTTCGTGATCTCTATGCAGCACTTAGGTATCAAGACAAATCTCGAAAACTAGACGGGCTTGCACTTACCCTTACATACTTAAGTCCCATATTGACACAAAATCTACAGAATAAGATAGTTTCAAAATAGGTCCTACTGTCTATAGTATCGCTTGCATTCTAAGTCTCGCGTGCATCCTTGGTCAAAACAGCCAAGTCATGGAGGAGTCAAGGTCGTCGCGCCACCATTTTTTAGGGCGGCCGCGACGCCTTTTCTCTCTGCGGGTATCCATCCTGTGACTCTAAAAAGTGTTTTAATGCCAATGTTTTTTGGCTCTATATATTACAAATATAGTTTTATCTTGTAGCGATGTCTGAACGTGCTATGTTCGTGCCGATGCGTGCCAGCAGCGGCCATTGTATACTACGTGTGCGGAGCGGTTTTGTTCGGCGTGGTTCGAGATAAGTCTGCGGTGGAAACCATCATGTTCCCTCTTGAGTTCACTACCACTGGGGGATTGGAGCATGTGAGTATTGTGAACAGAGAAAAACTGATACTTCTTGCCTTCCACTTGAGTTTTGTGAAACCAGAGTTGTGAAAGGATATTAAGTGAGCGTCCAAGAGTCTCCTTTCGTGCAGTTTAATCATATTCACATTTTTTTAGGTTTTACAACATGCTTGTTTCCTCACGATGTTTTCCTGCACCGTTAGAGAGTAGGTACTGGCACAGTGCACATTTTTTAAACAGAAAAACTCAATTGTTGCAGCATTTGAACCCCCGACCTAAGGTTAGGAAGCGCGGGGCCTACGACTAGACTGCCCCGTAACTTGCCGTAACAAATAAATAGTTTGTACGAGGGTATTGTTTTGGCCATGCCAGTATAGGCCAGCATAGCACACCCAAAAATTACTTAAGAAAGCATTTCCGGTACCCAACCATAGTGAGGTGATGGACCAAATTTTAGATCCTTCGACCGACTATCAAGTCAAGTTTACAGGAAGCACTCAAAAACAGCTCGTATAGGGCTTGCCCTTTATAATATCCGTCTATATTATAACCTCAATTCTCAATTAAAATTATATTCCTCCAGGTGCTAGGTCACGTCCGGATTTTCTACGGGTTCTACGTAGAAGGCGCCATGATTCTGCTATCGTGTGCGCTTGCTACACTTCGTAGACTCAGCAACAAATCCGTTAGCTCTGTCGTTGACAAGTACAGACTGTTTCAAGAACGGGTTTGAGAACTTGTTACCTCAGACCCGGGAAAGGAAATTACAACGCGAAAGGGTAATGAGCGAGAAATGGTAAGCGGCTGATGAGATCCACTGCTGGCCATAAGCCTCTTTCATTATGTTTCCGAAGAACGATTTCGAGCTCCCTCCGTCCACCGACTTTCTAGAATCTGCAGTGTCATCCATCCATTGGATGGGGCACCGTCACATGCCTCTCATATTGTATATTCGGTATACAGTTACTAATACATGAAAACTAATGAAAATTACTTATTATGCTTGATATCAATTTTTAGCAAAGCCCCATACCTAGTAACTAGGTATACGTAATTTTTTGTCACGTGCCTAATTTTAAATTGTTTGATGAAAGGTTTTCCTGCCCATTTCAGTCATAATAAGCACATGAAGTGCTAGAGGCAGGAATATTTTAGGTATTCGCAAATGAGATAGGTCTGAAATAAAGTCTGAATACAAATAAAACAATGCATTTAATTTTAATAATTATTTTATTTACCTACAGTATTCTACACACTAGTCAACGGCTATGTACAGCGATTATTGTTTATCATGAAACAGCAATAATCTTAAATGAACTCATATTTTAAATACTCGATGTTACTTTTCGGATGTGAAATTATAAACAGATGCCACGATATTTGAGCTTCAGCCAAACCGCGTCAGTTTGGTGGTAACTTTATTAGTCAAACGAATGCATACATTTCCAATAGAATAGTTGAGTATTTTTAATATCTCTTGATTCATAATGTCATGATGGTGCTTTCCTTGTGCAATTGTGCAATTCTGTTGCAATCAAAAGTTGATACTAACAAATAAATGATACTAACAAGAGCCAACGATCACATTTTGTTTTTGCTTTCGCTTGTTGCCATAATTTTTCGATCTTTATCTACTGCCATCATAGTTTTACAAAGCGAAGTTCCTATTCGCTATCTCATGCTTATTACGTCAACATTCAGTTATAAGTAGTTGTCATCGTTCCTTGTCAAAGTCAACTTTGTTAAAAAAAAACCGAATTGAGAACCTCTTATTTTTTTATTTGAAGTCGGTTAAAAATACGCAATCATCCCTCCCACAGGTAATTCGGTGGCTCTATACCCATCACTGACGTGAATTGTATGTAATGCCATCAACGTTTCCTTCATTCCATACACGATCGTAATAAAATGCCTGTTAGTGCTGAAGCTAGCTATTTTGTAGCTTGACCTTCCAAGAGAAAATGTATCACATCCGTAGAGTAATTCAACGAGTATTATGTTTATAGTTCTCAACTCAAAACTATGATATTCGCTACAAAATTATTATCACAGAAAATTTATGAAATATCGGTTTGTGTAACCAGCTTTTTGGTAAATAATTATGATGACATGAGTTGCCTACCTTTTTGGTAAATCATTACAACTGCAATTATGAGTTGTCTATTTTTTGTGAATAGTTTAAAAACATATTTCTACAGTAGGAATCTTGTACTATTTTTGGGATAGGGTATAACTTAAATAACTTGAAATTTCCGAACAAATAAGTAAAGAGACGTAGATTAATTAACTTAGCAAGTCTAAGTTTAAGAAATATGTTTCAGTCGGTAGTTCATTTTGATAGAACTCGAAATCTTTAAAAAAATCCATACAACAATAACCCCGGAGTCTCTCTGGAATACTAACAATGTTCTCACATCTACAAAAGATGTTCCTAAGTATCGGAGAGAAACGAAATGTTGTTTTCGTATCGCCTATTTGTCTCTCTCTATTGTATAGAGAAAAGATGAGACAGCAAAAATACGTTATGTAGTCAGAGTTGTTCTCATAAATTTTCCATACAAAAGAGAGAGACACGTGCTCACACGAAAACAACATTTGGTGGACGAAATGTGGTAGCAAAACTCCGACTTCGGGTACAGGACATGTTTAGACCTAGGATTTACACCATATTTCTTTATAAATAACAGATTATTATATCTCAAAGCTAGAAAATAAATCCTACGCTTTCCTCCTGGATTCTTTAACGTCTTCCTCAGGGATTTCGGAGGCCTCCGGCTTGGAGGCCTTAGGTGCATCATTGGAGGTCTCGGGCGCGTTTTTAGAGGCATCTATGGAGGACTCGAGTGATTTCTTTTTTTTGAGCGCCTCTCTTACGGCGTCCACAATGTCGTGCGGTTCGGCGATCGACACCTTTTTACCTGTGGATGGTTTTATAACTTAGACCTGTATACTAATAGCTTTTTCTTACCGTGTCACTGATTCTCTCGAAACAAGTTTTAAGTGCGCCTCCTTTCGTGCATTTGACACATATTTTAGAACTTTTTAGGTTATTTATACGACATGCCGGTTTCCTCGCGATGTTTTCCTTCACCGTTTGAGAGCATTGGCATGGCATTAAAAAAATACTCAGTTTTTTAGTATTTTGCGATTGCCTATAACAAAACATTGCCTCGTAGGTCACGCACGTCAGGAACGTGACCTACGATACACTGCCCTGCGTCCATCAACTTGAGGGCATACAGATGTTCAGCCTCACGTGCCAGTAATATCACCAGCCTTTTAACCGAAACACAGCAATGGTGCTTCACGGCAGAAATAGGCATGGTGGTAGAACTACTACATAGATGAGACATACCCGCTCGAATTCATATTTTTTTCTGATTTTCTGGATATACTTGGATCATGGGATTTGGCAGACTAAAAGATATTCTTAATTAACTTCTACTCCTACCCAAATACTAGAGCGAGAGATATACAAATGAAAAGATACCAACAAACTACAGTGAATAATCTAACTAGATCCAAGAAATGTATGTGACTTACAAAACGAACTTCTTTTTTCATTTACACTGTGTCACCTATAAGCATATTCCAATTATCGGTTGAATAGTTCAATTTTAAGGACATCTATAGCTGTATTTTTGTTGATTTTATAGTGTTTACTACACTTAAGGAAGTCACAAAGATTTTTTTTCTTTATCGAGCAGGTAAGTAGTTGACTGTAACGTCAAACCTGTAGATGGAGCGACGGTCGCGTTAGTGCCGTATGAACAGTCCTAGGAGTTATTCCTCGCGTGTGATTAGGACCCGATGGCGCAGTGGTCAGCGCAGCCCCGTGCCAAGGTGAAAGGTCGCGGGTTCAAATCTCGCTCGAATCTTAACTTTTGGGACATTATAAAAATCTTTGTGATCTTATCAGGATTATGTTTGAAACAGCTGTATTATTTATTTATTGAATACTAGCATCTGCCCACGGTTCCGCTTGCGTGGCACCTATCTACATGACTAAAGAAGACTATACGTTCTTATAGAATTTTACCAAGAATTTTTAGTAGTGTTGTAGTTTCTTAAATATTTTTTAAAATTCTTTAAAAAATATTTAATTGGTGTACCAATTAAATATTTTTTAAAGAATTTTCTTTCACTTATGTGAGATACAATTAGGTCTATAGCATGATGGTGCAGGGATAGCCAGAGGATATAAAATGAAACAACTTTTCAACTTCATTTGAATATATTCATGAAAATATTTACAAATTACCATACCACTAATGTACGGCCATCATACTATATCCCTATTGTTCGCACGCGCGTGAGTCATAAGCCTATGAACACCTAAACTAATTTCAGACAATCTTTCAATGTGTTTTATAGTAAAACTAGCAATTTTAAGGTTTTTCTGAAACTAACATAAATCACACAAGAGTTTTATTATGTCCCAGAAGTTAAGAGCTGAGCGGGGTTCGAACCCACGACCGCGTTAGTGCCTTATTCGTCGAGTGTGGTTAGGATCCTATGGCGCATTGGTTAGCGCAGCCCCGTACTAAGGGGAAGGTCGCGGGTTCAAATCCCGCTAGGCTCTTAACTTTCGGGACATTATAAAAATCTTTGTAACTTCCATAACACTATAAAATCAATTAAATTAATCGGTAATAAAAGTGCAGGTGTTATTGTTGCGACTGTTTTTTTATAACACTTCCCTTAAAATACTTTTTGTAGGGACCAATGACTCGCGCGCGTACTTCTCACTAAATGCATTATTTCATTAAATAAATTAATTTAAACAATATTACCCAATTACGCACTGTGCAAATCTTTCTCTATCTGAATTTAGTCCGACTGTGTTCGCCTACAACAAAGCAACAAATATTGCAGATCGGCTAATTTCGGTTTCATAGAGCGTAGTGTGCGTCAGAAAGAGATAGCGCTCTACGAAAGCAGAAAAGCCGATATGAAATATTTATTTTCTACAATCGTATTAAGATTTGACCTACCGAAATGTAATCGTTCGAAATTGAGTACTATGTTTACCTACAATAACATTTTTCAATTATTTTCCAGCCTCATCACAACCGATTTTTCAATAATATACATATTTATGCATCGTACAACTCAGGGTTCTGATCTTTTTGTCTTTGAATCGCCCTTTGGTACCCTAAAGGCTGGTCTTGTTCTCTACTTTCCGAAGGTCGATTCATATACTCGGTATTTTCTGGATTACTATAAAAAACGATGCCGCACAAACTTACAGTTAATATGAAACCTAACAAAAAGCTAGTTCTGTTATTGTAAAAGGAATCAGCTAAACTCTCTAGGAAGGTCCACGTCTGGGATTTCTCTCTATACTCTGTGTCGCGGTTTGTAGGATGTATTTTTTCGTTATCGTCTTTTGGTTCCGATTTTGGGGGAACGGTTGAGTTTTTTTGTTTTTCTGGAAAATAAATTGTGTTATTTGGTTGTAAGTTTTTGTAGACGTACTTTTGCGTAACGATTCGCTTAGACCTTAGTATAGCGTGTTTTTTATAGACAATTGCGACTGTCAACAGCCTAAATGAGATGTTTCATGAAGCTATAGAGCCCGCGCTAGGTATGTGTACACCAATCATAAATACAGCTGAACAATATAGTACATACATACATAAAATCACGCTTCATCCCCATGAGGGTAGGCAGAGATCACGGATTTCCACTTGCTACGATCCTGACACACCTCTTTTAATATAGTATTCGGTTTAAATTGTTATTTTTCTTAAATTTAAATTCGTTTACTTGTACATAGTAATTTTCTTAACCAGCGAGAGCAACACAATGTACCAAAAACATGGCGGACCGACATGACATGGACATGACGTGAAGTAGTAGAAATTTCATTTTGACAACTAACACTGTCAATTAGCATGACACTGACACTTATTTATGTCAGTCACTGCGGTAAAACTGTCAAATGGCATGGCATGACACTGACACTTATTTGTTATTTGTGTCAGTGACTAAGGATAAACGTCATGGCGGCGCCTTTTGGTATTCACCACTACAAAATATCAACCACTCGTTTATAAATTTGTGAATTTAGTTTTTTTGTGGTAATCTGCATTATTACCCGCATTTTTTTTACAAGTGTACATAGACCTAGCGCATTATGAACCATCTCTTTTGTAGTTTACTAACTTAGATCAAACCGATTTTAAAGTCTCCAGAATAAACCTATGAGCCAATAAACCTACTCAGTCCAGCACCAGGCACATGATAAAGCTACTATACTTGTGACATCATTTCTTCTTACCATCTCTATCGTAGGAGACACCGTGTATTTGACCAGGCGTGTCGTCTTCTAGCTCAGCGTATGCGTACATGAGTGCTTTTTGCTTTGCCGACAGCGACTTGGGAACCTGCAAATGGGAAAATACACTAAGGTTACGAAATAAGAACTATAAGACAGAACTTTTTTATAAGTTTTGGAACCTGGTTATGAACTCAGAAATAATCCTTCTAGCTGGTTACGAAACCCGGTTACGTACAAGCACTAAAGGGAATTCTTAACTACTGGTGACTTTGAATTTAAGCGTTTCTAATAAATTATCTTATGACTCCTAGTCGAAGAAGAATTATGCAGCATTATGCTGAGTCAGAGTCCAGTTTAGCGATACACAGGCTGACATAGAAATTTATTACTAGGAATTTTAGTTGTTATTAATTGTGTAAGTAATTATTTCGCATAATAATTAAATCATTCATTCAAGAATTTTTTTATGTTTAACAAAAATTTAAGAGCGCATCGTGCGAAAATTTGAGATTTTAAAATAGTATATTTTTTTACCACACTTAAATTCGAATTAATCTCAAATGTATAGTCTACAATTAGACCTTTTGCGATTTTTAAAATGTCACTTAGTTATTTAATTGTGATTTTTTTTATAAATCTCAAATTTTCGCACGATGCGCTCTTAAGTCTAAAATTGAAATATTCCATGGTGCTCAAACATGCACTTAAATGCCAGTGACAGCAGAATATATTGCACAAGCTTTAAGACGTTACTTACGTGTTGAGAAAAAAGAAAATATATTGCGAATAAAACCGCTTTATTAGCCAGGATAAATAAAATCATAAACGACGGTAGATTACCTGTATTTTAATGTGTATATAGTGGTCTCCATAGCCATGCTGGCTAACGCGCTTCATTCCTTTTCGCGAGAGACGAATTATGTTGTGAGAGGACGTGCCGGGTATTATCTGTAAGTATTTAAAGTATATAATTTAAAAGAATGAAACCAGAGAGGTTCGAAACATCTTATTTCCCCCATAGACCATAGGTTCTCGCTAGCGGCGTCAGTATTTCCGAAATTTCAGTTTAGGAATTATGAAGACAAGAGTGAAAAGGTGGATTATGGCTAAACAATCTAAGCATGCTCCATCTTAGGCTGCATCCTCACTTTCCATCAGGAGTATACTATAGTAAAAAAAAAAAGGTTTCTAAAGCAAACGATCTTAAAAGATGGGCACAACAGACTGCTTCCTCAACTTTTATAGTCAAAGCATTCTTTTATTAGGTCGTATTTCCGTCTAGTGGGAAAGCCTGTGCTTTCCAGTTGCAGTTGCGTGGTATTTACTCGATAACTGTTCCGCTCATACTACCGTCATCGTCAGCAAAATATTATGTATGCTGAATAGAGTTTATTCTTCTTCTTTTTGAGTCGTAACTTTCTAAAGAAAAGGTTATGCTCACTTGTAGAGTGTGATCTTCATATAAGCCTTGTATCCTGACGCTGCCGCCAAGTAAAGCTTGTGATACTGAAATCTGAAACAGGAATAATAATGTTGAGCACACATAACATTATAATTTCTATCCTACTCATCATTATCATCAGCCAACCAGAAGTCCAGTGCTGGACATAGGCCTCCCCTACACATTTCCAGGAAAAACGATTCTGAGCCCTTTCCATCCATCGACTTCCCGCGATCTTAGCAATTTCGTCGGTCCATCTGGTGGGTGGGCGCCTTAACGTTTCGTCTTTCGGTTCGTGGTCGCCATTCGAGAATTTTTATTCCCGAACGGTTGTCGGTTCTTCAAGTTATATGGCCTGCCCATTGCCACTTCAATTAACTATTTCTACGAGCTATGTCGGTGACCTTGGTTTTTCTACAGATATCCTCATTTGAAACCTAGTGAAATTCCCAGCATAGCTCTCTCCATAGCTCGTTGCGCGACTTTGAGCTTGTGTACGACGCCAATAGTTAGCGACCAAGACTCAGTTCCGTATGTCATCACTGGCAACACACACTGATTAAAGACAAGTCTTGAGGCTCTGGGGTAGGCCTAAAGTTAGCGACCACGTCTCAGTAAAATAAATAAAAAAGGTAACAGTAATACATACAGTGCAGTCCGTATGCACATCAGGACCATCTCGTCTGAAGTAGCCAGACTTCTCAACTTTGAACGTGACAAATATCTCGTTGCTGCCGACCGCCATTCGTACTGTTTGACCATCTTCTACTCCCGCCGGCACTGGGACAGTCACCTTCTTGCGTTGCACCTGAAAACAAGAAAACATTACATTAATCAAATCAAATAATTTATTTAACAAAAATAGAGATTAAGTACAAACAAGCTACAAAAACAATATCTTTCTTATTATATTCTAGGGAAATTATTAACCCGTACATACTCATACGTAAAAGTAGGTAAGGTGTGTTGGGGGTCGGACGAAAATTTTGTATCCCGACCTCCAGCGCTTCCCTTCAAACAGCGCGAAATTATTTATACATCATTAAAATACTTAAAAGCTTATTTAAACTATTACACGGGTATTTATCGCGTATATTACCTTATTGTGTAATAGTTTAGTGTTAAGATCGTGATAGTTTAAAAGCCTAAATTAAATACTTAAAAGCCTAAACATGTTATGAGGAGAGAAGAATGTCATGTGACGAAGAGTGTTAGGCATCAAATTAAATGTAGATGGATATAAAGGTACAAGTAGGCCTAAGAAAAGATGGATGGATTGAGAGATGATATGTCCAAGAAAGAAGTGATTACTGAGATGACGAATGATAGCTGTCACACCTTTCTTACCCATGTCATCCTCCACACAATCCATTTATCTTTTCTATGACATACCTCTACTTCTATACCTATTCGCATCCATATCTAGCACTATGTACTATGTAAATTATTCTCAATGAATATGTATTTTGATTGTATTCAAATGAAACTTACAGATTGTCCCTTCCCCTCACACTCCACACAGGGGAACTTTATTAACATCCTAGTTCCGTGGCAGTGTCGGCACGTTGAGCGCATCACAAATGGACCTGAAAGTTTCAGGTTATTATGAAATTAGTAGAAAACATGCTGTGAATGCAGCCTAATAGCCCCTTCCCACCGGTGTGTGATATCGCGCACGGAGGCGGATCAGCTCGCACGACACACCATGGGAACGGTCTCGTGCGCCGAGGTGCGCGGTAGCACAGGAGCCCTTTCTGTGTGCGTTGCCGTGCGTCGTCGTGCGCTGTGCGAGATGATCTGCAGAACCACGCACCGTAGGAAGGCAGCATAAGAAGTCAATATTTATCACTAATTCTACTTAAGTTGGGGAATAAGATCTGCATTGACGTCCCAAAATGGAGTGTTTTATGCATTGCCTCCCTGCTAAGCTCACTCCAGCCAGCCCAACTCCTTAAAATAGAGGAAGAGGACCTTAGTTGATGGCAAAAATGTTCCAATGGACCGGATGGTGGCACAGATTTGGATGTGGAGGGACAAGACTTAATCAGTTCTCTGAACCCTGTCTTGGAGCTCGCTTCTTCTGTTGCAGAGCAGTGTAGTACTTCATGCTCCAGTTTCTTTTTCCTGTAGGCAGCAGCGGCAGAAGTCGCTGTCTGTCGCTCCAGTCTTAAAGAGATGGTAGTTGAGGTCGAAAAAGCCCGTGATGATTCCTAGGAGGTAGCCTTTCCTCAGCATTGGGTGCAAACGGGTTGATAGATGGTGATCTCACCTCTGGAAAATGTCTCCATGCCAGTTCCATTGCAGTAGGTACATTTGATAGCCTTGGTGCCGGGTTCACACCGCGACCCTTGGCACTTGCCGCAGGTGTCCACTACATTCAGATTGATGTCTTTGTTTACGCCGCGGGCTGCCTCCGTGAACCGAAGATTCACTATCACCTGAATGGACAAGATCGTTTTTTTTTTTCGAATATACAAAAGCTGGTGATCGTCTGACGATTCTTACAGCACTACCGGACAGTGGTTGAAGAGATGGAAAATAATAAAACTGGGTTTTAAAGCTTGAAAAAGATCTCAACTTCAAAACATACTCCCCCCCCTCTACGTAGATTTCGTCTATGCCCCAGTGGATGTTGCTATCTATGCTCACTTGCAGGCTGCCCTGATATTCCTGCAACACTCCTCATTAGAGTAATAGCTGCATCCAGGTTTAATTTTTCAAACATAATTGGAAAACTCACAGCAGACTCAGTGATCACCTGAACAAATTGTGTTGCAGGTCCCGCTTCCATGCTGAATGAATTCAAAGCCATTGCTTTGAGTGAGGGCATTCCCTTACCTTACAGAGTATTATTGCTATTGCTATGTTAGCTCTGCTTAGTTTGGGACTAGATAATTTTGTGTGGATTGTCTATAATATTTATTTATTTATCTAAGTTTATGTCTAAGTATCTCTGAATAAACAAACTTTTAACTTTTTTCTAATTAATTTTGTTTTACATATTTATACATAAATGAGTTTTTTATAGTTAGTGAAACTATGAGATTGAAATGAACATTAATGAGATGAGATTATGGAAATTTAAACTACTAATGTAATAAGGTATTTTTGTTTTTTCTCAGTTCTATAATTTTGATCCACATCTATTAGTTTTCTCTGTAAATACTTCTTCTTCTTCTGTAAATACTTATAAACTCTGAATGTACCTCTTGTGCAGCTCCAAATCCAAACTGACTCTCAGCAAAATCACTGAAGGATTCACTCTTGAACCCAGCATCACCAAATATTTTCCGGAACAGCTCTTCCGGATCTATGGTGGACTTGTACTGCCATTGGTGAGTGAAGCCATCAGCACCTGGAGGCGTGCTGCCCATGCCCATCTGTTCCGATGTGGTCCCGTATGTGTCATATTGTTTGCGTTTGCCTTCATCAGATAAGATCTGAAATAGTCATGAGATATACTATCAGATATAAAATAACAGGTAAGAAGCCTTGCTAGTCAACTTTAGTCAAGCATGTCCATAGCTTCAAGAAACTTCCCTCTATTATAATCATCGACAAAGAATCACTGATGGGTACAGAAAAATCGCAAAAAACTAACCTCATAGGCTTCAGAAACTTCTTGAAACTTTTTAGAGGCCTCAGGGTCAGATTTGTTAGCATCAGGGTGATACTTCTTAGCGAGTTGGTAGTAAGCTTTCTTGATATCTTTGGGTGAAGCGTTCTTGGCTACTCCGAGTACTTTGTAATAGTCCGCCCGCGCGTACAGACCGCTACTGGTGTGGATAAACCTGTGCCTCGCTCCTGAGATAACTAAACACAAGAAATTGAGGTTATTTTCTGAAGATGTCATTGACACTAAGACATTACGGTGACCTACAATATCAATTTGCGATGAAGCAAATTTAATTTTACATCGTCCAAACGCATTGTATCATTCTAAAGTAGCAGAATACCGGTGATGTAATGCAGGCATGCGAAACTTACAATTTTTACTACTTAGTGAAGACACAGAGAGAATGGAACCGGACGAAATTTGGTCACAATCACCGCACTTTTTGTGAACAAAACGATATGGTGTTTTGGCTATATTACTCGTAAATACGGCGCTGAGAGTTTTCGGATTCAAAAAACCAAGAACACTCCTCGTCGGAGCCATTTTGGAAAATAAATGACTGACAGACAGGACACTGGACAGTTGTCATTAGTGACATAACAGAGCTTAATTGACATTGACGTACACAATCTAACTGATTGTCCAGTTTTTTAGTCGATTATTTTTGTGTCGCAATTCGATTGTTTTATTGTGTCGATTATTTTATCGTGAGCTTAAAATCGATTAAAACGAGAACTATGTATTTTCAATCCCTATTTTTTTTTTTTTTTAATTTTGTGCTGGCTTGGATTCAAAGTCCTTCCGCCAAGTCCTATATTTAGACCGTTCGAGTCGACGTATTTTTTGCACATTTTGCCAAGAACGCACAAAACGATTACATCCACTATGGTTGTCGTTCGTTTTGGCACGAAACGAAAATTTCAAAACTTTTGCCTACAGTGTCTCGAACGGAATGACATTTGACGCACGACTATCAAAATATTTGAGACAGGTGTGTTTGCGCGCCAATCTTGTTTTGATTGATTTTGAGTTGAGCGGCACGGGCAGCGGGTTTTTGTTAATGATGCAGCGTTGGTGTCGGTAGGGTAGAGTATAATTGAGCCACAAACACTCACTTACATCCAAACATCGTAAGTTTCACATTTACATATACCTATTATGGGAGTTGACCACTTGTGAAGCTGCGTGTGTTGTGTCTGTGACTCTGTGTCGACACATTTGCGACTTCGCATCATTCCAATTTTGAAAGAGTTCGAGCATGAATACCAATTTAGCACTAGTACTAACAACATTGAAAGAAATAATTAGAAGAACGATAAGAATTTATTTTGGAAACACACACAAACCAAAGGACAAATAAATCAGTGTAGGTACAATTTACAAGATAGCTAGCAGGTAGGTAGTAGGTAGGTAGGCAAACAAGTAGGCTTACCCACCGTAATGGTAGATTGAGACCTAGGAAAACAAAGGAATGAATTCTAAGTAAGTGTGTAGGTCCCCATAGTAGGTAATAATCCACTAGGTAGGTAGAGTACCCTGCTCAACACGTAGACACAAAAATTTACGGGCCGCAAATCAGTTCGTATCGTACCGTGGTCCATGTACGCGTGAGACAGAATCTGTTCCCAACTCAGCTTAAAGCCGCTCCTTGAAGTGTAGTGACGCTGATTTTCATGTGGAACCAGTGAGTGGCTTCTTGACAGAGTCTTCCTTGGATTTTTCAGACGCCGAAGATCTAGTCCAGTTGCTTAGTATGAAAACGACATTCGTACGGTAATAGATAGCCCGGTTTGAGGCATAAAGGGATATGGGTAGGGTTACAGAGTCGCCGTGTTCTCCATCTCAGTCGTAAAAATAATTAATTTGCTTTAAATCTTTAACTTTTATTATTTTGCAACACAACAACTAATCAATCTCAAGTCACTGACACAAATGTCAAAAAACAATAATTTTTACCCATCGACCTAGCTGGGTAAAAAGTGGCAAAAATCGGTAGCGTTTTTAGCGTTTATAACCAACTCGAACCGGGGTGAAAACTGTTCAAAACGATCACAGTGATCACTTTTCCTTTCGAACCGAACATGGGTTGAAAACGAAAATTTCGTTATTTTCGTTTTTACCACGTGACTCGAACAGGCCAATTATCAATCCCTTGATAACTGGTGCTGCCAGTGTTTGCTGAAACATACGCTGAACATTTGTACATTGTATTTCTCCCCTTTGTTTCGATCATCGAACGAAACATTAAACACCTAGACAAACATATTAAGAAATAAGAATAATTTATTGTAAGGCCGTGTAATATTGTGAAATATATTATATTAATATATATAATATTGTGAAACACTGTTACTGTTTCATGTAAATATTCGACTTGAGAATCCACAGTCATCTATAACATGTTGATGAAACATTTGACAATTGAAAGACTCATCTCAATCTTCACATTGTGTGAATTGTTGCATCATCATGAAAGCTATGATTACCTAATTAACTACAACTATTTAAAGTGGACTGCCAACAAAACAAATTATGTCCTAAGCATTGACCGAACGAGTGAAGCTCCTCAGTTTCGAGATTAGTAGTTTTTGGTTTACACTTCAAAAAGAAACAAAAGACCAAGCCACCTAATGAAAACCAAGGACATGATGAGCAGCAGAACAAAAAGGCAAGTCCCACTTCATTTACAACATTTCGTCAACGAAATGTGGTTTTCGTTTCGCCAATTTGTCTCTCTCTATTGTATGTAGAAAAGACAAGACAGCAAAAATACGTTACGTAGAAACGATCGAAACGAGTTGTTGTCTCATCAATTTTTTATACAAAAGAGAAAGACAGGTGCTTACACGAAAACAACATGTAGACAAAATGTGGTAGCAAAACTAGGACTCGCTCGGGGTACTGCTTCCGAAAATGTAGTAAATTGCTCCATTTAGTTAGTGTTCTCGTGGGGGTTAAAATAGTGGCTCTGTGAGCAGCCACTATTTTGTTTGTTTTAATGACAAGTTGTGAAAGGTTGTGAAACATCTGCAATGTTTTTGTTTTGTGGTGGAAGCGCGGGTTAACATAAATAAGCAAGCAAAGGAAGGCAAACTTAAAACTTACTCTGGCAACATTATTTTCCTGGGCAACGGTAGGCAAGTTGATTTTGTAAACAAAAATCGAGCTTTAAAAATGCCAATTATTCTAGCGAGTTTTAGAAGAAACGCGTTGAATTGGTGGTAAAATATTAAACAGTTTAATTTAAACCATATTCTGAAAATTGAGTGTCTAAAATCATGGCTTCGACAAACGTTCGAGATCAACAAAAGATTGAGCAGCAAGTAAGCGAACTAATTTTTATTATTATGTGACTGCTCGCTGAATACACATTTGGTTATTCTGATTATGTGTAGGGCTTCATAATCAACGAGTTTTCATGTATGGTGTTTGGTTTTAGCGGCAGCTGATGGAGCAGAAGATGAAACAAAAACGCCAAAACTCTGGGCTTGTGCAGGCCAACGATTTGAGAGTTGGGTCAGCCAAACGTCCTATTTCTGGTAGCCAATCTCGTGAGCTGCATGGTAAGTATCTCGTGCTCGCCAGCCATCACCTCATCCATCATGTTTTTCCAAAGTTAGCTTGTTTGCATGGATTTGAATGTATATTTTAGTTGTGCTCATTTTCTTTTCGTTTCATGCCAGGCTATGATGGCCCGATGCAATTTCTTATGTCGCCAGTCAATCCGGACCAAGTAATCCCCTTGCAGACTAACAGAATATCAACCTATGACGGTGAGTTAGAGCGCTAGCTTTCATTTATGTTTTGGCATGGTGTCTAGGAAGTCATTCATTCATTACTCCGTATTTACTCCCTTTTTCCTTATATTGTGATTCATCTTAGCATGAATTACATCATAACAAGTGTGTTTTGCTTTAAATCAAAACCTAGTACTTGTCTGTTCAATAATATTGTGATAATTTAATTGTTCAAAATGATACTTCAAGGTGAGTCAACTTATTGAATTACAACAGATTTTATTGTAATTTAAATTATGTAATTCAGCTTTTAATACCTACAGATATGTTAAAATATTTTTCAGCAAAAGTTTTAATTACATGTTTGTAGGTATTGGTACTAAAAGTTGTGATTTAGATCAACCCATTTCTTTTGTCTAATTGAAGGGTTAATTTAAGACATGCTAGTATCATTCTATGACTAATACACATAATTTTCGTGTGATTATCTGCATAAGAAAAGATTTTTGGTGGTGGAATGTGTACCTAACTTTTGCTGGTCTCCTGCCACTTCTATTCCTGAAGGAAGATCTGTGGCCTAAGGGAATCCTCTATCGCCGTTTCCGGGGTCGGCTGCCGAGCCCTGTCGCGCCCATGTCGCAGTCACTATGTGTTACTTAAATGTGTTAAATAATACATATAATATAATATATATTTTGGTTTTAAGGTATTTATACTATGGGCCCTGTATTTTTATGTAATTACTATGTTGCCTGAAATAAATAAATTTATTATTTATTATTATTCCAGTAATTAGTAATATTAAATTAAAAAAACTCAACTCTTACTCAGACATAGCAAACCAAATAGAAGTACTGAGAGTGGGTGAAGACAGCGGGGAGGAAGATGACGAGAGTGTTCCGGTGTGCAGCATGGCTCGAGACCCGAGTGTGGACGACATCTGTGCTGATGCGGCCGTGGCGCCCATGCAGGCTCAGAGTGCTAAACGAGATGTGTCTCCAAGCTCAGTATGTATTTTTACATAAATTAATTTATTTTGGCATCTCATAGTACCCCGATTAAAAGTAGCCTAATTGATATTTTTATAATTATGCAAATCGGTTCAGCCGTCAAATGGATGATGGTGTTAAGAGCCCCATATTTTGCCCCTCCTTAAATATCCAATTGGAATGATTTTAAGCCTTCATTCGTAGATTTTCCGCAATATTCACGACCTCGTCAATTCATTAGGTAAGGAGGTACCAAGCAGTGATTTTGGTTAATTAAGTGTTCGCCAATAAAGTACCAAACAGATATCGATTCTATGAGCCTTAATAATCTTATCCTGTCCCTTAATATTCTTAACAAACCCTGAAGAAATCTTTCATTTTTGTAGGAGTTTTTCTAGTGCCTTCAACATCGTTTTTTTTTTCAGATAACAGAGATCGAGGGTTCTGTGGAAGGCTCGGTGGAATCGTTCGTGGTGTCTCCAGCCAGGCATGGCACCCTGTATAAATGCAGGATCGCGCGTGATCGCAAAGGAATGGACCGAGGCTTCTATCCCACCTACTTTCTTCATCTGGAGAAGGATTATGGAAAGAAAGTGTTTCTACTGGCAGGTGAGGAAATACATCTTAATATATAAAAATGAATTGCTTAACGAACAGCAATTCATCTTTCGTCTCGTTCATTCGTCTCGCTAAAACTCGAGAATGGCTGGACCGATTTGGCTGATGTTGGCTACTTTTTCAACGGGAACGGTAACGGGGCGAGCGAAGCCGCGGGTGGCCGCTAGTTTTTTATAGAGACTTCAGACTTTATAGTGTCTCTGTGATAAGTGTTTTAAAAGGTGAGTAGATGTGGTTTAGATTTCCACAGTGCAGGAAAACCGGTTGACATTTTTAGGTATAGTTTAAGTAACCTAGAACATCTTGTTGACTTGTCCCTATTCTCAGATTATAGCTAACTTGACACATCTTGTGACGCACGTCATAGTTGTTGTTAATTAATGGCATATTTCGCGTCACGTATCATGAGATTTGTGAGTCATCATTGGAGGGAATAAGTACCTACATCGACCTACAACATCTTTCATAAAACAATACAATTAAATGGTAAGGAGGTTAAGGGTGATCGAAGCGACGCGTGACCTAAGAGCTGGTGGGTATCTGGCGGCCTGGCGCAGCGTATTAACATTGCTGTTGAGCGTGGTAATGCCGCCAGCGTCTTGGGGACGCTTTCGTCTGTTACTGATTTGGATCAGTTGAGCTATCTTTAGTTCGTTTGTAACGGTCTGCAGATAGCTCAACTGCGTCTTGCGTACATTTTGTAATATTTGTTTAATTGTAAATTTCTTTGTGTAAACAAATAAACATGCATCATTGACCAAAAAAAAAATTAAGGATATTTTTTAATATTAGTGTTTATTTTGTGACTGGCCTCTCAGCTCAGTTGGTAGTAGCTCTGCCTTCTGCGCCGTAGTTAAAGCTCTGCTTTGTTTGGGGCCAGATAGTGTTGTGTGGATTGTTTAAAATATTAAAATATTTATATTTATTTAATAAAAGCCTCTCTATGCCCTCAGGCCGCAAACGCAAGAAATCAGCGACATCCAACTACCTGATATCCACGGACCCTACCGAGCTAACACGTCAGGCAGACAGCTTCGCCGGAAAACTACGTTCCAACCTCCTGGGAACTGCCTTCACAGTGTACGACAACGGCAAGGCGTGGAGGAAGCATGATCGTGCCAAGACTAGGCATGAGTTGGCAGCTGTGGTCTATGTAAGTTTTTTTTGCAACCCAAAAAGACACTGGTAGGAAATGCTCTTCCAAATCCTTCCAACCGTCGGCAAAAAAATTCGGCAATTTTTTTTATCATCCGCACTAGATGTGCGGGCTGGTTTTTCCGCAAGTACGCCGCTGGCGGGCCCTTTAGCGTGACCCTTGACACATGTTGCTCGAACTTTTTTAGGTTCTACAACACCCCGGTTTCCTCACGATGTTTTCCTTCCAACTGTCTCTATCCCTCCTCTTTTTCCCACCATCTTCGTTGGAAAGCGTTGAGATCGTCACTCCAGTACTTTCTTGGTCTCCGAAGGCGATCTCGCCTATCGTCAGGTTTTTTTTTATATAGATAGCTAAGCATTTGGCATCCATCACACCTGATGGAAGGTGAGGATGCAGCCTAAGTTTAGGTTGAAAATAACTTCAAGCTATTAAAGTACGCGGGCTTCCACCGTTGGCATATAGCAAGATTATAATAGTAGAGACCCTTGGGCACTCAACAGCATAAAACCCCAATAGTTTTACTAGCCTCTCAGCTCAGTTGGAAGTAACTCTGCCTTCTGCGCCGTAGATCGTGGGTTTGATTCCCACCGAGAACAAATATTTGTGTGTTGAATGCACATGTTTGTGGTCTGTCTGGGTGTTCTATTGTATTCTAAGTATGTATTTACAACAAAAAAAAAGTATTATATCAGCGGTCTGATTCTCATAGTACATGCTCTACTTAATTTTTGGCTAGACACTGTTGTGTGTGAATTGTTCACAATTTTTATTAGTGGTCACTCAAATAGTCTAGTAACAGTAAATGTGTTAATAATGTGGTGAAAGGATTCAATATCCTTAATAAACTTCTTTCACGAACAACAATTAACTAGCTTTTCATGATTGATGCGTCATACCAACGTCCTAGCTTTGAAGGCCGATCAACATACATGACGAATCTATTGAAGCCTTGAACAACGTATCGGTCATCTGTTATAGATTGACCTACCTATGGATTAATAATTAGCCTACAACGAGGCTTTGCCTTATTAGTATTTTTACAAGCGATTCAAGACATTATTCTTTCAGAAACGTTGATAGTATTCGCATTTCAAACTCAAACTCAAACTCAATAATTTTTTATTCATTACGATGCAAGAATCACTTTGAAACGTCTTATAGCTAGGTGAGTCTAGGTGCCAGTTCCACGCGACCAAGCGTAGAAGAACAGGCAACAAACTACGTCTCGGTTCCTACTGTTTTTTTATATGATCCTTTTACAAATCAAAAATAGTCTAAAATAATAGCAGTGAAGTTCCAGTGTGGTGCCACTTCACTTAGTCAGACGTCGATAGAATTACTATTATTCGCTATCTTAATATTTATAAGAAAACTCAAGCTACTAAAATAAGTAAAAATGATAGTTTAAAAATCGATTTTATTTATTTAGTGGCTAGAGTGAGAGAATCGATATATTAAAAATAGTTTAACATTCATTCATGATTCATCTCGTTGGTAAAGTACCTAACCAAAGCATTTTGTGCACTACCCAATTGCGGTTTCGTACGCAAAATGTACCTCTAAAACAGTTCTGCGGTTGAATGTCTGATTTATCTGGTTCTTGAAAAACTTAACTTTTGTATGACGACATCGATTAGTTCACTCAATGTAAACCTTTGTGAGATCGTTATTTTTTTAATTCAATTATACGCTTCTTAAACTCCAGGATACAAACGTGCTTGGCTTCAAAGGGCCCCGGAAAATGACGGTCATCCTCCCAGGAATGACGCCAGACCGCGACCGAGTCATCATCGCCCCACAAGACGACAGCGAGACTCTCCTAGAACGATGGAAGGCACAGAATCTAGACGACGTAGTGGTGCTTCACAACAAAACACCGGTATGGAACGATGAGACACAGTCATACGTCCTAAACTTCCACGGGAGGGTAACCCAGGCAAGTGTAAAGAACTTCCAAATTGTACATGACTCTGAGCCTGATTATGTGGTGATGCAATTCGGTAGGATATCTGAGGATGTTTTCACGATGGACTTTCGATATCCTATATGCGCGTTGCAGGCGTTTGGCATCGCTCTCAGTTCGTTTGACAGCAAACTGGCTTGCGAGTGATTGTTGTAGCTTCAATAATGTTGCGGCAACATGTTGCTCAGCAGGCCGATCATGTAACTTTTGCTGCAATGGTTTCAATCAGAATCTTATTGAAACTCAATTTGCGATCACGTATTAGTTCGAAAATTGACAGTTTCAATAAGATTCTGATTGAAACCATTGCAACAAAAGTTACATGATCGGCCTGCAGGTAACGAGAGACTGACGTCTTCATAAAACGAGCTTTCTCGTCTGGTTTTCGTTCTTATGGTCTCGATCTGGCATTACCGAGCTATGTAAAATGATGCACGTTATCAGTGAACCGGATAATTCATGTTTAAGACGTGTTAGACAACACGTAGCACGATGTGGCCGCAGCATTAAAAACTAGTAGGTATGTTAGGTTTCGCTCTAAATAACAGTTTTATAAAGTTTTGTGTGACGCAGTTATGATGTTTGCAACTTAGTCAGGTCTTACAATTGAACTTTATACCTATTAGAATTTCTAACAGTTTAATTTCTATAAGGTTCTTAGATGTTGCATTTATTTACATTGGGATTTAAATTTTGATAAAGATATTGGAAATAACTTTATGTTAGCCACAATGACGCTATTGGTATGAAGTATGTTCTGATTAAAATCTAAATCAGTATTGAAATTGCTCATTGATTGGCGTTTGTCAGTATGTAACGGCAACTATAAACAAATGTTCAAATATTTTCGACAAGCTCTCCGTTGACTGAGTCTGACCAAAATAAATATGAAGATTTTTTTAAATAAATGTATGCACATAACTTTGATCAACATGCCTACCACGGATTGAACCTATTATTGTATGTTTGAGAAAGTAATGTTGTCTGATATTTACTACGAATAAGGATGTAAAAAGCCTTCTCAAATAACAAATATCATCTAAATTGCATTGCCACTGACTTTATTTTTATTTTGGTCTGGTTAACGCACTGACAGTTATTTTGTTGATAGGTAGGTATTAAAATGTAAATTATTTGCAAATGCACATTTATTTGTGGTGCTTATTGTGTTGTGATGTCATGTTGGTTGTGTTGCGTTTTGCATTCTTAGCTCCATCGATGTTTTTTGGATTTTTTTCCATTTACTTACTGCTAGTATTTAGTTGAATTAAAATCATTGTCTAAAAAATATATAGGTTACCGTAGGCGTACCACAAGCTCTGTCTCTGGCTCTGGTTTTTATGAGTCTATATGAGTGCTCACCAGTATATTATACTGTGCGTGTGATGATTTGACGTAGGATTTATTTAGTCAACACTCACACAGACTCAAAACCAGAGAAAAAGCCAGACAGAGCTTGTGGTAGGTCTACTGATAAGGACTCCGAATCCTTATTAATATGCTTAATACTTGTAGATCAACAAACTCACTGACCGCGGCGGTAATATCAGCTTCAGATGTCGAGTGTTCAGACAGCTAATTGGATTAATTCAGTTTAATATTTCGCATAATCTGATTGGTCGTCTCAACTCCGTACCGGCCCGTTCCGTGTCAGTGGAAACGAACCTTATGCCTAATATTTGCCTACAATCCCACCCACACCTTTTTAGAGGACTATTAAGATAACTATTAGTTATTAACTTTATATATTATGTTCCAGTTCCAATATGTCTGACGCAAGCCATAACTTACCAATTCAAATTTATGTACAAATTATAATTTTAAGTTTAATCGAATTAACGCACTAGTCATACTTTTTATTTGTATTTAGTTGAAATGTTTTGAAATCATGTCGGCCTGACGCACAATTTTAGATAGCAAGCGATCATGCAGGCCATGTTTGTTACGATGCAAGATGGATTTGCTTAGCAGCTATGTACTTAACTCATTATTAGCTGCAAATACTCAGGAATTAGGTTCAACAAATAAAATAAAAAATATTTAATAAATGACTTTTTTTAAGTTTTGATTTAAGTTTTTGTATCAAAATTTTATTTTTTTAAATTTCTTTACGGCTATTGCATAATGGTTGCCATCGAGAACAGGACGATGACCCACCCAGGGGGTGCCTGAACGCAGAGTGTCGCTCACGGCGCGCGGGCGCGAATCAAAGGTCAAAATAGGTCAGGCGCCAATGATTCCAAAGGATATTCTTTATCGATTTTCTCGGGATTTTCATAGCAAAACTTAAAAAAAAACATTTCATAAATATTTTTTATTTTATTTGTTGAACCTAATTCCTGAGTATTTGCAGCGAATTATGAATAACCCTGTATAGCAGGTACTTATATATTATGTGTTAGTATAAAATATATTATACATTGGTGTTAGTTTTACGTGTAAAATAATATTACTACTTAGCTGTATATCTCAGTGAATTTTGGTCCTAAAACATGGTGTATATTTTTTTAATATGTACCCAGTTCAGTATTATTGAAATGTCCTTAAATGTAGTTATTTTTTAAATTATGAACCTTGAAAGGTGTTACGTCCTTAATATTAAAATGTAGGTATTATTTAAGCTTCACGTATTGTATTCCCTGTGACGAAATTTTGTTAGTTAATTATAAATTAAAGCTTTACTATTTTTATGAAACAACGGGATATTTAACATAATTAATTAAAAAAATATATATTTAATCATGGTAAATATCCCGTTGTTTCATAAAAATAGTATTAAAAACCATGATAGTTTCAAAAGTTTTAAAGCTATACTATTATAAACCCAGTAAATTCCTTTCACACCGTTTGAATTATTTATCAAGTTCTTCCTAATGTTTTGTTATTTTTTAATTATTCTACTCACTGCCTTAACTTAAATGTCTAACTTCAATTTGAATTTACACTTTAGTATAAAATAAATGTGTGCCTATCATAGGTTATGTATCTAATAATAAACGAAAAAATAAATAACTTGTGTAAAATAGTTAAAAATAACTAATAAATGCGTCAATACATAATGAGCTTCTTGTAGTTATGTGTGTGAATTGAATTTGTATATTTTTATCCACATTATAATCACAATTGATTAGGAAAATGTCCATTGTAATTAGATTCGTAATTTTCTATAATATTTATTAAAATGCTCAACCATGCATTTTGAAAATTGCACTAGTATTATTACTTAGTGACAAGCGATAGTAACGCTCAATTTACACCGCCGTGGAATGGAACGGAAACGACTTTTTTGTATAAGTACAGCAAAACTTTATATCAATTGTATAACACACAAGTTAAATACGAGCCAAAAAATTGGACGCGCGTTTTCCGCAGAATCCTCGCGCATTCTCGAGAATTTGGTTCGTATTTAATTTGTGTGTTATAGAATTGATATAAGGTTCATTATGCTATACAGGGTTATTCATAATTAACTGCAAATACTCAGGAATTAGGTTCAACAAATAAAATAAAAAATATTTATGAAATGATTTTTTTTTTATTTTGATTTAAGTTTTTGTATCAAAATTTTATTTTTATTAATTTCTTTTTGGCTATTGCATAATGATTGCCATGTAGAACAGGACAATGACCCACCCAGGGGGTGACTGAACGCAGAGTGTCGCTAACGGCGCGCGGGCGCGGATCAAAGGTCAAAATAGGTCAGGCGCCAATGATTCCTTTATCGATTTTCTCGGGATTTTCATAACAAAACTTAAAAAAATCATTTCATAAATATTTTTTATTTAATTTTTTGAACCTAATTCCTGAGTATTTGCAGCTAATAATGAATAACCCTGTATACAATTTCATCGCTTACGTTCCATTCCGCGGCGGTGTAAATTGAACCTTAATCTTTGAAAATAACTGTCCTAATGCACATCAAGAAGGTAACAAAAAAACGAAATGAAACGTAATAAAAATTGTTCCATCCTCTTGATGTGTCCTGCACACATTTACATTATAAAAACTTTCCACTGAATAATATGTTATATCACAATTAAAATTAAGACCTCTACAACTTTATATTTAATCTGTATTGATATGTATAGTATTTGGTGTATTGTGCCTTTGATAAGGATAGAATATAATATGTATGTGCCTTTTGTTTTCATGTAGTTGTATGTATAGAGCCTATTGCACACCAATGCCAGTAATAGAAACATGAAAAAGTAAACAAAACCTCAAATAAACCTTTAGCACACATTGAAAAAAGTAACGTGACTTTTAGAAAAAAAACCTTACCAAGTTCGAAAACATGTGTCAAGTGCACCATCTTCTTTGAGGCGCATTTTAAATCCTTTCACCACACTGGGTCGAAATAATTAGCAACACGACAAAAAGAAATTGAAGTGATTTGATTGTCAACTGATTTAATATTGGCCTTGGTGTGCAAAAGTCATTACTTTATGTATTTTGTATGCAATGTTTCTGATAACAGCATCCATTCATGTAATGAAAGTACTAATATGGAAAAAGTAGAGTTCATGTCAGTATGAACAGAAAATGGGCAATGAACATTTGCCAAGAATCTAGCTCCTTTTCATAACTTATTCAAATCAGGAACATAGCTTATAGTTTAGACAGCAATTTACGGTTGTAGGCAATAAATATTGCACATCGGCTATTCGGCTTTGTAGAGCGCTATCTCTTTCTGACACACGCTACGCCTGATGCCGAAATTAGCCGATTTGCAATATTTGTTGTCTGCTTTAAACCTTTGTGGATTGTACCTACTCCGTAAAATGCTTTTTGCGCCTTCAAAAATTCAGAAATAGGTATTCTGTGCTTCTAAATGTTGATAGTTTTTTGTGTGTACCACCTATTCCAATGTAGAAAGATCCTGTAGCTGAGATTAGAATGTGTCCAAAGAATAATATCGCGTATTTTGTAGATAACATTGGTGTTAGAATAGCTTTTAATATCTTAAAATAGTTCTAAATAATTTTACAAGTTTATGGATAATCTTTGAAGTAGATAAATGCTACACTGAATTTTTGCATCACATTGTATTTTTTTGGTTGAAATAAAAAGTCATATCTTTTTATCTCAAATAAATCTTGTCTTTTTTCAAGTTCTATTCTTCTGGAAATGCACAAACTGAATAAGAAATCAGTGGGGTGATTGTATATCTTTTGTTGCAATCAAAACCTTTGCATTTGTCAATTTTGACTTGGTTTCGAACTTCAAATGCAAAAAACGCAAATTATAACCAAAGCCGCATTCTGATGAAATAGCGAATAGGAACTGCACACTGTAAAAATAGTATAGAGGCAGAAAGAAAGTGGTCATTTTGATGGTAACAAGATACCGTGTTCGCCGATCTTTGTTAGTAACATTAATTTGTTAGTATCAAACTTGATATCAACAGAGTAACACAATCACCCAGCTGAAGTACATATTAATTTACTTGTTACTGTCACAAATCACATTCAATATCTTCATGGTTATTTTATATCAATGAACAAGAACTTATGAACTATAAGAGCTTTTCATAGTAATAATCAACAGTAAATAAAACATTTTTCAACATCTTGTGTATCCTGTAGACTTGATCATTTGAATGAGCTATTTTTGCTCTCGTATAAAATCTCAGATGTTACTGTAATTATATGTGATATGTTTTGTAAATATGTTTATCGAATGGGTAAATATACACTTGTTCTTGTATTGGAATTAAATATTGTAGCAAAGCACTTATTTAGTCCACAATGCTTGGTTTCAAATGCTATTGTCTGTTTTTACGCTGATCGTTGCCTGCTGGCATGATAGGCTGATAATATGATTCAGTGGCACATAACTTTTATTTATTCTCTGATCAAGTAATATTGTTGTATTTTATACTATACATTCCTTTTTTGTGATATAATAATCATGGTTTCTCAATAAATGATTGGTGCAAGTAAATGGAATAGTTTTTATTTTATTGATACGCTAACTTAGGAATAGCTAGACAATACTTTGCACACATTTATAAAAATACATATTCCTTCTAGAACACCTATTATTAGAGTGGTTTCCTACAGCTGAAAGAAGACAAAGCTGTTGGTTTTCATAGTTTTATTGTCCTTACATTACATAGAAAACTTAGTCTGACTTAGCCGCAGCAGCTTTAGGTTTCTTCGCCTTGATCGGCCTCTGGGAACGGAGGATTGCAGACGCACGGCGGAGGGTAGCCTTGGTCAGGTCAGTACGGTAGTGGTTAGCTTTCAATAGCTTCTTTACCTTGAACAGTGATCTCCTTGCGCCAGCCTTGAAAGGCCGGCGGACTGTGTTCTTGGCGGGCTTGTTGGTGGCCTTTGCCTTCTTTACTACAACAGTGAATCCCTTTTTGTCAGGGTTCTCCACCACGCTGATCGCCTTTTTGTGTACCAAGCCATTGTATCTGTACGAGTTTAGGTTAGTCACGTTGTTGGGCTCCTTGCTGAACGGTTTTTTGATGTCACGCTTCTTTACTAAGAAGGCGTTGTTGTTACGGATGATCATCCAGTTGAGATGGGACGACATTTTTGTATTTTTGTTGGAAAAACTCCGGCAAACAACGTGCTCACACGACGTGTTCGCGTACGAAAAAGGAAGAATTTATTTTGTCTATGGGTGACAAATGACAGTTTGGATGGCAGATGTCAATACAGGGCTGCCAGTAACAATCTAAAGAAACCCCAAAAAAATATCTTGGAGCAAAAGGGCATAGGCTATTTATGAATTTAATTCCAATTTAATGATGTATTCAATTACTTTTAGCCTAACACATATTATCTCAATGAGTAGAGAAAACAGCAAGGTAATTTAAATTCCATGACTTAAATACCTAATAACTTAAATATCTTTACTTTACTAATTTTCTACGTTTATTAAGGCCTGCGCGCATCTAGGCGATGGTGATGGTGATCTACTGAAAGCTGAAAAAGAGTGATATTTGACTGATAGCTGATCGCCATCGCCATCGCCTAGATGTGCGCAGGCCTTTAACTACACTGTAGTTATGGCTAACAGTATACAATTTACCCAAGACATTAGCAATTTTTTTTTGGCGTAGGTACTGGCAATACCACATGAATTTCATAGACAATTTGTTTTATTGTAGAAGTTTCTCACTAGTGCCTTTTAGTGAAACAATCGACTAAAATCGTGAAACAATCGACTAAAATCGATTTCGATTTCATACATTTATTTGTTCTGCTGTGGAATATTGTAGACCGTTGACATTCCATCTTTTTCTTTTTTGCATTCTGTCTGTTGGTGAAATGAAATGTCAAATTCCGAACTAAACTTGTCTGGGACAATTTCGTGTTGGTTTTCTACTTTAGCCTTTTCTTTATTATATTTACAGTATTTTCCATAGTAAATGTAGTTCTTGTGTGTGAAAAATTGTATGTGATTAGTGCAAAGTGCCAAATTGATGTCTCGTTTTTGTTGATATTATGAATCAGGTTGATCAAAATATAAACAAAGATATGATCGATTCTGAGCTGATTGACGTGGATTCATTGGATTTTAGCGATGACCAGACTTGGTGAGTTCCTCTAGATAAAATTTACGTTATAGAAAACCATACATACTATCGCTGCGTAGTTCTTCACTTGCGTCCGGTCATCAATCATATCCAGTCTCTTTCATGTGCAATTTAGCCCATGTCAAATTTAGTCCAACAGGTCTAACCAGTTACTCCACCAATAACCCAGGTTTTATGCAAGTGGGTGCTGTTTTCTGACTCATATTGATGCAGGTGTGAGATGCATTTTATGTAATCTTTGTGCTCAAACATCAAATATGAACGGATACAGTTAAGCTATCTAATACCATCAAAAATGCTATGACAAAGTATAAAAGTAGAAACATGAAAGTAGTTCTATAATTTCTTCAGTATTTCTTTCCCCATTATTAGGTAAGACTGTCTATTAGTTATAGTATCTTATAGTTATTGTTGGGATATAAGCTCTATAAATTAAGCTATAGTAGTTTGAACCCCTGAGTCACATGTAGGTGAAACTGCCTATGCATATTTATTTGGTCCAGAGTACCCGGACAATAAAGTTAAAACATGTGTGTTAGCAAGTTAGCCTATATTTGACTTAATGGGTTCTAAAAATTTTACTGCATTGAATATGTAACCAATATTACCATTAAAGGCACTAGTTTTGTAAAAACTAGTCTAAACATGAATTCAACTTTCTTGATAACATAATTGGGGTCAATGTCCAAAATAGGAGACATAGTGAGCTCATCCTTTTGTAGATACACAAAAGCAGCAAGCCATTATTCTGTGTATGTCCTAAGTCATCAGCTTACAACCCTTTTCAAGGCCCTATGACCTACCTTAACCTGTGTTTACTAAAGTATGACTAGAACATAGCTAACTAAAGAACTATGGATTTACAACTACTCAACATAGGTATTAAGTATATTATCACTATATTATCTAGAGAGGTCTGATTTTTCCATCAACAGAATAACACTATTTGTTGATAAAAAAATTACAGTCCTTGTTTTTGAGGAGCCCAAAACAATGAAATGGACACTTGGATATGATATAAATAATTGAATTAGATATTATTAACTGTACATTTTAAAATTTGACTTAAAATTGATAAATGTCATTTGTTTTGTGCTTGTGACATAAATTGGACTGATTTGAATGATCTAGTTTCCGAGGATGAGCACTTTACCATACTGAGTACCTTACCCGACCATGCAAACGAAAGCTAGTATTATTCTAAATGAGAAATGAGAGCAAGTTGCTACCAAGTGATAACAGTAAGATAAGATTACGCATATTAACTTGACACAAATGCATTTATATTTTTATTTATTATTATAAAGATAAGGATTATTTGATTCAACAAAGAAACTAACATCCAAATTATCCATTGAAATCCTTTTAGTAATATGTATTGAATACAAATGTTGGTATTGCAATTCATATTGTATTGAATATCATAGGTATTGGTCATAATTCCATATTAAAATCACCAGAGCATAACTAATAATATCACAAATAAGTTCATTTCTAGCTAAATAAATAAACATTGTAGACAATCCACACAACACTTCCAGCCCCAAACTAAGCAGAGCTGTTACTATGGGAAACAGATAGCTGTAATTATTCTTCTTAAATTTAAAAGCTTAACTCTTGGCAGGTTTTGATGCAGTTTCCTTCCAATTAAGTCTTTCAAATGCCTCCTTGACTTCCTTATACAACATGACAGCGACCTTTTCTTTTAACTATGTATAGGCTGTAATTATTAAACCATCAAATTATTAGAAATATAATAATTGTTAATTTGTTATAGAGTAATTGGCTTAGTATTTTTTATTATTTTTCCATATTTTTCCATCGCCTATAACAAAGCATTGCCTAGGTCACGCACGTCAGGAACGTGCCCTACGATGCACTGCCCTGCGTCCATCAACTTGAGGTTTACAGATGTTTCGCCTCACATGCTTGTAATTACACCAGCACCCACACCCTTAGTAAGGAAATGACGCCTATTGATGTAGATTTTTCTCTGTCACCAGGTTATGTTGTGTACCCCAAGACTCGGGGGAGAAGGTGGATATCGTGGACTGGAACCTATCCTGCGACTGGCCAAATGAAGATCCGGAGTACCTACAGATGGAAACAGACCTGAATACAGTGTTAGATAATATACTCAAAAGTAAGTAATCTATTCTACCTTGCTGCCTAGTTATAGGACCTGGGTGGCGCAGCGAATGAGTAACCTTTTACTCGTCTGGGAGATGCGGGTTCGATAGCCGCGGCAAGACACAAAGGTTTGCTAAATAAATCGCAATTTACTTTTTGGTATGCCATGGTATATTAGGCTTCCTACAATTTAAATAAATAAATATTTATATTGTAATGGAATGGTAGTTTTTGACCTCGCGTGCGTTCAGCCGGCTGGCTCTCACGGTGAAGGAAAACATCATGAGATAGCCAGCATGTCGTAGAACCGTAGAAAAAGTCGTAGAAAGTTCGAACATGTGTCAAGTGCACGAAAAGAGCGTCTTTGAAGCAAAGCTTAAAATCTTTCTCTCACATTGCTTCGAAAGGACTAATGATACGACGAGAGAGAGACAGACAGCAGTCGCCAGCTTCACAGAGCTCGTAAAATAAGATCGAATACCTAGAACAAGTTTACACAGCACATCCAATTGACTAATGAAAAGCCTATTAAACTCGTCCACGGAATTGTCGATCATCGCGATCAAAACAAAGGAGGTACAGTCAGTACAAAGAAAATGAATACTAACTGAATCATGCTAGAAAATGCTAGTCGCACACCTAAACAAAATCAAAAATCTAAATCAAAAGTGTATTTATTCAGGAGAATCGCAAGGATCACTTTGAAACGTCTTAAAGCTAGGTGAGTCTAGGTGCCAGTTCCACGCGACCAAGCCTAGAAGAACAGGCAACAAACTACGGCTTGGTTTCTACTAATCTATAGCTGAATCTCTGAAAGATAAATAAAAGTAATAACTTTAGTCTAGCCTTAGTCAAAAACTTTATATCTTGCAAACGGATCTTGTATTCGACTTAAAAAATACGGCAGACTTGAAAACCTAGTCATATTTACTCGTACCCGAGTACAGCGAAGCAAATAGGATGGTTATGATTTTGAACATTATCTACATAATGTCTGTATTGTTACGGCGAAACTCTTCATTGATTATCTTGGAGGAATTTCTAATTCCTCCAAGTTGATTATAGCTAAAACTCTGTTTAAAGCGGGTGATTAGACGTACGAACTTAAAGCACGCGGTTTTTAAGATCGCCAACTTGCTCGGCTCGACGTTAGTGACACACGTGAAGCTTACTCACTTTGTATTGCGATGTCGTCGACAGAAGATGCTTTGTGTTATTTAGGAAATATTATATCGTATTACATTTATTACGAAAAAAATAGACGAAGTCGAACAGTGTGGGTAAAGAACTGGCTTACGAAAATAAAGCGTTTATCACATGTGAAATTAGTAAGGGAATTGATGAAGAGAAGGAAGGCTCGTGGCTCGTAGTGCTGCCACACGTACGAGCTACGAGCAAGATTTCAAACCGGTTGGATCGCCGGCGATTTTGCGCGGTAGTTTCAAAATACGCGTACTTACGGTGACACACAAGCGAAAAAGGTCGTCGAGCCATAAGTACGCCATAAGTACTTGCTCGTACGTCTATCACCCACTTTACTTGATAACACGGCAAACCAAACATCTACGCGTTACGCCATCGCCATCTTCCTCTCCCTCGACTAGTGATGTCATTCTTCGCTCGGTCCGAGTAAGGATGTCCTATTCCCAAAACTGCCTAACAGTTTGTTTTTTTTTTCTTTTATAACTTATAAACTACTTCTTAGAATTTGAAAAAATTAAATGAGGTATCGATGAAAGTGTCTTGGTTGTCCGCCGAAGAGTATGAACATTCTTCGCTGACTGTACGCAGTCGTGCACGATCGCTCCTAGCCGATCTAATGACATTCGACACGCATCATAAAGCCAGGACAAAGATCCTATTACTGAAGCTAGAGACTGGATCACCGAATCACCATACCCTTTATGACACACTGATTTCAAAAATATTCATGCTAGGGACATACAACCCACGACCTACGGCGCAGAAGGCAGAGCTACTACCAAATGAGTTGGAGTGGCCTGGCGATACTGGAACTTCACTGCTATTATTATTTTTATTTTGTGAAAGGATCATACAAAAGCCATAGTTAGGTAGGAACCAAGCCGTAGATTGTTGCCCGTTCTTCGAGGCTTGGTCGCGTGGAACTTGCACCTAGACTCACCTAGCTTTAAGACGTTTCAAAGTGATATTTGTGATATCACTGAATAAAGAAACATTTGACTTTGACTTTCATACATCTGCTAGTAACTCATAAAAAATACTGAATCTGAACCAGCACGTAGTACTTTTTACCTTGTGCTAGACTGCTAGCCTCCATCTAAAAGCCTGTGCCAGGCACTATAGCGTAAGGCATGAGTAATCACCAGTTGGCATCACCAGATGCATGGCAAAGGTTTACTTTAGCTAGCACTTCAAAATGTTCCAGCTAAACATTATTTGGCACTTTTATTTTGCGACTCGGACCCAAGCACTATTTCTGAATACGGACCTAAATCTATCGTAATAGGCCAGCAGCGGTAGGTACCGGTTTTACATTTATAATACTGACTGCGAGACAATTTATATTCTCATAGTTTCAGTCCCTATTTGACTAGACTAGAGTAAAATCAAGTATTTTACGTAGTCGGTTGGCATTTTTGTTAAAAATTTTATGTGTTCTTGCTGTTTTCTTATTTTATTTTCCCTGGAAAATCTAATTATATTCCAAAGAATGCCCTAGGACAAATTGTTGGTTGCGACAAATTAGTAGTTCTTCGGTCGACCTCTATGCATGTCCTGCCAACGAAGAGCAACTTCCTATCAAAGGAAGCAATTTTACGTATGTAAATGTAATACGTAGTGATCAATGATTGGCGTCTCAGCTCAGTTGTAGTAGCTCTGCTTTCTGCGCCGTAGGTCGTGGGTTCGATCCCCACCTAGGACAAATATTTATGTGGTGAAGATGTTTGTTCTCTGTCTGAGTGTTATATTGTGTTTCTAAGTAGGTATGGATTTACAAAGAAATTTATATAAGTATAAAATCAGCTTTCTGATTCCCGTAGTACAAGCTCTGCTTGGTTTGGGGCTATATTGTGTTGTGTGGATTGTCTACAATATTTTACAATATTTATAATAGTAACTGGTTGAAAAAGTCAATGCCTCGACTTTTCTATCAACACTATACATAGACCCTATTCAATGTCACGTAGGTTAGGTAATCATCCAATTACATTGAGACTAGCCTTAAACGTACCTCATATACTTTTAGATGCTGTACGTATGTGTATGTATGGTATACATAAATACGCACTAAAGGATATTGTAATGTGGCTTATCGACTGTGAAGGCTGACATGCGAATGGGAAGCTATTTACGTGAGAACAGGAAAAACATAGGAAATATAATACAGTATGTTAAATAATTATTTCTACATGCGTTTTATTCAAATGCAATGTATTTAAAAGGAAATAAGGGTCCTGAAGGTGGTGAAGTCTTCTTTCCAGGAAAACTTTAACCGAAACATTACAAACGATTCTAAAATAGCCCGAATGTTACACGCCTGGTGTTTTTTTTTGGTAAACATAAAACAAAAATTACGCGAAGGCGCAGAAACGACGTTTACGAAGCATTCAATGCGATGTCTAGATGTTGTCGTAGTGTTTCGTAATAACGTTAGAAGAAGCCCGGTGCTTTATATTAATTTTGCAGGAAATTATCAGTCTAGTTTTTTTTATATAGATAGCTAAGCATTTGGCTGCCATCACACCTGATGGAAAGTGAGGATGAAGCCTAAGATGGAGCATGCTTAGCCATAACCCACCTGTTCACTCTTGTCTTAAAAGTTCCCAAATTGTAACGTTCCGGAAATACTGACGGCGGAAGAGAGTCTGATCATAGCCCGTTGCACCAAAACACCACGCCATGAGTAATAGCAATTCCAAACGACTGAAAGAAATGCCAATACAGAGTACAAAGCTTGAGAAAATGGAGCACCGATCGCTCGCTAGTCTAAAGGCGCCACCTAAGAGAAATGTCACAAAACATCTAAATTAAGAATGCGGCACCATTTCCGCGTAGCTAGAATGTTTTACTACTATCATTCATGGAAATGTTCTCAAGGGAAGTAGAAAAAGTTTAACAGCTTTTCTAGCTTGTACATCTGTGATTCGAAAGAGATACCTACTCGCGATCGCCATAATGCTTGCTAATTGATAATTACACCGGAAGCAATCGAGGAGTGGTTAGTCGGGTTAGTTGTGTCGTTCTAGCGACATGCCTTATCCAGCTCACCCGGTACAGTCATCATCAAAGCTATGAAAGTAATGCACATTGTTAAAAACCTGATAGCTCCGAGGTTCTCATTCGTGCCGTTTCATGTTCTAAGAATACTCATTACTTCAGTCGGGGTAATGAAACGTAGTTGTTTGCTTTTAAGCGATTTTGTTAAAGATATTCGCTCTCCACGTCTTAAAGATCAGTGCCAATAGGATAAACACATCTTACCCTGATTGTACCTGGAATTATAGAATCTAGATTAGCACTACGTGGTTAGACTAGCATTAAAACTACCAAGTATCGTTAGTTAGTATTGGTTTCCTGCCATAAAATAACGCATAAACGACAAGCTGATTATAACTGTGATAAGCAAGTATTAAAGTATTTTCTAAGCAAGTTACTATCAGTATTTATCACATCATTCCCAATGTAAACTTCTCAAAGCACTGGCTCTCTTCGCCTACGTTCACCCACTACTGAGCATAGGCATCTTTAGCACGCCTCTCTTCCCGATCTTACGCAAATCGAATCCACTCACTCACCGTCGCCGGTCAAAGCAAGTACCCCCCAATAGCTCAAGAGTTATAAATCTACATACAATATCTCGGCCATGTTGCCGCAGAACAGACAATCGTTGGAGCAAACGAATACTAGCAAGCGTATTCTAAGACGCCCTACGGCAAGGTGGGGCGACGATCTGCGAAATGTAGCTGGCAAGCACTAGAGGAGACGAGCCGAAGACCGGGCTCAGTGGCGCGTCTTGGGAGAAACCTACGTCCAGCAGTGGACTGATATTGGTTGATGATGATACATTATCTTGATAAGGATGTAGGAATAACCCGTAATGGATGTACGATATATCGCACATCGTTGACGGAAGCAAATACTGTGAGATGTTTACACAGGCCCGCCGCGACACAGTCTACTATCGATGATTACGTCAACAGAGACTGGTACATGACGGATACTTAATGAAATTGGCACAATTTACTACTCTTTTCATGCCGCTTAGCCGATTTATTACATCAGTTTATAGCAGAAATGTTGCCAAGATTGTAACGAGCCTCTGAAGAGTAAATTGTTCTACTTTTTATCGTTATCAAACTGTATAAACTTCTACAATTTATAAGTCAGGCATATAATACTGACGTAATATGAATATTCGCATGCAACTAACACCCACGGATCGATTAGCATGCGAAACTTGCGTATAGCATTTCACTTTCTATGCTACAGGCAGCCTGAGATCCGACAGTGCCTACACCAATAATACAGTGGTCATATTTTATGGTATGCAGTTAGACGAGTATGAATGACCCCTAAACACCTCTTACAAATGAGTACATAGCCGGCTTTCAACTGACCAACAAAAAGCACCGTGTAAAATAACTTCTTGTTATTATACTTTTTATGGTAGCGTTTTTTATAGGTCGTCCATAAACCATCTTAATATTGATAGGACTTGGCTATCCAAGTCCTATCAATATTAAGATGGTTTTCAAATCAATGGTAGAATGATGATGATAGTAAATAAATATTATTATATGCAATGCAAAAGGTCAGCTCTGTTGCTTTGCAGGGCGCAGATGTAAATAGAACTGGACCGGTTGGCCAGGTGGATCAATATCTAGGCAAGTCTAAACTTAGCTGCGGAGTCAATGAAACTGATTATGTATTACACACTGTACCTACGCATAACACAAGTAAATGTGGATGTGGTGAATATTTTGCTTGCGCGGTAAAAGTTTTCAGAAGAAGAAAAATAAAGAACTAGTTTTACGTCACCAATTCCCAGATACTGTAGATTTCCCAACAGTATCAAGTATTATGGCCACATTTTAAAAGTTTCATTGGTTTGTATTCGATTAGAGCGAGGTATTAGTAGAATAGTAGAAAGCATAGACAGGAAGAGAGAAAGTTAGTCGAATTTCACCAATTTGAGTGTCATGTGCCATTAATTGCACTGGCACACAAACCCTTAAAATTGGAACACTGCAACCACTGTTTGGCGGCAGTATGATATGACAATAGTATTTCTGAGACAAATTCTTTCACAAAAGCTCTACTACTGCTTACAGGCGTGAATGCATAACCAAGTGAACCACTTTATCTAAAAGAACCTGCATTTTGTAAGCCCAGTCACGATTGCCTGTCAACCTGTCATACATAAACTAACATTGTAAAAGCAATCACTCAGTATCCTGTCTATCACCAGCATACGAATGCATATCCACCAGTTTTGGCACAAATTAACCCACTTCTATGCCGGCTGAGCGTTCCTTTGCAAACACGTTATAACACTTACTCGTACATGATAAATTAAAGTAAAAGAAAACCTTTCTTCAATTAGGATAAAGTTGATAGTATTTGTTTTTTAAGATGCGTTTTAAAGGTTTATTGAACTGCTTTTTCGGATCTTTTATTGCCTTGCTAATGGTTCATCTGTAGGTATTTCGTTTCGATCTTGGTAATTAATGTGCTATCGGAAGGAGAGTAAAGCATCGACAGAGGTCATTACTATTACATTTGATGAATCTATAATGAACTATTTATGTTGTATTCGTGTCGAATTATTTTGCGTGGGAGATAAGTATTTACTAGACTATTTGGTCTTGCATTGATAAAAAATAACACAATTTTGCAATAACATTATTAAAATAACGGTAGGGACCAAGCCGTAGTTGGTTACCTGTTTCTAGACTTGTTCGCGTGGAACTGGCACCTAACCTCACCTAACTTTAATACGTTTCAAAGTGATCCTTGTGATTCTACTGAATAAATACAAATTTGATTTGATGTGAAATGCCTATTATTCGTTTAAAAAAAGTATCTAATCCTCATCTTTTGTTGCAGGCGACTTCCTATCAATACCGGACAAGCACAAATTCGATTCTCGCACCTACGTCAAGCCTAAGAAGCGTGCACAGCGGCCCAGCATTCAATCCATCGTCGAAGTGTCTTCCAACCCCCCTTCCATGTCTCCCAACCCTTCTCTGAATCCTTACGCTAGCCTAAGCTCTTCCACGAACAAGTTTTTGACGTACAACAAGTATAACAACCCGCTGGGGGCGCTTAGTCCGATGCTGCGGCTGAAAACGTTCAATGTCGATGCTAACACGGAGAATAGTACCTCGGTCAAAGACTATGCAATGAAGCGCAGGAGTCTGATACAGGACGAGGATCCGCAGGTAAGGATATCCATCACCAGTCATAATATCCACCAGTTATCATGCTGCATTTTTTTAGCTAAAGTACTTCTTCTTCGTCGTGTCGATGTTTCCCATGATATTGTTTTCCCTATGTGCTTCGCCCACAAATGGGCCACATTAATAGCGTTTTCTGTGGCGTCAGTCAAATCCTTCAGCGTGCAGGTGTTAGGGCACTCTGGGCAAGACAGCAAATGAGGCATGGACTGTGGGACTCCGCAGATGCAGTCTGCGTGGTCGCTCAAGTACTGAAGTTGAATGAAATAAAACCGGCCAAGTGCGAGTCGGACTCGCGCACGAAGGGCTCCGCACCATTAACTATTTAAACGGCAAAAAACATTCATATTATACATCATAGGTAACAAAAACAATTATGATGAAATAGAACAACAACGTTGGTGGTAACCAAAATACGCATTTTCTCGTTAAAAATAAACGAAATACTGTCGGAATTTGACCATGACTGTGAACTTCGCACACACATAAAATAAAAATAAATAAAATAAATAAATAAATAAATATTCTGGACAATTCACACAACACAACCCAGCCCCAAACTAAGCAGAGCTTGTAATATGGGAACCAGATAGCTGATATAATACTTGAATACATTTTTTTTTTTTTGTAAATACATACTTAGAATACAATATAACACCCAGACAGAAAACAAACATTTATGTTCACCACACAAATATTTGTTCTCGGTGGGGATCGAACCCACGACCTACGGCGCAGAAGGCAGAGCTACTACCAACTGAGCTAGAGGCCAGTCAAAATATGATGTCATAACTAAGAAATCGTATGTTACACCAAGCTTATTGGATGTCTCTTTCATATACGCTTCAAGGCGAAGGCATAGAACTCAGGTAGTCTAGTGGGAGGCATCTGGTCCTAAAGTCGTGGGTTTCAATCCGGTCCTGCACCAAAATATTGCACTGGAAAAAATGATGTGCTCACAATTTGGTAAAGGAAAACATCGTGAAGAAACCTTTTTGTGTTATAAGTTCCTACCGTTTTTTTTATGATCCTTTTACAAACCAAAAATAAAATAATATAAGTTTAAAAAACTAGAGAAACTGACCTCATGGCCAAACTATTAAACTGATTTTGATGAAATTTCAATGGGACCAATCTGGAATTATAACTTTTCAGGTCAAAAAATATTTTTTCAAATCGTCTCATAAATGGCGAAATTATGCGCTAACAAACATAAAAAAACAGCTAAGCCGAAGTTGGTGCAGATTTCCAAATAAAAAAATGGTTTTCAAATCGGCAAAAAAAAGCCGAATTTAGAACCCTCCTCCTTTTTTATTTAAAGTCTGTTAAAAATGTAGTGATGTTCCAGTGTGGTGCCACTTTAGGTAAACTGATCAAGACAGATCTTCTCGGTCCAAAGATCTGTCTATGATATTATACCCGACTGATAGATGGATGCGGCTGTAGTGAAAGCAAATATTATTAATTCATAGTGAAAGTTCTCTCATTCTGAATTTTGGCTATACGATTGCTTTGATTGAATAAGATAGCCTAAATTATTAGCTCTCATAAAAGGTAAAATAAATGCTTTTCTAAAATAATTTATTCATGTCCTAATAAAAGATTTGTTTGACTCTGTCAGGATGTTAGAGGTGCTGGGCAAGCTTATTCTTCAAATCCTGTCCCACAGGCACTAAAGCGTCCCGTGAGTAGGGGCATGAGTAAACACCAGCTGGGCGGTTGTGTAATTATGTTGCAATCAAAATTTTGATACTAACAAATAAATTATACTAACAAAGAACATCGATCACTTATCTTGGTGCTATCATTTTATCGACCACTATCTATCTGTTGCCATACTAGTTTTACAAAGCGAAGTTCCTATTCGCTATCTCATGTTTATTACGTCGAAATACAGACTTTTTGCAATCGTTAAATTCGACATGAACAGCTTCAAGAAAAACGTTAAAAAACTCCTCCAGGGTAGACAACGCAACAACAGCACCCTTGGTGTTGTTGGTGTCAATGGGCAACGGTGACCGCTTACCATCAGGTGGGCCGTAAGCTCGTTTGTCTATCTTTTACATAAAAAAAAAATAGTTCTTGTCATGATGAGTTTTGTTTCAATAAATTTTTTATTGCAATCGAAGCTCAAAATAATGTCAAAACTGACAGATAGGACTACGTTTTTATTGGAACAAAAGATACGCGATCATCTCACAGTTGCTCTTGATGCTATATAAATCATCTATAATAGATGCAAAGGCCCGTTTGCTTCTTAAAGTCTGTTAAAGACTATTTTGTATTAAATGCTTTCTTTGTTTGACTGATTATTACTTGCCTTATTAGTCAGAGAAAGTAACTTAACATTACCAACTTCATTGTGCTATAAATCAGTACAGATTTGGAACAAAACAAACCAAATACAGGCATAGGACTGTGGGTGGGATTTCGGCCTCGCATGTACAAATAAAACTCAAATCAATTTGATCTGTTTTGAAAGGGGCCTTTGCCTTTTGCTAAATTTACTTTTGAATAAGGGGCCTAAGTTCAGTTAGATTGATACATATTTTATTATTCTGCTAGATGATTAAAATAATATTTGAAATAAGGTATAATGGCCTTATTTCTAAGAGCGATCTCTTTCAGGCAAACTTCGTTTGCTTGTTAAAAAACGAACTAATATTTTAACCCTAAAAATAGCTCTTCTAAAACTTGAAATACCTACTCAGAACTCAGAAATACTACAGTTTTTTGTTTCTAGAATATTTTTATCCAGCGATCCGCCCCTGCTTCGCACGGGTGGAAAAATGACACCCGTGCAAAGCCGGGGCAGTAGTAAATAGGTTTTGTTACGTAGGATTACGTAGCTTTCTAATGGTGAAATATATTTTTAAATTGGTTCATTAGTTTCATACAAACTCCTCTTTCAATTATTAGTGTAGCAGAGTGTCATTTCTAAGATTGGTTTAGATTGATTGTTGTAGCTACAAAATTAGCACGATCCAATTATTCAATAAATAGGTAGTACTGTTTTGTATTTTTTTTTTCCTAGACTTATTCGTTGAATTACATAATGGTCTGGCTAGACAATTCCATCCCTACAAAAACTGGAATTAAATCTCTATTTCCCGACCGCAGTTCTTTAAACTAGGTACTCGAGTTAATTTATTGTTCTAAATTCTAATCTTTTTTGAGCAATGCAGTCTTACAGTAAAACACTCACAGCAATAGAATTAAAACCTTATTGGTATGACGATAGATTCTATTTTCCGTTACATTCACATCAGCTAGAGTAGCGGTTAGTTACAAAACAAACCGTGCCTAAGTTACGAGACATTACAAACGTTTAGCGAAATAAACGTTTTATTTATGTAACACAAAAATTTGTACAGTTGATAACAATTTAGTGCTGTAATTATGGTTAGTTTATTCTATTTATTGATTTATAAAAACCTTATTATGAATTAAACACTGATTCACTCGTACTATTACAATTTAAATGCCCAATGAGCATCGCAAACTGGTCTAAAATTGAGATTGTGTAGTCCAGAGAGGAACTAATTTTCAATTTACACTTTTGTACGTTTTTAACCAACTTCAAATAAAAAATGAGGAGGTTCTCAATTCAGTTGTTTTTTATGTTTGTTAAAGCATAACTTCGTAATTTATGGACCGTTAGAGAATAATCTCTTTTTATTTGGAAGGTCCAATATAAGTTCCTCCAGATTGGTCCAATATAAGTTTCATCAAATCAGCTTAGCCGTTTTATATTAATTGTTTGTTTTTAATGTTTGTTATTGCATAATTTAGTAATTTATTTTTTTCTTTTTAGGGCGCACTGGTTGTTCCTCGATTGTTTAACTTTATTTACTTGTTATTTGGTTACAGTTGGAAGAAATGGACGCGACCTTAGCATCGGAGGCTTCAGGGCGTCTGTCTATGGACCAGACGCCGTCAAAGCCTATCAAAATAGACCTCTCACAGCCAGCTCACAATATACACAATACGTTCAACAAGTATGTATTTATTTATTACTATTCTACTTACATTCTTTTGTGATAACCGGAGTTTTTAGTTAAAGGCCATATGACTATATTATGATAGAAGACGTGGTCGCTAACCATTGACCTCATGCAAAGTCACGCTACGAGCTATGGAAAGAGCTATGCTGGGAGTTTCACTACGTGATAGAATCAGAAATCAGATATCCGTAGAAGAACTAAGGTCACCAACATAGTTCGTAGAATTAGTAAGTTGAAGTGGCGATGGGCAGGTAGCTCGAAGAAGAACCTTTGGGGAATAAAGGTTCTCGACCACGAACCGGAAGACAAAACGTAGGGATGACCCACCAGATGAACCGACGACATTATTAAGGTCGCGGGAAGTCGGTAAATGAAAAGGGCTCAGAAACGTTCTTCCTGGAAATGTGTAGGGGAGGCCTATGTCCATCAGTGGACTTCTTCAGGCTGATGGTGATGAGGATAATTCAAATAATAATTATCCTCATCAACAAAGCCTTGCTACGACTACTATGGTTATAATTATGATGCATCACGCACCTGAATAAACTTTATTAGAATCACTTTTGTTTTAACTAAAGGTGAAACATTCACCTACCTACCTAACATGTATGTATAACTTTATAACCCCCTAGACCAAGTAAGTAATAAGTATTAATTATTAGTTGTAAGTATTTCGTATTTTCATTTGTTTATTTTGTGTTAAACTTTGTTACTATTTTATTTTTGTATTTTCTATAGGTATTTATAACATACCTACTACCTTATACTAATTATTTTGCTTTGTCTAGTTGTATATTTTGCGCGCGCTGTGGCGTCCTGTAATAAGAGAGACACAACGCACTAATTACTATACATTTAAGATTGTTTATTTATTTGTGATTTCTCTGTTGGATTCCCTAAATAAATAAAATAAAATAAAAATAAACAATGCCACACTCAAACGAAAACATTATCAAATGAAGAAGACATAAACAGCCTCAACATCACCAGACTTTATCACTTTCTCTGTAACTTAATTACCAAAGATGACTTTACTTAGCTTGCACAGACAAAAAGCCGTCCTAACAAAATACATGAAGCATGATTACGTTCTTTTTACCCCACATTACATAAAAGTGATTGCAGTTTACTTTCAAAATGCTAATTGCAATAGAATGCTCAGTAAGTGAATTTAAGAAGTATTCTTCTGATGTTGAAGATTTGTCTCTTGCCAGTATAGGTCGGTGCAACTTGTGTGTGCATTTATTTTTATTAAAATGATTATTAATGGCAGTTCTTGTGGTGTTACCGTTGCTTGTGGACTTTTTAATAGGTATGTGTTTTACTAATAATAACGGAAATAATTGCGAAAGTATTTATTGTGAGTCAACCACGAAATTACTGGCACGTGATAAGTAACGCAAGGCAGTGCATCGTAGGGCACGTTTCTGATGTGCGAGACCTATGAAGCAATGCTTTGTTATAGGCGATGGTTACCACTTAACATTAGGTGGGCCATATGCTTGTTCCATCTGCTAGTTGTATCAAAAAATACGACTATGAAAGTAAAATAACGGTTGGTCAGAATTTCACGAAATTAAGAATACAAAATGAATGGAATACCATTGGAAATATTTTTATTTGACTAATAACATTACTTAGAGCTTGTGAAATAGGCTTCTTCTTCCTGCCCTTATCCCACTTTATGGGGGTCGGCACAACATGTTCTCCTCTTCCATTCTCCTCTATCAGCCGTCATCTCTGTAATATGTATGTATGTAGTAATATGTATTCTATTAGTAGGTCTTTAGTTTTAAGTAAATATTTCTCTCTTCTCTTGTCATAAAGCACTAACCCACTCCACATAACACAATGGTTAACTGGAAGAAAATGCTAATTAGCATTAAGTTCGCCTATTTACTATTCTTTGTGCAATAAAGTGTTTTCTAATATAATCTAATCTCTGTATTCACATTCGTAATACCATGTTGTAGGGGTTTTGGCTTTTTGTGTTTTACGACCGGCCGCCTGCCTGACGTCAACACTCTTTGTGAAATAGGCAAATATAATAAAAAAATCTCCAAAGTATCCGATTTTTTTGTGGTTTGTACAAAATGTTGTTACCTTGCCCGCAGAGGTCTAACAAACATAATGAACGAGCGCGGCAGTTTAAACATGTACCAGAGCGGCGAATCTCTCATGCGGATGTCGCCACCAAGCCTCGTGTCTTCCCTGATGATGGAGAGCTCCGGGAACTTCAACCCTGAGTCCCTGGAGGGGCGGAGATCTATGCCGTCACATAGAGACTCAGGTATTACCAATAGCAAAATATCCTCATTCAGATTTGTTTTTTTTTCCGGGCGTTCACTATCCAATATGCTTTTTAGAGCCAAACGGCAAAAACGGAGCCCTTATAGATTCGTCATGTCTGTCCGTCCGTATGTCACACAGTCATTTTTTTCCGAAACTATTAGAGCTATACTGTTGAAACTTGTTAAGTAAATGTGTTCTGTGAACCGCATTAAGATTTTCACACAAAAATAGAAAAAAAAAAAACAATATAATATTAGCCCGTACTTAGAACGGAAACTCAAAAAAAAAATCATCCAATCCATGCGTGTGGGATATTTATGAATAGGTCTTCTACGGAACCCTTCATGGGCGAGTCCGACTCGCACTTGGCCGCTTTTTATGTCACTTAAATTAGTACTAACAAATTCTAAATACTTCCAGGGTTACCAATGTCAGGTCGGGATAGCATTGATCCTATGATGACCAGCATGACGCTTTCAATCCTCGACGAAAAAGACATGAGCACAAGTTTTCTCTCCCAAACAACATACCCGGATAACGACAGTCTCATGGACTCTCTACCACCGAGCCTCGTCAGCTCAGTCAACTCTTCCTACGTAGTCAACTCATCTAAACCGAAAGAAGACTCCAATATCTTCAGTTCAGCGACCTTCACACATCTAGAACAATCTGAGAAGTTGCTCTCAGCCCGACCGCGGTGCCAACTATACAACAGTTTCAGGCGAGAAGGAAGCATAAAAAACTCTGAAAGCTATACAAAAGCTCGCGAAGAAGCGTGTCAAATAGACCCTGTCAAAGTTCTAAACGAAAATGGCGATAAGCCTAAAACCAACATGGCGGAAACCATTACCTTACATTTCGCTAACAACAAGTTCAGAAATGACGCTGAGAAAGAGAACTTTGAGCGAGACGACACATTTTACAAAGATATGGGACTAACAAAGCCGGAAGACGCAGGCAAAACTAGTTTGAATGTCACTTTAGGGAAACAGGAGTTGAATGAAATAATACAGGCGAGACAAAAGTTGTCTTTAGCGCGCAAAGGGTTGCCAAGCGAACCAGATAAACCGTTACCAAATCAAGTAGACACATCTCCCATCAAAACTATTCAACTCCCGAACCAGACTATAACGGTTCCCCGACAGAGCATGGAAAATGCATCGGAACTCCTTTCAAGAAGAAGAGCGTTGAACGGCTTTGATAAAGAAGAACCACCGACACGAGAAACACCTAAACGGAATGCTACGTTTAAAAAGTTGTCGCCAAAAGCTAGTGCTATGGACACAACAGTGGTTTATAAGATGGAGGAGCCTCAAGTTAATGATATTATTGATATCAATTCCGCTACTTTGAATCTTCTTGATAATGGGACTGACAGGACGCTGCAGCAAGAGGTATGTTTTCTCTTTCACATTGTAAAATAAGATCTACAGAAAGTTATACAACGTGTATCAAAATATGTGTACTATCCTGAAGGGGGGTGAATTTCCACCCCCCGGGGAACAACTTTTGTTCAACGACTTTTCGAACTTCGATTGGTATCTCTGAAAAAAACTGCAACGAAGTTTCAACATGAACAGCTGACTTTATACAAAGTGACAACCCTAAACTCAGCTACAGAGGTAGTAGGTAGTAGTAGTACACCTACAGAGGTAGTAGGTCAAGGGGTCAAGGGGTTACAAGGATAGGGTTGTCAATTTATTTAGGCATTATGAAATTAAATATTTTTGTATGGGAAACTGAAAATAGGAATTTTAAATTATCTCCCCCCCAAAACTGATCACCATTGTGGTCTGAAACCCCCCACCTTCGCATAGTACACATATTTAGATACACCTTGTAGATGATGGAATTTGGGAAAGATAGCAGACGCATACGAATGTTCTGTTCCTCTTTTCTCTGTTTATCTTCAAAGAATCGTGAGTTGGTATACTAAGAGATATTGAATTAGGAACCATGTCTTGGGGGGGCTCAAGCTGCCACGTGGTTTTCGTTCTTTCATTATTTTATGTGCAGAATGTAAGTTAAGTAAGTTAAGTTCATTTATTCATAACACGGTTACACGGTTACTATAAACAGTGATTCGGCTTTCAACGTCTAGATGGCGTTATAAAACGTACTATGAAAATATATGTCTGGATTGTCTTTAATCTGAACAGTTTACATGAGATTATTCTGTCCTTTATTTAATTTGTTTAAACCGTCAAACAGTTTTATAATGCTAAACATAGGAAATTAGAAATATGATAGTATGTTCACAACTTATCATTCACCTCTCTAACATTCCGCATACCACATTGAACCTTGTCCCTACAACATACGCTTCATTTCCCAGGAGTGGGGCTCCCAAGAGCGAGCGATGGTGGGCTCCAATGAAAGCACCGACACAGGCACGTTCAGCTCGTCCAGTCCACCCGACAGCGTACCAGAGAATGTGCCACAACATGACACTCGTAAGTATAGTAGGCAACAAATATTGCACATCAGCTAATAGGCGAATTTCAAATCCCGCTCTACTTACTTATTTTTTTCCGGTTCGTCTAGAGAGCACTGGTGGTCTAGTGGTAGTGGCCCCGCCTTCCGATCCGAAGGTCGTGGGTTCAAATCCACTCGTGAACCAATGAGTTTTTCTGTCGAAAAATGTATGTGCACTATGCCAGTACTCTCAAAACGGTGAAGGAAAACATCGTGAGAAAACCGGCGTGTTGTAGGACCTAAAAAAGTTCGAGCAACACGTCTCAAGGGTCACGCAAAAAGGGGCGCAAAGTTCGTCTACCACTTACATAGTCGAACATCGGGATATGCTGAAAACCAGCCCTGTGCATCAACTATGTATGTTGCACAGAATTAGTGCTGAGCCTACTCCTATTGTCAAACTGTTAAATTTATATAATGTGTTTTCTTTTCATGTGTCGTGTCTTTATTTGGCAATAAACATTTTTGTATTGTATTGTAATTTCGGATTCATAGAGCCTAGTGTGCGTCAGAAAGAGTCAGCGCTTTGCAAAGTCGAAAAGTCAATGTGCAATATTTATTGCCTACAACCGTACATCGCCTCACTTCTTGTCGTATCATTACTTTCTTCGAACCTTCGTAAGATAGTTGTAATAAATAAATATTGTGGACGATCCACACAACACTATCTAGCTCCAAATTAAGCAGAGCTTGTACTATGGGTACCAGATAGCTGATATAATAATGTACTTACTAAAAAACGGTAGGAACCAAGCCGTAGTTTGTTGACTGTTGTTCTAGTCTCATCTATGTCTATTAGAAAACAGAATAAGCTCATATTATCACTATCTCACCACTGCCTCTGTCCCACAGGTCCACAAGTGTCTTCCACGCCGCTGATGTCACTACGAAAAGGCGGGACAAACGACCTCCTAAACCTACACGCAACAATATCGCCCATCTACGATATGATCGACGATAAGTCCTACACACTCACAAAGGCGTCCAGTTCTAACTCTCCTATGGAACGGACGTACGATATGCACAATACCACTGTTATAAATAGTGCTACGATGGTGAAAAAATCTTCAGCGAAACGGGACATCTTGGTTCCTAAAGCCAGTCCGGAGAGACGACTACCACCAACGCGAATGCGATCCCCCAGTTGTGGAAGAGTACCGCCTGCTTCTACAGGTTAGTTTACACCTCTATACAGGGTTATTCATTATTAGCGACACAAACTGACAGGGCCTAATTATTGGGTCGGGAATATTTGTTTGGCCGAAGCAATTGAATTCCTAAACTGAAAGTTTTTGTATCAAAATATTATTTTCTTTACGACATATTGCAAAATTATTGCCACGGAGAACCGGACGATAACCTATCGTCGCCACCCAGGCGGTGACTAAACGCAGAGTGTCGCTCGCGGCGCGCGGGCGCGGATCAAAGGTCAAAAAAAGTCAGGCGGCTCGCCTTTGATTAGAAATGGTCTTTTAGATGTAACAACGCGTGATTCGGAAAGATAATCTACATAGATTTTCATGTGATTTTCGTAACAAAACTTAAAAAAATCATTTCATATATATTAATATTTTATTTGTTGAACCTAATTTATTTGTAGCTAATAATGAATAACCCTGTATACAGGGTTATTCATTATTAACTGCAAATACTCAGGAATTAGGTTCAACAAATAGAATAAAAAATATTTATGAAATTATTTTTATAAAATTTGATCAAAATTTTTTTCAAGTTTTTGTATCAAAATTTTATTTTTATTAATTTCTTTACGGCTATTGCATAATTATTGCCATGGAGAACAGGACGATGACCCACCCAGGCGGTGACTGAACGCAGAGTGTCACTCACGGCGCGCGGGCGCGGATCAAAGGTCAAAATAGGTCAGGCGCCAATGATTCCTTTATCGATTTTCTCGGGATTTTCATAACAAAACTTAAAAAAAATCATTTCATAAATATTTTTTATTTTATTTGTTGAACCTAATTCCTGAGTATTTGCAGCTAATAATGAATAACCCTGTATATAAATATAAGGATACTAGCTGACACCCGCGACTTCGTCCGCGTGGTTAGTATAAAGTCATAGTTTGAGTTCGTTTAAAAGAAACTATTTTATGGTGGAGAGCGGACAACTATTGATATGTTTTCACTGTTTTTTGCTTATATTTAGAGAGTTATTTTTCGTGAATTTGCCTTAGTGGCTAAGTTGGGTTATGTATGCGTTGGTTTTACATGACCAAGTTCTGGTTACCTTAGTTTTGAGTTTGCATTCAAAACTATATAAAGTGTGTTCGAAAGATGGTAACTGCTGTTGTAGCCGATTTTTTTCAGCTGTGTTTAGTTTTGGTATGATAGGTGCTTCCCGCGATTTTGTCTTGGTGGTTATCATCGGTTTTTTTGTAAACATTTGTGTGTATTAAAACCAGGTGACAAATGCTGCGGTAGCTGAATTTTTTTAAATGTTTTTTTGCGTATTTTGTAAAGCTCTTTTTCGTGATTTTGTTTAAGTGGCTAATTTGGGCTATCGTATTCGTTGGTGTATAATTGAATCTTGTTTTTTTAGTTTGATATGATCAAATGCAAGTTACCATCGTTCTGAGCTTGTACTTTAGAGTGTATTTGAATTTGAAGGTGAGTGCTGTTGCAGCCGTTTTTTTTCAGCGGTGTTTAGTTTAAGTATGATAGATGATTCCCGCGATTTTGTCTTGGTGGTTATCATCGGTTTTTTTGTAAACATTTGTGTGTATTAAAACCTGGTGACAAATGCTGCGGTAGCTGAAAATTTTTTAATGTTTTTTTTTGCGTATTTTGTAAAGCTATTTTTTGTGATTTTATGTTATATTAGTGGCTTATTTGGGGTTTCGTATGCATGTTGGTGTATAATCGAATCTGAATTTATAATTTGACATGACCAACTGCTGGTTACCATAGTTTTGAGCATGTACTTTAGAGTGTATTTGAATTTGAAGGCGAGTGCTGTTGTAGCCGATTTCTTTCAGAGGTGTTTAGTTTAAGTTTGATAGATAATTCCCGCAATTTTGTCTAAGTGGTTATCTTTGGTTTTATTGTAAACCTTTGTGTGTATTCAAACCTGGTGACAGATGCTGCGGCTTATTTGGGGTTTCGTATGCATGTTGGTGTATAATCGAATCTGAATTTTTAATTTGACATGACCAACTGCTGGTTACCATAGTTTTGAGCATGTACTTTAGAGTGTATTTGAATTTGAAGGCGAGTTCTGTTGTAGCTGTTTTTTTTCAGCGGTGTTTAGTTTAAGTATGATAGATGATTCCCGCAATTTTTTCTTGGTGGTTATCATCGGTTTTTTTGTAAACATTTGTGTGTATTAAAACCTGGTGACAAATGCTGCGGTAGCAGAAAATTTTTTAACGTTTTTTTTTGCGTATTTTGTAAAGCTATTTTTTGTGATTTTATGTTATATTAGTGGCTAATTTTGGGTTTCGTATGCGTGTTGGTGTATAATCGAATAATTTTTTTTAATTTGACTTGACCAACTGCTGGTTACCATAGTTTTGAGCATGTACTTTAGAGTGTATTTGAATTTGAAGGCGAGTGCTGTTGTAGCCAATTTTTTTCAGCGGTGTTTAGTTTAAGTATGATAGATGATTCCCGCGATTTGTCTTGATGGTTATCATCGGTTTTTTTGTAAACCTTTGTGTGTATTCAAACCTGGTGACAGATGCTGCGGCAGCTGAAAAATTTTAAATGGTTTTTTTTGCGTATTTTGTAAAGCAATTTCTTGTGATTTTATGTTATATTAGTGGCTAATTTAGGCTGTGCGTTGATTTTTCTTTAAACCATTTTTCCCCTTTTTCTCCTCTTCGGGAAATAATTTTCCGATTTCCTTTCTTAGTACACCTTTACGTTATAAGAGGAACATACCCTCCAAGTTTCATGCTTCTAGGACTAACGGTTTAGGCTGTGCGTTGATTGTCAGTCAGTCAGTCAGTCAGTCAGTCAGTCAGTCAGTAACGAAAGAGTTTTATATATTTAGATTAGTGGCTAATTTAGGGTTTCGTCTGCGTGTTGGTGTATAATCGAATCAGATTTTTTTAATTTGACATGACCAGCTGGTTACCATAGTTTTGAGCATGTACTTTAGCCGTTTTTTGAAGCGGTGCGGTGTTTAGTTTCGGTACGATAGGTGTTTTCCGCGATTTTGTCTTAGTGGTTACGGTGGGGTTAATGTAAACTTTTGTGTGTATTCAAATTTGGTGACAGATGCTGCGGTAGCATTTTTTTTTTTACTGTTTTTTTGCGTATTTTGTAAAGCAATTTTTTGTGAATTTTCATGAAACTTTTTTCCTTTTTTTTCTTCTGTTAGGAAAATAATTTTCCAATTTTCTTTCTTAATGCACCTTTGCTCTATAAGAGCAACACATCTTCCAAGTTTCATGCTTCTAGGACTAATGGTTTAGGCTGTGCGTTGATTTTTCTTTAAACCATTTTTCCCCTTTTTCTCCTCTTCGGGAAATAGTTTTCCAATTTCCTTTCTTAGTACACCTCTACGTTATAAGAGGAACATACCCTCCAAGTTTCATGCTTCTAGGACTAACGGTTTAGGCTGTGCGTTGATTGTCAGTCAGTCAGTCAGTCAGTCAGTAACGAAAGAGTTTTATATATTTAGATAAGGATTAAATTAGCCTGAGTGTTATACCATATATTTGCTTTTAGCGTTGTTTTTTAATCACTGCAGCTATGCCAAGCTTACTGTGATCGCCACATGCGTTCATAGTTCACCGCTAAGCTCTGCAGCTATTATAGAAGGAGTTTTGTAGGTTTCAAACTAAGTCGGTAACAAAAACAATATTTTAGATTCAATCTTGTAGAAAAACAATTATTTGAATCAGTCGAAGAAACTTTTTGATTCTGAGTCTGAGTTGCGCTTGCTATCTCACAGGCGAGTCACGCACGAGAGTTCGAAAACCACCCGTTAGGGGCGCTTATCGTTACATCAATCCCCATACAAAACGGGTTCGTTTTAGCACTTTTTAAATTAAGGCGATTGATATGCATAATTATATGAAAGAAATGGGTATTTATCGCTATTACCCGGAAAATAAATCGGGAAATAAAAATAGGTAAGGTAATCGCGATAAATACCCATTTCTTCCTTATAACTACGGGTTCGTTTTATACACAAAAAAGGTTTTTTACGCAATTTAAAAATGCTTATATTTATCCAATAACTCGTTTCTAACATGACGAGTGTCGTCAGCGGGACACGTATCTTCTGTTGCAATCAAATTCAATCGTCAGTTTTAACATGTTTTTGAGCTTCGATTGCATTATGAAACGAATATGAATTGCAATCCTTGCTTTTCAGACACAAGATTTTATTTGTATTCGTTTTTATTGCAATCGAACCTCATAATCATGTAAAAACTGAGGATTGCAACAAGCATTTGATTGAAACAAAAGATACGTGATCACCCCACAGGTTTGTTCGCTTACTAATATGATAACTACAATAATATTTCCAGTGTCTTACGCTACGATGGCGCCACCATCAGCCATGCTTCGGAAAACGAGCTTGCCCACCTCCAAACTAAGGCAGTACAGTTCACATAGAGAGCTTAGCAGAATACCCGGTAACTAACTAGCTTTTTACGCTTTTTTTTTATGTCCTAGCACAAAAAAATGTACACAGAAAAGACACTCTTCGTTAATGTAATGGTTGGTATTTTTCCGCACTATACTCGTTAGAGACTGCAGTAGAAAATACGTGTTGAGTTTTGTCCATGCAAACTTCAATTCCCGCTGCACCCCTTTTGGGGTTGAATTCACAAAAATCTCTTCTAATCCCCGTCTGCAAAAGCAATGTTTGAGTCTGAGTGGAGCCTCAAGCATAGATGTTTGACAATTCAATAGAGAACTGTCAAACAATATTCGGCCACTAAAATAACGGTCTTGACATCCCGAGATAACGCTCGTCCCATCTTTGGATATGTATCTCTTGTGCGTCTGACATAGACAGTCCGGTTCCACCCCGTCTCTCGGCGCGTTACAGCGCAAACTATAATTAATGTGTTGATTTAACATTCCAGGGGGTCCCCCGGCGACGATCCGTGACGCGCCGGTCGGGCGTAGCATGCTGCGTCGTAATGTTTACGCATCGAACCCGGCGCTCAGTCCCACCGCGTCCGCGCCGCTACACCACTTAGCCATGCCAGCCGAGACACAGGTATACCTGGCATTTCAAGGGAATCATAATCATTTGTTCTCAGGATTGTACAGGTATTTTTGAAGACCTATCTATAGATAATCCACACAAACCCTTACGGGGTTTGATGAAAAAAAATGTTTGAGTTTCAGTTTGGGACACCCAAAATTTATTGTTTATTTTCTATTTTGAAAATCTTAATGCGGTGTACAGAATTCGTCTACATACCAAGTTTAAACAGTATAGTTCTTATAGTTTCGGAAAAAAGTGGCTGTGACATACAGACGGACAGTCAGACAAACATGACGAATCCATAAGGGTTCTTGCCATTTGGGTATGGAACCCTAAAAATGGTAGAAACCAAGTCGTAGTTTGCTGCCTGTTCTTCTAGGTTTGGTCGCGTGGAACTGGCACCTAGACTCACCTAACTCTTAACACGTTTCAAAGTGATCCTTGTAATACTATTAAATAAATACATATTTGGCTTAACTTTTACTTTATTTACCGCAGAAAGTGGAAGATAAGCCAGCGCGACCCGTTCTCACGAATCCTCCAGCGCTGATACGGCAAGGAACTGAGACTCTACGCAGAGAGCGACCGCAAAGCCAACTGGTGGCACCTAGAGATGTAAGTTGTTTAATTATATGGAAAAAAAAGGTATTTATCGCGATTACCTTTATTATTTCCCTTCTAATTATGCAAGTTGTCTTATACCATTCCTATATTGAATGTTGTTTTATAGTCACGAACGATCTTTGTGCCTTTGAAACAGTTTGTCGTTGTCTGTCTCACTCAAGCTTGTTACAAACGAAAGTGCGTAACAGAGACGCAGATAGTAAAGAGTCACAAAGATCCAGTTGTTTTGATAGTACAGTCGCATGCACTAAAACGGCTTCATATATCCTGTGAATAAAATTGATAAATTATTTCATAAAAAATATGAACCTGTCATATTGCAAGCGACTGAACCGCCCAATGTTTTTGTCGATTTTTTAATCGTTTGGTCTGCTTGCTTAACGTGTTGTTTTGTGTTTTAGTTTAAATTACAATCAATCCCTGATCAATGGTAAAAGTATAATTTAAAATTTTCCCTTTCAAATAATTATTTAATGTCACATGTCTAAAAAACCTTGAAACACTCGTGACACATCTAGTCTGTTATTAACTAAAACTTGATTTGGTTCTAAAATTATATTATAATTACCAATTTAGTAAGAACCATGCAACTGTAAAAAAACTGCTTGTGCAATTCAGTTTCATTATAAAATCCATTGTGACATGGTGTTGGTTTTGTAATATTCGTGTTGGTTTGCCACACAGACATAGATTGAACTGGATACCGCAAATTGCTCTATTACGTGCCACTATTTATCCCTCAAGTGAGTGCAGTACACTCAGTCGTACTATTTTTTATTTATTTTTAGCTCTATAGTGCACAAATAATTAAAACTATACTTATGTAAAACCGGAAGCAAATACTACAAGCATTTTCTGACTCCCAAACCTTAGAGATAGAATAGAATATAACTTTATTGTACACCAAAGATAAAGGTTACAAAACTATAATACTTAAAACAACTAGAGGTACAATAAGTGGTCTTATCGCTAAGAGCGATCTCTTCCAGGAAAAGGTCGCTGTCATGTCGTTTAAGGAAGTCAAGAAGAAAGATTTGATTGGAGAAAACTGCATCAAAACCCCGACAAGAGCTAGGCTCTTAAATTTAACAAGGAGAAGAATAGTTTCATACAATTTTAAAGCACTTACCTACTGTATCTCACGTGCCCTATATTACGCACGCTGCTAAATTCAGTTAGGTGACTTTATCGCACAAAAATATGGCACAATATGACGCCCTTGCGTTATCTAGTTCAGTCTATTGGTCTCAGTACCCAAAGCCCCAGTGCATTTACAACATTTCGTTACCGAATGTTGTTTACGTTTCGCCTACGTGTCTCTCTCTTTTGCATGGCAAAATGATGAGACAACAACTCTAACTACGTAACGTATTTTTGCTGTCGCATCTTTTCTCCATAACATTTGGTAACGAAATGTGGTAGCAAAACTCCGACTTCGGGTACAGCATACGTACCTTATCGTGCTTAATACAATACAGGTACGAGAAAACGGACGGGACGGGTACATTATGTACGGTTGTAGCCAATACATTGCACACCGGCTTTTCTGCTTTCGTAGAGTGCTATCTCTTTCTGACGCACACTACGCTCTATAAAGCCGAAATTAGCCGATGTGTATATTTGTTGCCTACTACTATACATTCGAGTACCGTCCTAGCTATTATCCCGTAACGTATACTATGATCATTATTTTTATGAACAACGCGATATTTGCCATGATTTAATTTTGTTAGTTTTGACTCCTGATATTTCGGCACAGTTGCATGCACCATGCTCAATGTTCTAGGCTTGGTCGCGTGGAACTGGCACCTAGACTCACCCTAGCTTTAGGACGTTTCAGAAGTGATCCTTGTGATACTACTGACTTAATACATTTTTGACTTTGATTTATACTGAAGACTACAAGTAAAAGAAATGTTATTGGCAGACAAATCGATTTACCTCTCGCACTCTTTTATTGGTTTCGACACTACTATTAGTTCCATTTTCACTTTTTACTCGATTTCGACAAAAAACACTAACGGTAGCGGGACGCGTCATTGATGCCACCCTTTTCGGCTATTTGTGTTAACACATATAACTGGGTTCCAGCAAATTAAATCATGTAAATATCCCGTTGTTCATAAAAATAGTGTTAAAAACCATAATAGTTTCAAAAGTTATGTGTGCTAAAATCATTTGTGGTTTGTCATGTGTCTAACTTCATGTCATGTAACTGTGCGGTGTAGCTGCGAGCGAGTGGTGTGCCAATGCCGACTGCGATGCGAAACAACTATCTTCCAGTGAGTTACAACCTTGTAATGTGGTAACAATGATGGTTCACTTCACTAACATCACAGTAGTCTAGAAAAATACAGTACAGTAGTAGTAGTAATCAGTAGTCTAGAACTAATATCGGTCCGCTTCTACTATATTGCAACACCCTTACAGGGTAAATTATGTATTGATTCATAAAAATAGTCCTAGTGGTAATATTAAATTTACATGCATATGCAATAAATAAACTGAATAAAGAAGTCAAGTCGCAATTTTACTCGAATAGTTTGAACAATTTCGCCTACGTTTCGTTCTCTTTTGTATGTAGAAAAGATAAGACAACAATAATATGTTACGAAGAAACGATTGAAACGAGTTGTTGTATCATCATTTCTCCATACAAAAGAGGGAGACACGTAGGCGAAATTGTTCAAACTGATCGAGTAAAACTCAGACTAGAGGTACTGTAGTTGTAGTTTTTCGATGAGTCGAGTAAAAATAAATAGTTGAATGTTTAACAATTCAAGAATACCTATTATGCTATATATGTCGGTGTAACGCAACCAAGCTTAAAAGAACTGGAAAAAAGTTGTTAGTAACTTACATAACCTTCTAATGGCGTAGTCTCGGTAGAAATGCTTTGTGTTTGGTGTTGTGTTTGAATTGGATTTATTTGCATGCTATCTCATCTATAATAATACTATCTCGCTTTAAAATATACTTGCCATTCATTACTTCTAAATATGTTTAAAACACACATGCTAACAGAAAGCTTTATATCCTGCTGTAGTCAATTGTTGTACTTTCCCCCCAAGAGTTGTACTTTCATTTTTGGTCGTCTGTATTGCGATCTCGTATCCATAAATAACTGCGGATAGTGCTTCTTACTAGAGCATAGAGTATGTATAATAAATAAAAATTAATAATATTCGACCTTTGATCAAATTATTTGACCTTTGATCAAATCATTTGACCTTTGATCATATCATTTGACATTTGATCAAATTATTTAACCTTTGATCAAATTATTCGACCGTTGCTCTTTTAAAGTAAAAATATAACCTTTTAGAAGCGAATAAGAGTTAGCCTTCAGCTTTAGAAACTTCTAGTTCACAAGTAGATAGTATACTCACAATTATAATTGTTATTTAACATTAACAATGGTTTCAATTTGCAGCCACCTTCGACGAGGCCGTATTCTATAGCGGGAGCTTCACAACTCAGGGTCACCAGGCCAGCGTCAAGTCACGTACAAAAACCAACGCCAGGTAAAATCTATTTAATGCATCTATTCGAGATTCTGATTTATGTTCAACTGGCCTCTCAGCGCAGTTGGTAGTAGCTCTGCCTTCTGCGCCGTAGGTCGTGGGTTCGATCCCCACCGAGAACAAATATTTGCGTGGTGAACACAGATGTTTGTTCTCTGTCTGGGTGTTCTATTGTATTCTAAGTATGTATTTAAAACAAAATTATATAAGTATTATAACAGCTATCTGGTTCCCATAGTACAAGCTCTGCTTAAATTGGGGTTAGATACTGTTGTGTGAATTGTCCACAATATTTTTTTTTATGTTTTAATTTTTAACTTAATAAAAAAACTGACAATAAAGTAAATATTAGGATCCGATGGAGCGGCGGTCAACGCAGCCTTGTAACAAGGGGAAGGTAGCGGGTTCAATAAAAATCTTTGTGATATTCCAGTACAAAATCAATAATGAAATTTTTAGACAGATCATTCTTAATTGTTTAACACAGAAATAAGTATGAGACTGAAAAATAAAGAATTAGGCTAAACAATGAGCAACCTTATGGCTGAGAGCGATCTCTTCCAGGCAACATTGGCTTGGAAATAATTAACGAATAGAAGGCGATGCGGTACTTAGAATACAATATAACACCCGGACAGAGAACAAACGTCAGTGCTCACCACACAAATATTTGTTCTCGGGATCGAACCCACGAACAATGGTGCAGAAAGTTGAGGAATACAATCACAATTCTCAACATAAATGCATTGTTTCAGTAGCAGTGGTAGAACAACCGCGACCGGCGTCAAGCAACGAGCCCCGGCTATCCGGTCTGCCGAGGCCTTCCAGGTTACCCGCGCCACGACGTGCCCTCAGGTAACCTTAACCTTTCGACACACTGGTTCACCACCACTAGTTTGTTAATTGCCCTGACTTTCTGAGTAAAAACTTTTGAACGTTTCTAGATATCTGTTCAATCTAAACGTGTCATCAGCCTGAAGAAGTCAACTGCTGGGCATAAGCCTCTCCTTTTGTTTCCAGAATGAACGATTCTGAGCCTTCTTCATCCACTAACTTCCATCAATCATAAAAATGTCGTGGGTCCATTGTTCCAGAGTATTGGATTTATACATGTACTAGCGGCCCCTCGCCCCGTTCCTGTTACTTTCTCGGGATAAAAAGTATCTTATGTGCTATTCCAGACTATAATCTATCTGTGCCAAATTTCTTCCAGATACGATTAGCCGTTCTGGCGTTATTGAGTAACAAACATCCATCCATCATCCATCCGTCCATCCATCCATCCATCCATCCATCCAACCATCCATTCAAACTTTCGCTTTTTCCTGATCACTACAATCTGGGGCTCTTCAAGGCAAGAGTGAATAGGTTTCTTCTAGTCTAGACAATTCTGCTTTATCGTCGCTTTGTCGTCGGTGGTATTGTGGCCAAAGGATGGTCTATCTAAAGTTAAAAAGAAAAAGAAGTAAAACGATTTTGTGTATTCCACAGACCACCATCAGTATACTCCGTGGCACCAACAGGCGACGCAGAGAACTACTGACATTTGTCCTGCTGTGTCCGACTACTGGATCGCAGCCGTAGCCCCAACTAACCAACTAAATTGTAGTTGATGACTGCTAACCAGACTGATGTCTTTGACAATGTGCATAGTGTTCCGTTTTTATACGATTTTAATGCGAAATCAAGTTGTGTTCAGAGTTTAAAAAATTCTAGATGAGATTTTCAATATATTTAAACCATTACACGGGTATTTATCTAGAAACTTAAATATGTTTTATGATCGCGAAAGTTTACCCGTGTAATAGTTTAAAAAGTGAGATTTTCAATTGTATCACGGTAATTACGGTGACTACTTTTCATCAGGTGGCCTCAGGACCTAGGCCTCCACTTTAGGGAGATTATTTATTGTTTTATTTTACTTACATTGCCATTGTCTCGTAGGTCACGCACGTTAAGAATGTGTCCTACGTTACACTGGCCTGTGTCCATCAACATGAGACAAATAGGATTTTTGCCGGGAATATCATCTATGAGAGATAAGCCGCGGGCGGCAGCTAGATGACAATACAGTCAATTTCTATTAGCCTCGCTGAGGCGCCCTTATAATCCTTTCACCACACTGGGGGGCAATTCTAGACCAGTGACTTTTTTGTCACGGTAGATATATATCACAAGAACTGTCAAATTTATATAGACATGACATTTTCAATAGATATCGTATTCCAGCAATATCACTTTAGACATATAACGAGCGAAGGCCGTTAGATATGTGTCGAGTGGTGAGTAGTAGTCGACATTGACATCTCTAATATACTTTGGGTGACTTTGGGCTTTTTTTTTCTTTCGGTCCTTGGAGCAGGCTAGAGTACCAAGACCATACCACCTAGTCTTACTTTTTGATAAAAAGTCAATGATATTTACTTGTTTGTAGGGGATACAAGTTGGGAGCGAGAACGCGAATAATGCTTTCTCATAAACCTACAATAAGTGAGGAGTGATTGAATTTAGCTCGTACTTAGTAATTATTCAATGGCGCAGTTAGAAGAGCAGTCAATCAGACAGTCAACGTCTATACTTGTATCCAGGGTTCAAGCTTCGAGAGAAATATTCTTTTTGCATTGAATGGCCATCTAGTTGTTAACCTTTGAATTAAAAATTCAAGTCATCAGAGTCCTTCTCTTGAGTGTAATGATCCTGACAATGACATTAACTACAACACTTCATAGACAACTGACCATAGATTAAAAACAACAAAGTTTACAGTTTTATGGTACATAACGTTCCGTGTGTTTCCGGAATTAATTATTGTAACTAACATTTTGTGCGAAAAGTCCATTGATTACTATCTAATGAAAATGAATCTATTATAAACAACAACAAGAACGCATTATAAACGCCGTTTAATAGGAAATGTGTTTATTTGAAGACAATAATAAAGTTAGTGCTATCGAACTATTCTATCGATAGAAACGGAACGTAGATAAACATGAACAACAACGGGATAGTCTGTGGAAGTTCTAAGAATGAACCTTCTTTCTGACATCTCTAAAGTAAAAGTCTAACGTAAAAGTCTAACGGTGGCTAGAATACGCATTTTAGCGCGGTTCGATATTATCTTCGACAAATTTGGTGATATGACACTGCTTTCGCGACATTTCAAATCTCTATTTCGAGCGTAAATCTCTAAAAGTCTAGAATTGGCCCCCTGGTTCAAGAAGAAGAAGAGTCAATTTCTATTTAAATTGATAATAATTAATGGGAACTCAAAGAACGGGATTAAATAATTAAAAGTGAGATTATATTAAGTCAGCTATCAGAGTTAGTGATAAAATATCCAGCACATCAATATTACCACAATGTAAATAAATTGTTTTAATATATATTTTTATTAATTTTAGCTTTGCTATTGAAAATAAACAGCGCATGGAAATATGGCACTTTTAAAAGTATATTGACAAATTTAGTAAAAGGATCGATCTAAAATATTTTTAAACTCTGAACGCAACAGTAAATAATTCTTATGATGGATGTAGTGATTTTTTTACTAAAATATCGACCAATTTTTATTAGATTTTTTTATTATTTCAAACTATGCTGAGACAATAAACTGATAAGATTTTGTACGTAGACCTTTTTAAACTCACCATTTTCGATAACGTTTTGTAACTTATATCATTCTCTATTGTGCACTTTGTATCGTGACTTTTTAAAGAACTATGTAGAATATTTCGACATTCAAAGTTTTCGTTCGAAAATTTTGCTTATGTCTTTCAAGATACTAGAAATCAACTTTTTTATCAATGAAAAGTTAACATTTCGATCATGCACTAGTTAATTCGTAAATGCTCTCTTATTATTGTCATCGTCATTCTAGCTCGAAATTTTTAAACTAAAACGATGGTTTGGTACAAAGACATACAAATTATGATATTATTCCTAATATGTTAACAAAATTAGCATAACGTGGATAAAGCTTTGTTCATAGTAATTTATTTCCATTTTATGTGTAAGATTTTGCATTTTTGTTTAGAGATTGTAATCATATAAGGAGGGACATATAATTTAATTGTTTTGTCTAATTAGATGTATAAAATTATATTGTATACTGTTTGTAATATAACTTTTATTCACACGGCTCATTTTTTAAAATGTACACATTAAAACCTTTTACCAAACAAAGATAACCTTGATATCGGTGAAGTAACTAATTATATTTAAGAAACGCACAAAGTTACTGTATATTTTAAAGTTAATATCCTGTAAATTATGTAAATTTATTCGCTTTAAATCCTGTAATTTTGGAAATTCTTACGCTTTAAAATTACATATCACCTTGTAGCATTCATTGTTAGTTTTTTCTAACATTGCATACATTGTTATGCCACTATTGTATCCAATAAAAATTGTACAACAATACTAAATAATAAAATAACTTCAACAATCAACAAAACACGACGAACATCTAGTAATAATTGCCATAGCTGTAAAATAATTTGACATCGATGAAACAATTTTGCACTTCAAAATCGTTAATACGAATTGTAATCAATGCTTTTGTGAATATTGGTTTTAATGGTGGATAAAATACTGTATCAATGTGATATTCACTTCATACGTCCTAACTACAGTGCTACCAACTTATCTGTTCAGTTGACCATAGCTAATATCGATTTTTTTTTTCAATTTACATTTTCTTCCATAATTTGAGCAGATTATGTTGGTGGCACTGTAGTTTAGCGTAACAGCTTCGGGAACAGGAGTGTACTGTGTGTGTAGTCGGAGTTTTACTACCACATTTCGTCTACCAAATGTTGTTCTCGTGTGAGCACGTGTCTCTCTCTTTTTAATTGAAAATTGATGAGACAACAACTGGTTTCGATCGATTATAGAGAGAGACAAATAGGCGAAACGAAAACAACATTTCGTGATGAAATGTTGTGAATGAAGCGGGACTTGCCCATATGGGCTATTTGAAAATCGTTTTTAATTTCACTATCTTTTGGATAAGGGTCAAAAATCAAAATAACGAAAGCTATCAATATGAAATCTTACAGAAGTGGAAGTAAAATAATTTATAACGATTGCTTGCTATTCTTATTGAGGTTAGTTTCACCATGCTCTGTTAGTTACTAAAAAAAGATTAACAGGCCGTTAAATCTAACCTTAGATGTCAAAATGGACGCGTCTTATAATAATTGACGCAAGATTATATTTAAACGCCCGTTAATCCTTTGTTAGACTAACTGAGCATGGTGAAATCTTATTCATACCAAAGGATGGTGAAACGAGTCTTAAAATTATTGTAATGGACAACGCGTCTTATAATAATTGACGCAAGATTATATTTAAACGCCCGTTAATCCTTTGTTAGACTAACTGAGCATGGTGAAATCTTATTCATACCAAAGGATGGTGAAACGAGTCTTAAAATTATTGTAATGGACATCGATTTTTTCCGGCCAAGTTACAGTATTACTCAAAAAGCTTTTTAAAATGAGCTATGCCTATATCCTACGCCGGCCATAAAGTAACAGAGAATGTAGTAAGTATATTTTGTAAACACAAAACAGTGGTGACAACGATCTTTGTGGTTCTTGAAGATCTTTCTATCTTCTCTTCTCTTCTCTTCTTTTCCATCATCTCTCTCAAGCTCTTTACTACAGTACATGCGCAAACGCAGAATCACTAAGCCTAGCCACAAAGATCCGTAGAGACTACTGAACCTATGTGTACAGATGTTAAGTTTTGCTAAATCTAATGTATATTTTTTATTTCGCCCGTTTAGGCCACTATTCATTAACACCTAAACTGCAAACGAGCACTGTCAAAAATAAGTTAAACGGTCTGTTATTGTATTGGTGTATTCTAGCCTTTGTTATACAGTTAACAGATAAGTGTGGACATAATATCCTATACTCATGATAATGTACTGAAATGTTTGTGTTCACTTTTGTCGTTGACTGTACGTTCACGGTGCATGTGCGGTTAGTTTGGATACGTCGTGCCTTATTTAGGTATAGTTTAAGGGATTTTGTTTCCATTTTCTAATAAAATTATGTATTTACATAAAGTAGTTTTACTGTATCACTGCCTTCTTTCGCCCCATGAGTTAACCCATTCAATGCCACTAGATTTTTTTTTGTTTTCATTATGGCCCACTACTTTTTTTAGTTTTTTTGGGTTTTAAATAAATGTTACCGACTAGATAATTACTCAAATAATTAAAAAATGTACTCAAATTAGAGAAAAAGCGATAACTCATATGTTGTGTTGGTGGCACACAGATAAAAAAGTTTTTAGGCAGATCCGGCAACGCAAGGTTTGTGTTTGTACAATGGTTGGTATTATGCAATATGATTTTATGAAAAGGAAAATAAATAATAAGTTCTATTATTTGAAAAGATGGTTTTATTAATTAATAATTATGGTACACCTTAAAACAATTTACAAGGCACAATGTCATAACTTGTAGTCTTTATAGTATAAATAGGGTGGCTAAAAGTATGTAAATCTCTTATTGAAACAATCAACAATAAAATTTAATTATTGATACGGCAGTCATGCAATACACCCATGAATTAACAGATATGTACAAAATTAAATTAATATTTATTTGTTTTGAACAACTCTCACTTATTTACAATTATCAGCATGTTGGTGCTTGCATAAAACCGTCCCAACGATTTTGATTCGTGTCTGCCACTGAACACACCATATGCGCTGAAATTGAAATACTTTCGTTTTAAAGGGAATCTGATTAAAAATATCTAATACACAGCAATAATTGTTAGTAATATACACTCACCTTTTTATTCAATGCATTGAATGAGCATTTATCTCGATTATTCAATTATTTTCGAAAGAAATCCGGAGCACGTTTTTCGTTCCAACAAAAACTATCGAGAAATGGCATTTTCTGTTTTGATACTGACAAACCATCTAAATTGACAAATGACAGTGACATTTCTCTATGGTTTTTCGTAAGATTTATTTGATTATTTTTGAACGTAGCCACAGAAAAAAAATATCTAAGTACAGATAGGCACAACACATATGGCGTGTTGCTGGCACTGGCCAAAGAACGTGTAAAACACGAGGGGTGTGTTGCCGGAGCTGAATGGGTTAAGAAAGTTTAGAGAAGTTGACACTCGATTAGCCCGCGGAATCAAACTGGCGAAAAAAATGGACTGGAAATAGATATTATCTACCGATCACAAACATGAATGTGGAAATAGAACTTGCATCGCGTTTAATACAAGTGCACATTTGTTTTTTTATTTAGTAAAGTCGAGTTTTATGTACATTTTCCGCCATCTGTCACTGTCACAGTTATCTTGCGCGGGGTCTAGCACAGAGCACCAAACACGCTTTTCTTTATTTCGTGGGGTCTAACCTCTGTATTTTTGGTTGAGTTGGTCGGAGTGGAAGGATAGATTTTATAAAATCAGTTCACTCGCATTAGAAAGTGGTAATGCTCTTGGATTAAGTCATTATTCACGCTAGTCATTAGATAATGTTACTTACGCTTGCGCTTTAAGGCGCATACGTCACTTATTTAATTGTAGGTATCTTACTTAGCATTGAAAAAAAACCGGCACGGTAGATATCCCCTTTGCTCTTTTTAGTACCAATGCCAAATACCTACTTACTCGCCTACTGAAAATCCTCGAGAGGAGTGATCCTTATAAAACTATACATATAGGGTGTTTTTAGGAAAAGGGTGGTGATGGCCAAGTCTGGAACCACGAGAGTATTAAGGAAAAAGTCGTGAAAGGAGTCATTCCTTTGATTTTTATGTAAACAATAAAAGCATATTTTTTTTAAATCGTTACTTACCTTAAAAGTTTGAATTGGAGTTGAGTTTTCTTTCGTGTTTGTAAAATAGTGAAAATTTGCTGTTTCCATACATTTATTTGTAAAGATTGACCCCTAGTAGCAACAGAATCCATTGGTTCAATAATACAGGGTGTAATTTTAATTAAAAATAATATTTTCTGCAATTCTGGACCAAGAATCAAACCCGCAACCACTCAAAAAGTCAAACGTAGTAGATGGAACGGTAAAGCATTAGCCTCCAAGTGGTTGGAATCATGGAATATGCCGCCAAACGTAGCTCATAATCCTGGAACACTGACTGATCAGTGCAGTCCGAAAAGGGCAAAGTAAAAGAATAACATATTATAGGCATCAAAAAGCAAGACTATGTATATAAAATATACTTGGCTAAAAATTCATCATTGGTTGTACTATGAATTATGCCTGTGTTCAATTATTATTAGTAATTTCTCTTTTAATCAAATGTAAAATGTTCCCATACCTTGCACATTTTCTGATTTGCAACTCATTTCGAACCATTTCGTGCAATACTAGCGCTCAACTGTCACTTTGAACTGACGTTTAGTGCATGTGTGTGTGCGAATGAAATCCGCACGTTACGTGAGTGAGTGTGCGAAGTCGTGAATGCTGTCTACGAGGAAATTTTGCGTTTTACCTTTTTATTTTTGTAGATAACCGAAACAGACGATGTGATTAATAATGTAATAACTCAAAGTGATAACAATTGTGATATGCCATCGTTATGGCCTCTAAAATACGCAGTGTTTGCATCCACTATGTGATTCCATGCAATAACTCGTCACTTCAGTTGTTTGTCAATGACGTCTGCGATTAGCGCAGCAAAAAGTGGAATTTTATTTTGATTGTGACAAGTAGTGCAAACGTAAAATATATGAATTGTGTTTACCAATGATTGTTCGTAAAATGGATGAGTGTCTTCAGTTTTGGAACCTTCTTTTACCAACGGGCGACAACAGAGCTGGCTCATGAAGAAAGGGTTAGTTTATCTGTTTATGTTTACCTACTTTATTTTGTAGTACACAAATTTATAGTACGCTAGTTACCATAGTAGGTAATGATCTAGATAAAGTTAAAACTGCTTTTGTGTATATAGGTTAGAAGTAGGTCTACAACAAAACAGTTTACAGTTATTTGTAAACCTAGGTTATGTGTGTAATAGGATCTTTTCAAGGGTTGTTCTGAGGTGAATTTGTGTACATAAGTAGTAGTATATTGAGGCTGGGATAATAATTTTCTTTTGTTACTTTCTCTTGCCATAATAGTGAAGGGGGCGACAGGGATGGCTATATTAATGTCATAATGAGAGAGAAAGAGATGGCGCTCTATAAGTTTTGTGGCTAGATATTTCACACATGAAAACTTTTGCACTTACTTTTTTATTAGATATAATCTTCTTACAATGTACCAATTAGGTACAATAACTTAAAGATAAGCACCTTACATAACTGAGCATATAGTTTAATATATTTTACAGATCCAGGGATATTTTTTTCATTCAGATCCCTATTATAAGGCTGTAATGCCTAGGATATTATTGAATAAATAGGCTTTTTCTTCACCTATACCTGGCAAACTCTCAATCAATCAAAATAGTCAATCTTCTTCATCGGGAAGACAGTCATTACATCACTCTTAATTTGTATACATAACAGGTCACCTGATTACCTAGGTACTTCAATAAAACAAGGGTTAGCTATTAGGTACCTGTTTCTATCCTAATTCACCACTGACATATTGTTAAAAAATAATGGTTCCAATAATTAATTGAGTACATCCTCGGAAATAATTTATTTATTTACTTACTAAAGTATTTACTTTAATTAAATAAAACTAGACTAGCATAGTTCCAGGATTAATCCTGGAACGTTTATATCTAATAAGGATAAGCAGAAGAAATTAGTGAACTGTTAGTTATTAAAGGTAGCTAAAACAAGAAAAATCTCTTTTAAATGTTTATCCTAACAATTATTTAACGTTATATCTCAATTATCGTAATAATAATCTGGTTATATATTAAGTTTTTGATGCTTTTGAACTAAGCATTCATTCCAACAACGTTACTTTTATGAATCACATTTCAAATTCAAATTTAAAAAATACGATCACTCTGAAACTTTAAGCAAACCTAGGTGAGTTTAGCTGCCAGTTGCTTGTGTCCAAGCCTAGAAAAAAGGCAACAAACTAGGGCTTGGTTCCTACCGTTTTTATGTATGATCCTTTTACAAAACAAAGTTTGACATACCTAGTTAAACTTGTAATCTGCAGGCCGATCATGTAACTTTTGTTGAAATAGTTTCAATCAAAATCTTATTGAAACTGTCAGTTTCGAATATGTTATTGCAAATTGACATTTTCAATAAGATTTTGATTGAAACCATTGCATCAAAAGTTAGGCCTGCTGATATGATGGTTGTCATTCTCAACTGTTGAATGTAGCTGTAGGGCCTACAGCTTAGAAGGGTCAACTGATTAACTTGTTCTTTACTGCCAGTCTTCTTCTTATCATGTTACTGATTCGTTAAAACTAAGTGTGGTGAAAGGATTTTAAGTGCGCCTCAATGAGGCTTCTTACGTGCACTTGACACATTTTTCGAACTTTATAGGTTCGTTGACATGCCGGTTTCTTCACAATGTTTTCCTTCACCGTTTTGAGAGCGCTGGCATACCTAGTGTGCATACATTCTTGGGCAGAAAAACTCATTGGTATATGACTGGATTTGAACCCACGACCTTAGGATCAGAAGGCAGGACCTCAACCACTAGGCCACCAGCATCCTACTGCTACGCTCACTGCCAGTTGGTAGTTATAACATAATAATATGGTCCAATCTTTAAAAAACCTTCCTTTTTTATGATGTAAAGCAGAAAAGCAAGTCTGGTGCTGTCAAGTGCTTTACACTAGTTCTATTCAAATTCACCAGTGACAAGTGACTTTCCCCACTGTTAAATAATGAAGGCTTAAACCAGTTTTTTCAACAAGTTGGCAACCTTGACCTTTCTCTGTCAATGTGTCAAGGGTTTTCTCTTCAAAAGGGAATTTGCCAAGCTGGTTTTTTTTTGTGACATAATGGAAAGGTTGCTTTTTTTATAATTCATGTAATTTACTGTGCAACTTTTGAAAGGGGCTGTTTTGTTGTTTACACAATTGGCGAACAAAATACTTGGCTTGAAGTTATCCAATAGTACAGAGTAAAACTTATTCAATAAAGTTACACTATATTATTTTGTGCTTATAATTTTTTATTTTATTTATGAGCCTTCTATGTCCCACTGCAGGGAAAAAGCCTCCCCCAATCCCTTACACTCTGTGCGGCTCAGCACAGGACCGCACAGAGTGGACTGTACTTGTCAAGCTCGTCTCACCATCTTGTTCTTGGTCTGCCTACAAAATGTATATGTGATGATAACTAATAGTACATTTGAGGAATTCCATGCATTGAAGGGTACATTTAGCTACCAATTCCAGTTCTAAATTTTAAAGCATGGTTGTTAAGCCACGATGGAGGCCTTCAGGCGGCTTAAAAATCTATGACCTCTCACTAAATAGCCCCTAGCTCACTTATAGCTCATACAAATATACACATAACATAGCTATTTTATTAGTAGTTACCACAAAGTTTATGGTCTTGTACTAAATGCCAGATAAGACAACATTCTTGTTGTATGATAGTCAAATGAATTTGATAATGAAATCTTAAATATTGATGGTTTGAGATTATTTGATACAGATAGTTAAGATAGTTTGACACAAATAAATAAACACTGCCAAATAGGTATCAAGTTCTAAAACTAAAAATAGACTTCATTTGCCCTCATAACAACAGTACCTTGACACATTTTAAAATGATGACTAAATTAATTAAATAGAGCTTGTAAGCAGCCAAAACATGTGCCTCTTGACTGGGTCATACCAAAAAATAAACAAGTAAATTTATTTCCTCGCTCAAAAGGTAAAAGGTTCCACTGCTTGGCAAAGGCCTCCCCTATTCCCTCCAGACATCGCGATCTTTGGCTAGCCAGCTCCGTTTTGGTACCGCGTCGCCTTCTCGCTGGGTCAGGATGCCAATCGTTGGCTATCTTTGCCCACAGGTCACCTGGCATACAGTAGACATGACCAGCTCAGTTTCACAGTTGTGTAATTTCCCAGTTTACCTTTGCCCAGCAGTGGGATTCGGAGGGCACATAGTAATAGGTAAAAGGTGGGCAGGTACTACATGTCTATTCTATTCTAATTCATATTCGAGTTGGGGGAATAAGGTCTGCACTGACGTCCTGCGATGGGGTGTACTGCATGTCTATAAGCAGACCAGGATTTAATTAACCAATTCAAAATTTAAGCAAAGGTACCTTACCTACTTTCTGACTGATCCATAGACTGTGCAAGTTGAAAGAAAATAGCTACAATTAAATAGAAGCCAGCTACACCCATTCAAAGTCACCACCAGTTAAACGCCACACAAACAAATGGTTTTATTAAAAGAGCCACACATGTGAGAGCTTAAGATGTTCAATAAACTTCTAGAAAACATTTCTGTTAGTTTAAAAGTAGGTTAGGTGGGTGTACAGATTACTTAGCGCTGTTTCTTAGTGTTTTTGTTGATTTCTTAGTTTGATCCTTTAGGTCTAACAATAACAGCTTTTATTATATATTTTAACTTCAAAATAAGTAATTTTTTACATAACAGTTTCCTAACAGTATATTTTGTCTTTTCATCATGTTATGAACTGTGTACTGTTTCTTATGCAAAATGTATGATGTACCAAATTTAACTTCAAGACACCTCTGACTACTCCTTCAGATATCCTTATAATGTCTTTGAGCAATAGTTATCTAAGTGATTATCTTAAATGAAGATTAATTTGTCAGTCTTTTCATTCCTTAATTTTCCAGTAAGTATCTTCTTCTTCCTGCCCATATCCCACTTTATACCATTCTCCTCTATCAGTCGTAATTTCTGTATTCACTTCTTTCTTATCCATGTCGTCTTTCACACGCTTCATCATCTTTTCTTTGGCCATTTTTCTTTCCAGTACCTAAGTACCAATCAAAGTTGGTGCTTATTGAACGAATCATTACTGAATGCGCACGGGTCTTTATCAGCTTTTACGATTGGTTTGCTCTAATTCTCGTCGAAAATCTTTGTTTTACTTGTCAAGTGACCACAAGAAATATTTTTAGGGTTCCGTAGCCAAATGGCAAAAACGGAACCCTTATAGATTCGTCATGTCTGTCTGTCTGTCTGTCTGTCTGTCTGTCTGTCCGTCCGTATGTCACAGCCTTTTTCTCCGAAACCGTAAGAGCTAGACTGATGAAACTTGGCGAGTAGATGTATTCTGTGAACCGCATTAAGTTTTTTACATAATAATAAAAAAAAAACTATAAATTTCGGGGGTCCCCATACTTGAAACTGAAACTCAAAAAATTTTTTTTCATCGAACCCATACGTGTGGGGTATCTATGAATAGGTCTTCAAAAATGATGTTGAGGTTTCTAATATCGTTTTTTTCTAACGTGAATAGTTTGCGCGAGAGACACTTCCAAAGTGGAAAAAAGTTGGTCCCCCCCCTCTAACTTCTAAAGTAAGAGAATGATAAAACTAAAAAAAATATATGTTATACATTACTTTGCAAACTTCCAACGATATTTGGTTTGAACGAAATCTAGTTAGTAGTTTTTTTTTTATACGTCATAAACCGTAAACCGCAATTTACCTTTCGACGAACTACAAAAACCTTTATATTATGTTACTTGATGTAACATAATATAAAGGTTTTTGTAGTTCCTCGTGCTACGGAACCCTTCATGGGCGAGTCCGACTCGCACTTGGCTGCTTTTTTTACGTAATAGTCGAGGCCTACAGGGATACTATACTAACCTACACCTATTGCTATTATTTATTTATTTATTATAGAAAATCCTTTTTTTACGTTCAGCGCCAAAAATACTGTGTTTCGGTTTGAAGGGGGTGCCGCTAAAATTACTGGCACGTGAGGCTGAACATTCTGTATGCCTCAAGTTGATGGACGCTGGGCAGTGCATCGTAGGGCACGTTCCTGACGTGCGTGACCTACGAGGCAATGCTTTGTTATAGGCGATGTTACCACTTAACACCAGGTGGGCCATCAGCTAGATGTATAAAAATTGGATGGATCGTTATCGGTTTTCATTCATCATTGCTGACAACCGTATTTTTTGGTACAAAAACTGGTCCCAGCCAGTACTGTTAGTGCCGACTAATCGACATAAATGTTGAACAGTGTTCTTCCTGATCGAAGCAACTTACCTTCCTCAGTGGCCGTGAAAGAAGCAGTAGCTTTAAGATAAGGCAGAGTAAACAGCAGAGCTGCACGCCAATTTGTGTTGCAAAAATTGAAAATTGGCTCTAACTACTTAAGGCAGATTGCATAACAGTTCGTGACTAAAAGCTCATCGGTAGTTAGGTACACGGTATTTCCAGACCACCCGGTTTTATTTGTTTTGTTGCTACAGAACCGGCACCTTGGTAACTTTTTGTTTCCCTGAGTGTAAAAAGCTTCTGAAATAAAGAGACAATAAAACATCTACAATAATTTTTTTTTGTTTATTTTTCATTCTCGAAGTACCTATAGGTATTTTTAAATTATACTGGGTATGGGACGGGAAAGTGGTTTTAGAACTTTCGCCTTATAACTGACTGAACCTACTTTTTCTTCGCTTTATTTTAATCTTCCATAGTTTTAATTTCTCTCCATCCAAAGGTCTGGAAGAATTAGCTTTTTAGCGATAAAGAGTTTATTTATCTAGGTCTGTCTATCTACTTCTCATTTTGATCAGCTTTCTTCCAAAGCAACCGTTTCTAAATTGGAATTCGAACACATTAACCTAATTTAAGTTGGTTTAAGGGCACATGAAGTCAGAGCCCTCAAGTCTACCACACCCTAATAGGGCATAAGATATTCTCCCGTGTCAATAAACTGTTAATGTAATGCTTATACTCATAACGATCTTGCGAAGAATAAATTACCTGTCCGCTTTTTCTTAGCAAATTGACATCCTGTTTGACCCCTCTGCCTGACTGGTAGGATCCCGACGTTATATTCCTTGATGCGTAGCTTTACTGAGTTCTTTGCAGTTCACATTACAATATGGACAGCAGATTAGACGTTAATGAGCTATTTATTGCTCATCCAACCGAACTATTTCGGTATTATCGTAGACTAATTGTTAAGTCCAAAACATATTAATAAAGAGTATCATTACGGAATGAGTATATCAGGGGAAGTAAAGTAGCACCAGTGACAGACAGATTGAGGAACTAACTATGTCATGACGAGGGATGAAACTTATGTGACCAGGAGAGCGAGAGTATGAATATGGATGAAGATATGAGAGCCAAAGAAAAGATGGATGAACCGTGTAAAAGATGACATAGCCTGAGTTAAATTACAGAGATGATGGCTGACAGAAGGAGAATGGAAGAGAAAAACATGGTTTTACCGATAAAGGATAAGGGCAGGAAGATGATGATAGTATCATTATCATAACCATGATTATCAGAATATGTGCCAAAATATCACAAAATGGAGGCAAAGAATCCGGAAAAAGTATCAGTTCATTCAGCTGAGCGTGAACGTTCGCGAAATCCGCAAATAATTGTAATAAACAGAAGCGGGGACCTGTTAGTTAATGTTTTGGCACGCGGCCCGCTACACGGCGCGGTATGGAATAAATAAGCTTAAAAATTGATCGATGCTTCGAGAAAAAAACTTAGTAAACTAAATCTTTCCCGTCCTATCTGACTCAAACGAGAAATTATAGTGAGCTTACGAGATTTTATCTTGTCCTGCTAGTAGACTAAACATATTTAAAGCGTGTTATTGTAGATTTTACCCAATTGTTTGTTTATTGTAGGAACAACGCTGTTCACACACAACATTGAAGTTCTGAAAAAAAATATTTATAAACTTAAAGGTAATGTTGGCATTATTGGACCAATATTATGTTGTGTTTTCGAAACCTAGTACGAAACACTGTAAAACATTTGAACGGAATATCGGAAGGGGAATCTTTGGCGCCCCAAACCGAGGGTAAGTCAAATTCTTGGATACGACATCAGAGGGGTTAAGACATGCCGGGGGGTAAATTAATTTGTTTCTCTTTACTATTATTAGTTTTAGTATGTCGCTCATTCTTAATTTTATCGTCTTTAGGATTTAAGAAGTGATTTATGCTTGATGTGCCAGCTAGCAATGCGGACAGTGATGGAAAAACAGATTCTAAATCACGGGTCTAATCCTTTGCTCTTTGCTATCATAGTTATATGAACTAGGAAAACATCTTGAGGAAATCGGATTAGTCAGCTCCGCTCGTATTGAACAAGTATTATACATCTGTTCCCTGTGGATAATACTGAGGGCAAGTTAAAGAAGTTGGGTAAGCAATAAGCATAGTCCATTTAAAGTGCCCGCACTAAGCGTTTCGTAAATAAGGGTATGAGTTATAAGTTGCACCTGGCAAGTAACTAGGTTTGTTTACATTCTGCTATCATAGTAAGAATAATTACCAAGCTCTGTTAATTAATTAGTGACTCGAACAAGCAAGGGTCAATCGTGATAATTACCAATGATGATATGAAACAAAGCCACATACGTTACACCCCTCCGTAGTAGTATAGAAGATCAGTGTGTGTTGCATTTTGCACGCATGCAACTATTTTTGTGAAAATTAGCAATGACTGAACGGAAGAACTGACTGAAGCTCTATTGACTGGTTGCAACCTAACATTTTCTGTTCGAAGATCAAAACCGCTTGAAGATACTTCAGGTGTTGTTTGACTGAAAAACAGCTTTCCCTTCTACTTGAACGTCTTCACACACGCGCTCGATCGTAGAGATAAAGCGAACGTGTTAGTATACGGAGCATGGCTCTAGATTGGTTTTGTGGCAATACTGATTTCAGTTTTATCAGGGCATTTGTTAATTAATTTTGAGACTGAAAATAAGGGTCACACGCACGCGACCGCATCCAAATACGTGACCAATGCGGTCGCATTATCTATTCAACCACAGGGGTTTTGACAGTCTGTTTAAGTGCTTTGGCATGCTTAGGGTGCAGGCTTTGACTTCTCTACGCGCTTTTGACGCATAGTACACGTGATACATTAACGAATAGGGCATGTTTCACGTCTAAAAGCTAGCGTAAATTCGCAGTCTGCTTTCAAATCTTTAAGCTCTTATATTCCATTCCTGTAAGTAAAGTTGATATTCTTAGCTCTGTAAACAAGCAGGCCGGTTAAAATATTGAATTCAAAGTGCGCTATTAATAACTGGGGCTTAATTAATGTTTGTGATTTTAAATAGCTCAATGAAGTCTAGCCGGAAGAAATATTATTTTAACAGCTTTTACCTTTTGTTTCGAGTCACTGGTTTCTTCCTGGTATTTTCAGGTTAGGATTAGCAATGAGATGGTCTCGAATTCATGCTTTACACACCACAGTCTTCATCCACCTAAGCCAGAATCTCTATAATCTATATCTGTGCAATCTTTCACCGCCCTGTGCCAACATAACTCCTTAGACACTGATGACATGTGTCTATGTAATGTTTAGCGTATTTATCAGAAATTCGAAGAACATCTGTAACCTGTACCTACCTACTTACCGAGTTGTTTTTCGTTTTGTTTCCGTAGTAGTAGTTGGTACTTAAATAGTCCACAGACAGCTGTTGATTTTGCAATGACGTCACAGTAATTATAAAAACACGCTATCAACTCGCCAATCTCCATCCAGGTGTTTGTCTAATAACCGCACGCCCCCTAGACTTGGCCGAAGAGGGTCATACAAACAAGTTCATGCAACCCTCCTTAACATGTGTCCTTTGCAACTGCTCCGTATTCTGTACGAGTTCACTACCCTTTGCGGTTGACATGACATGTGCTTCCTGTGAAAAATCTTATCAGATAAAATATCGTCTGCCTGGTATACCATTTCTAATTTCATCGATAATCTTTTACCAACTTATGTACACGACCTTTTATTCGTGTGCAAAGGCAGGCTTGTTTTTATAAACGAGTATTGAAAGTGGTTTACTAATACTAGGCAGGTAATGGATATTAACAAAAAGCTTTTCAACATGATCGTTAATTTGATAATCGAATAAAGGATATATTAATTAGATGGTGTATAAATCATCGTTACAAATTGTGCGAGTTGAACGAATTATTTTGGCAAAGCACTCAACAGCTTCTGGGACTAGCCGTCAAACCAATAATTCAGTTATTGTTCGCAACGGAACGATACCTCTCATCTTAGAAAATAGAACACGAACTATTATTACCTCCTCTCATCGTACAACGAAAACTATTTATATCCGCTTTGGATCCGAAATTGCATTCTATTTTTGGGGCCTACGAATCTTCGACGCCATGCCGCCTGTGGCCTGTGTCATTCTAAAACAGCTTCCAACGATACTTATGACCGACTTCAGAATTAATATAGGTCAAATACGGATGTAAAACGCATTGTGAGCATCGATTTAATGACTTATAGGGAAGCAATGAAAGAAGAAAACCTCTTATACTGACCTCAATTACCTTGGTATAAAGACTGGAAGATGATGGGTCTAATGTAGATTTAAAGCTCTTCTGTTTGGAGAACAGCGTGGGCGATCGTCAAACAGAAACTGAGCTGTTGCTTCTATCTAAACTAAACCATGTTCCACGGATACCTATCATTCTACGACAGTGTAACATCTGTCTACGTTACAGATTATTCTGTGACGCAAATCGTATAATTTTCGTTGTTGTATTTGAATGCGTTCATTATTCACTTTGGGTTGAGGGGAAGTGCCTGACCCCACGTTTACTCCCTGTTATTGATAGGAAATGTTTATTGAAAAGCTGACATAAGTTGTGTTATTTGAATCGTTTACTAAGAGTTATCATAATAACCAAGTTTATTGTCAGTTTGTTTTGGATTTGGCTCAAAAACATTAGAATTTGGTGTTCTAAAATAGAATCTTAAAACTTGTTAGTTAATTTGCGTATTTAATGTAGTTGATGTATCTTCCCAGGTGTATCAAGTTGCCTTTTTGTCAAAATAAACGTCGATTTAATGGACTGAGGTCTCCAATTACTAGCAGCTGGCCATCTGCCAGCGCCTTTTCAATTACATCCTTAGTCTTGTTTGATTGGTTTACTTTTCAATGTGGGTTTTAATTTATCTAGACACTGTTTGAGGTAACCTAACCTACCCATTTTTTCATCATCCTGAAGAATCATCTTTTGGTGGACATAATGCCTCCTCATATCATATTTGTTGTACTGATTACTGTTCTCATAATATACCTACCCGCCTACTTAGTAATTAGTACTTACTTATTTGTTTTAAACCGAAACCTACAATCATGCATGACTTGCTAATATGGCAAAATCTCACAATTAATTATGGGTAGGTAAAAAATTAGTAAATTTACGCGTCGACCTTGGTTTATGTCTACGTTATCACACATAATTCCAAACACTGCCTTATTAAATAGGTATGTATACCTCCTACATTTTAAGCGAATACTGATTGTTTACATTACGCTCTGGCTTTTATTGTTTCTTCTATAGATAAAACGAGTTTATACAGTGATTGATTTTATCGAGTACCTATATACCTACTATATGTACGATACATACTTACAGTCTATACAATCTTGTTATTTAAATTGCGACGAAGATTTTTCGCGCAAAAACCAAAGTAACGAATTTAAAACCATGAATTCTAATCAAGTAGGTTCCTCTTACTAGGTATATTACAGTTCAACTATTTGAAAGTTCTGAAATAAGATTTCGGAGCGTTATACCATGTTTTAGTTAAATCTTTATTTATGGAACAGTAGAGTTACTGGCTTTTAATATGTACCTTCTAAAAGTTGAATATGCAACTTACTTAATCGAATAATAAAAACTTATAAATGAACGATATAATAATACTAGTTATTTAGTATATTATATTCACGATAGTTCTTTTATCTTCCAGTTTAAGTTAAAACCCACATCTTTGATGATAAATTTCTTTTTTTTTTTCATTTATATTCTATCTTGATGTGAACTCATCAGATTATTAATACACTTCCGCACCGGTTGTACCTACCTTGATCAATATTCCAAATGCAAATTTTTCTAGGTCACTTATAAATATCAGTTCCAAGTTTCATGGAAATCCAGTCGTTAAATGTTATTTTCTTTCATTCTCCACTACTATCTGTCATCTTAGTACTCAGTAGGTATTCACTCCTTTTACATTATCATTGAACTTCCAAACTAAGCAGAGCTTGTATGATGCGAACCAGACTATAGATATAATACTTTTATATTTATATATGTAGGTATATTGTAAATACATACTCAGGATAAAATATAACACCCAGACAGAGGACAAACATCTGTATTCATCACACAAATATTTGTTCTCGGATGGGATCGGACCCACGGCATACGGCGCAGAAGGCAGGGCTACTACCAACTGAGCCAAAGCGCCGGTCAATATTGGTAGAGATGGTAAATGAACGTTTATTAAGTGATCTAAAAAGAACCAGTGTCACAACTACGTGAGCTACTGCATTTCGAGGTCTACCACACATGCATAATCAATCGTGGAGCCTTGACATAAATTCTTCAGGCCTCGTTCTTTATTATCGAAGCAACCCGGAAATTAAATTTCATACCAGTTCTTTGATAAATATCATGTGATGCACCTATCTACGACTTCTATTACCTTTGTAATTCGTATGTTTCCTCCTGCATTTGTTCCCAAACATCCCAAACTGTGCAGGAAACTGCCCTACGATAAAAATTAAAATTTGAAACAGTTTGTAGGTTCTATTTGCTTTACCCAGCTGTGGATGATAACATGGTTGTATGGTTTCTGTTCGGAAACCCATGGCTTAGTCAGCTGTGCACGTATTGACCATGTCTTTCCTATGGATTATGCTGACTGAGTCAGGATGGTAAAGGGCACCCAGGTACTAAAGCGTCCCGCAAGTAGAGCTTGAATAATCACCAGTTGCCCCGCAATATTAAATCATCTACAATAGATACAACAACCTGTTTGCTATAATTGTGTCATATCTTCTTCTTATCGAGTCATTGGTTCCTACAAACTAGTGTGGTGGGAGGATTTCACATGCTTTCGAACTTTTTAGACTCTACGACATGCTGGTTGTCTCACGATGTTTTCCTTCACAGTTTTAAGGTGCTGGCATAGTGTACATATTTTTTTCTACAGAAAAATTTACTGGTACACAAGTGATTTTGAACGACCTTAGAATCGGAAGGCGGTGGTTATAACTAGACCACCAGTGCTCCTCAATAAAATCACCACTAATGCTAGATACATCATTATACCACAAGCCTTTCTTGTTAATGTTCAGGAATTTGACCATTTAGGATGTTGGAACTGAGGAATGACTAAGAGTACACGAGTTGCTAAGTAGGTCGCTCGGGCACAGAATACGTAGCTGTTACTGCGGACTGTCCGAGTGTTATACGTTTCCATGTTCGCGTCACACCTATCTCCTTCATTTATAGATCCGCAATATTGTTCTGTTGCTAATATAGAAGTGGCTTAGCGAACAATACAATCATCTGACTGGCCTCTCAGCTCAGTTGGTAGTAGCTCTGCCTTCTGCGCCGTACGTCGCGGGCTCGATCCCCACCGAGAACAAATATTTGTGCGTTGAACACAGATGTTTGTTCTCTGACTGGGTGTTATATTGTAATCAAAGTACTTATGTATTTACAAAAAAAATGTTGGTAAGTATTATATTAGCTATAAGCTCTGCTTAATTTGGGGCTAGACAGTGTTGTGCGGATTAGCCACAATATTTATTTTATTATTATTTTTTATCTCGTTTACACATCATAGTCAACAAAATATCGTAGACACATTACTTAATTTATGGCGTTAGTCAAAGGTATGTAATTGTTATTTCATTTAAGTAGGTAACTTATTTACTTTTAAGCTCTATTGGTGCTCCAATTTTAAGTAACAAACTCAATTTAGTCACGATATGAAGCTATTATGTTGACGATTGTATCTGCCGTGTACCGTGTTATCGTAACGAGCCAGTGAAAGTAAATTCTTTTACTCTTCTTGTTTCGGCCTCCATCATTGGCTACTGGGTTTTTTAGACTGGTCTTTTCATCTTTTGTTCTTGTGCAGTGTTTTGTTAAAGTATGTACCTACCTACCTACCTGTTTATTCTGACACGCAGTTGTCCCTGAGGAATTAGAATTTTCATTTTATAGGTGAACGACCTAATTTAGCTTTTGACGTGCATTTCAATTTTACTTTAACTTTGAAAAGTTCTTCGCAGTTGAGTGATTTTATTAAAGTTCCCTTCTCACTATTTGAATAGGTAATAAGAAAATGTGCTGAACTGAACTAACAATCATAAGCACTATGTTTATTAATTAAATAATGTTTTAAAGATTAAACAAAGATTGTCGAAACATGCATGCCGACCATCAAGTATAAGCTTCGACCCTTTGATCCTTATTCAAGTTTTCGGATTGGTATGTCCCCGCGCTAACACCGCTACGTAATCCATTGTTACTAGCACCACTTATTTTATGTTCGAAACAATATGCTCCACTTACCTAGTTAATAATGCTTCAACGCGTCGTTTTAAATTTTCCTTCGTGCTTTGAAAAGTCTCGTCTCGTTTATTTTCTTTTAAATAGCTTGGGCTCGAAAAAGCGGATGTTTTGTGATTCGCTCTTGAAATAATGTGCTTTTAAAGATTATTCTACGAATTTTACGCTCTGGTTATATGTTTCTGTTCTGAGATGTGTTTTCATCGCTTCTTTCAAGAAATGCCGCCAGCTCTGCTTACGTCATGTCACGTCATACAAAGATATTTTTCTTTTTGGTAGAAGATTTCCTAAAATATATTACTACCGTGACTGTTGCTGCATACAACCTTGGTTTTTTTACTCAATGGCCAAACCAAACGAGGACAATTTTTTAAATCGTATACTAGTTCCGACCTCCTGAAGCCCAGATTGGGTTGTCTTGCTTGTCTTTAATAAATGAACAGAAAACTTGCACCGAAGAAGTTACCAGCTCCAGCTCAAAATGCTTCTCAACTTAAAAATTGCTCACAAAGTAAACTGCAGCACTTGCAACTTCCAACCCTCAACGCATATTAACGAGAAAGAAGCTGTTAACACTAACGCCTAATAAATTGCTCCATGGTTGTAAATAAATTATTTCCATCGCTCGTCGCCGTAGATTTATCGCTGCAAGCTTGAATTAATAGTTTCAGGAAGTCTGTCCCGCAGCCCCGAGGCTCTGACACGCGTTTACTATGACACCACGTCCTAAAATAGGCCATAAACAAGAATTTGTCAAACATCTGCTGTAGGGTCACATTTTTTTAGAAAGCGGATTGTCAGCGCTTGGTTCTTGCATCAGCTTTGTGTACCAACACGAACTCCGGCATAATTTGATCGTGACGAAATCTTAAAAGTAATACAGCATAGGAAGGAATCTATAGGTTAAGAACTCTGTCTTTGTCTTTCTTCACCTCACCTGATTCTTTAACCATGTAGTTCGAAGGCGTAAAATTAAGAAAGTTAAGTTTAGATGTCTCAAAAGCTCTGATCAAATTTTCTGACCTTAATGTGAGCAGCTGCTTGCTTGCCGTTGATAATAAACATTCTGAGGTCAGTGACATTCTGGTTAACACCTGAATGCGTCCCTAGGGACAGTTTATGGATGACAGTGACGAGTGATGAGGCGCTTTTAATAGAGGAAGCCGTTTTATTGAAGTGTTATGAAGTTTGTTTATTCTTGCGGCGATGCCGTGAGTCTAGCGCCTCCAGCAATGTGGGGAGGCCCGTGTATTGAACGGAAACGCGATCAAGCGGCGAAACCGGATCTCATTGTGTTGTGTAATGTGTAGTGATGGGCAATCATTGGTGATCACTGATCAGTATTGTCGGTGCTATTCCTACTAACTTCAGCATGAAACTCTTTTAAGATATCAGATTACGAAAGCTTTGTTATAATAGCCGGAAAATTGGTTGATATCTGTATTAAAGCTAACCGCAAGTATAACGTCAATGTTCTGAAATTCACTACGTATTCGGACGCGCGTTCACCGAGTTTAACTTGTTTTCCGGACACTAACTAGACAACTTTAGTTAAGCATAATCGAGCAACAGAGCAGTCCAGTCATAACTTTGTTTAATACCATCATGTTTGCAGGGCATAGTCGTCGAAATCTATAATGAAATCAAATCGAAAGTTATTTATTTTTATGCGACACAGCGCAGCAACTGCGCTACTAATAAAATAAGCTATAATAGCTGATTACCAGTTTTTATGTCATTATCTCTTTGTAAATGATCCTTGTGTAATATATGTGTAATTTTCTGGCATTAAATAAATAATTTGATTGATTGATTACTCTCCTCAACTTGTCAGTGTTTTAGTTCAGGCTAATAAACTCGAATAGAACCGACGCTATTGAATGAAACCCTGCAATATTTTTCCACCAACTGACCCTTCAAACTTGGTCAGTGTTCTCGGCATCCGATAGTTTTCTCCATCACCTTCCAATGAATAGGATTACATTTCTAAAGCAAGACGGATATAGGCATTGCAAAAAGTTGCACGACCACATGCTGCCTATCCACCTAGTTTTGCGGAGAAAGTGAAAGGTCGTGCTCCTTCTTCTGAGTTCGCTGCACGGCCATATACAAATGCTCATCTCACTGGTTACTAGGTGCTGTGTTCGGATGTATTTCTAATTTGTACGCCTTAACCTTTGCGTGTCACTGTAATCTATTAGGCACATTCAAAGTGGTTATGGAATATGTGGAACTGATGCAATTAATTACTTGATGAATTATGTGATAGAACGTGTTACAACGTTGTCACTCATTGTATCTTTGATTTTATTCTCCATAGTAAAAGTTAATGAATAATTACAAAAGCAATGATGGTTTCATTTCCCGTGCAACCGGCTTGCTCTATCTAAACACTTTAGTAGTAACTAAGCAAAGCAAACAGTTGATTGATTCATTGCATTAATTATTTTATTGTATACATCTTAATTATTAAAACAACCCGTGATAATGATCTCATTTGAATTATATGAGGGTGGTATTAAGTAGTTGTAGTTAAATGACGTCATCTGGGAGCTAGCTGGATACAGTGGCGCAGGACCGGAAAGATTGACGTGCTCAAGAGTAGGTTTATACTCTATATTCTATACCCAGCAGTGGATGAATATGGACTGATTAGATAGATCAAATCAGGACTTCCTTGGACTGTGTGATTTGTGGTACACTAGAGGTATAGCAACTTGTTCACCTACAAAGTCGCTGGTCGGAACGGAAGTAGTGGAAAGGATAACCAGATAATCCCCATAAATTGACATCATTATAGCCATATCGCATAAACCCGTGCCTGTACTTGTACGGTTCATGTTACGTTCTCATAGAACCACAAACATTTAAACTATCTCGTTTTTAATATTAGTAGAATAAAATGATAGCCACTAAATAGGAAAATTGATTTCCAACTAACGCTATGACGAATGCCAAACAGCTTAATATTACCTTTTAATATTAGTAGAATAAAGGGGGAGACTTCGGCGCATGTAAAGATCAGACGATCAGATAGCACATAGCAGACGTTTTAGAGACAGGCCAGGTCAGGAGTACCCTAAACCGACGAGCATGTATGAAGATTGTTAAGCGAGTGAATGCTGCGAAAGATGTATGTCAGGATCGTAGCAAGTAGAAAGCCGTGTTCTCTGCCTACCCCCATGGGAATATGGCGATTTTATGCATGTATGTATGATAGCGCAAGAACATTTTCCTAAAAGATGCGTTAGCAAAATCATCAAAACCTCTTTATTTTCTACTAAATTATATTAAACAAGTACCTAAGTGGTTAATATTATTATGATAAAATATTATTAGATTTAAAATGTTTAATTATTGTTATTGTGATTTATTTTGATTGTTATTTGATTTTAGTTGCCGATTTGAGTACGTTGATTGATATCAATCATTTAGCAATATGAATTGATTTATGTTGTAGTGTCTAAAAATCATTTTATATTTTTAGAAACCAAATAAGCTTGCTCTAGTAATTTTAAATTGAATTTCTGGAATTATGTTCGTTAAAAAGTTAGTTGTTGTATTGTTTGCCCAGTCACCTATAAATACAGCAAACGGCTGAGAAATATTCATTCCACTGCGAACTACCATAAGGATAACACCTCCAATAAAAACGAATGTTCAAACGAAACTCTGGTGTTTTCATGATGGACCCTGGAAACTCTTACATGTAGGTATGTACTTAAAAAAATGGATACCTAACCTACCAACTCAAGCCAAACAGCATGTTACCTTTCAACGTCACTAACTAAGCAGAATAATAAAATTATTTTTGATAATCTCACTGATCTACATTTTTAGTAGGTCGCGATATATTTATTGCTACTATGTACTGAATTATTTCGAGAACCCGCTGGGTTAAACGGATTAAAAACTAATTTCGTAAACCAAGCCGCTTTGTAAACCGCTAGTTTTTCTAGTATTTTTATCTTTCTTTACTGTTTTATCTCTTTTTATATTTTGCTCGGGAACATTTTGGGTGTTATATTGAAATTTATGTTGTTGTTTTTAAGCTGTGAGAGTTGAATGTGTATTACTTACCGTGTTAAAAATTTAGAATCTACGAGTAAATTGCTGAGATTTAACTCGATCGACAGAAAATAAATGTATGAGGCTTTAGACACAAAAATATAACTTATCTAGAAATAACTTTTATACCAAAATCCTAAACCTATTATAAAATACAACTAATTTGAACTAAACTTACTGCATGTTAGATATTCAGTAAAAATACTTAGTAGGTAAAGCTTTAGGTACCCCCTCATTCATATTGCCATAAACTTTTTAGTCTCTTGTCACTTTCACTTTCATGACAATAGATAGAGATGGCAATAGACTTATCGGTCTGTTAAGCTCTATGACTGCTTAATGACCATTATGAATATAAACTTTAAAGATAATTACTTATAACTTTACTTACTATTTTGACATTAACTATAGTACAGTGGGATACAGCTCAAGTTACCTAAAAACAAAGAAAAATGACGCTTACTGCAAGGACATAAGAGCTAGCAGTGTGTAGTCTGATGCGTATCCTTGTGTACCTACCTTATTGTTGGTTTACTATGTAGGGCTAAGAAGATAGATCTTACTAGCTTGCTGTCTTTTCTATTAGGTATATCGGTAACATGTGTTGAAACTTGTTGGTATCTAGATTATAAAATATCTTGATAATAATAAGCGTCGAAGAATCAATAACGTTAGATTCGCGATCACGACATATGACATGAACTACAACACAATCATAGTCATTTTAAATGCAATACAGCAAACGATAAGATACCATTATTATCATTTTGTAGATGAAGGCTAGTGGAACGTTTATGTTTGCCGTTTTTATTATTGATATCATATTATCAGTACCACACAACCACTCCAGGTAACACAACATAAAGAACCATAATATTTTCTAATAAATATTCTCATGCCACGAATTCGCAAAAATCACGACAAGGTCAGATGAACAGGTAATTATTACATTTTATGATGATAACTTGAGAAGTCGTAACGACCTTTGCTGAACTGTCAGAAACGTTTGCAAAATATGTCCGTACTTTTATACCCGTGGGGATGAGAATTGTGGAACTTCGCTCTTTTGTAGTCTTGCAATAAACTTGTATTGTAAGTCCATTTTGAGCGAAATCTCTGTATATCTGAACTTCGGATAAGTGCCTTGCCTACATATTGTTGTGTCTTTGTTATTTCAACCATCTTCTTTTCCAACAAGTCAGAACTTTTGACTTACGAATCTGCGTAAGATTTTCGCAAAAACGATTGGACTTTTGATACAAATATGTCATTGAAATTAGCCCCACCAAAGTGGGAGAAATTCGTTGCGGTGTCCTTACAGGGTTTATGTTTGAAACTAGTTTACTGTATCCCCTGTATCTAACAACATTTAAGTGCAATAATTATTTGAATTTGAATGAGATTATCTGATAATAAGGAATATTAATCCAAATAATTACTTATTGAAATAGGATGAACAAGGATTAATAAGATAAATGAACACTAGGTAGATAAATTGAGTTATGTTTAGGTAGGTCTTCGATTATCTAGATAAAGATACAAAATTCTAGATCCAAACGGACATAAAACATAACAGGACCTTGTCCGAGTTTTTTAAATTTCAATGCGGTTGTGTAGTACCATAAATAATACAAATTGATAGGTCAAAAATATTTTTAGCAGTAATGGTTCGTCTATCCTTGTGAAAATTCTCTCCAAAATATCGAATGCATTCGTAGACTGGTATTTCCAAGTGATATTTAATCGATTCATTGTCACAAGACCATCTGTTCCTTCTAACAGGACAATATAGACAGATGCTGGTTTCATGATGGCACAGTCACTTCGGTAGGTGGTCAGGTGTACAAAAACAAATACCAACAACAAATATCTGAATCATTGCTTGTCAGTTCTGTAAAACTCTACTTCTTACTATGCTTTTTGACGACTATAAGCTAAGTAATACTATTCGTATTGTTAGGTGACGTTTCCTCCTTGTGTCTACCCATCAAATGAATTATGTATAGAAATCTTTTCTGTAAAAATGCAGTTCTTATTTGAGAACCCTTGGCAATTCCAGGCGCATCTGTGAAGTCGCGCGTATTCTTTATTTAAAAATAAAGAAAGTATCGGCCAAACAGCTTTCCGCAATTCTCCATTCCGTTACTAAGCGTGTCAACTGTTCGATATAAACACCTACAATAGAAGCGCGACTTTAACGCGTACCCAGTGACCTTGCCGGCCTCGTCTCATGTTAATGAACTGTGTATTTAGCCACCAATGCTTACCACTTCCAAATTAGCACCTTATTACAATCACATATAGAGTCGGCCAGTTTCCGTAGTAACTTGCTATGAAGCTGTGCCTCAGACGTACGCCTTGTGTTTTCCAAGTTTGCAAACCTTACCTTGAGCGTTCAGGAAACATTGAAGCTCGCACATCAAAGGCTGAAGCAATGAGCAATGAAAGTGTTTCTTCGAAAGTGTTGGTGGCATTTTGATTGGCATCGGAATAAGCACTAGTTTGTAGTTTATACGTTTGTGCGAGTGTGAGTACGTAAGAAGGTTCTAGTTCTCTGCATCGATATTATAGTAACTTTTTTATGTAAAACGAATTAAATAGTTTTATAGCTTCTGGAATTAATCGTTCCAATTGTAGGTATTTTGATGCCCAATGATGCATTATTTTATTATCTTTTGATGATACTGCGCCAGACTATCGGCGCGGATGTAAACTAAGTATAGGTACGTGCTTATTCAAACGTACGAAATCAAACGATTGACACGCACACAAATGTGTCTACAAGCACTCATCAAGATATCATTGATAAAACCTGATTAATTGTTTAAATACATTTTATGTATAGATAATGTTCTTATTAGACACTGCGGTGGTCTGCGGTGGTCTAGTGGTAGCAAGCATCCCGCCGTCTGATCCTAAAGGCGTGGGTTCGAACACGGTAAAGATAATGAGTGTTTTAATTGAAGGAAAAAAATGCGCTGTTATGCTGTTTAACCTGTAGATAAACGTGTCAGGAAACCCGCGGCTCAGTTAAATACGCACCTTTGTTTGACCATCCATGTCTTTCACATTAGACAAACGACGCTATCACGAAATACAGAGTGGTATGGCTATGGTTAGTACCGAAAGGTGCTGGAAAAGCTTCTCTCATTCAATAGGTTTAATTCTGTTCGTATTGAAGAACAATTAATTACCATCAGCAGCCTGGAGAAGTCCACTTCTGGACATAGGCCTTCCCTATACATTTCCAGGAAGCACGATTCTGAGCCCTCTCCATACACCGACTTCCCGCGATCTTAACAATGTCGTCAGTACATCGGGTGGCTTGGCTTTCTATGTTTCGTCTTCCAGATGGTTCTTTTTCTTCTTATCGTGTTACTGATTCTTTCGAACCAAGTGTGGTGAAAAGATTTTAAGTGCGCCTCAAAGAGGCTCCTTTCGTGCACTTGACACATATTTTCGTACTTTTTAGGTTAGTTCTATACGATATGCCGGTTTCTCTCACGATGTTTTCATTCATCGTTTCAGAGCACTGGCATAATTTACATACATTTTTGGGCAAAAAAACTCATTGGGACACGACTGGATTTGAACCCACGACCTTAAGATCGGAAGGCGGGGCCGCAACCACTGGACCACCAGTGCTCGAAGAAGACCGGTGAAGAAAAATTATTCGATTGAATTAGATTAATTCCGTAGTCATCCGATGCGGCACTGGATGGTATGGTATGCAGTTTCTCATGGCTTGTCGAGCGGATGGCTCGTTTCCCACGCTGGCCGCTAGTCCTTTGTCAAGGGCCCTTAATTATTAACCATTTCTTACTTGCTTATTTTCTACTTTGCTATGCACCGCACTATACATTTTACCTTTGACATATTCTTATAAGTTTTACTTACCAACTATTATTATCGACCGATCGACTTATTTCACCAAGAATGATGCAGGTGAATTAAGAGCGTTTATCCCGAGCGTCGTGACTCAAGTTTGGGTAAATATACTCACCTAGCTATACAGTTACACCTAGCACGCACACAGCCGTCTGTGTTGGAGCGCGTATCATGCGCCGCATTGAATGAATCACCTTGATACTTTACCAGCTCTGTAGGGAATGTATTCATTTTTCGTAAGTAGGTACAACATTTTGTTGAATGAGTACCTTCTTACGCAAAAACGGGCAGGTATGTTAGGTTAAAATAAATCAAAATAATTTCGTGTAAAATACAATTTTAATAATTATCGTCTCTAAGTTCCATGGACTTAGCTTTTCGGGGATCAACAACTTCGGGTAATAGAAATTTATTATAAAAACTGACTAGCCGATGCTCCATGTTCTCGCTCCAAAATGTATCGTCCCTAATTATTTTTTCTGTCTTTAATTTAAAATTTTTGCCTGTCCACACAGCAAATAGACAGTAATTTCTATTCGTTACGTGCAGCTGCCCTTGTATTTGATAAAACCAGTCATGGCGTCGATTCACGGATACATCTATTTACCAGAATAACATTTTTTTGGTTAATATCGATATCTGCCTCTAATCCGAATGCCGGACTAGGACATTTTATTTCGGTGATACCATCATCTTCAATTAGTCCATCCGGCGAAGCACCTGTAACCATAATAAATTGAAAGAAAACAATGATAAACAAGGAATAGGTCAGAAATCGAAACCATAATGCGAACTCAGAAGAAACTACATAAAATCATTAAAAAAATAATATAATGCATGCAATAGGTCCCAACAAAATATGCAGTAGGTAGGTACTGATGTACGTATTTCGAACAAAATTAATTGATTACTTTACAATCATAGATAGCTCATCAACTCGGTGCAAGTGGCTCCGTGCTTCGAACACTAGCTTTGGTATCGTGCGGACTTGCGGACTGGATGACTATTTGAAAGTACCCGCTAATTTCGACCTTTTTTTCGGCGTGTTATGTTTTATGATAAGTTAGCAATAATGATTTTCATAATGCAAATTATTACTACTTCTATCTCCGTGTACGTTTAATAAAAATGGGAATTGACTATAACATGTTACGTTGTAAAAAGTAACCCCTGGGTAACATACCTTTTAGCTTCATTAGCCTTGACCAAATTTTCGCAATTGGTGACGTACTCGTTACTTTTTTTACGTGATGTAGCCTGTAAGCGGCTTTTTTATGCCATATCTGAAATAAAAGTAAAGAATGAAACCTGAATTAAAATGAAATACAAATTAAAAATAATTAACTATTTTTTGCGTACCAGAAACCGGGGGTAATTAAAGTTAATAAGTTAATGCAACACCATTACTTTAAAATACAAAAAAAAACTCACCAAAGTTTTGTTAAACAATAAAAAGTATCAAAACGTCCCAGTAGCGCTATAAACTCGTGAAGCTACAATACATTTTTTTGAGGCTTGCTGCTTGCTTGCAGCGACCGGGAGCGACGCACGTCCTACCTCTGAAAGGCCTCGGCCGGCACTGAGCGTTGACTTGATTCCGCGCCGATTATATAGTAATACGAAATAATTCATAGTAAAATAAATATTCATGTTATAAAAAAAAAAAAAAAACATGTTTTAAAACGAACACTTCTTCATTTACTAGGCAAAAAAAATAACAAAAATACCTCGGATTTCATCATAAACTAACACGTCTAATATCTCCAAAAGTGGCTAAAAATTACTCCTTTGATTATTTTTTTCATGAATGAAAACTTACAGGAATCGTGTTTATTCTGCCACTAAGAACTAATAAAATGTTATTATCTTTTTTATACGAAAATTTTATAAGTTTGTCGTTTATAGTTTTATCATTGAATCGCATCTGCGTAGACCATCAACCGAAAGTTTAGGAAAAACAGATGAATCTTATGAAAAAACTATACAACCATTTGAAAATGTTTTTCCCATATGATTAAGTTTTGGTCATTCCCAATAATATGAGGTCAAATTATCTTCTGTGCAAGTTACACATATTGTTTTATTGGCCGTCTGAAATCATCAATTTACGGATGAACGTTCTTAATGGATTGAAGGAATACTGAAACGTTTTAACACTTCATACATACACAGGTATACACATAAAATCACGCCTCATTCCCATGGGGGTAGGCAGAGATCACGGATTTCCACTTGCTACGATCCTGACACGCCTCTTTCGCTTCATTTACTCTCATAACATTCTTCATACATGCTCGTCGGTTTAGGGTACTCCTAACCTGGCCTTTCTCTAAAACGTCTGCGATCTGATCGAGATACACTTTAACACTTCAAATAGTTTGAAATCGAATAACTTATCAAAAATATTTTTTTACTGTAGGTACATAATAGGGTTAAAAAAAATCGAATATACAATCTAACTTGATAATAACAACCTAGGCGGTAACCTACTTATTACCAGTCACTACAATACAAATCAAATAATAGGCCAGCTAAATAACTTCAGAAACGATATTTAGTGGCACCCAAAAAGTCTATTACGAAATGTACAAATGTAAATATAAGGGGCGGACGGGACCTAACCTACTTTAGAACTTTTTACTTGATAAAACTTGGCATAAGATAGGGAGTTGAAAGAATTAGCAGGAGAAATGAGAAATGGAATTTCTAAATTGAATGATGTTAAAATATTACACTGGATGAAAGTTAGTTTTATTTACTAGAGTTGCACTGTGTCCGGCAAGAAATGTATGTCCGGCTTTTTTAACAAAACTGACATAAGTATAAAATCCAATACGCGCAGTGTTTTTAAATGTTTTTGTTATGTTTTAACCAATTCACAGATGTCAACTACATAGTTACATTTGCAGATATACATGTGTGTATGGGCTTTGCTTTTTTTTATCATACAGTTCGTTCGTTCCTTGCTCATTGTAAATGTTTGTAAAGGCAATAAGTTTGACGTTGTAATAACTAATACCTAGTTGGCTATTTAGCTCGTCGTCACGCCAAAAGGCAAGTGGCTGTGTTTATCCAGTTTCCCTCGTAAACGGAATAGATTTGCTGTATTTATTTCGAGCGACATTGCGGTGGTTAGCTCGTGGCGTGGGCGTCCTCCCGGTTGTCGGAAGTGGACGATGCATCCCGCCTCCTATTGTGAATGCGAAATGTGAACGTGACCGGCTTAAAATAAATAAATAAATATTATGGACACTCCACACAACACTGTCTAGCCCAAAATTAAGCAATGATTGCACTATGGGAATCAGATAGCTTATATAGTACTTCATTTTTGTTGGTAAACAGATACTTAGAATATAATATAACACCCAGACAGAGAAATAACATCTGTGTTCACTACACAAATATTTGTTATCGTTGGGGATTGAACCCACGCCCTCCAGCGCAGAAAGCGGAGTACTACTAAGGTGTCTTGCTTGCTTTGAGGGAAGGCTCGGTGTGTACGTTGCTTTATTATTGCATTTTAATAGCCTTTAATATTACCGGTTATTGGCAGCCGGCTAGTATTCCCTTCTCGGAATGGTCTCATCTATTACATATCGTATATTATATCCGTTATGAACTTGCCAATGGTAAGCCACATATTACTTTGTTATCTTGAATTGCTTTTGCTGATTTACTTTTGTCATAGAAATCCCAGCCCTAAGTACATGTCGCAGCCAAATAGTGACATCCGCCGTTTAATGATCTGCCAGCTGTTTCATTAAACGCCTAAATAATATTCGCCAGTGTTCAAATCACTTGGTACCTCAAAATGACGAAAAAAACCTAACAACCTCCAAAGCAAGTTATGATTAGTAAGGTAATTAAAAACTAAGGAACCAAATTAACAACTGTGGTCGTAGTTTGATGCCTGTCCTTCAGTTAGGCCTGGTCGCGTGGAGCTGGTACCTAGATTCACCTAGATTTTGACGTTTCAAAGTGTTCCTTGAATAAAGAAGTTTTGAAATTTAATTAGTCTTTTTTTTAGTTTATAACAGTTTGACTAGGCTACAAATTAATCGTTCAGCCATTATTCAGAATCAGTGAAAAGACGGCGGCGTTTAATGAAATGGCTAGGCAGTTTATTAAACGGTGAGTACTATTTGGCGGCGACATGATATATTGTTAGGTAAATTTTATTGAACCAAATGATTATCCGCACCAAATGTGTATTTTAATTCCTTGGCTCAATTTGGTTAAACAATGCGAGACTGAATATAAAAGGATTGACATTAAACTGCGTTAATAGTAATGATGATTGATGTGACAATTTCTGGCGCTCATCTGAATAAACCAATTCAATGTCACTGATTATAAATGTTACTGAATTGATTACATGATTCGCCAGTAAGTTATCGGACGGGCAACAGCACAGGCAGATAAGCTGATAAACGTCGATAAGCGCGGTACTGCTAGGAACAGATGTCACGGCCGAACAGACAGACAATTTAGACACACCCAGGAGTAGATTGCTAAGGGATATTAGTATTGTGCGAAATGCCCGTCTACTTTACCTAACAAATGCCTTGTTAATCAGAGAAAGTGAGTTTCCTTAGCGTTTTGTTAGCAATCTAGACTTACTGTGTGGAACTAAGAGTTAATTTAAAAGTAATCAGGAAATGGTAATTGTTTTAAGATAACGCCTGTTATTGCTAATATTAATAGCACTGTAGTAATACTGGTACCAGGTAGTGTTGGATAAGGTATGCTGTACTCGACTGATTGTTTTGCTTCAATGTAAATCAGCCCGTGACCTCACCGGTCGTTGTGGCCGCATCAAATACCACTTTGGGTTATCGTATTCGACCTGGATAATTTTATTAAGTTGTTTTGTTATTCAATGCTTTTAATTTAATAGAATAATTTTAGTTTCGAACTTGTTTTTGAATGGTTTACATAACCCTTAAAATAAGTGAAGACTTACATCTCAATATGTTTTTAAATTAACTAGACAATAATTGAGCCAAAATGTAAAAATGCTCATTTCCTTAACCGATGATATCCTTGTCAAAATGTTATAAAGATTTGTACAACATTTGTAAAGCGTGAAAGAAACTGAAAGCTATTTTACCGAAGGGCAAGCAATGAGAGGGAATTTCACATCTTCCTGAAAATTAATGAGTTCGCCGCTTAGGACGTTTGCGATCGCACCTCGTTTCCACAATACGGGCGACGACGGTGGCGCGCCCGCGAACTCCGCGACTAATGACTTTGTGCGAAACAACAGAAACATCTCCGTCCTCTTCGGTTCCAAGATATCATCCGCTATCGTTTCAGTCGCACAACACCCGGAGCGGCAACGTAGCACTTTAGCCCGGATAAATTACATCCTATTAACTCTGTCCCAACATTCGATTCAAGCTTTAATGCCCCCAGGCGTAAGGATTGAAGTTGTGTAAAATCTGTAAACTCAAACACAAATGTTTACCTTAGACTTTATTGCTTACATTATAAAGTCGATGTTGCTCAGTGACCGCCGTTAGTTAAGGCGTTCCGGTTACAATGGTGATTATTAATTTGCTGTCAAATAAAGGGGCCGCTCACTTGGGCGTGCGTGTCGGTCGGTACAAATTTCTGCCATACTTTGGTATCGGTGATTATTTTTTGTTGCCTTGGATTCGCAGACAGATAGACAATTTAGTGCATTTTTATTTCTGCTCCAAGTCATGCGAAGCGCGATCGGCGACAGGCCGACGCGCCATGCGTCTCCAATGCATCAGCAGCGGGGCGGCAGCGGCGGCGGCGGCCGTTCGGCAGTCTGCATTCTAATTAATCAGTGCTATGGACAGGACACCTAGATGGTTTGCCGATAACGATGTCGGCAATCGTCCTACGATTGTACCAGCATGTTAGTCCATTCAAAAAAGAAAGATATAAATTCATGTTCTTTTATTTTCAAGATAATTAACAAATTTACGCAAATTTACTGATTTTTTTTAAAAAGAAATTAAGTTGTAATGAAATTGCAAAAGGCTGGCCATTCCACAGCCTCCGCTTCGGCTGTGGAATGGCCAGCCTTTTGCCGCCTTTTTTCCCAATTGCCCACAATGCCACTTATTTGTAAAACAAAATCAATTTTCAAAGTTATCATTATAATACGTCCAATAAAATAATTATTTTTAAATGATTTATTAACGTGCATTCATTCAGTCATCAGATTTTAAATTGGTTAACCCAAAGTTCCCAAACCAATTAGTGATGTCCAATACTCCTTTACGATGGCAATGACCGTGCCTTAACGGGAAGGATTGAGGCTGTCACGATTATCAAATAAAATTAATTAGGTATGCATTCGTATTTGAGAACATAAAAAAGACAAGTTAGTTTTGTAAAGTTCATCATTTCACCTGAGAGGGTTGGGCATGTTATAACAAAAAAAAACAAATCCCACACATAAAATATAGGCGGCTTTACGTAGATTTTATCTTACCATGATCCAATTTGACTTCATTCTTATTCAAGTCACACTGCTACAAACGTATTCTGGTACATTTCTGATGCATTAGGATTTTTTACGGAATACCAAATGTGGCCAATGTTTGAAATATTATGTAGAGTGGAATTGATGTTTCTCCAAACACACCTCTCTCTAGAGTAGTCGGAAGTCCGGAATTTATATTCTTGATTCGCGTCCATCTGAGCCTCTGATATTATTAAGTAATTAATAAATACCTACGTGTATATTAATTGTACAAAACACTCTCACTTTAGATCGTGGCCTGTCACTTGCGTTACGTCGCGAAGAGTGGAAAAAGGGAAGAGAGGCTTTTGCCCCGCAGTGGGATAACAAAGCTAAATAATGATGATGATCATATTTTAAGTTTCTGTGTATAAAGTTATATTAGTATACTCGTAGTAGTACTAATAATATAGGAAATTATCAGATTGTTTCGTAAAAAACACTACGATTATGATACCTATCTAGTTAGTCTAACTACGAGTATAAAAAGCCGGTCAATTATTTTTACAAGTGATTGATTTAGATCCAGTTTTTACTTTAATATGATCGTGACGTGACGTTGACGTAACTTGACATTACGAAATAATCCATCCGGCTATTTAATGTTATTGTTTTCCGGCTTTCTGATTGTCTGCTTGTAACCCAACGCTCTGACGATGTCTGAATATTAAACACGAGTGGATGAAGCTTTTCCGAAAAAAATACCTTATCAAAGAATTGTTTTTTTTTCTCATTCGATTAGTTTTATTGTTTTGTATATTTAAAATTCTCTGATCTTACAAAGTTCAGTGTTTTGAAGTAGGTAGATGCTATATACTAAAGTGCATTGATGGCCTAGTGACACCAGTGCAGTGGCAGTGGCGCCTTCCGATCCTAAAGTCGCGGATTCGAATCCATGTCGTGTACCTTTGTTTTTTTCTTTTAGGCAAAATGTGAGGAAACCGATGGTTTAGTCAGCTCTGCACGTATTGACCATGTCTTTCCTGTGGATTAGGTCGACTTAAGCGTTCAGGATTGTATAGGTGCTGGGCAAGCTTATACCCAGGAGTCTGTCCCATGCACTATAGCGTCCCCCAAATAGGGCTTGAGTAATCACCAGTTGCCCCTGACGCTATACCTGTCAATAGCCTGTTTACTTATTTACTTTTTAGGTAATTCCTACTATAATTATATTTTATTATGAGGTTTAATGTCAAGGTCAGACTCTCTTTTTATACATTTCGCTAGGTTTTTAATTTTGTGACCTTTCATTAATATTTAAGGAACCTATTAAATATTTTACAGATAGAGGTTGTCATTCCATTTTGCAATTAATTTAAAATTCATACCTCTGTAAGCTAAGCTTACACCGATCATCATAATTTCCAATAGTTACTCTTAACTAGTAACTTTCCTAGTAAATAGTAGGTACATCGTAATTAGTATTACACCTCTAGCTATTTATTAGATTATGAAGTTCTGCAACTCGCCAAAAGATGGCGCTAGCTGATAGCTTTGTTGTCATGCTTTTAATTAACAGAGAGTATTACTATGTTAATTAGGCGTTATTAATATTACGATAATAATGTGTTATTGTGACGAAATGTGATGTCGTGATAACAGTGTTATTGAGCTGTTATATCGAAATGTTGTAACAGTTTGAGCAGAATTGAACCCAGCTGTTCTGATTGTAGTTTGAGCAAATAGGTTTCCTAATCAAAATAAATAAATGATTGTATATTTGATATACACGTATAGGATCATGGCAGATGGTGAAGTCGCACTGTAGACGATAATGATGATATTACACGCCTTATAAAATATCTTCTTCTAAATACATAAAACTCTTGCGTTACTGACTGACTGACTGACAATCAACGCTCAGCCTAAACCGTAAGTCCTAGAAGCATGAAACTTGGAGGGTATGTTTCTTTTATAGCATAGGGGGCACTAAGAAAGGAAATTGGAAAATGATTTCCCTAAACGGAGAAAAAGAGGAAAAATTTAAAAGAAAAATCAACGGGGCGTAACGGCAAAGGGGCGAGCGAAGCCGCGGACGTCCGCTAGTATACCTATAAAATCGCCTTAGTGTCAGTTGTACCATTGATGGTACAAGTGACACAACTTTGTATCCTAAGTACCATTAAGGTACAACTACAAGAACTTGAAGTAGGTACCGTGGAGTGGGAATAGGGCTCAATAGTTAAATTCATAAGGGGTAATTGAGATTAAGTTTATTATAATAATTCAAGTTAGGTTAAGAAAACATCTACAATAGATGCAAAGTACACCATTCACTAATATTGAATTAGTCTTTCAGTAGGAGTATCTGCCCACAGCCCGCCCGCCCTGAAATATGTTGCCATTTAAATCAATGGAAATCTGACTTTTCAAGATAAATAAAGATTTTTTCGAATCGGTTCATAAATGACGAAGTTATGCTATAAACTATAAACATAAAAAAAACAATTGAATTGAGAACCTCCCCTTTTTTGTTTGAAGTTGGTTAAAATATACTAAAAGGATGCTTGTAGTAATGGTCAGAGATCCGTAGTAAAACCAGTAGGTACTACCCTAAACGGCCGAGACTATGTCTAGTAGTTGCTGCAGATGTCCATAGTCCATCCATACTACGGGTTGTCCACTTTGCATCGAATGGCACCACCTGCTCGCTAACGATCCCATTTGTTATTCCAAGCACGCACGCGTTTTGTGTAAAATCATAATGCTTGATTAACTTCCAGCCGAGTACGGCTCTCCAGGTAGCCTCAGCTTATAAGCTGTAAATTCTGGTATAAAGTAATGTTTCTCAGCGCTCTGGTTCCGATTTAAAGGAAACTTATTGTCGTCTCACTAGTTCTTTTGATCCAGTATGGTGAAAAGATAAGGAGCCTCTTTGGAGAGCTGGTGCATTATTATTTTATTTATGTATAGTGGCGGAATGAAAATGTTCGTCGATTTTCAACATGATTTGTTCAACGTATCACGATCACATAACCTTTTGAAACTGAATAGACAGAATACACCGATAAGTTAACGTCACAAATTATGTCAAAATGTGTTCATGATCCGCGACTGTACCACAAGTTTATTAAAAAAAATAGCGAACGCATGCACTACACATACACAATGTAACATTCTGTTGTGCCAATATATAATAGTAGTAGCATAATGCGTATGAGCAGGACACGCGCTCAAAATTCCCTGCTTCTCGCTTACTTGAGCACGCGTGCCCTATATTTAACAAATCCTTTGCCACTGTTATTATTACGGCGTCATTTTAATAATGTCAGTTATTTTCTTGTAAATTATCAAGCGTCATTGCGGTTTTGTTAATGCAACATTACGCACAGTTAATTCAGATGTGTGACCTTAAACTTGTTACCTGACCAAGTTAGTTGGGGGTAGTCAGAGGCAAGTCCAAACATGTAATTCTAATGTTGGTTTGTACGGAACTCTTTAATAATAGTGTGCCCATTGAGTTGAAACTTGACGACTATAGAAGTATTTCCATCTGAACGATTCCGTACTTCGGAGGTTACCTTAAGCAGCTTAAATTAAGTCATGCTGTAAGCAAGCTATTTCACAAGCTGCTAAACAGTCTCCAAGCTGAAACAAAAAGGTCGAACAGGCAAGGCCGTTCGAAGGGAACTTATCGCCGGTTGGTACGAAGAGAACTGAAACGATGAAATTGCGATTAAGCGTCAGCTTTATTTTAAATTATTGCCTTCTAAAATGGTTTCTTCAGGTTATCATTGTAGTGATAATCGTATGATATTGAATATAGGGACTTCCTAGTCCCTATATTTAAAACGAAAACAAATAAAATCAAAGCTTAGAAAGTTGAAGCAACAAAGTAACACGCAAATTAAAATAAAATACAAGCATAGTTTTAGTATGACAATACATTTTTTCAGGTCAATGCCTACTTTGTGACATGTTGAGGCAGGTCTGCAGAAGAAAACAAAAATATTATAGTGAATGAAATTTTTATACTTCTTAATGTCCGGCGCCATTAAATAGTCATGGTGGACCTACATACCTAAGTGTTTTCTGTTTTAATTCAAAATGGAGGTTCATGTCTCTTCTACGAGAAGGCAACTACGAGGTTTTCTGTTATAGTTGTTCTTCACTAAGTGCTCTCCCCCCACAATTTCAGTGTGGCTTAGGTAGTTTCTTATTTAATAACGGGATATCTCACAGATACTGTAGCATACTTCTATTGTTGTCATAATCTTTTAAGTTTGACAGTCGACATTATCATCTTCCTGCCCTTATCCCACGCTAAGTGGAGTCGGCACAAAAGTGTCAGTGCTCACTCCTTTCCTGCTTATGTTATCCTTGACGCAGTCCATCCATCTTTTCTTTGGTTGACCTCTTCTTCTATAACCACCATCCACATCCATCACTTTCCTGACAGTCTACAATTCTACATCATACTTACTTACTTACTTACTGCTGTGGCGCAACGACCCAAAGTGGATCTTGGCCTCCGACACCAGAGTCCGCCAGGCTTCTCTGTCCATACAGACTTCCGGGTAGTTGCTGGCTCCGAGTTCTTGCAGGTCCTTACGACTTCGTCGCCCCACCGGTACCTGGGACGACCAACGAGCCTACGTCCGTTCGGCCTGCCTGAGTCTACAATCTACTATACATCATAATAATGTTTTTTTTTTCTTTTCAGGTATGTATACAAGCTAGAACAAGTGCGGCAGAGCGTCGCAAAATTGACAACAACACAACACCAAACTTACTGTGAGTTGTTTACACTAATGGAGTGTTGACGCAGATTATATTGATTTGGGCAATGTGTTTTTGTCCTCACTTTCCTGCCTACATTTAAGGCCAGGATATTCGAGCGCAGTAGGCATTTAGCGCTACCTCAGCCCCCGCCATGATAAGCGCGCGACGTACTTATTTACGCGCCCGGCAGGCCGTGCGCCACTGACCGCGTACGATAACTTAGTGCCACAGTATAGAAAACCAAGCAGTAGTTAGGTATGATATTTACTTACTAACTTCAGTTAGGTAGTATTGTAGATAGTATTGATAACATATTACCAGTATTTTTGTTACATATTGTGTGTAGATATAGGTACAGTCACAAAGCTAAGTAATAAAAAAAATTAGAATTAGTCCAACTAAAAAGTACTTTGGTTTCGTGTGGCACATACAACTATTCGATCCAGCAACGAGAACATAGAGGTAAAAAATACAACTAGTACAAGTAACAATTATATTTATTTTGTAAAACGACACATACTTCTGCCTACAATACGTAAATTTTGAAAATGTTATTTTTATACTATATTATATAAAAAATATTTTTATTTCGTATGGCACATATCACTTTTTCATTGCACATACTCGGAAAAAAGGTCTGAAGTTGCCTGAGGGGCCTAATTGAAAGTAATACTTTCAGCCCTAGAGAGAATCGCTTTCTACTGACAGCTGTCAAATTATAAAAAAACAAGTTCTATTTTATTCAACCATGTTCCAACTTTCTAAAGCTATTTCTAACAGCAAGGAGGTTATTGAACTAAATTCTAACGTTTTATTCAGCAAGGAGGTTGGAAACCCATTACAACGATTAGAAGTTTAAAAAGTCTAATTAGTCCGCGATGTAAAATTTAAATTTAAATAACATAAAGATAGTGGGTATTAAATAAAGAATATATTTTCTAAATGACTTTATTATTATTTAGCTTCAACTATCTCTTTATTTAAATAACATAGATTTGCGAAAAAAAATAACCATTTTTTTTATTATGAAAATTAAAATAATGGTTGAATAATGCTGGCCAGCGAAGGCCCGCCAGAAGTCTCGGGACTCAAAAATATGACTTTCTATCCTCAGGTAACAATGTACTATTTTATTCAGCAACGTGAATAATATACAATTTCGTAATCTTTGTGCATCGTTTTGATGAGTTTACGAAATTGTACATTTCTACAATTTGATGAATTTTAGTAGGTAGGTAGGTATACCTACCTACTAAAATTCATCAAATTGTAGCTGCCTAGGTTTGCATGGACCAAACTGACCACGAGGTTGGATTGGACTTTGAATTATATCCAATTGCTTACTTGGACCTGGCTGCATAGGTACGTCATTATTTTCGTCATTTTCTTTTAAAATTATATCACGTATTGGCATACCGCGAATTTGTCGCGGGTCTACAATCTCTGGCAAAAGGCATTTCATGTAAAAATCAATAACTTTTTTTTCTATTTCCACCTTCCAAAATTCGTCATCTCTAGGAATGTATTCGATTATGAGTGGATGATTTTCGCCGGACCAAATTCCAAAAATGCATTGGTTTCTCTCGGTAACATGGAGTTGACCCTGCACTTGGTAATACCAATTGCTTCTTTTATTAATGATTCGCGTACTGTTTTTTTTGTCATATTTATATATTTGTATTTTGTTTTCTTTTATAGCAGTTTCTATTCCGGTCTTAAATGCCGTTATTGGACACTTTACTTCTATAATTTTATCGTGGTCAACTAAACCGTCGGGTGTAGCCCCAATAAATGGGTATTGTTTATCTATGAAAAGTCCACATGGTTCGATGACAATGTTTTCTTGTCTCTCCATTTGTTGTAGCGCTTGCTTTTCATTTTCTACACCATGAGCTACTGACATTACGTGGCCTTTATTTTTTTTATACAGTAAATTTTTTACTGTATTCGCTGTGCTTTTGGACAATTTCCTTTTACAGATTGCGCCAAAATTTGAGGCCGTTATAAGGCTTTTTCTAATTTCCATCCACTCACTGCAATCCCTTTGTAACACTAATTATCAGTTTTTTCCCTTTGTAACACTAATTCTGGGGGGCGTAGGAAGGTCACAGCACGGCTCGCTTCGCTCGCCGCGCTGTTCCCCGTGGTCACGTGGCAGCTCGCTTCGCTCGCTGCGACTCTTCCCCCGGGTTCAGGAGGAGGGGGTTCTGGGGGGCTTGGGGGGGTCACAGCACGGCTCGCTTCGCTCGCCGCGCTGTTCCACTCGAAAAAATAGGGTCAAAAAAGGGCATTTTTAGGTTTTTTTCATAATAAAGGGGTCTAAAGGGAGGAGGGGGGCAAAATTTATTTTGCTTTCAAAATAATCTCAACTTCCCTACATGACCCAAAAAAAAAAGTCTTAAAAGTCACTCCGCTTGGAAGATACGAAAGGGGGGGAAAAAAAGGGGTAGGAGGGGGGAAGTTATTTTGTTCTTTCAATTCAGGAAGAAACCCTCTATACGAAACCCCAATCGAAACCCTCCTATCTCGACGGTATCCGGTAGCACTCTCAAAAGGGGGGGTCCTGGGGGGCAAGAGGGGCAAATTTTTTTGTACAATCAAAATCACTCTAGACCCTCTTTACGTTGCCCATTAAAAAATTATGCAGGACCTCTCCGTTGCAGAGCCACCCTGTGGGGGGGAGTTTCGGGGGGGCAAATTTCGGAGGGTTCACAGCACGGCTCGCTTCGCTCGCCGCGTTGTTCCCCGTGGTCGCATGGCGGCTCGCTTCGCTCGCCGCAATGCTCCACACGAAAATAAAAGGTCAAAAATAGGCCATTTTTAGGTTTTTTAAATAATAAAGGGGTCTAAAGGGGGGAGGGGGGAAAAAATTATTTTGCTTTCAAAATAATCTCACCTTCCCTACATGACCCAAAAAAAAAAAAGAAAAATAATAAAATAAATTGTGTTGCTTACTTATATTTCCGTAAAACAAAGTTAATTGTACTTACTGTTACAATTTTATACTGTGACGGCAAACAACAATAATAATTTATCGTATATTTTGCGGGGAACGTAGCGAGCTAGCAACAGCGACACAGGTCCTACCTCAAAGACGCCTGGCCGGCTACTGAAACGAAGCGCGCGGGCCGCATTATTATATAATATCTTGATAAAACAATAAAAAACTGTTTTGAGAAAAATGAACCGTAGAATATTCTTCGTAATTTCATTGCCTATTTTTTGACATGTTTTTCGGGAGTAAACGTTGGGTCTACTTCAAGTACGACTTAAAAAAACGATCAAAAATTCGCGAAATTGGGAGTTTTCGCGATTTTTTTTGATCGAGCAAAGTTGACAATATCGTGTTTTGAACCATAGAATAATCAAGATTATTTATTAAACTACAACATATATTTTTATCAGATCAAAACAAATAATATTTGATTGTTTAATGTTGAATCTAAAATAGGTCGATTCTGAGAGTCTTGGTCTTAATAAATTGCCATCATACGAGCTACGTGACTAGCGTAGTGCGTAATAGCGTTTTTATCACACAAAAGTGACAGCAAGCAGAATAACAGTGACTCATGATTTTGGGAATACTTTTATTTATTGTAACTTTATGTGGACAGAAGATTTTCAATAAAAGTTAGGGTAGCAGTAAACAAATAACCCTTGTTATTTAATTGAATAAAGAGTGTTTTTACTTGAATTTGAATACCATAAACTGAAATATGCAAGCTTTATGTATAAGTACAACACTGACTTTGGACCCCAACCCAATGAGCTCAATACTATGAAGATCACGGGAAGTCGAATGTAGAAGTTCCAAGAATTCCAATCCGAGATGAAAATGGTCCTAAAATTTAAATAGGTACGCTACTTCAATAACTCATTGATAAACTCCGATCAAACATAAAGGTAAACCTTATTCTATGCCTATACAATTCAATCTATAGCTTCAAATCACGGGTCATAGCTTTACAATTTACGATGCACTCAACCAAATCACACCACAGACTCACAATGCCGTCAATAAAATATGAAATAGTAGCGGAGTATACTTGAACTAGACTGACGGAAATTAGTCTCGGGAAGGTTTTAAGATTGCAAGTGAGGCACAGAATATATTGTACTTACTATGTACAGATGTTCCACCAAAGCCTCTCTACAAAAACGAATAATGACCTATGTTTTTGGAACAAAGCCAGCTAGAGCCTGAGAGATGATACAATTTGATTGACATAGTAGTACCTAATTTACTTTCCTCTAACAAAAACCAACGCTATAAACCTCTTTATCATCTTCGAGTCAAATTGGATCTAAATCTTTTCGACACAAAGCCTCTTTTACATTAAACCCGATTTTCAGTAACACAGGTCTAGTGGGGTAGACCTCCCCATCCGTGCTTTAATATCTCTCGGTGTAGGCTGAATGTATAGGAACAACCTTCGTGCGAAAGTGCATTTTGAAACCGGAATAAATGATCAGGGTGCTCGGGTAAAAAGTGTTTTGGCGAAACAGTTTCGGTACGACCATAAGTACCCTTGAAATGTTTTTGTCTTTTAAAAGCATTGTGAAAACATTCACATTTTCATTAATATGTTCATGTTTTGTTTATAAAAGCAATATTATGGTTTGTAAGATTTTTAATGGATTGCCCGTGATTTTTTAATGAATTTAAACCTCCTAGAAGTACCTGTTTAGTACCGGTTCATATAAAAAATGATTGTAAATTCTATATTCACTGTCATTATTGTTGAATTTATAAATGTTTGATGCAAATTCAAACTATACAGTTTCCAGACAAAGCTTTACCGCTAAGTAGAATTGGTTTCTCAATATCTAGGACATACCGGTATAGGGAGAGTAAAAAGGGAACTATTTTTAATCCATCCATGTAGAAGTTCCATTGTTCAGACCATTTCAAATATTCCTCGTTGCTTCTGTGTGTGACAGCGATAACAATACAAAGCTGTCACAACTTCCTGAAAAAGCAGCCAAGTGCGAGTCGGACTCGCCCATGAAGGGTTCCGTAGCATCAAGTAACATAATATAAAGGTTCTTGTAGTTCGTCGAAAGGTAAATTGCTGTTTACGATTTATGACGCATAAAAAAAAAACTACTGTTTAGATCTCGTTCAAACCAAATATCGTTGAAAGTTTACATAGTAATGTACAACATATATTTTTTTTAGATTTATCATTCTCTTATTTTAGAAGTTAGAGGGGGGGGGACCAACTTTTTTCCACTTTGGAAGTGTCTCTCGCGCAAACTATTCAGTTTAGAAAAAAACGATATTAGAAACCTCAACATCATTTTTGAAGACCTATTCATAGATACCCCACACGTATGGGTTCGATGAAAAAAAATTTTTTGAGTTTCAGTTTCAAGTATGGGGAACCCTCAAAATTTATAGTTTTTTTTCTATTTTTGTGTAAAAATCTTAATGCGGTTCACAGAATACATCTACTCGCCAAGTTTCATCAGTCTAGCTCTTACGGTTTCGGAGAAAAATGGCTGTGACATACGGACGGACGGACAGACAGACAGACAGACAGACAGACAGACAGACAGACAGACAGACATGACGAATCTATAAGGGTTCCGTTTTTGCCATTTGGCTACGGAACCCTAATAAAACAGCGTTGATACACTGTATTCTGAATGTATTACTTTTCCAATAAAAAGAAAGAAAGATGATAAATAAAATTGTGGACAATCCATACAACACTATCTACGCCGAACTAAGCAGAACTTTTACAATGGCAGCTAGATAGCTAAATATTTAATATATCCATAATAAAAATTACTATTAATACTATTTACTACTAGCTCGTGACTCACTGTCTACGGCAAAGGCCCCCATTTTCGCCTTCACTACGATCTTCTGCTATAAGTTGCCAGTCCCGCTCATAAGCTAGATAGCTCGTCACTCCATCTCATAAATCAGCAAATTAAAATAATATAAATACAAGGTCATATTATACTTGATTTACAATTTTAATTTTCAAAGATCACATTCATAGTCGTGCTGATTGCATTATAGAACTCCCTGTATCGTAAGTACCTGAAGCCACATGTGCAATATCACGGAACCACAGAATCCAGACGCGGCTCCTATGCACTCACTCAGACGATTAGTCGATCGACCGAGCGAAGATCTCATAGCAACGTGAGCTATTTGGTGTTGTATGTTTGTTTGAAGAATACCAAATACCGCTGTACATCGCCTTTATAGATTTCACCAAGGCATTTGACTCCATCGAATACTGCTACATCTGGAAAGCACTGGATAACGACAGGGTACCACATAAATACATACGTATAATAAAAAACATCTATGACCAAAGTTCAGCAAGAATCAAGCTCGATCAACTAGGACCTCCCTTCAACATTAGAAGAGGAGCGAAACAAGGGGACTGTCTATCGCCAAAAATTTTTAACTCTGTGCTGGAATACATTTTCAAGCAGTTGGAATGGAACTACAAAGGCATCAAAATAAACGGGAGACACTTGTCAAACATTCGCTTTGCGGACGATATTGCGCTTTTTAGCAACTCTGAAGAGAATCTGCAAAGTATGCTGCTTGAATTGAATACTGTTTGTAACCAGGCTGGTCTCTATATGAACAAGAAAAAAACTAAAGTTATGTCAAACACCAATACTACGCTTAATATCATGCTAGAAGAGGAGACTCTGGAAACAGTAGAAAACTTCACATACCTGGGGAAAAACATCACATTCAAGGCCAAAGAAAACATAGAGGTAGACAAACGAATCGCTAATACATGGAAGCGTTATTGGCAATTAAAATATATTTTTAAAAACAAGAAAATATCAAATAAAATCAAAGCAAGCATATTTAATACATGCCTTATACCAATTCTTACATACGGAGCGCAGACCTGGGCACTAACCAAAACAGAATCCAAAAAACTGAAAGTCACACAAAGGAAAATTGAGCGCAGCATCCTCCGCATAAAATTAATCGACAAAATACCAAACGTGGAAATAAGAAACAGAACCAAAACAAGAGACGCTTTAAGACAAGCAAAAAAGCTGAAGTGGAATTGGGCTGGACACATAGTGCGAAATAAAGATGACAGATGGACTAAGGAGAGCACGGAGTGGTGCCCTAGATACTCTTGCAGAGCGCGCGGCCGCCCCAAGGCGCGCTGGCGTACCGAGTTGGAGCACTTCCAAGGACTGGGCGTACTGTGGACCAGACTCACTAGCGACAAACGAACTTGGACCAGAAGGGGGGAGGCCTTTGCCCGACAATGGGATGACCTATAACTGGATCGATATACCTACATAAGCAAATACACAAGAATACAAAGAACAATACAAAAATAATCATAATAATAATAATGCCTAAAATTCAAGTAAAATGCAACAGCTACATTGTTAACTCGCATCTATAGGAACCAATTGTTATTGCAAATATTAATTATACAGCTTACAACAAATATGTTTAAATAAATTTTGTTATAGGAGGCTTAAATAAATAAATAAATAAATAAATAATGTTTGTTTGAACATGACTTTCGAACCGTTTTGATCCGATCTGTATGAAATTGTTAGATTGATACTTGAGTTTCTTGGTAAATATGGGTAAATCAAAGGGATGTTATGTTAAAAAGTAACATAATCAGACATCATGGCCAAACGGCTAGAAAATTTTTGATGAGCCAATCTGGAAATATACGCTTTCAGATAAAAAAAAATCCAAATCGGCTCATTACGGACGAAATTTGTGCTAATATAAACACAAAAAAATACACTTGAATTGAGAACCTTCTCCTTATTTTATTTGAAGTTAGTTTTAGATCTTCTTCTTTTCGTGCCACTAATTATTTGTAACCAGTGTGGTGAAAATAATCTTTTTAGGGTTCCGTAGCCAAATGGCAAAAACGGAACCCTTATAGATTCGTCATGTCTGTCTGTCTGTCTGTCTGTAATCGTAATTTACCTTTCGACGAACTACTAGAACTTCTAGAACTCTATGTCATATTACTTACCTACGGAACCCTTCATGGGCGAGTCCGACTCGCACTTGGCCGCTTTTTTCTCATCCAAACAGTAACTAAAATTGTCCAGAAAAAAAACTACCATAGCAGCTGCGTGGTAAACAGTAAATAGAGTCACGTGTGCCTCACACATACTGTGACGTACTCTACGTCAACATCCAGCGGATCCATGTCCCGGCTAATGGGCTGAATTGGATGCTAAGCACATCAAATGGCTTTTCAATGCGAAGCTCAGTTTGACTAAGCTTAGATTAGTCGTCAGCCGCATTACGAGGATGATTAATACTTCGCTGTCACAATTCGTTGGTGTTATTATAAATTTTGATAAATTCTTTTAGAATTGGAACGCTTGCGTGTTACCTGTTCTTTTTTTCAATAATGTAAGATGCCTGAAATATGTCATTTTGGCAATTATAAGTTACATAAGCAACTTTTTAAAGTTCCTTTTTCTTTTTCAAGTAAATCATATTAATAATGTATTTATTTAAATAAAACAAAATTAGAAGGTTAATGCAATATGTTTTATGCTACTATCGATATTAGAAATTTCATTCCGCCGTTACAGTGTTCACAACAAAAAATCATAAACTCTAGCCCCAAATTAAGCAAAGATCTCGGGAATGTTATCCATGTCATTAAGTATCTACCTTGTCCTTCTACATCGCATTTGAATATAAATTGCTCTAAAACATCTGTTGAAGATCTTCTATCTGGTTGGTTCCTTTTCTATGCTAACTTAGAGTGCTTCATTATTATTAAAACGTGACCTTACTTCTTTGTTTTTAGCATAGCCTTCTGCATCCCTATCGCCAGGGTTATCCTTGAGTTGAATGAAAACTGTATCCGAATGTGCATATTAAAATAGGTTAATGCATTTACTTACATTTTAGAGACAGCTCCTGCATTATTGTTTGCATCATGAACTGAAAAGGCACAGTTGTTATATGTTTAGTAGAAGTAGAGCTCTTTGTGAAAGGGGAAGTACCATTCGTCCGGGGAAGTACCGCCACAATGCCTATTTCTGCAGTGAAGCAGCATTGCTGTGTTTCCGTTTGAAGGGTGTGGGACTATGGGTGCCTGTGAAATTACTGGTACATGAGGCTGAACATCTGTATGCCTCAAGTTTATGGACGCAAAGCAGTGCATCGTAGGGACCATTCCTGACGTGCGTGACTTACGAGCGAGCATTGTTATAGGCGATGGTTATCACTTAATATCAGTGGGGCATATTCATTTTTCATCAGCTAGCTATGTGAGAAAATGTTCGGATATGCTTTAGGTTGGAAATTGAAATGACGTTCAGTAAAAAAAATACGGGTTGCACTCCGGGAGTGCCGGCAGAAGTGAAAACTTGATTATTAACGTTGAGCATGTTTGATATTTTGGAATGGTTAGGGGGGGCTTGTTTGTTATTTGGCACGCTGTAACATACACGAACATTCGCGCAAGCGCCCTGCGCTGCCTAAACGAAACAGTAGGCCCAGGCATACATTTTCGCCGCGCCGTAGAGAGGGGATAGCTGTCTACTCTCCATCCGTCTTACGCTTTTTCGATCAGGTCACGTGTCCTGACGCGCTGACGCGAGTTTAAGATTTTATACCCATTACAGAAAAAGTGCTCAACGCCGCTAAAGAAGTTTTCACTTCAAAAATAAACAACTATTACACGTATAAACTAATAATCTACTTCATAAGTAATTATAACATATCAGCTGACACATTATTATCTACGGCAATCACGTGTTTATATTATCAACCAATTTTTGCACATATATATTTGATAAGCATAACAAAAAGGGTACTTAATACCAACATGATGTTAAAAGATAGAGAAATCACATTTGTTGCATCATCGATTTAGTTTTTTAAGCAATTTAAGACCCAATTGGCATTGGCTTAAATACATTTGGTATAGAACCTATTAGTCGTACGCACTATATCCAATTCTCTATTAGCCGTAACATGGACACGGCGGACGTGTCTATACCGTGGATATGTCACACACAGCCGGTCACCCCGTCACGTTGAGTAATCTATTGAAACAGTAGCTCAACTTCGTTTGATTAATTTGCGAAAATCACAACGGTCGGGTGTGATCTTGACAAGAGTTTTAGAAAGTATTCACTGAAGGGAATATTCCGGAGTGAATCTGTTCAGGGTGTCGATTCCAGCAACACAGATCACTCAGGCGACCGCGTAAATCGATGTGAGTTGTCAGTTTTAGTTTGAATAATTTGAAAATGGAACGCGGATTAATAAAACTAACTAACGGAATCGACGCACAGTTGCTCCGGACCGAGGCGAATATGACAAATTTATTCTATGTGTTGTCTATTCAATTTTTGGTTTTAATTTTGTATGTGTTGTATCCTTTTGTGCACGCATAATGACTTGTGAACCTATTACATAGGAGAAGCCACTGGCTCCTGAAACACAGTTTTTTAACTAGTTCGGGAGACTATGGGTTCAAAAAAGATTTGTGAAACCTATTTATTAAGTCAATAAACATTACTTACTTACTTAATTCTACCCGCTGTCATGGTGTACACACTCAGTCAGTGTGTGTGTGTCAGTGGTGTGGGCATGCCATGAAGAGGGATGAAAGTCATGTAACTAAGATAGTGATGAGTATGAATGTAGATGGATATTTGGGTAGAGTTAGACCAAAAAAGGGATGGATGAACAGTGTGAAAGATGGCATGGATAAGAAAGAAGTGAATACAGAGATGACGGCTGATAGAGGAGAATTGAAGAGGAGAACATGTTGTGCCGACCCCATATAAAGTGGGTTATGGGCAGGAAGAAGAAGATCATGGTGTACACAATACATCTAAGGAATATCATAAATATTCCGTTTTATTTGATAATTTAATACATTGGCGATCTAACTCTTCTTCAGTTCTCGTATTGAGTAATAATAACAATCGTAAAATAGACAATATTCCATGGATACTACTAAATGTAACGTTGATGGATATTAATGGGCATGACTAAACCATGAAGATATGTCACACGTGTGGGTTGTCTGCGCGTCTTACAACAACAAGAATTTTATCAGGAACTTCCAACCTGAATATCTTCTATTCTTTCGCCTGTACTATTCGAAATCTTCTATTAATTATAACCAAGACGCTAGAATTTTGCTAAGGCATAGGAGATTTTGTTGTTTAAGCTGTTCTACTGTTTTCTACTAATGTATACTACAACCCCCCCTACTCCCCGCTGTCTCCGGGTCGGCGGCGACAGGGTGGCGTGCATTCACAGTGATTACCTCCCTAACCTATCATTTAAATAATATCACTCGCAAACGTGACGGATCGTCTGGTCGATTAAGAGGGAATCACACCTGCGACTCTCCATACAAACGTAGTCCCTTATTTCCTCCCTGGATAATGCCTCTAGAGTAACCATTTTTTCTCATAAAATCCAGATCTGCTATATACGTGCTCGTATGTTTTCCTTTTTTCCAGAAACTTATTGATAATGAAAATATCACCTCCAATTCATATTTCATATAAATCATATGAGGGTCATATTTTCTTTATCAATAAGTTTCTGGAAAAAAGGAAAACATACGAGCACGTATATAGCAGACCTGGATTTTATGAGAAAAAATGGTTACTCTAGAGGCATTATCCAGGGAGGAAATAGGGGACTACGTTTGTATGGAGAGTCGCAGGTGTGATGCCCTCTTAATATTTAACTCAGTAATTGGTTGGAACTCGATAACTGAACATTTTTTTTGTATATTGGCTTTTCAATCGTTGTCTTTGTCTCGTTAATAGCCTGGCATATTATTATCTTTGATATCTTTATTATTATATTCCTGTTCTCTTAACTTATCAAGTATGTATTTCATTCTACCTATGTATTTACAAAAAAAAATATCAGCTATCTGGTTCCCATAGTACAAGCTCTGCTTAGTTTGGGGCTAGGTAGTGTTGTGTGGATTGTCTATAATATAATAATTTATTATTATTTTATCATTATAATAGAAATAGCATTATCATCTGAAAGCTACATGAAATAACCCTAGGTATTATTTATTCATAAATAATACGAGTGAACCTACATACTTTCAGTTAACCCACAACCTGTCGTCACCGAAACGCGGCACGTCATGACCGTATTTTCAAATTACGTCACATTAGTGACGCACTAGGTTCTGCTACTTCACAAGTACCTAATAGCTATTTATTACGAAGGCCTGAATGACCTAAGTTTTCTCGGTATGGTCTCTTCCTACGCATTCCACCCACTAGACGTCGGTCGGTAGAACCAACCTCAAATAAGTCAATAATCAGATTTTTATCTAATACGGGTGTATTTATTTACATCAAGCGATGTCATCCTCTTCAAGGAGGTTTTCTATCATTTTCCTTATTTTAGTGACCTTTGGGAAATAAAGTAGGTTGTAAGAGATTGTTTTGTTGTTTGTGCGTAAAGTCTAATGAATACTAAGTATGAATAATTGTTTGATTGAGTCCATGAATGTGAAATTCTGTAGTACACATCTGATTGAATTTTTATAACTAACTAACAAGATTCCTTTCATTTAAATATTTACTATTCTTAACTTGACTTCTTTGTACCCATTTAATAAAGTATACCAATTTGAATATAATGGGTCAAATTCTTCGCGAACTCGACAAGAATTGAGAGTATAGCGTTTAAAACAAAAAGAAGGTAGTGACTGCCAAGTTTCTTGGAAAGGCTTAACTTGCGCATTAAAGTCTCACTCCACTTGAGAGATTTCCGAACAACATCCAATGAACAAGTGGATTTGACATGATCAGTTTAGTTCTGCATTTAGAATGTGCATTTAGTAGCAAAAGTCGCGTGGAACTGGCACCAAGACTCACCTATATTTATGAAACAACGGGATATTTACCATGAAAAAAAATTTAATCATCGTAAATATCCTGTTGTTTCTTAAATATAGTGTTAAAAACCATGATAGTTTCAAAAGTTATAAGACTCACCTAGCTTTAAGACGTTTCAAAGTGATCCTTGTGATATGATACAATACAACTGAATAAACATATTTTGAATTTGAACTTGTTTTTATTAGCGTACTTGTTCCTTGCTGGGACTTGGACTTGGCCAATCAACAAAAAGTAATAATATGGATGTAATATGAATAAAATTACCGTATTTAAAAGTTGCATTACAATCTAGAATACAGTCACCGATTGAGGGCGCTTGTACACGCTAAGAAAAAACGCCGGGCCTACCCAAGAATTCGTGTCGTAACAAGAAAATTACTGTGTACACTGCTCGCAGCGGTGCACGAAAAAAATCTTATCTGCGCAAGACAAGAATTTTGTCTTTTCCACACACGAAAACGCAACAACGTTCGCCGCGTCGTGTCTTGCGCAGATAAGATTTTTTTCGTGCACCGCTGCGAGCAGTGTACACAGTTATTTTCTAGTTACGACACGAATTCTTGGGTAGACCCGGCGTTTTTTCTTAGCGTGTACAAGCGCCCTGACAGTGTTCATTGGAGCATCCAAAACTAGGCAGCGTCATCGGTCAAGAAGAGAGGGATAAATAACAATAACAGTTCTGTAATTTTGGGATAGGCTTGCATGTTAGTGACGTTTGTGCACCCGATATTGAATTCACGGACCCATCTTCACATAAAGTACCGTTAGTAATACAAGTACCCTCCAAATATAGTTTAAGCGTCATTGTAGTATGACATGCCTGAGAATAGTAGGCGGCTCGGCTATTCTTCGATAGATTAATAATTGACGTCAAAATACCAGAGATGAGCCATCGCCGTCAAAACGAGTCGTGAGACCGTGGGAGCTCAGTCAATGACCTAATTAACGTTCTCGAAACGACAAAGAAATCTTTAAATAGAATTTGGTGAAAGTTAAAGGTTTCTTATTTGTGTGAAATCAGTTTCTATTGTATCCTACCGCGGTTTACATATCAAAAGCGCTGGAGTACAAACAAACTGTTCTTAAATATCAATAACTTCGGAAAGTTTCGAATCCAATTTAGCGCTGCTCTTATTATGGAAAATCTACCTTGCTCCATACAAGTCTGAAACAAAAGTCGCAAGACTATTGAAACAACAACAAGAGGCCATTTAAAATACTAATTCACATATAACTTCAAGAGTTCAATCTCTAGCGAGAACAAATATTTGTGTGCTGAACACATATGTTAAGTTCTTTGTCTTCTTGTTCTTAGTATTATATCAAATTTTTAATCAATAGGGGTCTTATTAATAATCCTGGCGTAGCGTTGGACTAGTTAATCCGTGTTTTGTCACATTTGCTCGAGTTGACAATTGCATGTCAATGCAAGAGACAAAACACGGATTAACTAGTCCAACGCTACGCCAGGATTATTAATAACACCCTAGAAGTATTTAATCAATTATCTTTCTGGTTCCTACAGTACAAGCTCTGATTAATTTGGATAGCGTTGTATGGATTTTTCACAATATTTATTTATAACTAAACCGCAGTGACTTATTTTATCAAACAACTACAAGGATATAGGTTAAAATAATAATATGTCACGACACAGCATGAGTTCATATCATACATTTTCTATGAGGCGCGTAAAAACATTTACTGGCATCTCACTGAACTGGCTTTAGCAGATTTACTTGTGAGTAAAATATGATAAGGATTTATTAAAATCATCTACCCACATGCCGATTGATGTGGTAGCTTTGCTGTTTCCACTTTGTTTAGGATTTGGAGCACATCATTTATCAGATATAGGACAGTTAGAGGACTGATTAGGGTAGAGTTCGTAGTTCCCAAGAAATTTAGGCATAACAGGATTATGTTGTGTAATCCCAAATGTCACAGTTATACAAACAACATACGCCACATTCACAAACACTGTGTTATCGTGTTAAATTGTACTTACAGCGTACTATGAACCGTCCGTCTGGTCCCCAACTTAAGTTCCCCGTGTGTATCATTAATATCAGTAACTACTACGTATTATTAATATACAAAAACCAGAACTAAAACATATTTTTACTCATCATATTTGACATAATTACCGCCACGAGAGTATCGAACCAGCACCTCTCGTGTCTCAATTAGTCAGTCACTCACTGTGGCCCAGAAGTCGATAACATGTAAAACATGCTTGAATTTACTAGTAAATTGTACCCATTATTAAATAATAGTCCATTATTTATACATTTGCAAACCAAATTATAGCTTGCTTGTGTTACATAATTAGCGGACATATTAAATGTAGTAATCCGGGTCTAAGGCGACGCCCAGTCTGGTATTAACTGTTCAGCGTTAGATAAATGTTTACCCATTTATTGAGGTGCTCTCTAGGATTTCATTCCGCTGGTTGTCGCTAGTTCAGCTCCAGAAACTTGTTCACTTCCACTCTGAGATAGGGAGGGATGCCACTGTTCTTTGTCTTCAACTCCGAAATGGCCATTTGTCTTTTGATTTACAACTTGTTTCTTTTACCCTATTTGTGGAAAAGCAGATCGTGTTTTAAAATCTAGTATGAATGGTGTTTTTGTAAAAAACATAAATAGGGAGACGTGACAAAAATGGGAACTACCTTTGGTCATGCGCTAAGCCAAGACAATATGTAGTACCTTGCCCATGAGTAGACAAAGGTAACAAAGAAATTAATGCGATTAGGACTAACCTCGGATGAAAGGACGAAGTCATAAAATTAAGTAACATGAAATCTCTCCTTGACTCCAATAAAATGATAAATCACTGTGTCCGATCCCGATAACTTACATCCTTAGGCACAAAATAAATAATACGAGAGATACGAATACGGTGTCGTGTGTCTTATTTAATGTGGTCGTTCTATTTGCTTATCCTTTCTTCTTGGAGACGCTATACATATAATAGGAAAAACTTTTGAATTCGGAGAAAATTATGTTGTTTCATTCTTCCCGATTCTTCCTCGTCAATGTTACCTTACCTATGACTATCCTAAACAGGTTTAACATTAAATAATCTTTTGGCAGATAAGCCGTAAGTGCTGTTTATCTGCTTTGAGTGCTACAGCTGTTTGTTACATCAATCTTGTTAATACATAGTGTATTGTATTGCCTATGTATACTGCCACTGATGGTATGCGTTTAGTAAACACCACGCCTCATCATCGCTCACTCGAGTGTCTAGCTTTAAATCATTACTGTAATGATTTATGATTATCGTCATACTCGTAATGATTTTGTAATGACTATTTAGTTTTGGTAATTGATCTGATTTATTGGCTTCCAAATCTAAGACCTTACTACCTAAAAAACTAAATCTTATTATATTAAAGTTCCTGAATGTAGAACAGGTTAAAATGAAATATTTACAACTATCTATATCATGAGTACCGATGAGCTTATTCTATTCAGTTCCGTTGGTAACCTAATTCCTTTGACAAATAACTTGGGCTACTCTTTGAAATGAAATAAAATAGGGTTGTCATTTCCAGGCAGAATAGAAGACATCTCCTCAGATCTCTTAGTTACCTAGACTTCCATTTTCTTTCAAGTTATGCTCGACTAATGGAATGCCCGCGGCTTAGTCCGCTTGGTGTTATTTTCTTAAAAACTTGGATCTCCCAATGTGGAAGTTCAACTTTTGGCTATCTTCCCTAGCACCTCTAGACCGTGAAAGTAAGCACCGTCCCTAATTTCATGTTTTTAACCGTATAGTTTACTTTGGACTGTGTGTGGTCACGGTCAGACTGCCATTACAACAGTTTTATTAATTTTGAAATAATTGTTTAATTATTCTATCCATGTTTGTTTTTTCCCTCAGAATAAGAAACAGTATAATGTAACATACCTTAGTTGATGGGTCTGATAAGATGTAAGTTGTTGAAAAAACAATAGCGCAGTGAGACGGAATTCTTTCATAGTGGCGTTCATTAATTGCTTCGAAAAACAATATTAGAGTGATTCTTTAAGAATAAGAGAAGAAACAAAGAAGAGCTGTATAAAGCGTTGCAGAAATAAAGAAATGAGAGATATGAATAAAAATAGAAAAGGAGAAGATATTAAATTGTCGAGGGATCCACAACCAGCAGTTACCGAATGAAAAAGGAAGGAATTGTCAATCATCAGACGGCGCCGGAGCCAATTGGATGCGCTGATTGACATACTACTCAACAAATCCAGGGGGGTTATTTATAACCTTGCAATAAAAATGATAGGAAATTCCGTGACTGGCTTAGGACTTAATGGGGTTCAACGAACAGTCAAGGTCACGTTCAGATTACCATCAGACGACATAACCATTACCTGACGTTTATGTTCAAGAGCGCCGTGACCTACCTGACGTCTAAAAGTTCAGCTAGGCTATGTCTGCGACGGTTAACATCGAGGGGATAGCATTCTATCGTACTTCAACGTTAGAATGCTCAGAGGGCATATCTTCTGATGAAAAACTTCTTGTGGTTCTATTTATGACGACAGTCGCTGACTGCTTTTTCGTCTAGTGAAGAACCATCTTACACTGCATCACGTAGTTTCCAGTACGTGGTCTCAACTCCAGAACTACCCTAAACAGCTGTCGGTTCCCCGTACTAACTATTTCTATGTAAAATAGAAATAATAAGTTGGAATTGCTAAATCGTAAGTCAATAGTGAATAGGTGACCGGATGACGCGTCGCATCCGGCTCGGTCCGTGATCTGCCGTGTTGACTAGCTGTACCGTTATGTCTTTGCGTGCATACGTCTCGGTCGCGTCGCCGCTTATGCCTCACCTACATAACGTACTGGTGTTCGTGACGTCACGGTTACATCTTCCGGTTCGTTGGTAAACATACCGATTATGGTAGAGCACTCTTCGGCCTCTATGACGTATTTTATTATTTTTTTAGTTTGTTGGCCTATTGATCTGTTTCAATTTGTTTGTTACTTGAGTCAGTTTATTTATAAGGGGCTTGGGATCTTGATATTGTGTGCAGCTTGCAAAATAAATTTATGCTCGTGTAAATGGCTAATCTCAATAATACCTCAGTCATGAATCTACAATTTGTTTCAACATCTGCTTATCATTCGAAGTCTAAAGTCGATCGTAAAGCGGTAGCGAGCACGACTATTGTTACTCAAGCTATGCCCTGCCCGTGCGCAGCGAAGCCATGTATCAACTTACTTCGAATTGTGAGCGATCAGCTCGTTTTATAGCAAACGTGATTTCAATTGCTTATTTTGTAATTGGATCATCGTGAACTTGAATACTTCTTTACGAAACCGATTAATTCGCTTAAAATTTGTAATAGTATTTTATGTTCGGCAGTCAGTTTCGAGTTTGCTGTCAACATGAACTCTCTACGAAGACTAGGGCATTTCGATGCAAGGGAAATAATAATACGTAGAGATAAGAAAGTTCACGGTTACAAGGGAAAACGGAAAGATAAGAAAGTGTATGGTTGCCGATCGCGTTCGATTCATCAGAGATGTGGGTCGAGTAGCAAACTACCAGAGCGGAGTATGAGGCTGGCGCGAGTCGTCCGCGGGTCAAGGCGGTCTCCGTCGCCGGGCCTCTGGCACGGGTCGAGGACCGCGACAGATCGCTCCCCCCGCGGCAGGTAAGTCCCGTTACTCCACCCGAACCCGACCTATATTGTCCTGGTACAATGCCCATGTCAAGCAACCAAATAACGAAATTCTAAATTATTCATAGCTAACTGCGCACCAAGTAATTTGCAATTAAAAAGTTAAACGGCTAAACTACGACGGTGCCTAAACTGCGCGAAGTTTAGTGCTAATGTCTAGTTTCTTATAAAGTTTCTGCATAAAATCTGGTTGTGATTGTAATTTAATAATTGAATTAGGATGTAAAGGGTTCATTACTTGAATGGCTCGATAATCGGTGTGTGTTGCTAGCCGGTCGGGCGCGTGGGAACGGAACACAGAAGCGAAACGTAGTGGTTCAGCGAAGTAGCTTATCTTGAAATATCGCCGCTGACAGAGCGAGTCGCTCGGAACACCGCCGCTGCTGCGCCTTCCAAAACTGTTAACGTTTATAACCATTAATTTTATTTAACCGTCGAGTAATGAAAGTATTTTCGTGACAAATTTTTGATTGTGAACCATAAATCACGATTAAGTTTTCATGAAAACTCGCAGATATTGTTTGTCAATCTCGGCTCAGTTTCGGCCATGTTTACGTAACATTTTGGTGAACTCTGTCGACCCGAGGAATTATAACCGAAGTCGGCATGATAATTATTTAAATTGCACGTTTAGTCCATGTTTTCTGGACTGCGGTTGGTTTGCTATTTTATTTTATAGTGTAGTTCAGCAGATTCAATTTACCGAGAATTGACATGACATCATTGGTTGAGAAGATAACAAATTTTAATTGGATAAGCGCATTTATTTTATGCCTTTTGACTTCATCTCGTTTAACTGCCGTTATACCTTTATTTATTTATATTTTGTTTTTCTCGTACTCATTCATTGTTTTATTAAACAACTACCATAAGGAACAAGCATAATAATATGGTGCACCTGCTGTTAAGTGGTAACCATCTAATAACATATAGAATTGCATCGTAGGTCATGCACGATTTTATTAACTTCTTTATTTTGACCAAAGACATAAATAATACTGTGGTATTTTGGAGTAAGGGATTCTGGTTCGGAAAGCGAATAAATTCTATAGATCAGTCTTCCGACTTCTGCACCTAAACAAGGATTCCTTCATCATAAACATAATCATACAGCATTACATTGAGTTTTTCTGCTCCAAAATGTATGCACAATGTCAGTGCTCTCAAACGGTGAAGGAAAACATCGTGAGGAAACCGGCATAACGTAGAACCTAAAAAGTTTAAAAATAAATATCAAGTGCACGAAAGGAGTCTCTTCGAGGCGCACTTAAAATCCTTTCACCACACTTGATTCTAAAGAATCGGTGACACGATAAGAAGAAGAAGAAGAACAGCATTACGGCAGATTTGCTGTTGCACCGTGTAATGAAATAGTCTCGAATGCATTAAACATTCAAGTAGGTATAGTGGATATTGGCGTGCTGCCAACTTTGCCCTATCGTGGCCTTACGTACTGTACGAAATTTGAAAGCGTTGCGAATTTATATTTCTTCTATCATTTTAAAAGACAACATCTGTCTGTATTTCTGCTTTTCTTGTCTCTTTTACTAATTACAGTTGTAGAGCAGATTTGCATGCGATAATGCCATTATTTACTGCAATACTGTAACGAACCATTACATTAAGGTTGTTGGATTTCCAATCAAACTGATGTTTACCATTTATGAGCGATTAGTGTATTATTGTTCTATGAAATAACTGTTGCTGGCTATATTGTCTTTATTTCCGGAACTTTATTTAGTTGAACTGTTTTTATTTTTTATTATTAACGAAGACTTTAACCATAATGTATTTCGTAATAACTTGTTAAATTAAAATAAATGCGTATTTTTTTGTTTTTACTTCATATTTAATTTACAACAGAATATACATTATTTACAAGAAACATTAAATTATTAAAACAAAAAATTACATATTTCAAGAAGCTAGAAAATTTTATAAATGTTTAATTTTTTACTATTATCACCGTTAATTTACAGTTTTCTTCAATTTAATAAAGTTTACCGGAAATAAAGGTCAATATGACAGCTAACAGCATTTATATCAGTGTACAATTATGCTCTTATAGCCCATAACTGGTAAAATTAATTTGTATGGAAATCGACATCGACAATCGACAACCTTTACGATGCTTATTAGCTTATCATAAAACATATGACCATTTAACCGCTGGAGTAATAATGTTCTGTCATTCGTAGTGCTATCAATGTTTTGGCATCAATCTCTGGAATACGCCGATGTGGCAGACGAACACGCGTAAAGCCACAGGCAATCACTAGTGCATAATAAATTGCGTTATTGCTGTCTGCCGGTGGTCACTGATCGCGGTGATTGATAGCTATTATTATACTGCATTGTGTGGAATCAAAAGTTTATTGCAAAGTGCTGATAACTCGCTTGTGAATCCTTTGCGTTTCAACACAGTTTATGGCGTTGGAAATCACTGTTATTTTGGAAGTGAGGTCGTAATTTAGTTGTCACGTTGTTGGATGTTGTGGTTTTGTTCAAATTCTCTGAACCAACGAGTCGTAACCTTTTTGGGATTTCACAAGATTTGTATGCATGCAATGTAAAATGCACTTGGCTTATCGTGATTTGAAACACTGGATATTCTTAGTTCACCAAGTCTTTTCACGGGGGATTTCTTCTACTGATTAATTTTTATCCTACAAACAAACATAACTTAAAATCACGCCTCATTCCTCATGGGGGTAGGCAGAGATCACGGATTTCCACTACGATCCTGACATACCTCTTTCGCTTCATTCACTCTCATAACATTCTTCATACATGCTCGTCGGTTTAGTGTACTCCTGGCCTGGCCTTTCTCTAAAACTGATTACCTACTATCCTTTCACTTCTTATTTCGCGGATACTATAAGCATGATCGTATCGTATGCGAACACTGCATTAAATTCCTCGTTTTCCCTTATTTTTCTTGGGCACACTTTTCCATAGTATAACAAACTTATTCAATGGACTGTTTAATGATTCATAAAAATGCATCTTATAAATAAAGGCTGTCAACTTTCTTTTTACTCGGTATACTTACGTAGATGGTATGACGTAGATGGTATAGGTGCTGGGCAAGCCTATTCCATCTAAAATCCAGTCCTAGGCACTATAGCGTCCCGTAAGTAGGGGCATGAGTAATCACCTATTGCCCCTGACGCTATATAAATCATCTACAATAGATGCAAAGGCCTGTTTATCTTTTACTTACGTAGATAATATTATCAGTTTTAATACCTACTAGCTTTTGTACAGCTGCTTATCAGAGATCGCTTTCAAAGTCACTGTCTCATTGTTTCACAGTAATGCCTTTTGGTTTATCTCCCACTGGCCGAGCCTACATCGTTAGTATATTCCCTTAGTTTATCTGTCACTGGTGATGATAAAGGAAGCTGTAACCGTGTCGACGGCATATCTGTCTGCATTGGCGACGTATAAATGTCTCTACCAACTCTGATTTATACTACGATCTGACTAATAATCTAGAATGAAATGTGCATAAAACAACGCGAGTAATGTTTGCTTACGCAGATTTAATAGGGCTATAATGAGTAAAATGTTAAAACCTTATAATATCTATCATATTATATTACATTAATTATTTTAATATATCACGCTTTAATATTTACCTACTCCTGCTAGAGATCCGATTGTAGGATAATAATGATAACTTATACACTTCGCGGGATGGTTTCCAAGAAATATAAAAATAACAATCTTTATAGCGCTTGCGATTAAAAAGTTTGTGGTCGTCATAACTGATTCTATGGTCGGTTATGCATATAACTCAAATGGATACATCTTAAATGTTTCAAAGTAACTATTTTCGAAGTATGTGTTTTTAATAAGGATGAAAAATTGTATGAGCCATTAAAATAGGTTGTAAGTTACTGCCGAGCAGCAGTGCAGTAATAAATTTGACAAATTGCCTCTGTTATGGCAATACATAGCCCCTTCACTACTTACTTTGCCACTAAAAAATGTAGTTTGGGTAAGTGTGCGCTCTGAGCGCTCTGTGATTTTGGATTTGGGAGCATTATATTTAGCTACAAAGTAACTTCGTAAATGAGATGTTATTGCCTGTAAAAGTGTGAATGGTCTTGGGATTACAAAATAAGTTATAGGGAGGGACAATAATATTTTGATTTTGGTAATGCTTTTTTGCAAACCATTGAGTTTTGAGGACCAGCACACTTCATCACTTCATCGCTAATTCAACGGTTTATTTATATTATAACCTTCACGACCATTAAGCAAGCAAGTCACGCAAAATAAAATAATGTAGCAGCGTAAAGAAACGGAAATGTTATTTGTCGATCAATACAATTGAATTGTAGTCAAACCTTTGTTTTAAGGTTGTTCGATTCCGATACAAACTAATTTACACAACTATGGGCAAACAAAGTATAAATGTACACTGAAATAGCTGTAATAGTTTTTTACAGTGGTCTTTATTGCCGGCCAGTTATATAAAGTTGGATAAAACTGTAGGATAACAGAAATATTAATAAAAAACCAAAAAAGTAATTTTTTCGTCATTCTTTCTAACGGGTACTCGGCATTGAATACGTGAATGAGCTTAAAACATACGTCTCTAAATAGTCTTAAAAGTCTGTTAGTTCTTTTTCTGAAGCCTCGACTGCCACGATCAACGGCTGACACTCCAACTTTATATAACTGGCCGGTAATAAGGACCACTGTAAAAGCCTATTACAGCTATTTCATTGTACATTAATACTTTATTCGCCCATAGTTGTGTAAATTAAGTTTGTATGGAAATCGTACCCCCTTAAACAGCGGCAAATAAACACATCGCGTGCTCTCAAAACTTGTTTAGAGTTGTCAAGTTCAATATTGCATTGATAAAACAGTAGCTTATCCAGTGTCAGATGTATGAATGTAAAACAATAATTTACATTTTGATTGGAAATCCTCGGATGGTAGGATTGTTCGCGACGCGTGCCGGAAAAGTTGATTCACTGGGCCGCAGGGTTGTTGGAAACATTTTCCAATAAAAACAAAATAGCAGATAACTTTTCTATTCAAACAATAAAAGAACAAGTTTATATCTTAATTGACTTATTTTATTTAAGTATGTTAATTTAATTTGAAATTTGGTTAATATAAATGAACAATTGCAGGCTGCCCACTTGTTGTTTATTGGTTAATTTACGTTTGAAAAAGTGCTCGCATAAGGTAAAAGTAAAGTAAACAGGCCTTTGCATCTATTGATAGTTGATTTATGTAGCGTCTGGAACAATTTTTTTTATCATGCCCCTCCTTCCTGGGCGCTTTAGTGACCGGGACAGGGTTTTTAGATGGAGTAGTCTTGAAAAAAGTTTTTTTCGTTGTTGAAACACATCAAACACCAAAAGCTAAATAATATTAGCATGATAATAAATGGTCTAACTTAGTTTGATTTCGTGGTTCGATTGGAACGATCCATCCATGAATATGCTATTTGCCCACAAATTTTAGAATAACCTAACTAAACTAACAAACAACAAACAAACTGGTATCAGCTCGAACTTGTCTCAGGGATCGTTTGAACTTTGGGCCCTAGGTATGTAACTAACAAGGCACTTATGACCCTCCACGTAGTAAACTAATTATCTTCAGAGTTACCGTTTTCCTGCTTCTTGGACCGGGATTTACCACTTCTAATTGACTATTTTCGTTTTCCGTTATTGCATCAGGGTTTTATCAGAATTGCGATGAATTTATAATTATGAACTAAACTTAATTTTCGTTATAACTTTTTTTTTAACCCAGACTGAAAATTAGAAAAATAAATTATCATGACTGTCTTTTTAGGATTTCAAGATTTTCAAAGTATAAATGTCAATAAAAAAGCAATATACAGGGCGTCCTATGGACAATATCACATGGCGGGAAAGTTCCTTGAACATTTTACTGAAAGAATAAATTATTTGAATAAAAAAAACTATTTATACTGCATTCATAGATAATTATATAATTACATGGTTAAACCGGGAATCGAACCCGTTGCACGAGAAAAATAATTATCCTGCAGTTTTATCATACCGATCGAAAGGCATTTTTTAACATTTTTAATACAAAATTAATCAATCATTTATCTTATTAAAATTATTTTTAAATGTATATGAACGCAATTTTTTTATTTAAATAAAGTTTTCTTTCAATAAAATTTTTCATCTACAATAATTAAGGTACTTTCCTTCCGTGTGGCATATCCGTGGGACGCCCTGTATATGTAAACGGAAGGAAATTAAAACAAAATCATTACCAAAATCTCTCATTAATATTATGCAAATTAAATAAGTCGATTTAAATAAGTTTATTGCTTAATGTTCTTTTAAACTTTTTAATAAGGCATTATAGAACGGATGTGCCAATCTTATTTCATTTCATTTATTTATTTCTTATATCTTATTTGTGAAGTAGGTATGTGAAAATATGGTGACAGAAAGTCTAAATACTTAATTAATTTATAATATCTTATTATTCTGTATAACGGTACTCAATAAAATATGCAAATACATTTTAATAATTAGCAGCGATTGAACAAGAGAGGTCGGCCCGCATTGTTAGACCACACCCAACCATCCTTGAAGTAGTGTAGTACTTATTTTTTTAACATCTCATTTTAAATACTGCTATAACTCACAATGATCACAAACCTATCATTATAATGGGACAGATAACTCAACTGACAGTGAAAGTTTGCCAACTTATCATAGTTTAAACGGAATGGTAGCAAAACGCATAGTTGCTTGTGAATCGAAAGCTACGCAAGGTCGGTAACCAGTCAGGTCGGTTTGGGTGGTCACTGGCCAGCGGCCACTGCTCGCTGCAAGCTCTCGTGAGCTCTACTGTGTTACTTGCTGTCCCCTTCACGTATTGTATCGCTATTATAATGTGATATCATTTAAAATCGATTATTCATTTACAAGGATCACTGTATAACGTCTTAAAGCTAGGTGAGTTTAGGAACCAGTTCCACGCGACCAAGCCTAGAAGAATTGACCTTGCGAATGATTGATAGGAAGGAGCTAACCTTCCGATGTCAGTTTTCTGAGTGAACTGTATCATTTGTATATTTTTCACCTTGCGATTTCAGTTTGCTGAGTGGACTGTATCGAAACTATTACACGGTTATTGCAACATAGCCGAAACGTCGGGAAAATAAATAAAATAAGGTAATTAACGCGATAAATACCCGTGTAATAGTTTCAGTATGTGTTATGATCGCGAAAGTTTAAAAAGTACTATGGACTGTATCGGTTGTATAATTTGATCGTTGGTTATTTCAATATTTATTTATTTTTAGACATTATAGACAATTATACAATGTTACAAACTAACCGGTTCCACAAGCTAGTATCCAATCTTGAATGCCTGAGAGCACGGTCGACGACAGCGTTTGGCGACCTCTTTCACAGTAGAGCCGCATTGAAATGCTCGCACGCGCTGTCCGGTTGTTCTTGTTTTTTTTTATACGACTAGCTAATGGAACAAGCATATGGTTCACCTGATGTTAAGTGGTAAAAACCATTGCTTTTGTTCGTTTCATTAAATTATCACCTGTTTCGCTTCATTTCATATTCCAATTATAATACTCGTTCTGGAATACCGATTCTGTGATCTGGTGGTGTTGAAATTAACACCTTGATTTTAGGCCTGCGCACATCTGAAGATGGCGATGGCGATCAGCTGAAACGTAGTCAAAGATGACAGCGATATTTGACAGCGTTTTAGCTGATAGCCATCGCCATGGTCTAGATGGGCGCAGGTCTTTTGGCGTCTGAGAAATATTACTTTCATGAAAATAATATTAGAAAGTATGTTTAACCTTTCATTTTATTAGAACTAAAACAAAATAAAGTCTTTTAGTTAGTATTTTACTCAATCCGATGTAAATCCGTATTAAAATAATATAAACAGACAATTATTACTCAGGAGAGTGTTAATAGTATTGAAGTATATATTCCTTCTAAGAAGCGAACCCCCAGCATCTGTATAAATCAGCGCTAGCAATAATCCCGTCTAACTCATTACAAACTAGAACAAAGTTACCCTACAGGTACAGCGAGCGGAATCAAACGTACTTTGTATAGGCAAGGCTTAGTTTCATTTACCTACTGTCTGTTCAGTATTCGAGATGTATTGTATACCGGTGTCAGTGCTCACAACACGAACCTGTCTGTCTATATATATTACTTTTTGTGTATTTAAAATATATAAAATACATTTTTTTATATTTTTTTTTGGACAATCCACACAACACTATTTAGTCCCAAACTAAGCAGAGCTTGTACTATGTGAACCAGATAGCTGATAAAATACTTAAATACTTTTTTTTTGTAAATACATACTTAGAATACATTATAACACCCAGACAGAGAACAATCATCGATGTTCACCTCACAAATATTTGTTCTCGGTGGGGATCGAACCCACTACCAACGGCGCAGAAGGCAGAGTTACTACCAACTGAGCTGAGAGGCCAGTCATATCATATCTGCTTGCGGGTTTTTTTTTTTAAATCTACGGTTTTTGCTTCATTACCCTTGTTTTTATTGACACAAATTACAACATATTTATAGGTCATACTTTTTTGACAGGCGTCATTGGTATTAGTAGCTCTACCTTCTGCGCCGTAGGCCGTAAGTTCGATCCCCACCGAGAACAAATATTTGTGTTGTCAACGTAAATGTTTGTTCTCTGTCTGGGTGTTATATTTTATTCTTATTTACTTAATATTTACAAAAAAATTGATATAAGTATTATTAATATATTTATGAATTATGTAAGTATTTATACTTTGTAGGCTACTAATATTTTATACTCAAGGCCGGGGCGGGCGGCGCGGCGAGTATGATATTGTGCCTACCGGTAAAATAATAAGCAATAATAGTAGACAAACCTCGCAAGTGGTTTCCACGTAAATGTTGCGTATGAAACTTTCAGGTTATGAAGTTTGGCAAGTTCCTCATAGTCCTCGTAAAGTCGTAGAGAGCATTACCGTGTTCGCACGCAAGGTGTCAACTTTGAAGATGCGTACTTCTAACTATAAGATTTACCGTGCCATAACTCTCTCAATTTCTGGAAGTCCAATACGCTTACGATGAATCTCAATCAGAATCACTCATGCCCTCGGTCATCATTCTGACCTTAGTGGTGCTTAACTGCTCACACCTACGCAAATCTAACAAATGAGAGCGAAACAGATGACTATGGTCAATGGGCTGGAGTTTTAGCCTGAATAACGGCTCCTTCATAGCCTAACGAATGACGAATTAATGGTAAATGAAATAATATTAAAACGGTTTCCAATGTGACACATTGCACTTCTGGTGAGTTTTTTACCTGTTCTTCTGGAGCTGGTCGCGTGGGACGGGCACCTCTTATTTTTAATACGTTTTAAAGTGATCCTTGTGATAAAACTAAATTAACGACTTCAACTTTGATGAATTACTCATAAAATAAGACAAAACACGGCAATATCATAACATCAAAGTAACTTTAAATCTACCCTAATAAACTGGCGTTGACAAAACACTTACATCATAAAGCCTGCAATATGTTAGTGGAAGATAAAATAAGCTAGAGTCCCTGTCTCACTTGAAGTTTAAAAATTAACAAAATAGAGAAAAAGCCACCTGCCGACTAATAAGGCCCTTCAGAACCTGCCCATCGTGCCCCTGCTAGCTAGACTAACCGCGGCATGCTTCGCTCGTTCCACTAATGAGGCACTACAGTTATCCTTCCCATTGCCATTCTCATGTGTAAAACCATTCACAGTCTTATATCATTTTAAAATTATTTTGTCTACGTGTGTTTTAATTCTGTACATTTTTGTATCAACGAGCAGTACAATAGATGTTGTCTGTCATAACCGCAAGTGAAGCGTGGTAAATCTGTATGAGTTGTGCATTGTACTTACATTTTGCGTTGAAGAGATTCGTCAATATTCGGTATTGGCTTGGCACTTGGCACGCCACGGTTGGCGCATCACATGCCCCAAGGTCGGCTCTTCGATCCACCGGCCGATGAACCCTCGGTTCCGAAAATCATATTTCCATTCGCAAAAAGCTCTCGATACATCCGTTTTAAATTGAAGGGCTCAAACGGTGTTCGTTTCGTTTGTCCGAACGACCTCCATTATTAGTATCCCGTCGTTTTGGCTAATTCATCAAAACTAAATTACAGGGTATTGCGCCGCCTGAATACGTAAAAAGTGTCTTAACTCTTTCTACCAACCGTTTCGTGAATGGCGAGATGTTTCTGGAGTTGAGAATGTGACGTTTCAAATCGCAAATTATAATATGGAAACTCAAAATAAGGAGGAAAATAATATGTAGCCCTGTTTTATAGCATAGCTTAAAATTAAATATGATCAGATATTGATGCCTATTGCGTTGCATGTGACCATAGGTAGTTAAAGCGCAGCCAGTGAGCTGTAAATGGCTAATTTGCAATTCGTTATTGTTATTTCACTTCGCAATCTTTTTATAGCTTCATCCGTTGTAAAGTACCTACTTAATTGCGAACAATAAACCACGGGCACCAGTCGAAACAAACACTTGAAAGTTGAAACATATAAACCGTATCTTTAATACGATTATTAGTCGACGAAACAACGTCGTCGTGTTGAATGATGATTGTTAACTTTTTGTTTCCCCAATTTTGTCTTACAAAGCCTTTTTTCTGCCGAATGCTTTGTAGATCACCGACATCCTCACTCACGAATTCCAAATCTGTCAAGGCATTAGTGACTCTATGGGCTTGGAATATAAAGCGCAAATTAACTCTGTTATAAACAGTTCATTCGATTCTATCTAAGTTCATTGTTTAGGTTCAAAATGGCTTGCAATATTTTTTCTCGGAACAGCTTATCCGAAGAGAGTTGGGGCAATTGCAAATTTACCTGCTCCATGGGATGTGATGGCAGATAGACGGTGGTGGTCTTCGAGTGATATACAATTTGTTATTTCTATTAGTGAAATTAGGTGTAGTCCAATCTACGAGTAACTGAAAAATGTATTTCGATAAGTGTTGTGATTATATGTATGCGCCGATCGTAGTGCTGTGTGGTCTTGAAAAGAGATAAGCAAATCTGATTTGATGTTTTGAACGCTCGCATTCTCGTTTCAAGGAAGTGAACTATCGTGACCGACCACCGTATGAAGAGCTGGTTCCGATACCGCACGTGTCAATAAAACCTAGTTTACATTCTTGACATTACCCAATTATCGGTGTTATGGACTTTATTGTAATATTTATCGCTTTCGGTTCTACTGTGTTTTTATGGTAAACTTTAATACATTTTTATTTTTATTACCGTTATAAGACTGGTTGGGAATTCTATTAGATTTTTTTGTGAGAATGATTCGGAAATGTATATCCCATGATTCCTGTGCAGGCCAGTCGTGACCGCAGCCTGCATGACAGGATGTGGTCAAAAGTGATCGAGGTCCTAAACCAACACTATTGCCTAGGATCAAATTGTCTCCCTCCATTGATAACTGTCTCGTTGACTTCAATCTCGCCTGTTTGTGTGGTGACTCTTATTGGATTTGAGAAAACACTTGCGTAATACGAATGATGAATTCTAAACGAGGACCTTCTCTTCGCCATTTAATGTTTTTTGTTCAAATCATTCTGGTAATTCAATATTTTACCTCACAATTAATTTTAATAAAGCCTCTGTCTTTATATAATTTAACAAACCAACGATAAATATTGCATAAGTTCTATTATCTGAAATTGACTGTCGATTGAAATAGTGGGTAGTTTTTATCAGTTGCGAAAATTATTACAATTTGTGGCTCAGTGATGCCACTAGGCCGTGTAGTTACTGATAACGCGATAAGGAGTGATAACGATGACGTGAAGCGGCCATGGGATGGCGTAGCAAGCGGTGGATTCGAAGCAATGACCTCGACGACCTTGGCGAGCTGTTCGCCAAATTATGGTAAGTCGTGGAATATACCATGAATCATGACCGTTCTACCTATGACGCTGGGTTTAATATTATGTCTAATTTCAGCTTACTTTGTCTAAAGTAAAATTGTTTCATGACAGATATTTCATAAGTCGCTTCCGAGAAAGATTATCCTGGAACAGAGACTTTGAAGTTATTAATTTTTTAATGCTTCCGTAACTTAGTTCAACCAACACCTTGACTGAGTTTCAGTTGTAAATTATTTCTTACCAGACTTACCTATCAAATTTTAGTTTTTATATAGTCCACCAACACGTAATAGTCCACCTAATGGAAAGCGGTTACCGTAGTCTATGGATTCTTGCAACACCAGAGACATTATAGGCGTGAATCGGCGTGATGCCAACCTTTTAAACATTTGAAAACGTCCTTTTTGAAGAACCCTATGCTCTAGGTAGTGGTCTCTAGGAAACAAAGAGATCATTCCACAACCTTAGGGTGCGGGGCAGGAAGTTTCTCTGAAAATTTCTATACAAATGATGCTATATAATTTCTGAAAATGGTTATTCCCATTAATCTTACGTACCTACATGTATTTAGTTAATAATATTGTTTAATAAAAGCTAATTTCGACCTATGATTCAATTCAAACAAGCCCGTGGAAGCATAAATAAAGAATTCCTAACTATTTTAGTGACAATTTAATGTCTTGAATTCTAAAACTACAATAATACTTCGTTCAGCTAACGAAATGTAATAAACCAACGTCCCTGAGATGATCGTTTTATACAAAACGGTTGAACGTCTACAACCTTTGGAGATTGTCATGATTGGCTGTACGTAAGGTCGTCGTACTTACCATACAGCAGGCATTTCGTCATAGGCATTTTCACGAAACTATCCTCGTTAAGGTGCACTTTAGCTCCTTTCACCACACTGCTTTAAAATAATAGTGTCACTGCAAAAAACATGAAGCTTATCGTTAAAATACGGCTAACGCAGGCAGTATGTTATACGTACACTGCTAATATCTCAAATCTAAAAAAAACACGGGCCGTAACCTTTGATAGGGCCGGTATAATATTTATGATATTTTGTGTCAAGTGCAAGAAAGAAGCCTCTCTGAGGCGGACTTAAAATCCTTTCACCACACTGGTTTGAAAGAACCAGTGACACGATGAGAAGAAGAAGCAGAATACTTCTTGGTAAATGATAAACGCAACGTACAACCATTTCGCTCTGTCAAGGAGCAAGCTTCTAACTACTGAACATAAGACAGTTCTCGTATATTCTAGTTTTAATGACTGTCTAGTATAGGGCCCAGAGGTAACCGCATAATTATTGTCACCCATAGTCAGTAACAATAATTTTAACAAGGGCATAGCACCTTCTGGAAATTCACAGGAATGTAGTAGTAGGTACCCATACTTTGCTTAATGACAGCCATTGTTTGATATACTTTTGAGACATAGCTACGTTAATTGATATCGGAACATTTGCATACGCGAGCCTTTTGTTTGGTGTGGTCTGACATACATTTCTAATTCGGAATGTATTTTAAATTCTTTGTCTATATTCTACATATTTTGATAAGATTTAACAGCGGTTTGTAATAATGTTTTATTGGCACTTACACGTATGCTCAAAAAGTAGAAAGTATTTTCAATAAAAAGCAATAAATTCTTAAATGTCAGTCCTGCTTCTGCTTGTCACTCACGATTGCGTAAGTCTTCATAAAGCATCGTCAAAGTACCTTAGATTATTCAGAAATATTTGCCACATTCTTATTTTTTGCTGACTAATAAATTTTCGGTGTGATAAATAAGAATAACGTTTATTTCCAAACAAATAAGACGTGTTACAGTTATTTGTACCTACCTAATAATCCTTATGCCTATTTCCTGAATCATTTCTGAAACCTGGAAATAATAGGCAACTGTAGACAATAGGAACATACTGTGGTTCGGAGCTTTACCTTCCGTGCTAGTCAAAGAACTGTGTTACGGCAAGGTAACGCTTCTCACCCCAAATGATACAGGTCATTTTTAAGTACCATTTTGAATTATGACATTCAGAAACAAAAAAAACACACATAAAAACGTCAATTTCAATTCAATGTTCTTAGACTAGTCACTTATATTAAAATACAATAAAGTAACGTATATTTGTAACTAGAAATTGTATAGTAAGTGTATAGTGTATGGATGTGTGGTATAGTATAAACACAGCCAAGCGTAGATAGATACGTTATAAATCACATCCTTTTCATGTCGAGGAATAATGCAGGGGATATCAAAACTATGTCACGTTACTCGCGGCCACTTTAGACAGTTTCCGCGTGTGTGCATCATTCGTTATTGAACTTTGCATTTTGGTTTTAGTTTGTCGTTGAGAAGACTGCATATTTTATAAACACCAGTTTTGTCTTTGTTTCCTACAGGAGAAGGGTTCTCTGTCATTTATTTCATGTTTCTATTACGTTTTGTTTTGTGCTACTGTTTATCAATTTTATTTTTTTTGTTTTCAGGCCGCACAAAATGATGGTGGAGCCCAGCCGGTGAGTAGACCTTTCACTCTGATATATCCTTAAACTCTGACGCTATGTTAAGCTATATATCAAATTGCACATCCTAATGTGTATTACCTTGTCTTCTAATCGTCAGATCATATTAAATCACACACACCACTTTTTTATTTTTCTATTTTGAAGGATCGCTTTTAATCTTAACCGTCTTCTTTTTTACATGCCTTAGTAATTTGAGTTTCACAATTTTAAATTGTTTGTATCCCTATTCATAGAACCGTTGTCAATGGCCTATTATAATCAAGTGATGTGTTGCCTGGCACTTTGTAATTAGTTTCGCCTATTCACTCGCACCGATGCGTTTGCAGACCTGTGGGTATAGCGGCGTCAATTACGAGAAAGTGCTACGTTTTCTAATTTCTATTTTAATTGCGATTTGCAACGTGATTTATTGAACTGAACCATACGTTTCTGAAATGAAGTAGGTTGATGAGACAATGATTCCCAAATGTATCTGTTGGTAGAATACTTGAAAATTACAGTCTCGGTGATGGTCTGTTTAGTTTATCTGCTAGTGATTTTTATATCACGTTTCTGGTAAATGATGTAACTTGCTCTGATTTTACTTGCTTCTATTATATTATAATGCTTCTATATTTTTTTAAAGTTATATGTAAATATTACGTGGAAACGCCTGCTTTTTAAGGATTATCTAATTTCGTCAAAGAAAACAATGTAACGCACTTGACGTTTACATTTGCTTAAACTATTATATCGAAAGTTCTTTGCTCTATGGTTATTTAATGTAAAAGTATATATTTTCATTTTAATTGAAACAGTTGTAAAAATATAATTTGTCTCCTTGGCTGCTCTTGTTTCGCGATCAAATATTTTATGGTTATTCAGTTCGTTTATGCTATCGTTATTCAGATTTCAATCTTCAATCAGTAACTATATAACCCACATCACTGTCAATTTGTGTATCTTTGAAATTGATGGCCATCCAACCCTTTTGTAAACTTATCTCTTAGAAATTTGTATAATACTTCTCTATGCTTAAAAATCACAGCTCTTGGATTTGTAATCTCTTTTTATAATCAGTGCCCTACTTCAAATTTGTATGAAGAGTTAACAAGTGTTATTTTGTATACAGTTATAACGCTTCTTATCATTATTTATCACCACTTCTTGTAAAATATTGGGTAAGTTTATGTTCATATTAATTACGTATACATTATTTTTATCATTGTTTTCCTTTCGGTGAGCTAAAGTTATGTAAAAACCTGTTTACGAAATTAAATAACTACGCAAGCAAGATAAAATAATTACTTTATAGCATCATAATCATGATAAACGAACTGGCTGGCACTAGCACAACACGAAGCAAGTAGCTAGTGCGGTTATGTAAAGCTCCTTACGCTATAAATCACATCAGACAGGGATAGAAACACACGCCATTTCTGAATATCGTATGCTAGAGAAACAGAGATGGAATGCAAACCATTATTGCCGCTTTCAAATGCGGCCGTGAACTGTGAAAGTAAACAGGGCATTATGGAGTTTAATTTATTTTGCACTCCAATCTTTTATTTTGGTTTTACACTCTCAATCATTTATTGCAATTTGATAATATCCAGTCTCACGCCATAGGTGGTTATATTGCAGATTGCGTATGCGTAAATTAGTAATCACATGTCAATAGACAGATATTAACATGAAGTCAATATTGAAGGAAAAGTAATGAAGAAGGTAAAGTAATGCCATTATAATAAATAACAGTGAAGCTTAAAAAAAAGGAGAAACCGACTTCATGGCCAAACTGCTGAGCAGATTTAGATAAAAACCTAGACCAATCTGGAAGAAACCTTCCAGATAAGGCATTTTTACAAATCGGCTCATAATATGACTAAGTTGATTGAATTGTGAACCTCCTCCTTTTTTATTTGAAGTTCGATTTGAAATTTGAAGAACGCTCACACGGATTGGTAACTAAAGAGCAAAATGATGTTAAAACAACAAAGCGTGAAGAAATTGTGACCGAACGAAAAAATACGCAAGTAAGTGTATCCGTTTCACGATAGATGGAGTAGCGTAATATATTTTTGTATATACATTTAGCTTGAAACTGATTTGTGTTTACTAGTCCTCCTTATATCGTTTTTCCTCACTTGTCTTTTTTCATCGATACTCGTTGTATTGGAAAGTATGTTGGGGCAGGAACGGAGGATATCCAATTATTCGTATATATTTGTACAGTTTTAAGCGTTTATTGTCTGAAATTACAATATAATAATTAATATTTCTTAGAAATCTGTGTAGCTTGTGCGTCGTGCGTGGTTGGGGAAAGAAGAAGGAGCGATTACGGTGCAATATTGAAAGCTTCAAATTTTTCTTCTTCTGCTTCTTGATTTTATTTTTGTAGTATCAAACTGTCAGTTCTGTCAGACGTCATGTCGTGAACATACCGCCGGCCTTGGAAGACTAGGGTTCCAACATAGCAGTCGTTGTAGCAGTAGTAGGTTCAACAGGATCCTCTGGTTCCAGTGGGAGGGGGCAGATCTTCGAAAAGGAGCGCCGAATAATGCCAGTTGCCGTTCGGATATCAGCAACGCGTGAAATACCATCTGTTCCAGGGAAGACACGTACAATGCGACCTAATCTCCATTTCAGAGGTGGCAAGTAGTCTTCCTTGATCAGGACCAGTGTGTTCAGTGCAACTTCGTCTCGGTTGGTTCTCCACTTTGTTCTCTTTTGTAGTTCAGACACATACTCTCTTGACCAGCGCTGCCAAAAATGCTGCCTCAGTTGCTCGACTCTGTGATAGCGTGTGAGTGATGTCTCTGTCTTGGACGTCAGGTCTTTGCATGCGGGAGCCACCAGCGGGCGTCTGATCAGGAAGTGTGCTGGGGTAAGCGGAGAGAAGTCATTTGGATCTGTGGACATAGGGGATATAGGACGGGAGTTCAGGACAGCTTCTATCTGTGTTAAAACAGTGCTGAACTCCTCGTACGTTAGCCTAGCGTTGCCAACTATGCGCCTCAGATGATACTTACAGGAGCGAACTCCCCGCTCCATTAAACCACCAATATGAGGAGAATAGGGAGGTGTGAACCATAATTTGATTCCATCATTAGAAAGAGAATCAGTAATAAATTGAGAATTATCGTTTAAAAATGAGGTCAGTTCCCTTTTGGAACCAACAAAATTTGTTCCGTTGTCGGACAAAATAACTTCAGGTTTACCCCTACGACTTATAAAACGTTTTAGTGCTAGAAGATAATCATTTGTGGTGAGACTAGTGACAAGTTCAAGATGGACTGCTCGTGTCACCAAACAAACAAATAATGAAATATAGCCTTTAGAAAGTTGAGCACCTCTGCCCTTTCGATTTAATATAGAAACAGGTCCTGCATAATCTACTCCACTATGTTTAAATGGAAAACCAGGATCTAGACGCTCACTCGGTAAATTACCCATTATCGGTGAGATGGTTTTACCTTTGAATCGATTACAGGTCACGCAGTCATGAATCACCTTTTTAGCCAAGTTCCTTGCACCCAACGGCCACCAACACTCACGTATATTAGATAATAGAAGCAATGGACCTCCATGTAATAACCTTGTATGCTCATGTCTGACTAACAAAAGCGTCAAGTGATGTTTTCCGCACAGTAAAATTGGATGTTTTTTATCGTAGTCAAAGTCAGGTGAATTACTTATACGACCACCGACTCTAATTAACTGATTCTCGTCTAAAAATACATTAAGACCCAATATACGTTTAGATTGTTTACAACTTTTCACAGGCATTTTATTTACAAGGCAAGAATGAACGTCCGAGAATGAATGAATTTGAGCGAACCTTACGAGCATACGTTCCGAATCGTTAAACTCTTGCACATCGAGCAAACCGATTTTTACCTGTGATCGATCACGTTTCATTTTTATGTTGTGAATGAAACGAAGTACATAAGCACCGATGCGTCGCAACCTAGAAAATGACGAATATTTTTCGAATGTAAACACTTTACACCTACATGTTACCACACAGAATCGCTTGCTAACTCGTTTATTGCTGTAACGCGATTCTGAACGAATGTTTTCAATAAGTGAGGTGACGTACGCACCCATCCCATATCAATAGTCGAGTCCATCCAGAAGTACACTTTAGTGAAAGTTAGCCTTAAAGAATCGATTATTTTCTTGTACAGCCTAGCTCCTACCAGGGCACCACACAGCTCGAGCCGTGGGGAATGCTAATCGTTTTAAGTGGAGCACCTTACTTTTCGCGCATATCAATCTTACTGTAACATCTGAATCGTGACTATAGGTACGTGCGTACGCGCAGGCACCAAACTAGAATCAGAAAAAATATGTAACTAAATGATCATCGTAAGCGTTCTATGGCCAAAAATCGTTTATTAGCTAACGTATAAGAATCGCCGAGCGTATCAGCTGATTCACATAGCGGAATACGGACCGAAAATCTACCATCTTTTTCTCGTTTTGTCGTATTCATAAATAGATCCTCACACTTTCGTTTGTCCTGAGTGAAAACCCTATCTACTTTCTGTGGTATATTTTCGATTTCCCAAAATTTCCGTAGCTGAACGTCTAATGTTTCAGTAAAATTACACTGAACTTGGTTTGTTTTCAAGTCCTTCGTGTTGATAGGACCAGAGACTAACCATCCTAACTTAGAGTTTTGTAAGAAAGGTCCGTTTGGTAGCCTAATCCTATTTTCGTCTAAAAGTTCCCAGAATTTATCCGCACCTATTAACATATCGATTTCGGCGGACACGGCGAAATCCGGGTCAGCGAGTTGTATGTTGTTAGGTATACCTACATAATCGAATACTACACTTGTTGATGGCAAGCAAGGAGTTATTTGAGGCAACACTATACAACTTATTCGTGTACTGAACTTGCTTGTTCTTGATCGCATTACAATATTGCATGAATTATTCGCATGGGTGAGGCTGCGGCCTACACCAGTTATTCGTACTGTGGACTGTAAATAAGGCGCATTTAATTTTTTAGCTAGTTTATCCGTAATAAAACTATGTTGACTACCATTATCAAGAAGAGCCCGTATAACATGAAATTGATTATTCTTGTCTGCTACTTCTATCAAAGCAGTAGATAGCAAAACCTGTTGTAGCACTAATCCTGAAGTGACCGTGCCTTCAGAAGCACCAGCCACGCATTCAGCTGATGCATGCAAAGCTGTCGAAGCAGTAGCGCATGCAGGAACTTGGTCCAGACACACATTCGCATTGCTACTGTTCTCGCCCTGCTCGTCTAAGTGTAGCAAACTATTATGCTTTCGTTTACATTGCATGCATGGCCCAAACAAACATTCATCGATTGAATGTCCTGAGCGCAAGCAATTATGACATAACTTATTTTGATTGACAAAAACAATCCTATCCCTTACAGACAAATTAAGGAACTTAAAACACACATAAAGTTTGTGTTTACCATTACATTTTACACATGTAGACCTAAAATTAATTTCTTTCTTATGAAATGGCTTAGTTTTCAGGACCTCATTATCAGTTGACACATAGCTGTGTACTTGTTGGACAGGTTTAGAATCGTTTGAGTTACCACTAAGCCTACCTGACTTAGAATGATTCGCATTTATCATCTCAAGCATATCAGCTCTGTTCCGTAAAAATATAAGAAGATTATCCAACTTCAACCCCTGCATGCTATTAGAATCAAGGAGGGAGCCTTTATGATTCTCCCACTCACGTTCCGTGGAAGGATCTAACTTAGAAACAATTAGGTATATAATTAAGGTATCCCAAGACTCAGTCGGTTCATTTAAAGTTTTTAAAGCTCTCAGGTTTCTCAAAATGGTGTCAATCAGTTTCCTAATTAGGACTGCAGATTCTTGTTTGATACATGAAACATTAAATAATGACTTAATATGATTGTGTACAAGAAGCCTTTGGTTATGAAATCTATTTTCCAAAAGTTCCCATGCGTGGGTGTAATTGGATGCAGTGAACTCCAATGCACTTATGACCTGTAATGCACTACCACTGAGAGAAGATCTCAGATAATGGAACTTATGAATTGCATCCAGATCCGTTCGCTTGTGTATCATTGTAACATAAGAATTTCGGTACTCTAGCCACTCATCATAGACACCACTAAATGTTGCTAGCTTTATGTATGGCAGTTTTACATGCGCTAAACTTTCTACAGGCGAATGACTACATTTAACCGCTGAAGAACTGTCACTTGTCTCATCGCTACTGGCAATTAAACATTGAGCTGCAGCCATAGTGCTAAAGTAAAATGCTTCTACTGATTCAATATACATGAGGTTACTTGAACACTCCTCTGGAGGAGAATATAACTCTAAGTCCCTACATGTGTTATTAAATTTATTAAATTGTTCACTAGCTGATTGTAACCTCAATTTCAATTCTGTAACTTGCAACTTTGACAAACTAGAACCTTTAAATGATTCAACAAATGTTTTAAATTGTGTCAATCGACCACGCCAATAACCTCTACTTTTCCTCAGCTCAGTAAGAAGTTCCTCACATTTTTTCCTAGTTGGGGAATGAGAGGGTGAGGGCACAAATAACGTGTTCTTTTCCTCAGACATAATGGTGGCTTAAAGAATCGGAAAGTAACTCACGTGTAAGCAGCACCTCGAACGCCGATTGACGCAACTGCACGCTAGACCACGCAACTGGAATTACAAAACACAGCGTTTTAACACAAATCCGGGAATGGATGGGTAAAAGACAGGATATCCTGACCATTCGCTTCTTGATGGCTCGCTCGCGTATCCACGTGTCCTGGCTTGGCTTGCGGCCTGGCTCGTATCTTGATCCGGCTCGAAGGACCAATGTTGGGGCAGGAACGGAGGATATCCAATTATTCGTATATATTTGTACAGTTTTAAGCGTTTATTGTCTGAAATTACAATATAATAATTAATATTTCTTAGAAATCTGTGTAGCTTGTGCGTCGTGCGTGGTTGGGGAAAGAAGAAGGAGCGATTACGGTGCAATATTGAAAGCTTCAAATTTTTCTTCTTCTGCTTCTTGATTTTATTTTTGTAGTATCAAACTGTCAGTTCTGTCAGACGTCATGTCGTGAACAAGTATTTTATCGTTAAATTGTTGCATATAACGCTAAAAGGCTATTTATGCTCGCAAGTTTACGATCTCTCATATTTATTGCTTTACCTTCCAGTGAAAAGAGTACTATTGTTATTGTTTAGTATGTCGCAACGATTTGAACGACAAAAGTCTACAATCCAAATAAAGACCGCGCATCGCGTCTACCAGTAAAAAGGTGCATCTATCAATCACAGGGACCCGCTCGCCGCAGTGACTCAGAATCAAATGCTCGTTTTTTACGGGTCACTTCATTTGCATAGTGCGTCTTCTCGCTTCCTCTCTGCTAGATCCTGCATAGTAAGTAAAGGATGGGAGATAATGTCGTTGTGACCTTAGCAATGCGCGTGCGTCGATACCGTTGTGTCCGTGAGAAGGAATTTTTCTACGGGTTTTTTGAGTCAGCTGGCGTTTGTGAATCCTGTTTCTTGTGCTTACGATTATGTTGATCTGAATTGGTTTTTGGGTTTTTATCAATCACATTCTATTATTTTGATTATATGCAAAAAATATCATATATTTTTTGAAATTCAATGTAAGCATAAGCACGTGTTGTAAAGAGATTTCCAGCGTCATTTGAAATGAATTAAGCAATTTTTATTTCTATACCAGTGTCGTAATAAAACTATATTTATTCTCCAATATCCACATTGTCCACTAACTCAATATTAACAACGTTATGGAACTTATGGGTTACGGATATCGTGGCCGCTCCACTTGTGTTTTAATAGCCAGTGAGTGTCATCTCAGTCGTTTAATCTGTGATAAATTACTTATCCACGATTGGTGATTTCTCTCTATTTTGGGACTTGGCTATAATAACGTGTATGCTAAATGGGTCTATTTTGGATAAAAATATGGTATCCACCAAAAATTGGTTACAATTTAATTAGTTAGAGATAACGTAACATTTTTTAGTTGACTGACAGTTAATAAATGCCGCGTTTGATTGGCATTTGAATTGTTGTAAAGAAACGTTTCAAGTTTGTAATATAGACATCAAAGGTTATTATTTGTTTTTGCGCAATCTGTTTAGAGTAAGGGTCGAACGAACGGCTCTTAGCCCATATTGCGCGACATTACGAGATTTCTATAGAAATGCAACCCCCCCGTTATTAAACTATTAATGGGTTAATATGCATGCATACATAAATAAAATCACGACTCATTCTCATAGGTGTAGGCAGAGATCGAGTATTTTGTTCTTGTAACGATCCTCTTTCGCTTCATTCGAATGAATATACCTCATCAGTCCACTGCTGGACGTAGGTCTCTCCCAAGATACGCCACTGAGCCCGCTCTTCGTTCTCTTCTCCTCCAGTGCATGCCAGCTACATTTAGCAGATCGTTGCCCTACCTTGCCGAAGGGCGTCCTACACGACACTAACTAAATGCTGTGAATTTACTCAAGTTACACTCACAGAAATATAAATTAAATAAAATATCATACATTATCTGCTTACTGAAATATTTGTTGACAAATAATCATATATCATTTATCTGCTTACTTGAAGACTGGAATTCGATATGACACACCCGCGTGCAATGCAGCATAAACAAAAGAGCGTGTATTGATTAAGCCCAGTGCTCCCTGGCCCTTGTTCTATTAGAAAATTGCTTACTGCCGTGATCGTAAACGACAGCCATTTGGTCCGGAGCAAACATTGATTCCGCTGGATAATTCCATTTGATTGCATTGCAGTCCCTTTGTTTATGTCATGATGACGCGACTCACCTTGTCGCGTTAATGAACCCCAGTCAGTGTAAAATGAACAGCAACCCGCTGCGTTCATTTGCTGGAATTCAATTGCTGATTAAATTTAAACATTTTAAATTAATTTGAAACTCTCATGCGTATATTTTCGCGCTATTTGTTTTGAAGTCGCTGTAACACAAAAAGTGGTCAGGCGACTTTGGTTGAGTGAGATCAAATTGATAGTTGATATATAAATTCTTCTATCGTGTCAATTGTACAACTAGACAATTCTCGAGTAGTATTTTGCCACCTCTACTGCATTTCCTGTGGCGTTGGCAAGGTCATCCATTGTGCAGATGTTTGGGCACAGTGGACAGGTCAGTAGATGCGGCATTGATTGGATCTGAGCTACGCAGTCACAGCCAGTCAAGGAGGAGTCCCTCATTCCCCACTTGCAGAGGTTTTCTCTACAGCGGCCGACTTGGGTCCGGAGTCGATTAATGGACTTCCAGACCGGCCACGGTAGATCATGGCCTGGGGGAAGATGTTCTTGAGGTGGTATAAAGTCAGGAGGAGGGGGGGGGGTTTTTCTCCTTCCACTGACTGATCCTTGCTTCGGCTGGGTGGTCTTGGGAGGCTTACCAACGAATAACTACCAGAAAAACGAATCAAAATATTTAATAATATATTATTGTGGTTGAGTTCAATGTTAAGTCCAGCTAGCTACCTAGCACTCACAACATTGTGATAATCATAAAATCGGCTGTTCAAGGGAATTTCATGTGGATTTTACGATCTGTGTCTGCAATGTAACTGACACCGTAATGGATATGAAATATAGTATTTTAAATGTCGTAAACAATGCTATATGAATGCAACAGTGTCTCATAACATGTTAATAACCATCACAAATAAACAATGGTCGACCCACGCTTGGCTAGTTACCAGAAGATGATCTATTGTACAAAGATGTGGATAGTAATAAATTAATTATAATCATTTCCTGCTGTAATTCTTATTTATAGAAAACTAAGGTCAAAGAGAGAAGAAAAAAAGAGAAAAGAAGAGAGAAGAAAAAACATACATTGCCATTAAACTAATGGGTAATTGGCGATCAGTGACAGATATACTTATGCACAAAGTTCGCATTCTATTATCGCTAGAGTCCGAGCAAGATAGCTCTTCGCGTGACTGAAGGTGGAAAATGTATAAAAACTGACTAGAAATAATCTGCCAATCACAAACATGACTTCAAACGCAATGCAAGTTCGATTTCACCATTCATGTTTTTGATTGAAGCAAATGTTTCCTAAATTTCATGTCATTGACAAAATGCCGTCAAGGTAACCAAATGCTTGAGTACATGATCAGATTTATTAACCACTCGTCCATACCTGTCATACTGTATTTATAAGTCGTGATCCACATCTGTCACAGATGATAAAACCGTTCCAGTGAATATTGAAATCCATAGTTCACGTAGTATAGCCATCACATTTGAAAACGATGATATCATTTACTTCTGTTGGTTGTGTGTGTTACGCAAACATTGGCCCGCGTGCCTCGCTCGTATCAAATGTGCATCATGCACGAATTAATATCCTCATCAAATAGGAAGTATTTTACATTCAATATATGATTTGATATGCCACAGTGTAACTCGGTGTGCGTCCAGGACTAGTATGTGAATGTTGCCGTGTATATTTACTTGACCTAACACAAGGTTAACAAGGCAACACATCGCGCGTTGGCATTCCTCTCAAATTATCATCTGTTCAATTCAGTCTTAAACAAACACGTACATGTTATTCTTGTCTAGTTTTTGTGGTATTGCTGGCTATGAGATACGTTCAGCATCCTCAGACATGAAGTGGCTCTGCTTCCGTAATTTCACCGGCTTTGTTGAGGCTGAAGCTAGATACCAGAATCTTCCACCTTCGTGTTCGCTATTAGTTGTTGCATTGTTGTGTCAGATTTCAAACCAAAAGCGGTCTTTGCTTGTGAGTTTAATGGTTTATAGCTTGTACTTTCTCTAGTAAATAAAGCAGCTGTTAAAGATTAACTTGCTTGTTGTTGAAAATATCCTTACCTAGGTGTTATAAAAAAACCAATCGTTCTTCTCAGAATCGTTCTTCCTGAAAATGTTTAGGGGAGGCCTACGTCCAGCAGTGGACTTCTTCAGGCTGATGACGATGATGGTGGACTGTTCATTTCGTTAACAACGTAGCTCAGGGTGGAGACCTTGGCATTTGCAGACGCTAATTATAAATCTTGAAAGTGTTGTTTTTTTGCTGAAAGCGTTTTTGGGCACCATGTTGCTATTCCATTGTTTTTAGTTTAGGCCTTCGCACATCTAGGCGATTGCTATCAGCTGAAACGCTGTCAAATATGATAGCGATATTTAACAGCGTTTCACTGGTTGCCATCGCCATCGCCTAGATGTGCGCAGGCCTTTAGGCGTTGCTTCTTGGAAATGTTCTATGAGATTTTATTTTTATGAACTCGCTTACCTATTTATTACATTGCCGAGAAATTCAATTGGCTTAGTTGAGTATGTATTTGAATGATCGCTTCGAAATATTGATGTTATATACAGGGTGTCCCATAAGTCAACGTCCAGCCGAAAATGGGTGATGCGCCAAGTCATGACAGTTATCAGAAAAATATAAAAAAAAATATTTGCTAAGTAACTTTCGAGTTATGAGTATTTAAAAAAAACAGGAAAAACTGACACCCTGTGATGATCTTTTAAGTCCTGTGACTACAAATATTAACTTTTCATGAAACTTTTTTCTGAAACGTAAGCATGAATAACCCATCTGTAAATTACAATTCAAAATTAAGCCATAACTGCCTCAGTTTTCAATGAAATCGTGGAGTTTTGGGCAACGTTTCATTTCAGATAATTACATCACCCAACTTTAACCGTCTGTACTGCAAAAAAAATGTACTACACTATCATGGCATGTAACTTTAAAAATTGGCGCATTTATCCAGGATTCTAAAATGGTATAATACTTGCTAGAGTATTCCTTAGTTTTTGAAATAAAAAATGTTTTTTCAACTAAACCGGATTTCCAATCAATTTTATTTCATGAGATAAAATTTTTGTACCCTTTAAATTATGGACTTAAAATGCCTACGCTGCGTTTTTAAATCGCTCACAATTTACAGGTACAAGTAAATACCATTTCGACAATGCAAGTAAGCAGATAGAGCCACCATCTTGTCAAAAGAGTAATAACCATGGGTGTTCAAGTAATTTGTTAGTTTAAGGTGAAAGTTTGAAATAAAATTCAATCATAGGATTTCTTCAATCGTGATTTTAATTTAACTACATCAAGGATTTAGAAGAAGAAGCAAATGTTCAAACTGTAAGCCTTCAGCAGTAATGCAAGCTCTACATTTCCTTAAAAAAATCAGCTGTCTGTAAAGTCAGTTAACTGACGACAGCTGAACGTGACAACGTCATACAGCTGTCCACGCGGACGCATCGCTCACTCAAGTAGGAGAGAGACCGATGTCGAACGCTGCCGAACGCGGAGGCCGATTGTGCCTCTTTGTCGCACGTTCCGCGCTCTCACTTGCACTTCAAGTATTAAATGGAACGCCTCAGAGCGAGGTAACGCCACATGAGTCATGTTTTTTCGTACGAGCAGCCGGCTCCATCGAATTATAAGACGTTGTCATGTCAATAACCATGTTATAAGACCGGCGACGGGTGAAGGCAAACTTTAGATTAAAATCACGATTGAAGTAATCCTATGATTGAATTTTATTTCAAACTTTTACCTAAAACTAACAAATTACTTGAAAACCCATGGTTATTACTCTTTCGACAAGATGGTGGATCTATCTGTTTACTTGCATTGTCGAAATGGTATTTACTTGTACCTGTGAATTGTGAGTCACTTAAAAACACGGCGTAGGCATTTTAAGTCCATCATTTAAAGGGTACAAACATTTTATCTATTGAAATAAAATTGATTGGAAATCCGGTTTAGTTGAAAAAACATTTTTTATTTCCAAAACTAAGGAGTACTCTAGCAAGTATTATACCATTTTGGAATTCTGGATAAATGCGCCAATTTTTAAAGTTACATGCCACGATAGTGTAGTACATTTTTTTTGCGGTACAGACGGCTAAAGTTGGGTGATGTAATTATCTGAAATGAAACGTTGGCCAAAACTCCACGATTTCATTGAAAATTGAGGCAGTTATGGCTTAATTTTGAATTGTAATTTACAGAAGGGTTATTCATGCTTACATTGCAGAAAAAAGTTTCATGAAAAGTTAATATTTGTAGTCACAGGACTTAAAAGATCATCACAGGGTGTCAGTTTTTTCTGTTTTTTTAAAATACTCATAGCTCGAAAGTTACATAACAAATATTTTTTTTTATATTTTTCTGATAACTGTCATGACTTGGCGCATCACCCGTTTTCGGCTAGACGTTGACTTATGGGACACCCTGTATAACCTAGATATAGAGTTTCATATAAACCCATTTCGAAAAATCGGCACGAGTTTACTATGCTTTCCATGCTATCTAAAGAAATACTTTTTACCGAAAGAAATACCCTCTTTCTGAAACCTTACTGTTACGGTGGTTATTTTTAAAATCCTCCTAAAGGTAACTGAGGCATTTTAGATGTCCGCACGTAAGCTATAGTTGAATTATACGAAACTTAAATAATTATAAGTTTAAAAAACTTGAGAAACCGACTTCATTGCCAAACGGCTAAACCGATTTTAATGAAATTTGTTTGGGACAATCTGGACATAAGAATAACCTTCCAAATAAAAAAATAATTTTCTAAATCGGTTCATAAACGACGGAGGCATGCAGTTACAAACATTAAAAAAATTATTTTAAAAAAAATGGCAACACCGATTTTAATAAAATTAAAATGGGACCAATCTGGAAGCAGTACCTTTCAGATAAAAAAATAATTTTTCAAATCGGCTCACAAATGACGAAGTTATGCGGTAACAAACATTAAAAAAAAAAATAAAAAAAAAAATAAAAAAAAAAATAAAAAAAAAAAAAAAAATACAACCGAATTGAGAACCTCCTCCTTTTTGATTGGAAGTCGGTTAATAAGACTAGAAGTACATTTGTGCTCTTATTGCTATTGGGATGTATATCTTGTTGATGCTTCAGAATCAGAACTAAAGAAGCGCTCGAAGACAGAGAGGGTCTAAATAAGATCCACTTTCTGTTTGCATTCGCGCCTGTGATAAAATTGTATCAAAATGGCTGAAAGTGGTTCTTGTCTAGTCACCCAGCACACGCTTTGCTAACTGTATACTTCTGGTATCTTACACGATTTCCTATTCCTATTTTTCTCGTCACAAACCTTGCATAATCCAAATAACATTGAAATTTCGTCAAATCAAAAATCATTAACCAAGTGTTATGATCTTATGATATGGGAGTATTATTGACATTATTTTATTATTCCGTGGAATTATAAAGAAAAACACTGGTTCTTATAGACAAGTATATTTTATTATTCCGTGGAATTATAAAGATAAACACTGGTTCTTATAGACAAATAAACTGGCGTTTATAATCACCTAATTTATAAGCCGCTTCAAAATGATCCTTGTGATTTTATTGAATAAACGATTTTGAATTTAACGTTTCATGGCCGATACCTAATAATTCGAGAGGTATTTGCATAACAAATAGTTAACGATCCAACATATAAAATTTAATAAATTATGGGTTATTTTGAATAATTTAAAATAACGCTACATCCCGAGTTCATCGAATACCTATAGACTAAGGCTGCGTCCCCAGTAGGCAAACTGTTAGCGGCTGCAGTAGGCAAACAGTTAGTAGGCAAACTGCGTACAGTGAGCGCAAAACTAGCAAACTGTGAACACTCCATTTGAAATATATGGAAGGGCGTACTAAACCGATACGCCGCTAACTCAGTCGGCGGCTAACAGTTTGCCTACTGGGGACGCAGCCTAATAATCAAGTGTATGGAACAATGAATTCTGCAGTTTCAGCTGTTTTCGTCGGCCTACCAATTTTGCATTGTGTCATTTACGAACCATTTAGTAGGTGTGACGAATTGAGCTCGGTATCACGCTGTGTTCTTAAAAAGCACTCGGCATTTTTGATTGTGGTTGTGTCGGATTACGCTAAATGTTTATACACACGCCACCTGTTTAAATTTAACACAAACAAGTTGAAAAATCATTAAATTGCTTGAAACAATCCCTGACTTCAAGAGATGATGAATTTCCTGAAGTGACCCATTTAAAGATATTCAACCAGCCGGCTCTACAAACCAGCTTTTTAGAAGTAATCGGCGTACTTACAAACAAAAATAAACGGAACAAATTGGAACCCTCAATTTTTGTAGTGGGGTTATGCAGGGAGTGAAATTTAAAGTCTTCGCGTCCGAGACGTCTGTGTTTGTTGGCGTCTTGAGTTCCTATATTGCAGCTTATTCCTCCCAATTGTACGTACCTACTGGATACGTATATCTCAGAGTGTACACCAATTACTTTAAAAGGATTTGTTACGGAAATCTCTCACTTTAAGTTAGTGTTGTGGAGTCGCTCGAGTCTGAATGCATTCTTTAATTTTCATGCGACTTTTTAAACACTACGCAAAATCTAAAGAAAATCTGGGTCTGTCTTGTCTACACTGTATAAGAAATGAACAGTTCCACAGGGTAACAATAAAAAGAAGAATTCTTCAATGAGCATGAAACTGTTTCTATTCAATTTTAAACCGCGGTTGAACCGAGACAACCGCTCGAGAAACGTTCAAATCACGAAAAACATTTCATCAAAATGTTTACGTTAGATGCCAGGACGTCTCCTCTGCCGAATCACCCAATCCTGTCCGCCCGACTGTCGTCAGGTATTTCAATTATCCACCGCTCTCCCGGTATCAGTCCGCTTTCATAGTTGCCCCCAAAGAATCGATTGTGGGACATTCCACGTTCGAATCTCTCCCTCGTCACCCTACTCTACTCGTGCATTGCTTGGATGCATACGTATGTAAAGCGATTAGTGGAATAAGAATGCTCTTTGTTTTGCACACTTTTAGATTTGTGAACTTTAAATTAATTGTAATTCCTATTCTGCCTGAGGTAAATGGCGTGGCTTTTCTTCATTTATATTTTTACAAAACACCTAGTCGTGTCGGCTTTTATTCACTCCTGAATTTTATATTCCGACAAGAAGGGTTTCCAAGTTTCCTCTCAAAAAAACTCATCACAAGATTATTACGAAAAATCTGTCCCGAACTCGCGACGAAAAATGTGCCTTCACATTCTGACTAGAATGTTGTCGGGATAACGTGCCATTAGTAATTTAACAAATTTTCACACCGAAAACATGACACTGATAAAGCAACAAGTTCCGTTTTTACCCACATTTGTGGCGACGCTTTGTCGTCGTTCCACGGGTTCTAGGGGAGATTGGAGAAGAGTGCTGGGGAGATAGTGAGGAGGTGGGGTGGCTTGCTAGGCTACATGTCGCGTCGTACACTCACACCCATAATTATTTCATACTCCGCATTTTGCGTACACCGACTGGCGGGAAAAAATCGACAGCGTATTTTTCCGTCTAGCGGAGTGCTTTCAAATTTTTTGTCGCTTGTGTAAATGTAACCTTGATCACGACGTCTTTATTCATTGTATTTGTTTTGCAGAATCATTTGGAATAGCATTACGGTTGACAATACCGACTGTTCATTTTAATCCGATGGTTCTAGAAGCGAGTTCATAGGTTATCTCATTATGCAATTAACGTCGTTGTTGTTGCCGGTCGGTATTTGCTCTACATTTTTAATTGAATTTCATGAAATGTAAACTATAAACATTGCTATTGATCTTCGATAAGCCTGCTATTCTCATTTTTGATGATTTAAGGCCGAGAAAAAATCTGTAGCAATGCAGAGCGATCAGTCGCATAACGTCGAAAAACTCATACAACGGTTTCGCTCCTCGCCCGCTCTATCGTTGCTTGCTATGCACTTTTGATGTCGATCTAGACGGGAGACGGCCAGCGGCGGCGGTTCAGAAAATGCACTTTTTTGAACATCGATTGTCCGACAGCAGGCAAGTTGTCAATGTTTCGGTTAGGTATCACAAAATGCATCAATCGGTAGAAATTTTTGCCACGTTTGTCCGTCGCATAAAATATTATCAGGGGCGATTGTTTACAACAACCACGTGAAGTTTATCGGTTTTCGTCCGTGATGTGACGTTATCTCTCTCGATCGTTTCCGAGGATAGGACCCTTGATTAAGTCATTAAAATCCCTTGACGTATCGCATAGATCTATCACATAAAACAAAAGTAATTTATCAACAGTAGGGTTCTTCATAACCTATGAAACAAAGCTGTAAGCCGGATACTACACATTTTATCATGAAATGACTGAATAAAGGCTGTTTGACCAACTCACGAACGAATACGATCGCAAGTAAGCGAATAATAGCAAGCAAAGGATAACGTCTTCATGAAGTAAACGCGGAGAAAAGAAAATTCCATGGTTCTTTTTCACTCGCATTCGTTCGTTTGGTCTCTAGGACCCGGCAGTAGATAACGGGCACGATAAGTGGGCGGAGAATGTTGAAAACTACTTGTTCAGCATAGAACAACGTCTTCATCAAGAAACACGAGAGAGAAAGTTTGAGTACTTCTTTACTCGCATTCGTTCGTTTGGTCTTCCAGACCCGGGACGTATCCTCTTGTGCGTGTTACTTCGGTTTGACGTGTGTGGCACTTGGGCTACTTCTTGGGACGAGCCCTTCACAAAGAGCCCTACTACTATTATTTGGTTAGTCCTTGTATTCTCGCATTCGTTCGCTTGGTCTCTCGTACTGCCGGGCAGAGACGGGCACGATAACCGCGCGGCGAATGTTCGGAACTCATCGCGCTCCTCTAATGCCGGTCACTCACATTCGCACGAATACGCAAACCCACAAGTGTAGGACGACATTTGCAAATGATTATACGAAGTTTTCGCTGCATTCGCGCTTTTCCGAGCCGTGTCGGTTTTTTAACGGACATCAAAGCGCGCGAACCTTGAACCTTCGCGTAATCTCCCACACATTCGTGTGATCAGTTGCGCACACGATTGCGAAGGTAACGGACGTTTCGCCATTTTCATAGTTCGTGGCGTCTACTGTGTATAACCTAAATTAATCATGGATTGGTACAACACCAAGGTGATGAAGTTCATTGAGCTCCTGCAAATTGAATCAACCATATGGGATCCTCAAAAGAAACTCATAAAAAGACATTCGTAAACAAGTGTAGGAGGAAGCGCAAACGGGTTCGCAAATTGAGTATGCGAACCCATTTGCATAACTGCTAAGTTTGCGAAAGAATGTCTGACGGCCCTTCACATGCGTGCAAACATTCGTACAATGTACGAATGTTTGCTCGCATGTGAGTGACCGGGGTAATGATATTGCGGATTTCACGTCCCGATTATACACGTCTCATCGTTTCATTTACTCGTATTGTTCGCCAACTCCGGATTAGTCTCGACTGCGCTGATTACTTATTTCAGGGTTGGGAGATGCATAGATAAAGGAGTTTCGGAAATACTGACTGTTGAACGTGTTTGTTACTTTATCAAATGTTATTTTATTGAATGGTATGACAAATGTATATGCGTTACAAAAATATAATGAGTTCTTATGGGAAACTAAAACAGAGAAACAAAAAAATAAAAATCGAATAAAATATAGAAAACAATAAATAAAATTTATGTAACTGAAACTAATTACAAGTCAATGTTCAGGTCTCTAAGCCAGGTTACCGCTTCTAAAGGAAGGTACACAAGGTCACTCCCAAGGTCCTGTTAAATTAAATGTTTTAAGATTGAATCTTCGGTTTATTGTTATTTATTTTATCGTGATTAAGAGGATTATTAAATATCTTTAAAGAACAGTATCCTAGGCATGGCATTATATTTTTGCTCTTCACTTAGTTTTAAATTCAACTAAAGTAAATTAATCAGCAAAAGTTCAGTTATTTTACTGTAAAGACACTAGGCAAGATCACCACCACACTGGACCATGAGTCGGCTGCATGTTTTCAACTCTCACTAATTGTATTCCTAAATACAAACCTTGTTACAGTCCAACTCCCAGCTCACTTCCCAATAAACTGCTAGTTCGGTATCCTGTATCCACAAACATTGCGTGTATGTGCCTTCGTTCACAACCGAGGTAATTACATTAAGAAGCCTCCCTGGTCCGTTCTTTACTGCAAGTTGCCAATTCCCGGCGCGGTGGGCCGTTTATGTGCATATTTAACCGGGATTCCGGGTCAGGGCTCGGTTCTATGCTAAACGGAATTGCTGCAACTACCCTCGTGATGTAATTTGTAGCGACCGTGACTGAATGCGCTTCATCTTAAAAAATATTTATTTAACTTTTAAAGTTATTTAATATTCTCAACAGCATTCACTGGAATCTAACGTCTCGGATAAACAAGTTTTATTAATGTAAAGATAAATTTGAGATCTGGTAAAGAAGTTGCAAACAAGTTTCAGTCCACAGTTTAGTTGCAGTTTCAGCTTTTTATGCTATAAAATACTAAACTTTCGCATTTTATTTATGAAATTGCCCTTTAGCGTAAAATAAAATGTAGAGCGGTTAAGCGGATAACCACCAGATAGTTCAGTCAATCGGCTGAGTGAGCAGGCATTATAGTACAGAGACCGTAAATGCAGCTGTAATAGGCATTCCTGGTGCATTTATTAAGGTCGGGATGGCGTAAGTCTAATTTAGATCAATCATTCTGTGCGGTAATTCGATTTAAATTGCTAAATCATTTCGATATCCGTAATTGTATTGGATAATGTAGATTGTAGAGCCATGGGATCATTTCGATATTTGTAGGATATTAGTTCGATTTCGATATTTCTGTGATGAGAGCTCCTATTTTAGTCAAAGTACTTCTGATACTTATAATATCGGGGCAAGACCAAGATGAGACAAAGACTTCAGACGATCTAAACTGAATACTGAAGACCATTAAGTGCCTAGCATTAGACTATTAAAAGTGGCACATAAAGAGAGAGGCCCAAATCCAGCAACGAGAACGGTATGAGGAAGAGCTAAGAAATTCGATTTGGATACATTTCAAACCCCTAATGAAAGACATTTCAGCTATAATTAGGTGAAACGTCCGTCTCAAACAACGATACAGGCAGAAACAAACACTTGTTAAGATACGGAGCACGTAGGACTCTGCCGTTTCCCTGGTACGTTCTCTTTGCGCCCCTAAAGCTCCCCTCACTCACACCTCCCTCAGGATCATCCTCCTATTTCCAATTCGCTCCGCTCAAAGCTCCACTTGTCATAGAAAATTTGGGTCAGAACGAATTAGCTATCTCGCCGCAATTTGCCTAATAGCCAATACAAGTACTACTATTTTCAGTTCACACCTCGCTCGCTATAATTGGTTGCAGACGTCGCTGTGGATAAATCTCGCTGGAGACTGTAATGTGCTAATTGGTGTCAATGTTTATTTTTATAACGCTTTTATTAGTTTCACCTGTATGTATGTATGTATGTATGTATGTATGTATGTATGTAACCGACCCCTTTGAGCTCGATTTTGTCCTACTTTGAACGATCAGATTTGATTCAAACTTTGCACACCTGTCAAAGGTCGGTGACAATGCAATAATATGAAAAAAAAAATAAAACAAAATGAAAAGAAATAAAAAAAATAAAAAAAAAACCTACTTTGAACGATCAGATTTGATTCAAACTTTGCACACCTGTTAAAGGTCGATGACAATGCAATAATATGAAAAAAAAATAAAAAAAAATGAAAAGAAATAAAAAAAATAAAAAAAAAACCTACTTTGAACGATCAGATTTGATTCAAACTTTGCACACCTGTCAAAGGTCGATGACAATGCAATAATATGAAAAAAAAATATGAAAAAAAAAAAAAACTAAAAAGTAAAAAAAAGTTATAGTTTAAAAAACTAAAAAAAAAACGCTTTTATAACTAATTGAACTAAAAAGTTAAAAATAAAACTGTAATAATCAATTGAAAATTTATATTATTGTACAAAAAGCGTGGGGGGCTTGATTTTGATTGTTGTAAATATTTTACCAATAGTTTATTATATCTGAAGTTATTAAAAAAAGCACCCCACGCTTTTTGTACAATAATATAAATTTTCAATTGATTATTACAGTTTTATTTTTAACTTTTTAGTTCAATTAGTTATAAAAGCGTTTTTTTTTAGTTTTTTAAACTATAACTTATTGTATAGCATACTCGCCGCTACCGATATCACGCACCAGAATGTCCAGAGTTAATTACGTTATTTATTTTATGGCGATTAGAACAACGAAATTGGTTACGTAGGAGTCGATAACTAACGTTTAATATCGACGTGTCGGGTGTTTGTTTATCGACAAACTCAATAAGCGGAAAGAACGCACTTTTCCACTCGCCACGTTACGGCTCTTTGCGAAATCCACCACAAAAACCTCAACCGACTAAAACATCCATCAAACGAAGCTCTCTTCTTAATACGACCAAAATATGTAGACCCACACAACGTCCTGATAAATGGAAATTCTCGGCGGCCACCGATACAACCGCACAGAAACAAACTCTACCATCCTAAGAACTGGGGTCACTTTTACAAGCTACTTATGAAACGGCACGAAATGTGTCCGCATTAACGTGAGCAATGCGTTAACCACTCCAATACGATCACGATACGGTACACATTCGGAAGGTCGTCAAAATATCAACATTATCCGTTTTGGCTCAAATTGCGGGAGCTGAATGACTTTACTTCTTGCCGCCTGGGATGAGGGAGTCATTTGGCTTGGCGCAGAAAACAGCGTGGGACAATAAAAATTACGGCCGGTGTTTTGCGCCGCGTCGGGCGCTGGCTTCGATGACTGATACTCCACGCTGATTTTCTTTGTTGGTACAGTTTTCATGGGCGTGGTAAAGCATTTAGTTTTATTTTCTGTGAAAACATTATTATGCATTATTTAGTTCCACGACATGTTTAAATCAATTAATTTAAATTTATAACAACAGCTGTTGGAGTGTTAAATAACAACAACATTTGTTACTTACTTACCCAATAAAGGAAAAAGTATCGCGGTAAAATTTCAATTGGAGAAAAATAAAATATTCATCATCCTAATTTAAAGAAGTGGAAGTAATTGATAAGATCATTAGCATAAGAATGCTGTCTCTCAATATCAAATTTGATATTCAAAGTATAACAATAATGTTCATTTGACACAATGAAGATGCTGACGGTGCACCATTGAAGCCATTGGAGGTTTGGGTTTGAAGCTACGACTTAGGGTTATTGGGATCGTTTACAATATAAAAGAGAGCATTAGTCCGATCCACTTTTGATATCATTATCTGTGCAGCCGACTCACGATAACCTGCGAGTTGCGAGCGGCGTTCGTCGCTCCCGCCCCGCCTCAACTCGACTCTAGTCGAGCTTCAGTCGAGCGCGTCCTCGCCTGCTGTTTGGTCGTGTACGTTTACAGCGCATGTCTCAGAGCCAATAAAGGGTACTAAGGCAACTCGCTTTTGGCGGGTTTTCGCATGAGCGCGAGCGGCGAACGTGATGCGTCTCGCATTCGCTCAAGGAATGCGTGCGTGCCGTCCTCGGATGTATGTGTTGCATCGTCACAGTGAAATCTGTGGCGAGGACTGTCAGTGATCACTTGGATTGCAGTGTTTGGATTGTAGGATTGTTACGGACGCGGCCTATCTACTCCACGGTTTTTGTAAGAAATAATCGCTTCGGCGGATGTAATGTCCATGATGTTGACTCATGCATGACGCACTTGACTGCTGGATCTGGGAATTTATTGTTTGCAATTAGCCGTATCAAAATACAAATTTAGAGTATCTAATTTAGATACCATTGATATTATGCAATGGGAAATATGTAGACAATTAGAACTAGTACCCATTATCTTTTCCTATTCTTTATCTCAATTATTTTTATTCTTTGCTCCTGAAATTGATAATCGAGGTCGAACTAAAGCGTTCACTATTAATTTCGCATACGATATGAAACTATGACAACATTAAAATAATTTAGATAAAATCTATGCTCAGCCTTGTGCTCTGAAAAACAATTACACGTGGTATATTAAACAAAAACTGCACGAATAGAACGAGGTTATTAAGACGTTAATTGCAGTTCATCGATTTCACTTTATAGTCAGAATCTAGGGTTTGTTGTAGTATTGAAATTCATAAAAGTCAACATTTTCAGTTATTGTTTACATAAAGGTACTAAGTTTTAGTACTTCGGTGTGCCGCGGGGTGGCGCTGCTAACGTGTTAGTCATCCTCGCTTACAGCGGTTTTCATGCCAATAATGCGTCATAATACTTGAAATTTCGCTCAGTTTTATATTATGTTCACAAAATAGGAACTTTAAAAGGATTTTCCTTAACTTTGTATGTGTATGTCACTTAAGGATAATATAAATAATAGCTAATGATGAGCAATTTCCGTTCCCAAATGAAACACCTAAAATTAGGTCTCTTAGGGACTTTAACTGCTTTTTACTATATCAGTATAAAAACTAAGTGAAAATACGACACTTTCTCGATAGTGGTGACATAAATAGCAAAGATAAAGACCAAGCAATCACTGCGATAGCTCTTGTGCTATCTGCCATACATAAACGCAAGGACAGTACAGATAACACATACAAATGAGTATTCAAATTCTGCAAGTAATTTAGCAGGACCGCTCATGTTGAAACGACTATTATGTACAATATTTTGTAACCCTTAAAGATGAGGGAAACGAAGGGCAGACTCTGAGAAACTAGAAAGAAAGAAGTCAAACCAACGTTGTATTGTTCACATCGAATTATTTATTTGCCGGTGAGTCTCTCGTAATAAAAATACAACCGTTAAAAATATTAAACTAAACAATTTCATTCCTTGACACTTTTAATCTCCTCGTCAACTGATCTCTTGAAAAGGTTTTTCCCAAATAAATCGCGGTCGTACCATTTAAAAGATTGAAATCTATCTAGTCTTGACTTTCTAAAGGTGGCGAAACAAGACCTTTAATGTTAATAGCTCCATCTAAACGACTCTGGCGGTCAGTCCCGACGTTATCTTCAGTTAAAATTACGCGCTTCCCACGGGCTTGAGACGAGGGTTCAAAACTCCCTACCATCTCCAAGGGTTATCTACAATAGTCTTGTATAAACTATCCGAACAACTATTCCTGGATGTCCGGTCCTCGGCTTTTTTTTCTCAAATAACTTTAACCACGATAAAAATTTAAAAAGGGTCAAAGCTGTATCTGCAGGGTGGTAAACAATGCTTATCGTAGACAAGGGGTTTTCGATTGTAGAAAATTACAGTATTATTAGAATGTCTTTTAGTCACGTCTACGTGCTAGACGGAAATAAAAGCGAGGTTCCCATTTGTTATGAGCTTGTAGGGGAACAGTACACAGCTGTTATTACAAGTACCTACGTAGGACAGAGGATGTAGTTCAGACGGACCACCGTCGTCTACCTGCCATCATATCACAATACTCATAGAAATAAAACAGGGGCTATAAAAAAAAACACTTCATTATTGTGAACGTTTTACAATGCACCTAAAAGTTCCCGTGCGGATTTCACCAAATCCCTCGACAGAATTTGAAACAGTCACAATTTGGCCTCGAATTTAAAGTAGGTTAATGTGTCCGAGATGTAGGACAGTTAGTATTTAGTTCGTATGCCTAGTAAATTAACTAATTTTAAAACTACGACTAACGTTTGTTACAATTAACCTTGGCAGATATTCATACCGGCAAATAATTATGCATCCGTGTGAAGATTGTCTAATTTGGTGTGTAGTATGCTAGTTTATCGCATTATAGACACGCAAAACAAAACAACTCAATATATTAGAATTTCATATTAGAATATGCATGTAAATTTACTTGTTTTGTGGTATAACCTTGAATTGCAGTTGCAAGTAAAACAAGTTATCTACATAATACCGTGTAGATATGTTATGAGTTCATTACTTACAGGCTCTTGAGGTCTTTACAGAATATTTTTATAAATTAAAAGGTTTACCTTGATCTATAAGTAAATTTCCAACTGAGTAAGCTTGAGATAGCGCAACCAATTTTATGATAATCACCAATCAGACACGACCCATTCTGTATCGCTTGAAATCGGCTTAACACCGTTATAATTATCCGTTGTGAGTTTGCCGATCTCTCACTCATTCTTAGTAAAACATGCGTGTCTTCTGCCTGTTGATGTATTGCGAAGTTTTCATTCAGTGTTCTTTGTTCAGAAGCATTCATGAGAGTGGTCGACGTTTTCGCGTAATCAGGGTTACTGCATTCTGGCGCGTCAGACGAGCGAGCGCGTAACGCTGATCAATCACACGGGAAAACACCCGCGTAATGGCTCCTTATGACCCTTCGTGAAAAAACCGGCCACATCCTATTTACTCGGTGTCCGAGCTAAATAACGCAAAAAGTATCCGCTAGACTGCTTCGCAATTAATCATCGGCTCGAACCCCGGGGATCTTGCACGTAATCAATGTTCCTTTTAATTTAAGATTACGCCTTCACGGACGTGTTCTCGAATCCACTGGTTATCTGTTTATTTCATATTTCGGAGCTTGGATAAATAATTTACAAAACTGCTCTTTATAACGCTAAATTTTTAATCAGGAGCTTAATAAACACGTTCATAATGTTGCCTTAATGGGACACCGTATTCCCGTTCGCTTGAATAAAATCATACATTTGCGATTTGCGCCGTCCCAATGGGACATACGAAACAAATGACGTTGTTCCGGTGTTCCATGTTTACGATGGATATGCGAGTATTTCTGGTGTTGTATTGTCTGGAGCTCTCTATTAAAATATCCTGCATATAGCGACCCTTAGTTTTAGATGGTTCCAGTGTAGTACCTAACCCATGACCATGATAGTTTAAGAGTTACTCGTACGATACGAATATACCTATAATTTACAATTTGAGCCGTATTTTTGTTCAAAAATATATACAATTTCCCATTTATTTTCGGAATGTGTCTCTTACAGTCTGACCAAAAGCAATCAAGTGCTACATGACATGAATATTTACAATTAAACCGCAATACGATTGGCTTACAACGATTTACATTCGCCGAACCGTAGCTAATGTTAAATTTGTTTCGCAGTAACTGTTCCGATCGTCCGAACTGATTGATGCGACGTTCATACCAAAAATGTTCGCACGGGGTGTAGATTGACTCGTCTTGTGTAACTATTCAGTGTAAAAATAATACTTTGTGGTTTAATCTGTGAATAAAGATTTCATACTGAGTGTTTATAAGTGCTCCAAAGATTCGTCTGGTATGCATATGTGTTATGAGCGGCCTGGTTTAGTCACCGCCCTGAACGGAGCAACTGGGTAAGCATGCTTCATATTTTATTTCTTCCTCCATATTCTTTCTAACCAGTCTTCATTTCTTCTTTTTTAAAACCACTTTAAGTTATTTCATTATATTAATCATTTCACATGTTTTCACTTACTCCTTCACCGTCTAATTGTATTATGTTCATTCATCCTTATTAACTAAACACCACGTCTTAGCTGCTGCGTTTGCATATCAATTAACCTGATTAGTATAATGTAGCCAGTTGTTGGTATTAGAGCGCTGTCAACAAAATAAATAAATATTGAGGACAATGCACACAACACCATCTAGCCCCAAACTAAGTAGAGCTTATATAATATAATAATAATATAATAATAATGATATACATTTTGTTTGTCAATACATATTTAGAATACAATATAACACCCAGACAAAGAACAACCATCTGTTTTCACCACACAAATATTTGTTTTAGGTGGGGATCGAACCCACCTGATCGAACCCATCCAGCATTGAAAGCAAACATTTTCATCTTTATTTATGGAAAATCTATGAGATTGAGTCAGTGTCCTTGAATGATCATATTCAACCAGTTTTTGAAAAATGCCTGGGTGTCTTTTGAATTTGTGCCATTTTGTAACAGTGTAAGGTTGCATCTTCTGTGCAAGGGATTTGTCGACAGATACATTTGAGCTTCTTTTAAATAATCAAATGAAATCGGCAGTTATTGGTTCATTTGTTAGCATATCTTTTACTTCATCCACTCGAGACGTGAGCTTAATAAGCTTAGTGGGTGTGGGTGTTCGGGTGTGGTTCATGTTGATATAATAATTAGCATAAGGTATATTGATTATATGTAGTGTTTAAAGAAGTTGCTTCTAGGCCTCTGTGTTTACTTTGATTAGTTGCTTTGTTAAGTGCAACGATTGGTTACAGTTATTTTTTTCTTTCTTTTGTATCTCTGTGATCTAGGAATTCGTTTTTTCTTTTGGTCATATTTAAAATGGTCCTATAGCATAAATTTACATTAGCGGACCGATAGGTAGTCTGTTTTGTTGTCGGTGGTAGAGATGGCAATAATATTAATAGATAAAATTAGAAATGAGGCATTAAGAATGAGGGGGCAATAAGTGTATACAATGCTTTCCATAAAGTCATCTTCCTGCCCTTATTCCACTCTAAGTGGGTCGGCACAACAGGTTTTCTTCTTCCACCTCATGTCATCAATTCATGTGAATTCATTCTCATGTCATCTTTGACGCACATAAAGTGTGAATCTTAATAATATTTATTCAGTTTCCTTCGCCTTATTTCAGTTAGTATGTTTCTTCACTACATTAGTTTGCCACGCCAAGCGCGCAATAATCCAATATGCATGCATGCATTAGTAGTTGAGTGTCGTCTTGATTAGCCTTTTTAGTGCCAGGCACTGTAATTCTACACTCAAAGCGATACGCCATTAACTTAATGGTGAGAAATTGCAGCAAGAAATTAAATTCCCAGGAAGTTACTTTATTATATAATAATATGTAGTTCGCATTATTGATAAGAAGATCATTGGCGCTTGTGGAGTATAGGTGTGATTAAACGTTATCGATATCAAATCTCTGAGCTTAAATTTAGTATGCAGTAGTGATATGACTTTTTTTTATACGTCTTGTTGGAAAGTTAATATTGCGTTTATGTCAGCGGTAGCGCTCATAGGGTATTCTTGATTGGTTAGTTAATTCATTGCTGATGTACTTAGTAAATAATGCAGACATATTTCCACTAAAAAATATGAAATATAATATCATCTACTATAAATAAATGCAGGTAAATATAAATATAATACTGAGTCAGTTAGGCAGTTGCCATATCTGTGAACAATGACCACAAACTTCCTCTTCACGTCAAATTATTTTTTTACATTAGATAATAGGACGTGGAACGTTTCGTTTAATACATTTTTGAAGGCTTCTTGTAATATTCATAGAAGGGAACGAAATAAGCGAGACCAAGTTTTTAACATTCAGTACGCTTTGCTCAGTAGGGGCTTAATTTGAGACAAATCTGACGAAAAATAATTTACTAAGAATATTTTGTAATACAATAAATAACCTTGATATTATTCTACATATATTTTGTCGTTTGGGGTCGACATACTCACTATGTTTTTTTGTTATTAGCATACTCACAAGGAAAAATAACCGTTCCATACAGGACACGATAACTACTTGTAAAACAAACAACTACATTTGATTTGGTTTTGTATCCGTTTCATGGTTTTTAATTAACTAATACTAACATTAAAACGATTCGGGATATGATTGTCCAAATATAATTCCGGTCGCTAAGCCGCTTAAATCTATTCATATTACAAACGGAAACGACGGGGATCAGAGGTCTTTGTAAAGGCACAGACCGGATATGGTTTTGGTAAAACTACTATGTTTCGATGATTATATAATAAGAGTGATAATTACCAATTAACTACTCATGAGTCGCTTGTAAAAATATGAGAAAAAAAGCAGATATTTTATTGGGATCAATTTTATCTGTCGTGAATATTAGGCAGATATTCTTAAAATATATATTCAGAAAACCGCTTCCTTTCATATTTATTTTGCACGACCCGTTAAGTATGTCAAAATTACACAAAGGTTCACTGGGAGATAATGTTCTGTATCATTGAGTTTGCCTTTTTACGATGCAATTTTTGTTTTAGTGCAATATAAAATGGTCTATCTATCTATCGGTAGTTCCACGTTCTTCTTTATAAGTGAGGCATCGATATGTCAAAAGACTTTACTTCTTCTGCATTAGCACTTTATTGGGACTTTTTTGAAGAAGACACCGAGGCAAATGTCATTATATTTATAGATGTTAACAGCTATGCTTGATTATTGTCGACAATTTCAAATTATGATAAGGTGGGGTTCAAGTTTTAATTAGTTCTCTAATCCGTCTTCGCCAGACTTGACGTCTCATTTGATTACTACTTAATTTTAGCGTCTGGTTTGACGTAAAGTTCATACATTACATCAGTGAGTATCTAGCGCTATTCAAGTATCATGAATTTATCATGATGTCCTGTACGGTGTCTTCTAGTTTCTCATTTTAGCCCTTGGACTAAATAAAAAAGTTGTACTTACACTTGATGACTATACAAAATCGAAGAGGAAAAATTTTTGGACATCTACGACATGACAGCTACATAAAGAACATCATTGAAGGAAAGGTTAAAGGAAGAAGAGGAAGGCCAAGAATAAGTTACATGAGCCAGATAAAAGAAAAGGTCGCTGTCATGTCGTATAAGGAAGTCAAGGAGGCAGCATTCGATAGACTTAATTGGAGAAAACTTCATCAAAACCCGACAAGAGCTAAGCTCTTAAATTTAAGAAGACTAAATAAAAAATCCAACTGTATTAAATTCCATCTGCTATAACTCTCTTTATACTATACTCGTAAATCCAAAGATTATAAGATTCCTTGTTTAATAATTTCCGTTGGTCTTGTTCGCGCAAAGCCGAGATAGGAAATAACTAAAGCAGGGTATTTTGTTCTCAAAGGATAAGCAAGTCACAATAAAAAGTAACGGCCAGCTTAGTTTTCTGTATAAATATTTAATACGTAAGTCATAACTTTGAGTTTATCCGAATTAATAAAATAACTTTGTATCAAAGAATTCTCGCAAGAAGTGGAATAATTCTGCTTGCGACATTTTTCTATACTCATACCAAACATGTTTATTATTTTTTCTGGTTCTTGGGCTATTCTCAATCAACCATGTCTGAATCGGTCGTTTTTTTAATGAATGTTATTGTTACTACAATCATCTATTAAGTTTGACTGTGGAAGATCATAAATACAGTCATCATTAAACTAGCTGAGACAGAGATTCAATATTTGATGCTAGCCATTCGAAGGGCGACCAAATCGTTCAACCAACGCGTTTGGGTTGGTGATCAGCTGTTAGCTAATTACAGGCGCCTATTTGAAAAAGCACCTACGAAATCATTATCAGACCTCTCAACCTCTCAGCTCAGTTGGTTGTAGCTCTGCCTTCTGCGCCGTAGGTCGTGGGTTCGATTCCCACTAAGAACAAATATTTGCATGGTGAGCTCTGTCTGGGTGTTTTACTGTATTCTAAGTATGTATTTACAAAAAAAATGTGAATAAGTATTATACCAGCTGTCTCGTTCCCAATGTGCAAGCTTTGCTTAGGGCTAGATAGCGTTGGGTTAATTGTCCACAATATTTTTTTTATTTTTATTTATTACTAGTGGCCGCCCGCGGCTTCGCTCGCCCGTTCCCGTAATACCCCGTTCCCGTTGCTTTTTCGGGATAAAAAGTGTCCTATGTCCTTCTCCCGGTTCTAATAGCTACCTCCCCACTAATTTTCTGCCTAATCGGTTCCGCCGTTCTTGAGTTATAAATAGTGTAACTAACACGACTTTCTTTTATAAATATATAAGATGCAGAACTGATAGCTAAAGGTTGTCGCAGGTAGAACGCGTTGGTTAGCGCGAAACTTCAGATATTTCTTGCCAACTCTATTACGCTGTGAAGCCTAATAAACTGTTCTAGTAAAATGCATCCGTTCGTAAGACGCTCGTATATTCGACTGGGCGTTTACTGCTTTCACAGTTTTGCCTCTACCACTGCTGCGCAATCTGTGGCTTTACTACAACATTACGTTCTGTACTTTGTTGGTGTTATTACGCAGCGGCAACCACCAAACGTTAATTACAATTCGCGCAGAACGCAGTGCTGCTGACAAAACGTTGCTTTGCCTAAGCTCATTAATAACGCGTTTAATGTTAAAACGAAAATTAGCCGACGTTACTTGTAATTCACTAATTGAAACAGCTTCTGTTTTGACTTTTGTTTTACTAGCTTTTGTTTGCTACTTGTTAGAATTCACAATGTTTGAGTCATCTAACTTTATGTTTAGCATTTCTCTAGCGGAGTTTTGCGCCAGTATTAACTACCCGTATTTTGCTAGCTGTGATACTATCTCTGAAGGTCTGAACTGAGCTCATTAAAAATGTAAGGCAACAAACAGTAAATAGAGCCTCAAAAGTGAGCGATGGTCTCTACGGTATCATGAATCTAAATATCAGTTACGATAAAACACTGCGTAATAGGGACCAAAATAATGATAAAAACATAACTCGGTTCAAAGGACATCTTTTATTAAACTCTAAGGCCCGTATTCCGAAACAGTGCTTGAGTCTGAGTCGAGCCTCAAGCATACATTTTATGACTAAATAAATCCTACGTGGAAACGTCACACACACAGTATAATACACTGGTGAGCACTCACACAGACTCAAAACCAGAGCCTTACAGAGTTTGTGGTAGTCCTACAGTTCTTGAGGCTCGACTCAGACTCAAGCACTGTTTCGGAATACGGGCCTTAGTGTAATAAACACCCACACGTCTCTGATGAACTCAAACTATTAATTTTAACGTAACGTGCTATAAAAAGAAAATAAGGTATTCAAAGTTTTATTACTTTTAAGTAGAGGCAATCAAATTTTCAAATAAACTGGCGACAAAGGTTCTTTAAGTGTCCAATTTATTCGCCGATAAAGGCTATTTTGTAAAGGCACTTCAATAACGTATGTTCGAGTGGCATATGGGAGATACTGGAAGGACTTCTGTGCGTGTATTTTTCCTTATTTTTGACTTATTATCTATATTGTGTCTTATAAGTAGTAGATGATTTATTTATATGGATTTAAATGGAATAGAATATCCCATATATCTGTAGATTAAAACGGAAATGGCGAGTGAGAGCTGGATGGTTTCCTGACAGACTGGACGAGCATAGCCAAGGATCGCGATATCTGAAGGGAATTGGGGCAGTCCCTTGTCCAGCAGTGGGACCCGGAAGGCACACAATAATCATAAAATGGGATAACTATCTAATCTATACACAATCCATCATTATGCTTAGAGTTCTAAGAATTATATGGACAATTCCTTATTTAATTCTCCTCCATATTTAATAAATTTAATTTAGATAAAGTTGGACAACATAAAGTTGCTGGCGAATGTTAATATTTTATGCTATAGTAGAAAATACCGAGAATCAAGGTAGTTTAAGTTTGGAGGTCTGCCGCTTCTACGAGTTAATGTTGCTCAAGCTTGCGGTTTTTGTCGTAGCTTATAATTGAATAGCTCACATATCTGCACGAAAATTGCAGGTCTACTAAAAAAAATCTTTTCCTTATTCTTCTAAAGTTCGTATTTGTCTAACCTCTTCTAATTCTAATGCTAGAACAGAAGGGCAAGTCCCACTTTATTTACAACATTTCGCCTATTTGTCTCGCTCTTTTGTATGGAGAAAAGATGAAGACAACAAAAGTACGTTACGTATAGAAACGATCGAAACGAGTTGTTGTCGTTTAAGTTTTTTTAAAATGTTTTTTTAAACGTTATGTCGTGCTCACACGAAAACAACATTTGGTAGACGAAATGTGGTAGCAAAACTCCGACTTTGGGTACTGAAGCCTAGGTTTTGCAGACATTGTGCATTTTAGCTTTTTATCAACCAAACATTCAATTTTTCTTCTTCTCTAAAGCCTTTCTTCGTTTATTAGAAAATAAATAGTGTGATTTGTTGTGGCCGTGCTGTTTTTTCGACACTGCGTCATTCTTCCTTGGGGGGTATCTCATCTTAATTTACAACGTTCTATACAAAATACTGGCATTACGTGCTTTTGTTGAAAGATAATCTAATCGCTTGGCAGTCCATGGCTCGAAGTTTATTACTTTTTCATACATAAAAGTAGTAAAGTAACATTCTGTGGCTACTTTACTCTGGATTTTAATTCAAGAGGCCTTCTTTCAACAATTTATAGACTATCTTTTGACTTCAATATTATTACCAAAGTGACGATAAAGCTAATGTTGGAACAGCACAGTTCAGAATATCTTGTCTGAGGTTTAATGAATAAGACATTTAGTAAAAGAGAAGAAAAAACCACAGCAATAAAATATACAGTCCATTTATGACCATTCCCGTAACGAATCTTGTTCAAAACCCATCCCAGGTTAACCTTGGCGCCTACACGAAGCCTACACAAGTACACATCTGTCTATTCTCAAGCATTAATATACTATGTTGTACTGCGATTTCAATTCACGCTAAATAGCTAGTGGGAGGCGAGTTTAGGTCCCTGCTTAGTGGATTTTCAAGGCTTTGTAGTAAATAAGGTCTAAATACCCTTCCATTTCTTTCCTTTCCATTTTAAAATGGTTAAATCAGAGTCAACCTAACACGCGTGGTACCTATTGTCGCTAGTGTATATCGGCCACGATAAGCGCTTACCGAGAGCAGGATTATTTGCCTAGGCACTGACGCTGTATGCGTCTTCAGTACCCGAAGTCGGGAGTTTTGCTACCACATTTAATTACCAAATGTTGTTTTCGTATCGCCTATTTGTCTCTCTATATTGTATGGAGAAAATATGAGACGGCAAAAATATGTTACGTAGTTAGAGTTGTCTCATCTTTTCTAAATACAATAGACAGAGACAACTCTGCGAAACGAAAACAACATTTGGTAACGAAATGTTGTAAGTGCACTGGGACTTTAGGTACTGAAAAGTATTATCGATCTTCAAATTTTTTATGGTTCTTAAACTAAATTATACAAATCGAGACACGCTTGTTGTGGCCCCCTTTTATATCCTAGTAATTATGTATTGCTATTATAGCTAAAGTGTTGTTTTATAGTAATTTATTGTTCTAGTTTGCACTCCCTGCAGTGAATAGGTCACGGCTCAGTGTGTCTCAAGGATGGCATAGCATAGAAAATGTATTAGTTTTTAAATGCTTCTTTGTTTCCATGGGGATAGTTAGAAATCATTAATTGAACTAGTAGCTAGAGTATCTTCAATCTAGTAGAGTACTTACGTCTCTATCTCTAGGGTAAATAGACCAACCAACCAACATAGGTAAATACAGGGAACATTAAGAACATTATAAACTTCGATCAAATATTAAATCCATGTGTGAATCTAAATGACGTGTCAATGTAACTCGCAAGTTCAGTAACACGCAAAGTTGGAGCTCGATGAGATAGTAAAAGATGATAACTTGAAGAGTAGGCCATTTGAAGGTAACCGCATTTATAAAGAAAAGGCTGACGTCCTCTCAGTCTGAAACGGGCTTTTAGAGATTAAATAAGGTAAGCCTTTGAATTTGAAGCATATTTTATTCGGAATATGACGCAATAATTTTATCAGGGTTTTATTTATGATGTAAGCGAAAAACATAAAAGGTAGTTTTTGCCTAAAAATGTGTATGTAAATAAATATTGTTACATATTAGGTAAATTGAAATAGCTTGTTCTTACGAAAAAAAATAGATCACGATTACGACCATATAAATTATGATTAAACGAGGGTATAGCTTTTATCCTTACAATAACGCACATAATCCACGAAATATTTCCTCGTCCCATACCACTAAAATAAATTCGCATTATTACAAATCGTGGCCTGTGCGTTATCAGAATAACAATGGCGGTCGACGACTTATCGCCCACTGATAAAAATGCCCTCTGAAAATTGCCTGGTGTGAGTGACCGCGCAACCTATGGTTCAAAGCTCATGGATCGGTAAAGCCTGGTACAGTCTGTCGAAGAATTTCAAAATCGTGAGGTCGTTCACACTTCTAGCCGAAAGAAGACCTAGCCAGTTATGAACGTTATCTATATAGGCCGACGGAGATTATATTACTATTTTTGTAACTAATATTCTAAATGTGAATGGCTAGAAGGGTAGTGGGCGTTTATGATTCAATCACGTTGAAACATTTGGCCCGGTTTGGATGAATCTGAATGGATATAGTTAGGGTTAGGGAAATAGAATTAGGTTACATGAGATGCGAACGAATCTTCAGATGGATGCTCGAAACAAAAGGGATTTTCTGGATTAAATATAGAATTGAAAGGTCAAGCCAATAGTAATATCTATTGAAAAAATTGCTTAAATCATTGAACAGTACAACGTAGCGTACCGTGAAGTAAATGCTCAACAAAGTGGAAAAACGAAACAAAGACAATACTCGTCCTTAGCCAGTTAATTAGCTTAGATTGCTTCCTGGCAATTTGGTGTAACGAACGCGCCATTCTGCATTACGACTGTTGCCATGAATTTTAAAACGCATTTCTGAACTGTTACTTACACGGAGTTAACACATTTAGCGGATGAGCGGACATTAGCCGCTAAACTTTAGCCATATCCACAGGCTGCCAAAACATGAACGGGTAAAACAACGATGCAGACGCAATTCAAAATCTGGACGATTACTGTATTCATGTATATTGTGTAGGCTTTGCTCATGCTTACTTAACATGCCCAAATGTTAATAGACCCCCTCATTCATAATGCCGGAAACTTTTTAAAGGCTCGTTATATGTCTCCTGTTACTGCGTTGTCCGGTAGCGCTGTCGCTGGTCGTCAGACAAACACCAGCATTTCGTCCATTCGGAAAAAAAATCCTGTTACTGTCACTTTTATGTCAACAAATAGACATTTCAACAGACTTATCGGTCTTCTAAGCTAACTTACTGCTATATGGCCATTAAGAATATACCCGTATGAATAATGGATACACTGCGATAATATAATAATCTCCTTTTGTTTATGCAGCAGCGTTTAGTTCATTATTGTTTTCATTGCAATTCATTTATTGAATCTCACATCTAAATATTGATAGGAGGTGTTAGCCTATAACTTCCTCCAATGCCCCTGTCTATACTCATGAAACCAAACACTATTGAGATCCAAGTTGACGCAAAATCCGCTAGAAGTTCAGTCTTGTAGATAAGTGGACGCTAATGTACCAACATATAACTATTATCTTTAAACTCTTGTGCAACGTTGACTCTTCCCATTGCTTATATTAGTACGTCGGTTGCGTTAAAAGCATTGGTATTATGTAGTGTTGGTTGTTCTTATCTTGTTCTGAGTTGACTAAATAGTACAGCTCAATGGAATCTCAGTTGACTCCAGCTCGTGTTTAATCTTAGGGTGTTGACTTGAAGCTCGAATCTACTTGACTATCTTTTTATCTTATTTTGGCTTCGTCGAACAGATTTTGATGCACGTGGGTCACGTTTATGACTGGAAATGACATTATTTAGCATATCATTATCGTTAACGCCTAAAGCAAATACAGAGTAGACGTCAAGGTCATTATGACTGGCCTCTAGCTCAGTTGGTAGTAGCTCTGCCTTCTGCGCCGTAGGTCGTAATGGAATGTTGAAATTTCAAAGCAGTTAGGGCTCTTTTACTTAATAAACCGACTTTTGCATCTACCCAGGATGATTTTATTGTATTGTAATGTTTAGTATAACAGTTACTGTTAACATTTTACAATCACTAAAGCTACAGTATTTGAGTCACACCGCAAGTGATTCTGCTGTGTTAGCAAGACTTTGTAAATGGTATAGCACTGTTCGTACCGCGCGCGACGTCTAACTAGCTGTTTACTCTTTATCTCCGCAACTCTAGACTAGTTGTAAACTTGTGAAACTTCGAACAAAGATAAAAGTTCAAATTGCAAACGAACTTGTGCATTTGATTCGGATAGTTTGCCACTTTGCTGATTTCTAACTCGGATTCACTACTTTAGTACAGCTAGTGAGCTGGGTATTAAATTATCTAAACTCAAAAACACTAAATGAAATAATAAGGATCGCATTAAAACTTCTTTAAAAACGTGAACGCAATAGTTTCATGTTTTGTTCAGAAAAGTAAAAAAAATACAACTCAATTTTTGAAGTCAGTCAAAAAAGTTTGAAAGGCATACAAAACAAAACCTTGTTGATTATTTCGAGGTTTTTAGTTTTTTATTGATTTGGTCTTTTAACTTTATTTAGAGGACGCTGTAACAGTATTAATAGCGTTAGACTAGCAAAAGTAACCCGTAGCCAATCCAGCATTATAGGCTCAATATCCGGTGTCTTGAGCTCTATTTGTTTGATGTCTTGGACAATGCCATCTTCATTCTTCTCCATAACTGCTTCAAACGGTGAAGTTATAAAAATGGCCATTACAACATTTTTCTTTGTCTAAGGAATAAGTGCCTTGTTTGTTTGTTCCGAAGTCCGTACCTTTTCTGACGAAGACAGGTTTAAGTTATAATGGCTCAATCAATTGTGTTCTTTGAAAGTTAAACCGGCATTGTTACCTTGTTACTTCGTATCTTCCATCTCCAAGAGCCTATGTTTTCTCCCACAATTATTAACTACAATGCGAACTCATAACCAGTTCAGAAGTCGTTTTTAATATCACCTGTTGCAGTTATCAGGGTTTTCCTTAAATTGCTATTTGTATTATGTATTCATGCACAATTGAATATCAAAATATTTCCTTCCTGTAGTAACTTATTATGATTTATGACCTTCTTCGTTTCGTCCCAATGAGATCCTATAACTTGTATTGGTCCGATTGGAACCAATTGGGTGTTAATATAAAATAAAGTTACTTTTGTTTCTTGTTTTGCGTGTGAGTATATAAAGATGACTGAAACCTTATGAATCATAAAGTTTCAGTCATCTTTATATGGAGATATGGAGTTAGGCAGTATATTTACATAATAAATTATGTGGACAATCCACATAGCACTTTCTAGCCCCAAATTACACTATGGAACCAGATAGCTGATACATTTTTTTTTTGTAAACACGAGCTTAGAATAGTATAACACCCAGACAGAGAACAAACATATGTGTTTTTTTTACGACACAAATGTTTGTTATGGGTTAGGCAGAGCTACTACCAACTGAGCTGAGAGGCTAGTCTAGTCCCAATTAGGTAAAAATCAAAGTTTGATGTAATCATGTACGAACACATATGAAACGATTCAGATTTTGCGTGTCCGATGATTTATAAAATACGTCTTAGAAGACAAGTCATCATTCCTTTATTGCCTCGCCAATAAGCCGGCGGTATTTCACTCTAATGGATCTCGGGCCTAAACGAGTTTTCACTCCAATTTATTACGATTATGAAACCGGTGACGAATGCCCGTACTCTACCTGCCTTCATTTTACTCGTTGGTTCTTGGTCACTCAGGCTTCGACAAAGGGTCTTATTGTTACACCGCCCTGCCGTAACTCTTACTATAATAGAATAGATATGATGATTCTTGACTTGAAATGATGAGTCTCTTCTGGTACCCTGAATTCTACCACTAAATCTTTCGCACGAGCGACGGCCAGCCCACAGGATATTACCTTATTACACAAGGTCAAAATCATGTTAATAAAGAAAAAAACCAGCCAAATGCGCGTTGGACTCGCGCATGCAGGGTTCCGGACCATTATCTATATAAACGGCAAAAAAATGATTTTTTATGGTTAAAGCTGCAACAGAAATATCTGTGTGTCTAATCTCGTGAAAATTTCATTACTGCCTATCACGGGTCATAATATACAGCCTGGTGACAGACAGGCAGAAGGACGGACGGACAGCAGAGTCTGTTGTACCCTTTGGGTGCGGAACTGCGGAACCCTAAAAATTAACTGTTATCCACAAATTCCACTTTCACCGGTGTCCCCGCTGTCAGCTGTTTGTTACTGCTGTTGGGCGAGATTTATGAACACACGTCGCGCCAGCCGCAGACGATATTTAGCTCGAGGCGTCAATTCACACACACACAAAAAGTATGAATAGACAATTACTTACACACCTGCTATTAACCGCGGTTATGCCATCGTTTATAACGAGTAGCATTTTTGAGGAGTGTGGGAAATATTCATTAACTACCTAAATTATTTTTCAAATTCGTCTACGGAATTATATTCATGTGAGTGGCATGATAATGCTATTTTAATTAAGTTTGGGTACACGGCACTTAATTAAAGAGACGACTGATATATTTGTCTTATTAAAAAAATGTCTTTCAAAAATCGTTATAGTATACAGGGTGTCTGGTAATTAATTAAACCCCTGTATATCATAAATATCAATAATGTATGATGATAATATTATTTTTCAAAAAGCAAAGAAAATTTTGTAAGGTCATTTATTCAGTGGTAAACGATTATTAATTGGAACTATAGTTGTCCCAATAAATTTTCTCGAACCATTGTTACATGATGTTCAAAAACAATTGGTTAGGATGAACATCGACATCATTGATTAACCGATTACGTGTAAGCATTGTTTTATTATTAAACTAACAGTTGCCAGATAGTAGGATCGTCTGATAAAAGTCACTAAAGGCGTCTTGTCTCGATTCCTTACGTATCTCTCTCATCCCATCACTCTCAGCATCATCGGTCGTTATTGCTTCGACAAATACAGAACTGTCTTGACACTAACGAAACCCCGCCAAATCAAATGTTGTTGGAGGAACTGTAACTTGGCAGTCTCAGTAGTTCCTTGAGTTTCTTTGAAGCAGATATGAAAGAGTTCCTTCAACTGATACCTCTACTAGTAGTAGAGGTATTAGTAGTTACATACTAGCACAAAAAAGTAAAGAAACTTCTGAGGGCAAACGCAAACAAAAAATATGCTGTTACATTTAAATTCAATGAGCCTATTCATGTAGTGTAGGTAGTAATTATGAATGACACGAATTAGTCATGCCATTCTCGGTTAAAATTCCCATTATCATCTTGATTTTATCCTATTACAAGCTACAAACATGAATCATCATAATAATACTTCCAAAACACAACAAACGTATGTTTAAGAAAGCGAGGTAATGTTTGCAATTTATAGAAGTACTTTACTCTACACGCTCTAATAGCTATAGCTATACATCATTTATTCATATTGTAGATATAAATGTGGCAAGAATAGTATGTTATGACCTAATCTTCTTCCGACATAAAAATACTCTTCAGATAACGGTTGCTTTTCTGAAGATGTATTTGTTATTTATACCTCTGAATAAAAATGTTGCTCATAAATATGACAATGGGATAGAAATACAAATCCTCAAAGGAATGCCCCATACTAAAATAACAGCAATACAAAAGATTACTTGCAGCTATTTTAAGGATCACAAGGAGTTCCCCCTGTAATGAGCTCTTCCTGTTGTAGAAATATCAGAAATAGGAAGTGCTATAAGACATTGTTATAAATAGACGATTCTACTACAAAGGGGCTCAAGAATGCTGACAGCTGCAAAGCTGGAATAATACTTAGATAGCATAAATTGAAAAATACTAGACATCCAACGATGTTATAACTAACAGATGAAGTAGCTAGCATAGTACTCGCCCACACACAGTTTCAATAATATACAAGAGACGCGAGTATTGCTAATGCAACATATGCGACACGTATCCTGAACGACAAAGATGCAACTGTGCCGCGTAAGATGTATTCGTTATATTTTATTGAAATTCCTATTTTATCGCATCCATTCTGACGCTGAATACTATAATATCTATTGCATTATGTATTAAAACGAGCTTGCCCAGATCCATATCATTGATAGTGTTTCTAATCGTATCATGAATAGGTATATCTTGTTATTTTCAAGTTTCAATGCCTATCATTTAGTATTTAATATTTAATAAGAATCAATTAGTTGAATTGAGAACGTTGCAGATTTTTTCGATTCTGATAATAATGACTGAATTTCCATAAGTGGTTATCAGTTCTACTCAATGTCATCAACATGAGCACACTTGAAAAGTACAATGCTCGCAAATCTACATGCATGCGTAATTCAGTCTCTTTACTGAGTTCATTGCTCTTCAATTACATCTAAAAACGGACGGAAACCGATCACGGTAACAGTGGATAACTTTATGTGATGCCTGTCTTACTCAATCTGATAGGGATCAGTGAAGACAAACACACTTGTACCGGACATATTTAAATTCATAGTTATCTAAGATTTCAATGCATCAAATTATAAACTGTGCTGTGTTAGCTGTGTGACGCATACCACGTGGTGTATTTGTTTTCTATTTATCGTGTCTGATTTCACAATCTACCGAGGTCACCTCTAACGTAGGTCTAGGTCAGTAGACAATAATTTATACAGGTATCATGAGGCCGTACCATTCGATTACTAGAATATGAATAACAATTATGCTTTGCATGCGTTTAGGTTTTTGTATTCAATGTTAAAGAGTATGTAATTCATGGTAGCGGTTGTATATAGTTTTAAAAATACTTGACAGCTAACTTACTCTTACTGAATTATTTGCATCATTATGTATTAAATACCAGTCGATTTAAATTCAAGGTAATTCCAAGAAGTATCTCTACCATAGTATTGCTTTTATTTATAAACGTGTTTATATGCGGAACTAGTTTGTTTCGGGTTGACTATTATTCTGCACTGTTGTCTCACAAATGATCATTACAGTTTCTTATCGACCAGATTTTTGAATTTATACCTCTTTGTCCTTCTACTGCTAAGATATTAATCAGTGAAGTTCACTTCTTCTTACCTGTTTTCTCTTTTGTTGTTCTAAGATTAATAGCTGTTTAAATAGCATGACTTAGCTTTCATTCAAGTTCATGTTTTCAAATCATTCTAGTCAAATCAATCTCTAGTTTCTGTTATTCTACACACAATCACCTTCGTTTGAATGACGGCTTTGGTATGGTTAAATCGCTAGCGCAGTTCTTACTACGGCCAAAATGACATGAGACGATGCTTTTAATTGAAGAAGGAGATTGCGTGTTATAAGTGTCCTTGTAAATGATATAGTCTTCTACTGCTAATAAAAGTAGGGTTGCTTGAGCTCCTGGCATACCTTAGTTAAGAGATTTTAGACCTTCTTAAAGGTGAACAAAAGACCGTTCACTCCTTTAAGGGGCAGACTGCCGTTGATGAATTTTTCGTTAGCTCATTTTAACATTTTGAAGAATCAACTGATCACTGACCTTATTAATGAAAATTCGCAAGCAGCAAAGTTGTGTGCAATCAAATAGCATAATGCAAAAGCATCAATTTGAGCGCCAAGCAAGTGGTCCTTTCAAAATGCTGTTGATGTACGAAAACTTGTCGTCTTCTTTACCTGTTTTTTAACTTGCATATGCTGAGTTGGGACCAATTTGCAACTACTAGTTAATGTTTAGTTATAAGTTAAATATAATGTGTAAGCAAGTTTGCAAATAAACAGTTTGATTTGATTTTATATCGGTGGTGAAAGGATTTTAAGTGTGTAATGAGAAGTAGTAACGTAAGCTAATGAAGTATGTGATTGTTCCAGGTACGACAAGTGGGACCGGGACCGGGGCGGGGGCGGGGGCGGCGGCGGCAGTGGCGGCGGCGGCTCGGGCGCGGGCGGCGCGTGGTCGAGCCGCGACCGAGAGCGCGACCGCGAGCGCGACCGGGAGCGCGAGCGGCAGGCGCGCGCCCACCAGATGTCGCACGCGCACGCCGCCGAGCCCGACGCCTCGTCTCTCTTCCCGGCGCCTGTCAAGGTAACACACCAGTCACCACCTTCTCTTCTTGCTTGCGGAGCTTGCGGCATCCGTAGGATAGGCCCGCTCAGGCTAGGTCGCAGCTCTTGCGACCTAAATGTAAAACTAGATCAGAAAGCTCGTTCATACAATTAGAGAGAAATGAAATAGAAAAACTCAAAAAATGGTTGCCTCGGGCCCCAGGCTTGTGGTCAGCCACCCAGGGCCCTTCCGCCCCAGTCCGACCCTGCTCTTCTTCGCATGACTCTTGTCGGCGAGATGTATGCTTTTCTTATTAGGGCAAATTCCCCTTCATCTTATGAGAATTGCTCTTGTTGGCGTAATGTATGCGTTTCTCTCCAGATATTTCTTTATAGGGCAAACTTCTTGCCCGAGGTAAGACATACCTAGTGATCTTCGTTTATAGTAGGCTAATGTAGCTTATCCTTGGTCTTCCCGTACTCTAAGTAAGTAACACTCTTACTTAAACCATAGCATAGTCATACGCGCACGTGAAAGAGTAACGAAGGATTTGGTATTAGCCGAGTGCGCTAATACCAAATCCTTCGTTATTCTTTCTTTTCGACGTCGTCGTCGGTGCGTAGTGGGGTATGTCGCACAGGCACTAGTCATATACTTTTTGTGGACGGTGCTACCACATACTCTCATTTCATCGACTTCAAGAAATCAAAAATTCAAATGTGAAACCATGTAGGTATCTGAAGAACTTATTAAGCAAACCGTAGTCCCATGATGGACATGCATTGGTGTAAGAGGACAATGGAGGCTACGACGACATATTATTCGCAATAAATGACGCTGTTATTTTGCGTTTGGAACATGTTATTAATATTAATATGAAGTCAGATCTAGACCGTGATGAATGGCAAATAGCTGACTCGAGGATCGTAAAACGTACAATCATTATTCTAAGACTATAATATCTTGATAGGCGGTTGGCCTTATATCATACTTGGAGCAATTTAATTAAATACCACCTGAGTAATTAAAATTAAGCATACAAATGTCAGCCTTAATAAAAAACAGTACAACATGCGGTAGCAATAAGCTTACGACTTTTTGACACTAGTTGGTTCAGTGGTAAAATACGGTTAGTACGTCATCGTCATAACATTCCGACGAGGAGGTGGGCTCCCACGAAACGCTTATCTTTCTTTTTTAGAGTTCCGTTCCGTAACGTCCGTTGCGTCCATATTGGTCTGTCAATCGTCGACTCGTACTTGGCAGTTTGTTTTATGCCAATTACCGACACATACTACTTCATTTTGACCGTGATGACTATCCATAGCCTTGAGCATTACTGTTTTGTTCATTAGTATTCAACTGCACGCACTCAAAGTATTTATCACTTAGCTCCATTCGCATGAAATGCTTTTAGATAAAACTGTAAGAGATCAGAATGCGCATGGTCCTCGTTTCGAAAACTGTCCGTTTAGAAACAAAATGGTAATAACCATAAAATTGGAACATTCCGGATTATCTCTTTCGTAGCCGTCCGCTTCATAATTAAAAAAGTTAATTGTGAAGGCACGCGGTAAAGTCAGGCCTATATCACTTCCGACTGGGTTTCTGTAACTATATTATCCCCCTTAGTCCGAATTCCAATCGTCTCGTTATTCCCTTTTATGATTCCATAAACGTGATGATTCATTTCATTCGTCCCCGGTCGATTTAGCAGCGGCCACTGAGTATTCTTCCAGTGATGATGAGTGGAGATCTTTCGCTAAACACCTTCATAAATGTGCTCTGGAGACTCTAGGTAAGCCACAAAAGAAAGATCAAGATTGGTTCGATGCTTCAGCTTTAGAGATCAGAGTGCTAGTTGAGGAGCACAGGCATGAACTTAATACAAAGTTTCCGGATGAACGCCGTAGAAAGGAAGCTCAACAAAAACTTAGATCAAGGGTTCGTGAACTTAAAGATAAGTGGTGGAAGGAGAAAGCTGCTGAATTACAGCACTGCGCTGATATGCACCAAACTGGCAAGTTCTTCGAAGGCATACAGGCGATATTTGGACCACGAGTAAGAAAACTCGCACCGATGTATTCGAAAGACAAAAACCACCAAGTTACCGATAAGAATGACGTACTAATGAGATGGGCAGAACATTTTAACGGTGTTTTGAATCCCAATGCGCTCAGTGTAGTAGATCTCTCACTCGCTTGAAGAACTGCCGGCCTGTCAAAACTTAGATGACCCACCTACATTTGATGAGTTCGTGAAAGCAGTCAAGCGACTCAAAAACTTAAAAACACCGGGTATGGACCAACTTCCGGCTGAAGTATATAAATACAGTGGCAAAAATATACTTAATAGGTTATTCCACCTAACCGAGAGAGTGTGGGTAAGTGAAGAGATTCCACAGGACTGGAGGGATGCGGTTATCTGTAAGCTGTACAAAGGGAAAGGAGATGTCTCCGACTGCAGCTCTTACCGAGGTATATCGCTCCTCTCCTGTGCTGGTAAGATCCTTGCGCACATTGTGAACACTCGCCTTAGTGAAATAGCGGAAAAGTATCTACCTGAAAGTCAATGTGGCTTCCGTCCTAACAGGGGTACTATCGATGCTATCTCTGTAGTAAGGCAACTACAGGAAAAAAGCCTAGAACATCAACGGCCTCTGTACATGTGCTTTGTCGATTTGGAGAAAGCATTTGATAGGGTACCGCGTGAGGCCCTCTGGCTTGTTCTCCAAAAGTTGGGGTATTCAAAGAAATTCGTAAACCTCATACGTCAATTCCATGTTGGCATGAAAGCGCAGGTTCGGCACGAAAACGAGCTTTCTGAGGAGATCCTTATAACAAGTGGAGTAAAGCAAGGTTGCGTAATGGCACCCACTCTCTTTGCCATATACTTTTCAGTTGTTATGAGAGACGCACTGCAATGTTGTTCCGACCAAATTCATCTCAATGTCCGCACTAAAAAAGGCGTGTTTAACATTTCAAGATTCAGGGCGAAGCTCAAGGTGGAGAAGATTTCTATCCTAGAAATACTTTATGCAGACGATGTGTGCCTTATGTCCGACAGTATGGCACACCTCCAAAGCTATGTTGACGCTTTGCACCAATCCTGTCAACGATTTGGTCTGATTATCAGTGCTTCCAAGACTCAAGTCCTTAAGCAACCACCCCGAGGCTACAAAGCTGATGAGGCTACAATAAATCTAAATGGTAAACCACTAGAGGAAGTCTCTCATTTTAAATATTTAGGAAGTAATATCAGACATGACAACACCCTTGCTTCGGAAATACCGTCACGTATCGCAAATGCTGCTGCCAATTTCGGGCGACTCACTGATCGTGTCTGGAGGTCCCATGATCTTAAGTTAGAGACGAAGATTAACGTGTACAAGGCGCTAATCATACCGATCCTATTATACGGCGCAGAGACGTGGTGCCTTTACAAAGCAGACATCAAGAAACTAGACACATACCACCTTAGGTGTTTAAGATCTATCCTAAAGATCAAGTGGCAAGACCGCATACCCAACACTGAGGTCCTGCGTCGTTCCGAAATGTATGGCATGGAATCGCTTCTCATGCAGCGCCAGCTAAGGTGGTGTGGACATGTTCTCCGTATGGAAGACCACCGTTTACCTAAAGCTGTTTTCTACTCTGAGATGGCGGAGGGTAAGCGGAAGCACGGTGGTCAACATCTGCGTTACAAGGATGTGTTCAAAAGACATTTAAATTCCTGCAATGTTAAACCTGACTGTTGGGAGGAGCTTGCTTCACAAAGATCGTCTTGGCGTTCTACCATCCACCATAAAGTAAAAGCGTTTGAAGATAGCCGACTCGAAGCGCTCGACATAAAACGCGAAATACGCAAGAATAGACCTAAGCCCTCCTACACATATGCATACAACACCGCGGGTCAACTGTATTGCTCTTCATGTGATCGGGTGTTTAAGAATAAGTTTGGCCTAGCGAGCCATATTAGGGCTCACGCTAGGAAATTAATTTAGTTAGTTAAGTTTTGATTTAGGTTTTAGAAGATACATATTAATTTTGGCTGGGGTCGCCGTCATCGAAATCGATGAGGAGGACTATGTCACTATTTTCAATATGAAATAAAAAATATACTATCATGATTTTAAGTTTTTTTTGGCTCACATGGATTTATGTGTTAGTCACAGTGAAACTTCAATACGTTAGTACTACTATGAATACTACGGAAAGTGGCGGAAACGCCAAAACGAATGTTTGCCATCCGAAGTTGCGTTTGTTTGGAGTTGAAGAGTTGGAGCAATATGATTAACCTTGTGGTTTCTGTAACGTTTGAATTCGACAATTCAATGTAAGGGGAAACAAATATACTTTAACGTAAGAGTAAATATTTACCGCAAACACATTTCAACGTACAATCACCTATGTTATCTCTTAGGTTACAATAAAAAATTTGGTAAAAATATAAAATAACTACATATAAAACGGACACTGTGAAGAGATACTTATGCCATATATTCATTCAGAATAATAGTTCTTTTGCTTTGTTGTTTGTTTTGTGTCGCAGTAACATTCACGTGTCGATTTAAAATACCACGTGCTTAATAAATGTATACTTAAACTACAAAACAAACTTTAGATGCTGCACGTGCCTTTTGACAACGTAATCCCATGCAGTTTTTTTTACGAGGATTTATTTAAAAATTGACCCTGGTAATCTTTTAAAATAAGCTCCAAGTTTGCACACGGGAAGAATAGAGAAACCTACGTAAGTTATACAACGTGCGAAGTTGTTATTCCTATTCCAGGAACAAGCTACTGCTGCTTCCGGCTTACACAGAATTTCAACGTAAAGACACTACTGATAAATTTATAGCTTCGCTGAGTGCTTACAAAAAGCAAGAATCTATTTAAACACATCGTTTTCTGTTCTATCTGATCGAATTGAGGAGATAATGCACACCATGCATGCAACCTCACGTAACATCTTCAAAGTTGCACATTAACAAATAACTGTTTCCAAGAAACTATCCACTGTAACGTAGATTGCTCAATAGTTTGTGTGATCGCGTGATCGTTAGCAGTAAAAGTGAAGAATGCGACTTTAATAAACTATAAATGTACGTGTTGGAGTCTTGCGTTTACTTGTCACAGGTAATAGCTAGACCATAGACATTTGAGCATTCTTTAGCAGTATAGTAACAGTAATTTCCATAGAAACAATAATGAGCTAAACTAGCTCATATAAGCTTACTAACCTCAGTTTGCGTACAGCATTCTCGTCCTTCAATGTTTTCAGAAAGGGTATTTTTATTGACTATGAATATTTAAAATAAAGCAGTTATAACAAGTTTATTTTTTCAATTATAAAACATTGCTCTGAAAAACGACGGAACGGAACACTAAGCTTGATTAAACACCCCCACGGCCGTTGTTACAGGTTGCCACTATGATTTATATAGTTCGCCATTTGGATTGAGCGCTGCATTTTGCCATGATAAATATTTCCCTTTTTTTCGAGTCGAGCCCGTTTGCTCTCAGTAGTTTGGTTGAACAGTTTTGTTGACCGAACGACTGGATTTTAATACCACCTATTCTGTTACGGAAAAAGCTTACCCTAGCACAGAACTACTGGGATATTTTTCCTCCCTAGTTCTGCAATTTTATCTCAGACTTTATACCACACGCGACTCGCAAAATTGCTTGTAAACAAGTGAATACCAAAGAAATGTCTAGTTTGACAACCTAGAGTAAACCTATAATAGTTATAGCAACACTGTATGAAATAGAATCTCTGATAAAGCGTTCGGTGCCCCCGCGTTTTACTTGTGCCGAGCTGCCTACTGTTTATCGTCACTACAAATTCGCACGAGCTGTTACGTGCGCGTGCCTTAAATTCATACAATTGTTATTCCATAGTTTAGTAAAAATATTAATAAAAACTTCGTGGAATCAACGGTGTGCTCGTCGCCCAGCTTCTTCTGTAGTGACGTGACAGCCGCGACGAGGAACATCAACTTGATCTGGCCACGCCAATGTCAGCGAGTTCGAGGCCAGCGCTTGTTTACGTGTCGTGTCGACTAGTAATTACGTGAGTTAGATCATCATGTAAATTGTTGCCAAAATGTTGGTTTGGTGGTACTTGTGAATGATTGTTGTAGTACTCTACTAAATTGCCGTAATGCGTGCCGTGTGCTTCCTTCAAGGCTTAAGATTCCTTTCGAAATTCAATTTCAACACGACTTAAAGAAAATGTTAGCAATTTAACATGTTGATGAAGAAAATTTTAGCCTGCGTTAATGAGTTTTAAATTACGCACTCCAACGTACTTATGCCTCCCATAACAGATTAACTATTTCTTTTTGCTAGAACATTTAAATGCGCTGCTGTGAATTAATTCCGATGAATATCTGCCTACCTAATCACTATATGGGTACGGACACCTGTTCACTTCTCTCTTCCACCCGGACCGCCTTACGGTGTAGACGATTATACAAACCTCTATTTAATTTAAATCCGATAAAATAAAGAAATTTAACCAAATTAAATACAGTACAAATATTAGGACATCATAAATAGAATGGTTTAAGATTCTTTATTTCTCATAAAATTTTACAATCACTTACTGAGAAACCTATTTACTAATACTACACAAGTATTTATGAATTTATAAATGCAGTGAGCTTAGGTATTAATAACATGTTAAATTGAATAAGTATAGTAGGTACATAATACAGAATACATGCTAACACAATAATAATAGCACTGTTATAACAAACGAACACGAGTAAAAAAAAAAAAAGACAAAATCGGGGGGTACATTTGAAATAAGTACAGCGAAAGCAAATAGAACTTGTCCGACGACGTTTCGTTCGGCGCCACTTGCACCGAGCGAGTGTATGATGATCGGCTCATTTAGCGTTATCCCAACGTTATAAGGCATTGATTAGTTATGTTGTTCTAAATAACGTATGCAATACAGTAACCTAATTTGAGCATTTAACTTTTTTAAAGATTGAAATTAAACAAGTGCAAGGGTTTTTTTTATAGATTTTTAAGTAAATTTAGGATAGTAATGGTGAATTTATTTATTAAATTATTTTTACTTTAATACGACATTTTTAGTTAAAAAAATAGTTAACTAAATCAATGTTTTTTGCAAGTTTTATAAAATTGTTTATTTGCGAGTTTTATAATGCTTGCGGCAAATAAGAATTAGTTTTTTGTTAACTAAGTAAAACTTATGTGTTTGTTATTAATTACTTTTTTACTAGTATGTGATAACTTTTTTTTTTTAACATCATTGCAAGGATTTAAGGCAGAGTTCATTAAATATATTATTTTAATTTTTTAGCGTTAATATGTTTCCAATGCGTTTAGAGTTGCTGGTGGGTATGCAACATGGGTACAATCTTAGGAGTTCCTCTAATATATTTTATGCCAATGTTATCCTCTCCTTGGCTCTGGCGAGTTTTCAGCTCCTCTTTCAATGTATTCATATGTTTCTGTTGTTGAGGGGTTCTATCCGAAAATATATTAATATTCTCCAAGTCTACTTCTGTTTTGTTCCGCAATATATTTTTGACCGTTTCTGCAGCATCAAATGTCACTTTTAAGGGCCTAGAATAGTTTGATTTGTATTTGCCCAGGCGTACACAATTTAAAGGACTGGGACTATCTTTTGCTGCTTTTTTTGTAATACCGCTGACTTTTCTAATGTCATGTGATAATCTTTCTTTATAATCTTCAGATTCAAGTTCTTCTATTCCTGTGACAATTATGTTTTTTTCTCTAATGGAACGCTCTCTTATTTCACAGATAAGGTATTCGCTATCATTTGAGGACATCGGGTAGTTGTTATTAGTAACAAGCTGAGTGGTAAACACTTTCAGAGCTTCGATTTCATTTTTCATTGCTGCTATCTTGAGTTCTGCTTTGCTGTATTGATTTTTTATATCTGATATGTCTAGTTTGCAATTATTTTGTTCCAGGATTATGCTATCCGTTTTATGTTCTAAGTTCTGCATTTGGTCTTTGATTGTATGTATATCAGCCAAAATTTTCTGTAGATTATTATTTTGTACTTTTGAGAAATCTTGAAGAATCGATAGTATGTCTACTCGGAAATCGGCAAGTTCTTTTTTGATGGAGTGGTCGTCATTGTTCGATATCTCCCGTTTCCGCAGTAATAGCTGTTGCACATCATTGGAGTGGTCGGGCTGTGTTTTATAATCTTCACTTCCACTAGGTGGTAGGCCACGCTGGACACTCATCATAGGTAACTTTAACCTTCGATTAGTAATTCTGGTGCAACTGGGCTCGCGTTTTGTTGGTTTGCGTAGGTACTAATTAGTTCGCATTTGCTGAGGTGATGAGCGGGATGAATTATTGAGTGCGTCCTTTTTACTCGAGGGGGTGAGGGACGTCACTGCGTTTGTTTGCTACTACAAGAACGTCGTCAAACTGACTTTGTACGCACTCAAAAACGGGACTTAAATGCTTTGAAGTATGAATGGATTTGCAATTTCACGTATATTTGAATTTTAAAATAATTTTGCACACGTCTGCTCTGTTCGCTCACTGCTGCAGCAGAAAGGAGTTAAGACTGCGGTGCATTCATTAAACCAAGCAGAAGCGAGACGACCGCCGAGACGACGAACGAGCGGAAGCGAGCTGACCGAGACCGCAACGCAAGTCCCTGCCGCGCGTAAGCTATTTACTTTACGTTATTTCGCACTCGCAAAACTAGACCCTGTGCCAAAGACTTACGGCAAGATACCGCTTCGACACTACTGGTTGCCTGGTACCTGTCTACAGACAATACTGAGCGCACTCGTTCGCCGGCGGACCAAAGCACGACTATTTTTGCATTCTTACTATTACTTACATAGTTAGTACGTAACTACGTACGATGAGCGAGACTACGATGAATCGGTCTTCCTCAGAGAGTAACTTAACTCAACATAGTTCAGATACTACTCCTCCTCCTATCCATATTTTCCGGCGTGGAAAAAGGCTGAGAGAGGATGAATGGAGTGAGGATTTCAGCGCTTTTAGAGAGGAAATAAAATCCATGATAAGCAGTCTGCATACAGAGCAAGAGTCTAAACTCAGAAAGTTATTTACGCCGACTTTGACTGTGATTCAAAAGTCAAATGAAAGTATTGAATTATCTATGACTCACTTAGTAGCGCAAAATGAAGAACTGACTAAAAAAGTTGATCAGCTGGAACAACAGCATAAGAAGGACAGAGAACGCATTACAATGTTAGAAGACAGGCTTGAGGACTTACAGAGGAGTAGCCGTAAAACAAACATAGAAATTAAAAATGTGCCTAAGAGTAACAATGAAGAAAAAGAAGACTTGATGAACATGGTTGTGCGTCTGGGCAAGTCTATTGACTGCGGCATTAGTAAGGCCGATGTTCGAGACATCTACAGAGTGAGAGAAAGAAAAGATGGACAGAAAAACACACCTATTGTGGTAGAATTTTCCTCTACCATTTTGAAGACTGATGTCCTTAAAAAATGCAAGACTCACAACATAAGAAACAAAAGCAAGCTTCGTGCGAAGAACTTGGGCTTTACAAGGAATGAAGAAACCCCTATATTTGTATCAGAGCAATTAACTGTGAAAGGATCACGCCTGTACTTTCTCGCCAGGGACCTTGCCAAATCAAAGGGCTACAAATTTTGCTGGACATCGTACGGCCGCGTATACGTGAGACTGACGGAAAATTCTCCCATTATACTGGTGAAGTCTGAACAACAGGTTACCAGCCTACTTCAGGCAATTTGACTACTCTGCTGCATAAGTATCCTACTCTGTATGAGTATTCTAGCTAACTGTAGACTTTTTAGAATTATCTTTGTTTTTGTTATATTCATGGTAAGACTATTACACACACTAATACAAAAATACACACTATTACAATCCTCAACTCTCAAACACACAAAACAATACATAAAACTTATTAACCCTACTTTCTCAACTAGTATAAACAAATATTGCAAACTATCTACACAAAAATGCTATAAAAAACACGAATTATGTAAAGAAATATTTCAACACCCTCTAGAAAAGACTGAAATTTCTGTAATAAACACTTTATGATGGATAAACCTATAGAAGCAAATGAATTGGATAATGCAGAAATTGCGCATTCATTTGAATGCTCTATTATGGACATCTCTAAAATTATACGTTATAAACCTACTGATATAACAATAGTTTCACAAAATATTAGAAGTATTTATAAGAATATGAATGACTTACAAGTAAACCTCACTGAATTAAAACTCGAAGTAGACGTTATTGTGTTGACAGAATGTAGACTTACGCAAAACAAACCTATTCCACATCTCACTAACTACAACTCTTTTACTACGACTATTCACCTAAATCAAAACGATGGAGTTACTACTTATGTTAAAAATACGCACAAATCTTTGGTTAAAGAAATAAAACTGACACATGCATCTTGCTTACAAATTAATCTATATAATACAATTATTCTATGTATCTATAGATCTCCCTCAAATAATAGTGCTGAGTTATTTATAAACTCCCTTGAAGCGCATTTAGCTAATATAAAAAGTTATGAAAAAATTATAATAGTAGGAGATATCAACATAAATACTTTACCTAAAACATCTGAAAATAGTCAAGAACGAAACAATAGATTAAGCTACTTAAATATGCTGTCAATGCATGGCTTACTACCAGGACATAATTTACCTACAAGAGAAAATAGTTGTTTGGATCACGTCATACTAAAAATAAATAAAAGTAAAAGCACAGCCGCTATTGCAGTGATTCAAACGACTATCACTGATCATCTTATGATATTATTAAGCATCTCTAAAATTTCTTCTAACGACTGTTGTAAATCGAAAGCAGTTACAAATTATGAAATGGCTCTCCAAAACCTACATGATCAAAACTTTGCACATCTTTTCAGTGTGAATGACCCTAACGTTTTGTGTGAATTATTAATTATCATGATACAACAAAGTATCTTCGAAAATACAATAGTTAAAATTATACCAAGGAGTAAACAAATTTTGAAGCCCTGGATTACCCAAGGCATTTTACGATGCATTATTAATAGAAATAACATGCAAAAGAAACTACGAAATGACCCAAATAATGAAATCCTAAAAATTACTTACAGAAGATATAGAAATCATTGTAATAACTTAATAAAAAAACTCAAAAGGAAATATGATAGGGACCAGTTAAATAAATCTTCAAAAAATAGTAAAACTTTATGGAAAACTATTAATGACATTACCAACTACAAATCCACAAAAACACCGAACATTCAATTACTTCATAATAAGGCTTCACCCAAAGAATCAGTTGATTCTGTAAATACATTTTTCGCGAATATTGGAAAAAACCTAGCTGAAAATATTTCGTCACAGACCTCTGCAAATAACATCCCGTCTAATAGTACACCCTTGAACCAAGTGTCGTCTTTTGTACTTCTTGAAACAGACCATCAAGAGCTATATAATATTATCATGGACCTTAAATCAGAAAGCGCTCCTGGGTGGGATAATATCCCATCGAAGTTTCTTAAACTCGCAACAAATATTTTGATCCCAATACTTTGTCACTTGATAAACCTTTGCTTTAGTAAAGGAATATTTCCTAATCTCCTTAAACAATCAATTATAACACCAGTGTACAAGAGCGGAGAAAGAGATGATGTTAACAATTATAGACCCATATCCGTTTTGACATCTATTTCTAAAATAATCGAAAAGCTAATTAATGTTAGACTCATTAAATATCTAAATAAATTTAACATCTTATCGGGGTCACAATACGGATTTAGACAGGGACTCTCCACTGAAGATGCTGTAACAGCACTCAGTAGCCTTATTGTACATCAGGTTGACAGCGGAAAGAAGTGTCTGGCGGTATACCTTGACCTGAAAAAGGCTTTCGACACAGTGTCAGTCCCAATCCTTATTAAAAAACTCGATAAAGTAGGGATACGTGGAGTGCCTCTGGCACTGCTTTCGGATTATCTATCTGAGCGTAAACAAAGAGTCAAAATTGGTGAATTTGTCAGTGATGATGAGATTATTAGCTATGGGGTGCCACAGGGGAGTATCCTGGGACCAACCTTGTTTCTGGTCTACATAAATGAGCTCTGTGATCTAAAAACTAACGACGAGACATTTTTTTCTTATGCAGATGACACGGCAATCGTGTTCACTGGTACATCTTGGAACGATATTAAAGTTAAAACTGAAATAGGACTTGCTAGGATATCCAAATGGCTCAACCTGAATCTACTAACCCTAAACGTTACTAAAACTAATTTTATGACCTTTACAATGTACAATAACACTCAACCTAAACCCGACTATAACATAAAAATACACAATTGCAACAACGAAAAAATCTCTTGTAACTGCCCTAATATAAACAAAGTAACAACTACAAAGTATCTTGGTATTATGATTGACCAACGACTATCATGGCATGCGCATATTGAACTTCTCATGAGCAGAGTCCGAAAACTGATATGGATTTTTAAAATCCTGCGTCATGTTGCACACAAAAATCTTATCAACCAGATATACATATCTTTGGCGCAGTCTATTCTCAATTACTGTATACCAGTCTGGGGTGGTGCAACAAAGAATAAGTTCCTAGAGTTGGAAAGAGCACAAAGGTCTTTATTAAAAGTTATGCACTTCAAGCCCTACAGATATTCCACTGACATGCTCTATTCAGACTTAGGTTTATTGTCAGTTAGGAAACTATATATTCTACAATCAGTCTTAAAGCTACACAAATCTCTTGACTATGACCCCACCAAACTTAATAAAAGAAGAAAAGACAAGGTTACACCTAAAATAACTGCTCGAACTAAATTTGCATCACGACAATACATAACACAAGCAATACATCTCTACAATAGCCTGAATAAGAATTTAAGTATTTACCCTATGAATAAATATAAGTGTAAGACAATCCTTAATGACTGGTTACTAACACTAAACTACGAGGAAGTTGAGTCACTTTTAGGTATTGTTTCATAATAGGTAGGAACATAATCACACCCCTTAGACAATGTTGTCTAAGTCACACCCTCACAACACATTACGCATAAACATACACAAACACTTCACAATACACACACACTGGTTTCTCCTGTCTCCTATGTTACCAGGAGAAGTCTCGTTACCAGGAGAAACCTCATTCACACAAGCATGCCCTCGCACACTTACACTACCACACACCACATCTACACATACAAAAACACACAATACACGCTAGTTTATTTACTCGAAGGGTTTTTCTGTATAACCAGACTCTTATGAGACTGGCGTAAAAGGAGAACCCATAAATAATACATCTACACAGTTACTCAAAACTTACACACACACAAGCATAATGTCATGCCTCACATAAACATATTTGTAAAATTTTTAAACTTAAGGTTAATTTTGTAACAAATTTTTTGTAGGTATGTATGTACCTATAATTTTTTGATTAATAATGTTGGTACTTAGTCTCAAAGAAAAATTGTCATGAAAGAGCGGGATCTCCTAACACAGGTATTTATATACTTAAAAGGAGATCTCAAACGCATGTAATGTCACAATAGATTAAGTTACTGAATAAACATTTGAATTTGAATTTGAATTTGAACCTGTGAACTGTCCTTCAGTCTCGTTTTAGCCCCACCTGCGGTATCTTGAAACTACTTTGAATTTTTATGTCTAGTCTCGATTGCTTAATTAAACAATTTCCTATCGGCTTTATATCGTGTTGATGTTTACAAGACTTTTTAAGAGCGGTTGTCTTATCTCGTCTGCCCTCGCACGACCCACTTTTCTCACAGTCCGTGTAACCGTGCGCTATGATACACGAAAGTGCAGTATGCTTACATGTACGGCTGTCATTAAAGCCCTGCCTCCCGCATCTTCTCAGCCTCTTTGGGTCAATCGTTCACATGACACAAAAGCTGTTAGTATTGTATATCTTGTGATAGCCGGTTTTAGGAATAAGACATCACTACTGAGATCGGGCTATGAATCACATCACTAGTCGGGGGATACAAAAGATGGCGTCGTATTGCGTAGATTATTGTTTTTCGTGATATAAAGATAAACAGAGCTCTTACTGTATTCAATGGATAGTTTTCGCTTTATTACTTGTCATCATCCTACGTTTAGACGCTTTCCTATACCACAATATAGATTTAATATGTACCGGCCCTTGTTGGCCATAATTTGAAAGCTTATGTGTGTAGCCTCGCGCTACACATCCCGCTGTTTACAGAAGATAATACTGACTAGTCTCATTGTTCCCTTTGACGTTGTCGGAACTGGTTCATCTATTATACTAATTGATTACGTCGAATGCAAGTATACAGTGGCAGTGTCACTTTGTCAAGGTCCACACATACGTGTGTATACTGTATACACAACACATACGTATAACATACATGCATAAATTCCCAGGTGTTCCACAGTTACGTTTGTTATTAGTAGTAATATTTTGTCTGACGCTGTTTAGTCGCTCGCATCTCTCGCAGTTTATCTCTCTCGCTCTTGCTAGATCATAAGGAATTGAACGAAGGTTGCTTGTATCTATTTTAAATTCTTGAGCTATTTTTATTTCATGCGGGCTATAATAAGATGGCATATTTGTGTCGTGGGTGCTCGCGGTTTCATCTACAGGATTAATACCATTTTTTATAGTGGATTTGAGATAAGGTTGCATAGTTTTATTTAATTCAATAACATCCCTCACCCTTTGAAAGTTTTATTGAAATTTGGTTCATATCGGATGCGGAACAAACATTTTTTTCAGTGACTCCTAACAGGAAAATTACAATACCGGACGCAATGTGTGTTTGCGTTTTTTCTTGTTATCCATCTCAGTCTTGGAGCTATCTTATCTTACTGTGAGCATCTCAGTCAGAAAGGTTAATGATCTAGTGAAGACACCTTGAATCGTTTGGCAATTTGTTATTGCTATAATTACTCTGGGGAAATCCAATAAAGATACTAAAATAATAAACGGCACGCGCTGCGTCTTATTTCTGATACGTTATCAATCCTATTTAGAGAACATATTTAAACTAATATTGTTGGATTTTTTTACAATGCCATCTAGTCCCAAATAAACAAGCTTGGACTTCCTGTTATCGAATCTTTAAACCTAGTTTTATTAGTTCTTTCAAACTAGTGTGGTGTAAGGATTTTAAGCTTGCAGTATGAGAACGAGATAGAAAACATTTTTTACAATTGGAATTGATACTGAAGCTTGTCAAGAATGTTACTGATAAATACTCAAGGTCCGATAGGTTATTCCCAGAAGGTACCTTATTAGCACTGCGGTAAACTATAGACGGAAAGATAAGCCTTCTCGATTTTATAAAATTCCCGTTAACGTGGTCTTTATTTAACTTGCGAACTTTGTCTTTAAACCAAATATGCTTATCGAACGAAAATAGTAAAAAAAAAACATCGAATAAAATTGGAATATTAAATAATAGGAGGCTCTCTGAGTCGCACACCACACTAATTCACATTAGTTAGTTGTTAGTTGTCGTATTATTAGTTAAGGCCTGCGCACATCTAGCGCAATGGCCATGGCGATCAGTAATACGCTGTCAAATATCGCTGTACTATTTGACAGCGTTTCAGCTGATCGCCTAGATGTGCGCAGGCCTTTAGTAACTAATGACACGACAACTAACAACTGACAGGAGGAGAAGTCTATGAAAAAATAAACCAGCGGCTGCACTACGATTTCATCTCCCAGATATTAATTAGCGTAAACGCTAAGTTAGGAGCTGTTGTACTCGTAGAGCTCGCAGAGTGAGTACAATGGGAGCCACAATACAGATACAATGTAGTGTAGAAGCCGCGCGTCTAGACGGCCCTCGTTACCGCCACCGCCGCCCACCACCCTCGCTGCCGAATACCTAATGAAAATATGCCTTTTTAATCGCAAATGGGAAAAACTCATTTGACTGGCCTCTCAGCTCAGTTCTGCAGTCTGCGCCGTAGATCGTGGGTTCGATCCGCACCGAGAACAATTATTTGTGGTGAACACAGATGTTTGTTCACGGTCTGGGTGTTATATTGTATTCAAGTATGTACATTATTTATAAAAGTATTTTATCAACTATCTGGTTTCCATAGTCCAAGTTCTTCTTAATTTAGGGCTAGATAGTGTTATGTTCTTTCTTAGACACCTAGCCTGATGTAGGTAATCAAGTATTTGTCTTTGAATTAAGGTCAGTACACCGTATCACTTGTTTTATGTTGAGGTTATTTTAGCTGGCGAACGTAATTGCATTGGTATTGGTACAGGCGTTAATTATGTTTTTATTCAGAGCATAAGTTTGAGTGTCTGTGAAAAATGTTGATGAATCTACTATTCCATTTATAGCAGTTCCTATTAATAGGCCTGCTTCGAGACATCCAAGCAAACCTAGACGCTTTAATCGCCCACAATTCCCTCGAACCGGATCGTTTGTTCCATCTTGTGTGCGTGTGAAATTCCTCTGTCGTTTCTCTGAATATATAACTGTCGCGGAAAGTAAGGTCAAGATTCAAACTCGTTTGAACGTTTATGATTTCAATAAGGATCGCTAGGCTTTTTTAAAGTCTCCTGCGTTTGACAGTGTCATTGACACGGCTGATTTGGGTCGATGACTCGTCGCTTGAGTTTCATTGCCCCCGATGTTAACTATCCGCATAGGTAACAGTTTATAGATGTTATTTTTTTATATTGCCTACCCCATCTGCCTCAAGTAATATAATACGACCCTTCTCCGTGCGTCCTTTTTGTACTCCTTTTGCACCCTCCTTCGTGTGAACTCTGGGGCATTGACACGCACAGAAGTTCCAATCTATCAGGGGCAGAAAATCTTGGCGTATTTATTTGCTAATTCCCTCTACCTGGGGTGGTTTAGGAGTAAATTCAATTTCAATGCTGTAATTGAGTGCTCTGATCTCGGCGGGGCTCTATTGCGTGTCTCTCCATGTTACTGTTATTACAGCTTTGATTGCGAAATGCCTGATTGGGCTGATTCGCATAAATTAAACATCTGAAGTGTTACTTGATTATAAACAAGGTTGAGTGGAGTTATATCATCAAAGTAGATCTTATTAATATGGGTTATTGGTTCGATTACTTCAGCAACTAGAAAATGTATATACTTAGGTTCTATAAACGAGAATATTGTCCGACAAAGTTTCGAGGAAAAGCAAGCAGACCACCCAAGCGTGCCGCTCATCCTGTCCTTTGGCTTTCCGCTGCGCTGCACATAGCCTTCTAACTCAGCTTTTGTTTTGGGATAAATAGCCAGGTATTTGTTCACCAACAAACTTAACAGACGTTCAACGTCTCTAGTTTAACTTATTATTTTTGAGTATCGCAAAACATTGTAAAACAACAATCGACATGTACTTATGGAGTTTGTCTATTCATAAAACGGTGTTAGACGAATCGGTATGCTGTGCAGTGACGCCGAATCGCTCGTGCGTCAGTTTACCTTGTCGGAATTTTTAGCTTTTGTTTTGTTGTGATCGATGTATCACTATCGGATATCGGAAAGTCCGAACCGTTTATAAAAAATGTACCTGCATATGTTTTTCTGCGATCAATTTAGAAAAAACGTGCAAGCTTTGGTATTTTGCGCGTTATCTAAATCCGGTTCGTCCCAACTGAGAATTGAATATCGTGTGTCATACGCATGTTTGAGTTATTTCATTCAGTTCAAAGTATTATATAAGAAGTAATTATCTCAAAATTACGTCGTTTATATTCCGATCTTTAGGCATATCTTATTGGGGCATTAAAGATATTGCGTGGTTCCTTCAGAAGCCGGGCCCTGAATTACGTCCTTTTGCCCGGGCGGGCGGCGTCGCGCCTGTCGGGGCCGTTGACTCGACCACCTCCCCACCTTACCTTACCCCTCACGTACTAGATTTATTACCCTCTACGAAGAACATGTGGCGAAATTCACTTGTACACCTTAATGGGCAGATTTATATCGGTAGAGCCTCGACGGCAACGAATTGTTAATTCCGCCTGATGATGGGTGGGTAGGAAGCGCAGCCCCGATAAGAAGGAAAACTTGTTGCTCCAAAACTTGGTGAGGTTTAAAATAGTTCTATCTATCTATTCAATGAACTTCTACAAGGTAAAATACAGAGCAACTTAGGATCGGTTAAGCAGAAACAATCTTTTCTTTTTGGCTGTAATCTTATGACGATGGCCGCTTACCGGGCTCCAACCAATCACAAAATAAATAAAACATTAAGGGCGCTTCAAGCTGCCTAACCGGAAACTGGTTTTGTTGGCGCCCTCTACAATCTCTCCGTTATATTAACATTTAAGGCGTATTCTACGGGCTATTATTTATGAAAAAAACAAGATCAACGCTACAAATTCCTCTCTAAAGTTTGCAAATCGTTGCTGTCATGAATTTTCATGGCAGTAGTAATTATTCGCGTCTGCTGACCCAAATTTCGTCAACCGTGAACCAAATGAAATAAAACGTGAAAACAAACATCCCTATGAATGCACCAAGCATATTGTCGCTGTATTTTAATCCGCATTCTGTTTTCTCTCTCCATTACGTTGCTTCTGGTTTGTTCAGCTTTGTTATTTCTGGGAAATAAAAAAAAGAAATTTTCTAAATGTAAAAGTCAAATTACTGGCACGTGAGGCTGAATATCTGTATGCCTCCAGTTGATGGACGCAGTGCATTGTAGGGCACGTTCCTGACATGTGTGAACTACGAAGCATTGCTTTGTTATAGGCGATGGTTACCACTTAACATCAGGTGGGCCATATGCTTGTTCCATCAGCAAGTTACATAAAAAAAATGTCGGTGGTGTTGCTACCGGAGGAATGGACGGGGCAGTGTCCCTGGGCTCCCAAGCTCAGAGGCGTCTCAGACTCACACTTACAAATCTGTAGTACCTACGAATTTTGAACACGACGAATACGGGAGAAACGATTTAAATAGTTCATTTGGGGCCCTAGTTTATTTATTGCCCTAGGGCCTTTGGTTACCTAGCTACGCCACTGGAGAAAGCATTAGGGTTATAAGTTTATGCTTGCTTAACTTTGCATGACTGACTTAAAATCTGTAAAAATAAGATCACAACTTGCAAAACAGACGAGCAAAGAGCTACCTTGGCCCTTTAACTTTCGAATACTTGAAAAAGGTGCTACGAGATTGAAAGTATTATATGCTCGTCGCTAGGACCGTTAAAGAAGTTTATTATAGACTTCAGACGGCCAGTAATCGAATCACGTGTTATTCAGAAAGAGAAACGCTGTCTGTTCACACGCTTTTTTTAATGGATTCAAATGCTAGTACAATTGCTTGGTGTGAGCACATTTATGTACACTGGTTGACATGACAGCCCGTCCGGCACTGACCGGTACGAAACCGCACTAGCGTGCGTGAGGTGTCGGTCATGGTTGCTGGTTTGACCGACAGATACTGCCACTGTGCACTTGCTCAGTAGCTGGACTCACTTCTGTCAAACGATGAGAGTAGCCTCCTCTGAAATACTGCATTTAAGAGAACATGTCATTGTTAAGATTGCAGACAAGAGAAAATAAATTGTTTTATTAAACCCGCGTTCGTCTGTATGACTTACGGACTGCGTTCTTGTGGTGTGGTTTCCTCAGGCAAGTAACACCATAAAATGTGAAAGTAACTCATGCAAGCTACTGACCGACTGCACAGAACAGTTACTGGAATACATGTATCTGTTGTCTAGGTTCAGTGCTCTACAATACGTGACAAAAAATACTCCAACAGCAAGGATACAAGATTTGTTCCAAAATTAGTTCCATCTGCGTTGCAGTTCAGTACAAAGCTTCGAATCGATAAGCATTTGTAGCAACGTGGTTTGTTTTTTGACGAGCCAGCCACCCCGCAAGACTCTTCAGTCTAGACTAGAAAAAAGAAGACCAGTCAGCAATTCCACAACAATAAGGTTCCGTTCTCCGACCTTTTTGGAAGAACTCTAAAGAGGGGCGTAAAAGTAAATCAGAACGCGGAAAATGCTTCGTGAAACTTGTTTCCAGTAACTGATGCCGTTTCAATCAAATCGCGACAGCTGAAGACGGGATCAGGCCTTATTGTGCCCTTTACCTTTATGTGTATTGTGTTAAAACTGGGTCTTATTTATAGCCCGTCGTATTGTTTCATGCGTGACTATTTGCGAATACAAGTACAATTACCAACAGGATGCAATTTAGCAAAAAAATCTTGACTTCAAAATAAAGGCATTAAAACGGTGTATCAATAGACCACACCATTTAATTTAAATCAAGATGTTTCGTTCCGAGAATTGATATAAAAGCCATAAAGCAAAGTGCCTAAGGTACACAAGAACACAAGACTAGCGAACGTCCTAAAACGGCTGTCTCAGCTTGAAAGTTATTGAACCACTTGTGACGGCGACGGTACCCGTGCCGCCGAACAAAGTTATGCAAACAACTCCGAGATCCGGGCTTGCGGTCAAGATTGTTGAATTATAGACTTTGTATTGAAGTCGTCGGTGATTTTGCTTTATTTTGATCCCTTGCGTATTGGATTATCAATATTCTACGAGGGCTAGTTAGTGTAAGATACCCAATTCTCTAGTTAGTTGTTAGGAAAATTGATTATTGCAGTGAACTCATTCTTTCTCATTCACACAAATTTTACATGCCCTTATAGGACAGAATTACAATGGATATAATAACATGAACCCTTAACAACCCTGTACCTGTAATTCTGTAAATAAATACACTTTCACTTTGACTTTGACATCTCATCTCATCTTCTTGCATTATGGTAGGTAGTTTAATTTACCCTCTATAATGTGTAAAATCATAACCCTCCATTTGCTTCGCCAGTAAAAATTCAAATAATACTAAAACGGAAACGCGTTGTGACCTCAACTGAAAGCTCCAATTTATTTGCTTTCTGCCGAAGAATGACTTTTCGTATAGTAATCGCTTTGAATGCAAGACCTTGCATAAGTTTTCGCTGAAGCTCAATAAATTACCTAATGGAAATCCGCCATAAAACTTAGTCCAAATCCATCGTAAACCCATATAAGTATATGGGTTTACGATGGATTTGGACTAAGTCTAAACTCTAAACTCGCAAAATCCTGTATCCTGTACCCGAAGTCGGAGTTTTGCTACCGATCGAAACGAGTTTTTGTCTTATCAATTTTCCATAGAAAAGAGAGAGACATGTGCTCACACAAAAACAACATTTAGTAGACGAAATGTTGCAGCAAAACTCCGACTTCGGGTACTGATGATTTCTATAAAGCGAATCACCGTTTCAATAAAGTCAGCTGTTCCTTTACCAGTTTTATTTATTCGGCCTAAACAACAGCTGTATGTTGATGTCAACCGGCTTGTACCAGTATCAGTCAGCGGCAACCTGGTTTACATGTAAGTACATGTAAACCTGTTGTTTAGGCCGAATAAATAAAACTGGTAAAGGAACAGCTGACTTTATTGAAACGGTGATTCGCTTTATAGAAATCATCAGTACCCGAAGTCGGAGTTTTGCTGCAACATTTCGTCTACTAAATGTTGTTTTTGTGTGAGCACATGTCTCTCTCTTTTCTATGGAAAATTGATAAGACAAAAACTCGTTTCGATCGGTAGCAAAACTCCGACTTCGGGTACAGGATACAGGATTTTGCGAGTTTAGACCCCTTGTGACCTTAAGTTCCCTTAGAAAAAGACAAGTGACAACAATCTATATACTTTCAATGTGCTTGCGGCCCTAGGTCTGCTCGTAAATGGCATATTATTCTAACCCGGGCTTATTTCAACATAAAATGCAAGGAGCGTAGAAAAGCAATGAATAAGAGTTTGCCCACAACATCGCTAAGTGCTTTGATGTTACTCGCCAATGAGATAACAAATAAAGTTAGCTGTTGTTACTTGTAGAGAAAGAGTAAAAAAATGCGAAAAACATTTTTGACTAGCATTATGTAGTTGCGGATCATTGAGAGCACTCGGTGCTTTAACTGCGTCACCGCGCTTTCGGTAGTAACTTTAGTATTTATCACCAAGCTATTTTGTCGCTTATTTTACCGTGAATTTTATTAAATGTAATCTGTATCGTAGAGGGATATTAATGAATTGAAATACTGGCAGAAAAACTATACATAATCAATCACCCAAAAGTCACTAGTAATCTGCCTCCGCTCTGGGATTCCCCGTGCATATTATAGGAAATCATGAGTACCAAAGTCACACGCACACCCGAAATACACATTTGCAGATCATTTAAACACACTTGTTCTGCCGTGAAACTCGATTGTGCGCCTCTTTCGTGGGCTATTTACCAGTTGTATCACAGAGGTGACAGAAGCCCAGAGGTTCGATGCCGGATTGAAGAAAAGCTCTTCAAACATTCCCGAGATACTAGGAACCGTATCGTTTGCAATAATGATCGCTGCCCTTTTATCTTTGTGTTCATTATATCGGCTTCGAACAACAAAAAGCGATCACAAAAACAGTGTTTTTGCTCGAAGCCAACATTGTGAGTGTCATGAATCACTGAAGACGGCCGACATTGATCCGGTTTATTTGGGACATGTGGACGCGATGCTCGCCACATGGTGCGCCCGTCCGCAGTAATGGAGGTAACCAGTGTCTCAGCTACAAATCATCACTCCACGGACTGACGCGTGCTCGCAAACTGACTGAAATTGCGGTCAGTTCAGTGGTTTTCACCGGTTGCCAAATATGTAGCATACGTTTTAACACATCATGTCACCAATAGCACTGTGTAGCCTAACAAGCCTATACGACCGTACGTGAACCTCGATATTAAGCTTTATACAGTCAAGAAGTGAAATGCATTTTGTTCTGTTTTCACGGTTTTCACCTTAAAGTTAAGCTAAGAGGGCCAAAATGAGACTGCTAAATCTCATTACCAAAGCTACGACGTACTATCACTGACATTTCCGCAAGGTGAACATATTTCGATCGATAAACGTAAAGTTGAGATACTGCTTCTCAACAGCCGTCCGTGCAACCTTGGCTTGCCTCAAGTCTCGAGCTCGACACACGCCGAACGCGAGTCAGCAGGCGGCATGACACGCGGCGTATTTGCGCACTTTATTGTTGTTCCAATACTTGAACAGTCATCAGCTGGCGCCTGGGAATTGGTGTACTCCGGTGCAGTGCGCCTTTTACGGCTGTGAATGATCACATCTCAGTGATAATTGAGTGTCATGATGAGATTGAAAAGATATTAAAGATGTATTTGCGTCTGCTGATAAATCCCAATTGTTCGTTTAGCTGACATGACACGACGTTGAAAAGAGGTTTATATTTGGATCGAAGGTGGTGGAAGTCAACTTTCTTACTTCATAGACTTCTTTCCAAACATTCTTTTCGATGGGATTCCCTTTAACCTTTGTGTAAGAAAACTGTTACGTAGTTTCGGGTCCGAGTTACCATAATTTGATCTGAGGTCGAAGCATCCTGTTCTGCGGTCCTCAAACTGTATGCCATCTCACACAAAGCGGCAAAATACCAATCTCCCGATTCAATCTGCAACCAGAATAGCATTTAAAGTGACCGGAATTTCGAAGTAATATTGTTAAGCCGTAAGACGATCGGTCGATATTTTTACCGGTATATTTAGTTGCGGTATTCGGACCGGAATTTTGCTCCCGTATGAGCTTTCAGGTGCGTTTTGTTATTTGAAAACGATTTTGAGGTGCGACCAGTACCTTTTTGGGTGCTTCTAATAAATGGATTAGTGACACATACATGCATAGCAGGTAGTATGGCCTAACGTTTAGTGTTCGTTTTGCATAATCGTTATAAACTGATGCTATTGTTTCTCTGTAAATAATATATGTATTAAAACAGTTACCATCGTAATCCGGCGCCAACACCAAATACGTGATGTTTTTACGTGCCAGTCGTCTCACCTTCGGATTGTCAATTCCAGGCCATACACGGACGGGTGCTACCGGTTTTATCTTATCCAATAACATTGAGTTCCGAGTTTGATAACACTTTTATAGTCTCCCTCTGCAATACCTTCTCATTTTTTATTTCTTATTTTGAACTTATCACAGTTCAATCCATATGATTCTAACGGATGCAAATCGATTATAGATTCAGCAGTTTTCTTGCTGAGCTCACATTATGTTAAAAGTCGAATATACCCCCAAGTGGGTGATATAGTACCTGTGTACTGGGTAACGGAATTTAACCAGTAACTTAGGTGTACCCTATTCTCTCCTGCTTAGCATAAAATTATTTACAAGCTAGAAAGCCACTTAATGCATCAGAATGTCTTCTTTTATCGTTGTTTTAACCTCTATTGTTTTGTCGGCAGGTGCTAGGCAACCAAGACAAAGTGAGCCAGCAAATCCAGCACAAGCTCGGCGATTACCACCTCGCGCAGACGTTCATCGACGATCCCAGCAAGTCGATCGGCATCTGCGCTGAACCACCAAGTCCTGCACCATGTAAGTACTGCACAAAACATATACCCAGTTTCCAAAACTATACTTACTTACTTACTGCTGTGGCGCAACGACCCGAAGTGGATCTTTGCCTCCGACACCAGAGTCTGCCAGGCTTCTCTGTCCATACAGGCTTCCGGGTAGTTGCTGGCTCCGAGTTCTTGCTCCGATCATTTCTTTTCGAAATCATGATCAAATGAAAATAAACTACATAACTGAATGTCAAATCCCTTGTCGGCTAAAAAATTTGACGGTCTTGCTAACAAATAAGAACCTGATGAGAGGTGCATCAGGCTTTCGGAAACTGGCTGTGCATCCAGCCATGATGAAGAGTATTCGATGGCTTGTGACACCGTTACTGTGTGACTAGTTTAGAGACGTTTTTGCTCTGACACGTTAGAAGATCTGGTGCTTTCTAGCATCGGTTTCCTAAACCCAAAAACAAACAGAAAGTGAGGCCGTTACCCTGACTTGGAAGTTGGAAGTCAATGGCTTGAATCAAACGCCTCTACAAGAGCTTAGAATTAAATACGTTTATCCCGAAAATTACTAAACAAAGCGACAACACTCAGTAAACGTAAACTCCAGTACTTTTATCCTTGTGAATTTGAGCCGCTCAAATCTCCAAAGTAGATCTCTAATATCGAATTTGGCAAGCGAGGGTCTTTCACCTAAGTATAATACAAATTGTAAGCAAAACAGTTTGCCTTTCGGTAACTGTAGGTAGACATGCAAAGACCGTTTGATTGCCGTACATGGCGGACACACAGTCCGTGGGGGCGCAAAAGAAATACTAGTAGGTTGGTTAGTGGGGACCTATTTAGTACTAACTACTAACTACATGTGTTTCGACTACTACTACTTTATATTGCTATCTGTGACATGCACGCGAGTGTTCGCCATATGGCCCAAATAGATAGTAGCCCGGCTGGCTGGCACCCTAGCTTTAAATAAGTGACTAGTAAGGGATTTGATGAAGAATATGAAGTTGTTCCTCTTTCGCCCCACGATCGTATTTCTCATTAGGGGCCTAATAGGAATCACAATTTTAATAATATTTCGTTTACATTTTAATGGCAGTTATTGAGTATTATTGAAAAAGTGTCGCAGACCTGTTAAAGGACTTCAAAGATTCTCAACTCGTAAACTCATAGGGTATTCGAGTGGAAATTCCATTTAATTTCCTTGAATTTCCTTGAACGGGCGGAACCGGAGACTTGTTATAAAACGTGTGTACACAAGAAAAGGATACACATTATGCCAGTGCCCCTTGCGGCGCAGAGTATGCCGCTATTTGTCCATGTCTGAGCGAATCCGCGAAATTAAAGTTTATGAAACATTGCGCCAGTAACGAATCTGACTGCGGCCTCATTCCGGGAGGTAAGATTTTACGCTTTATAATAACACGAGTTTCACGAAAGTCTTGTTAGAGATGGCGATATAGCTTCAATCAAATTGGTCAAGTTGGTAAACAGAAACGCCAGAGGAAAAGCTTTTAAAACTTTTTTATTCGAGTACCCGGAACAGATAATTTTGTGAAGGCATTACCATAACAAAAGTGGATAAGTTATATGATACGCAGCCGCAGTGCTCTCAGCTACTTACGGAATCTTACATTTTCAGGTGAACTCCAGCGTGGGTATATGATATTTTCCATCCTTTATGGCTAATTTGGGTCAATTTGTATATCGGCCCGGCTCATGTACGTTACGTACGCTCGACGGCGATTGGTTCATTAGTCATTACTTTAACAATTTGGAATGCGATTAGTAATTGAACAGCCAAAATTAAAACATCTGGCCATTCAATTCGCTGTTGGTAGCCTTGTGATGTGAACTAGGTAATAATTTATTGTCTGCTGGTCACGACTTTTTGCTGCTTGGATATCTCTCACGTATGCACTATTTCCAAATAGTTTTTATTGGGAAACATCACATGTGAGAGATAAACCAATATCCTTTGAGCAATGTTTATGAAACTAGTTATTTTCCGCGTTTATTATGATTGTGTTTGTTCTATGGCCAGCGTTGTGAGCTTTATCAACGGTGTACGTTGTGCAATCACTACCGGCTGCGAGTTGTGAATTACCAAATAGCGTTACGCTGCGTGTGGTTACCCATTTACCACTGTTACTCCAATTTTTGTTTTGATTGACGACACGGCGCGGGCGGCGACCGTAGCGTGATAATAAATGATTCAGTGAAATTTTGCACTCTCTCTCGGTCGTTCTCGGTTTGGGCACGCCAGCCGGTAGCGCTCACTTTGTCACTGACAGTTGTGACGACACTCGAGCACAGAGTGACGTCATGTGACAGCGTAAAACGTCACACGTCCGCGATTGCCCATCAAGTGACTAAGGACTGCGGAAGCATTTTGGTTGAACTTTACGTGGTCTACGTGTTTCCGCAGTGCCAGCAGTAACGTATTCTGAAGAGATCAATATAATTTACGGGAAAACTCAAAAAGATGACTCTGGAAATGCTTGTTTAGAAGGATCGATAAACATAAAAGGTAGATTAAGGGACAATCTTATCCAAACTTACGGATTCATCCTTTTGAAATGGGTAGGCGCTCGTAAAACGTTACCCCTATAAAAAGCCGGTAATAATGATATTACGCCAGGAGGAAATAATTGTAAGACATGGTATAAAGACCCTGTGCTGAGCAGCCTGTCTCTCTGAAGTACCGCAGTAGGAAAATAAAATTAATAGCACTGGATTTAAAGCTGACATTGCTTGGTTGCAAACAATCCTACTAAATGAGTGGTCTGCTGATTGTTTATGTGTAATGGAAGGTACGCAGATACTCATCACTAGCGTATATGCTATTCATGCATTCTCTTTCAGAGTGAAACATGTAGGTAAGTTAATTTAGCTACTATTATGATCTTCTGTGTCCTTAGTATCGGATGCTTTTGCCCCGTTTACGACAATTCGGCACACTCTGGAGATTTTAATTAGACCGCTTGGGACAATTCGAGAGTTGAATACGTCTATAGACGTGACTTTACCTCCTTCTAAGGCTTGCCATAATATACTTGCGCTTTGACTAAGAATTAACATGTTTGGAGCAAGGAAGGAGCTTCATGTTGGTATTTGCATTGAAATAGCTCGCACGTGAGGCTGAACATCTTTATGCCTCAAGTTGATTGACGTAGGGCATGCATCGTAGGGCACGTTCCTGACGAGCGTGACTAAGAGGCAATGCTTTGTTATAGCCGACCGGTACTACTTATGATCAGGTGGGCATATGCTTGGTCCATCAGCTAGTTGTATTCAAAAAAACTTTCATATTCATTTTATGAATTCTGAACATCTGCGTTAGATCACTTCACGTTCTGCAATTCATGTAACTTCCGCAATTTTATTAAAAGTTTCAATCACCTGCTCTACTTGCTAAATGGGCATATCCGTCGATGGTAGCCGACTAAAGCACTAGCATTATGACAGTTAGTGCGATTTTATCTCTTTAATATCAGCACTTTATTGGCCATTGTCAATAATGGTGATGACCAGTGTCGCAAGGTTCGGTCACGCGACTACAAAAAATGCGATCAACGATAGCAATCAATGAATTGGCTTCACGTCGCCATCGTCGCCATGCCCGTAATGAAGTACGAGTCGACTATGACCCAGTTTCGGGGAACCGGTCTCCGTACGATAAAACAGAGTAAACAATACAAGTTTGATAAATGATTCCAAAAATCGCAAGCGACGCGCGTCCTGTCGCGTGCGTTCCTACTAGGGGTGCCGACACAATCCGGGATAATGAGCTCTGAAATGGAGAAAAGTAGAAGAGCCTTTAGCATCCGTGTCAAACTGGTTTTAAAATATAAATCTTGATGGAGGTAGGTAGAATATTCGCTAAAATATTGCGTCAAATGAAAGCCTTAAGTGTGACATTTGTGACGAGCGACAGAAAGCGTTCGCTGTCGTCGTCGGTAGGAGTGACACGAAGTTACATCCTCGAAGCGGCGAACCTAATGATTGTCTCAAACAAAACGAACCTGTTTGTCATAAATGTCATCTCTGTTTTTGCGTTGTTCATGTTTTGTATTACTACGACCTCTGCCTTCCGGCTGATTAGACTTTATTCCACATGAAAGAAAACAACCTGGGGGAAGTTTTGTTATACAATCCGAGCTTGCGTTACGGCACTTTGAATTCTCTTTTCACATAAGTACATAATATTTTAAACAGCTTTTCTTAATCAAATTGTTCAGCTTGTATTGAGCAGTGTTCATGCCGTCACTTTTTGCATGCAATTTGCGTGTTCGCAATAAACGTCCGAGGAACAATGGTCTCGGTCGTTAAAAGCATAATTCTCATTGTAATTGTGTAGCCGAACTGTAACTAAGCCGGTGGGCTTATCGCGTAAACTGATGGTTTTGTTTGCTTGACCACTCCGTCACGCAACGTGACATGCTCACCTTATTTGCGTCGAGGGACGACTTTCAGCTGACAAATTACCGTGAAATTGTTGGAGGCGAAAGCAACCGTATCATAAATATTCATGTCGATTTTGGAGCGGATCTGCATGCTGCAGTGCTCTTACAGAAACGTTTAATTGGCACCTGAAGTAGTTGCTGGTTGACCTTAATCATTCCCTCGGGTGCCTTACAAATGCGAATGGACACGAAGGTCCGATAGCTGCCAAATACCTGAGCTTTGTCCAATACTCCTTTGTTTGCGCTCGGCGCTTGTTAAATAGGACTTAGAGTTTTTCGACTGCAGAGGTGGGATTATCCATTTTGTCAGCAAACAATCGTTACTCGGAGAATCCATATTTCACAATGGATGCCAAATATAGTGATCAGGTTCTGGTGCCATTTTGAGTCAATATTGTAAACAAAAGAATATCCAAAGTTGGCGCAGAGCAAATCTTGTAAATATCTCATAACTTTTGAATCGTCGAGCTTGCGATTCTGCCTCGAGATGAGTTATTGAGTTCCGAGCTCGCCTGCTTCGATTCCATATTCCGCACATCATAAAATAGATGGGTATTGTACAATTTCTCTAACGCTATATGAATATAACAAATAATGAATGTAACAAACAATAAGTAGAAGCAAATTATTACAACAATAATAAGGCAATAAAATAGAAACTTGGTCCTGCAGCCGTCGTCATACAATACCTTTGTAGAAAAAGCCGGATCGGACACGCATGTGCATTGACTTAATTCTTTTAACGACTTCCTTCATACACTGCCTAAGTGCCTTTACGATGTCTAGAACATTCCGATTCTGATTGGATCCCAGGCTTTATGATAAATGGCAGTTGGAAAGGGATGGGATAGGACAAGTGCGAAAGAATAAAACTGATAATAAAGAATTATGAACAATAAAAGAGAAGTCAAAATCACGTGGTATATAAAGCAAACTCCTTTGAAGTTATGTATACGAATAGCAAACAGCCACTCAGTAATTCTATATAACAAAATAATAACAGACACATGTCAGGCTTAAAATAACCCCTTTTTTGTGTAACTGAACGCATTTTAATCCCTAATGGCCCGAACACACCTAGTTCGCTGGCGGTAGCGATCAGTGAAACGCTGTCAAATATCACTGTCAGATTTGAGATTTGACAGCGAATATTTGACAGCGTTTCACTGATCGCTACCGCCAGCGAACTAGGTGTGCGCAGGCCTTAAGTCTTGCACACATCTAATCGTTCTGCGGTGGCGTAAGGCTACACTATTGGCACGAAATATTATTATTAAAAATTAACACAAATTTCAAAATTTTTCAATAAATTGACACTAAAACTGATTAATAAACAATAGTATGCCACCATTTAAAAAATAATTCCAACGAATGGCGCCATCAATAACCGAACTGGAGAAACGTGAACCCCACTCGGTCAGCGACCTTATTGCTCTTGTCTGCATGCATAATTCAGCCATTTGGCCGTACCGTACCTCGCACTTTGATCTAGTGCGCTGCCTTGTACTAGGCCTGTGTCACGTCAAAATTTAAATTACCGATCAATTTGAAATGAGCTCTGTTATTTCGACGTTAAATAAAACTTGATTTCAGTTGAATCTGTAGACAACGATTGTCTTTGAAACTTTTGCTTTTTAACCGACTTCCAATCAAATAGGAGGAGGTTCTCAATTGGGTTGTATTTTTTTTTTATTATTGCATACGTCTCACTAAGTGAAGTGGCACCACACTGGAACTTCACTGCTATTATTTTTGACTATTTTAGTTTTGTAAAAGTATCATATAAAAAAAAGCAGCCAAGTGCGAGTCGGACTCGCCCATGAAGGGTTCCGTAGCACGACGAACTACAAGAACCTTTATTTATGTTACTTGATGTAACATAATAAGGTTCTTGTAGTTCGTCGAAAGGTAAATTGCGGTTTACGGTGTATGACGTATAAAAAAAAAACTACTGACTAGATCTCGTTCAAACCAAAAATCGTTGGAAGTTTACATAGTAATGTACAACATATATTTTTTTAGTATTATCATTCTCTTACTTTAGAAGTTAGAGGGGGGGGGACCAACTTTTTTCCACTTTGGAAGTGTCTCTCGCGCAAACAGTTCAGTTTAGAAAAAAACGATATTAGAAACCTCAACATCATTTTTGAAGACCTATTCATAGATACCCCACACGTATGGGTTCGATGAAAAAAAAATTTTTGAGTTTCAGTTTCAAGTATGGGGACCCCTGAAATTTATAGTTTTATTTTTATTTTTATGTTAAATTCTTAATGCGGTTCACAGAATACATCTACTCACCAAGTTTCATCAGTCTAGCTCTTACAGTTTCGGAGAAAAATGGCTGTGACATACGGACGGACAGACAGACAGACAGACAGACAGACAGACAGACAGACAGACATGACGAATCTATAAGGGTTCCGTTTTTGCCATTTGGCTACGGAACCCTAAAAAACGGTAGGAACGAGCCGTAGTTTGTTGCCTGTTCTTCTAGGCTTGGTCGCGTGAAACTGGCACCTAGACTCACCTAATTTTAAAACGTTTCAAAGTGATTCTTGCAATCCAACTGAATAAATACACTTTTGATTTTGATTGTCTATTTTAACAAAATACGCGTCTGATCTTGTGTTTGGTTTATGTCGTTCGTGTTGTTTGTTATTTTATTAGTGAGGAATTTGCTTGATAAAGTCAAAATCTTGTTTCTCCATCACTATGAAGTATAATGCCGCGTGTTGACAGCCACGCAATGCAACGACTCTGAGGGATGCTCGCAAGTTGACTTGTCACTACATTATTGACCATAATAGCTTTATGCGTTGGAGCTGAAAGTAATTGATGCCTTCTGCTCCTATAATAGTGGTTTTTGTTGTCATCGAATCCATCATCTGCTATCATTTTTGCAATTTGTGCTCTATGAATCCTTTTGTGTAATGTTGGACATCAATTTAAATTGCATGTTACCGAGGAGCAATTTCTGTCGCTCTGTAAAAACATACATTTAATTTCGATAGACACATCTCAATGACGGCGCTGCTTGTTGTATGTTTTTGACAAGAAGGCCACGCCTGAGGCCCACATAACAGAGTAAGATTAATCTAGCTCCACTAATATTCGGAAGCTCTACTCCAACCAACACACAATTAATGACACGAAATCAAGCAATGCCAATACTATGAATAAAGAAGTAGTGCTACCCAAGCTACTTTTAATCTACAAGAAAGGTGCTGAAAGCTCATTTTACAATAAAGTCAGTTTGAAGCGATGCTGACCCTTTGCGTCGCGTTGATCGCATGGGCTCCGAAGGTTTAGATCTGGTAGTTTGATGTTACTAATTTCATCTCATTTACACTTCACTCTAATAATTTCCCATATATCAAGTATTTTGGCAGCTTGATTCAATATAGCTGATTTAGTTTTATTTTATCCCGTTTCAGCAGTTTTCACTTCTAGAAGTGACGAAATGACAGTAAGGTCCAACTTATTCTTTCAGAATCAGTCTACGCTACCCTTCGGCTTTGTCGTGAATAAGTTATTCAATTAAACAAGTTTCCCATGAATTTGTTTCGTATTTTCTGAGCTCGATGAATCTTTTGATAAGTTGCTTTCCAGAATATAAATTAGGAAATTGCGTGGATGTCCTAATTTTGATGTCGGTATAATCCAAATTAAAATCAGATAATTTAAAAAAGGTTACTTGTTAAAAGTTTACCTGTTTTGTTATGTTCTATTTAATGTTATATTTTGAAATAAAGGGCCCCATTGTGTAAAGATTTAGCTACAAAGTAGAACCCCGAAATAACAAAAGTAAATAATGTCTTAAACTTACCCTCCCATTTCAAAAGTGCTGCAACGCAATAATAAGTCGTGGAATAAAAACTCTTGCTTTTATGAAGCGTTTCAGTGGCGTTTGTTTTATTTACTTTGCTTCTAGTATATCGCCCGTTCGGGCTGGCGAAAATTAAAAGTTGACCATAATGTAGTGTTAAGAGTTGGAAAATATACACTCTTATTTTAGAGGTTTTTAAGAACTTTCACTTTGGCGTCAACCTTATTAATTTCATCAACATTCAAGTTGATACTTCTTAGTTTTCTTTTGTTCGTTTACAAGCGTCTTCTGTAAAAGTTTTACCGTTAAAGTTATCATTGCTTCTTATTTAAGGTGCCTGAATTGTCATTACTGCTTTTAATGAAATGCTTATATCAATCTTGTTTCGCCAACAATTCAACTTGAACCCCATTTACAATACCTTCACGAATCTTCAATTAAAAGTTGGAGAGTTCTGTGATTGTTATCAGGTTAACAATTTCACAACAGATTTATTGGGCATATATACAAATATGTACCTACTTCTTATTTTAATTAATATCCCGTAAAACATAAGGGTGTGGTAATGCTCGAAGAGGTTCCATATCGCAAGGCCATGTGTTATTTGAGTTACCCAAGGTCGTCTAACCGAACATGGTCATACGTTTGAGGTCGTATGGTTGTATGACTTTAAATGTTTGTGCAATTTGGCCCAGGGTTGCGTCATTGTTATATTTTGAGTTTCCTTCCACCTCTCGCCGTTTATTTATTATTCGTCTTATGTTTTCGATAAGTTGTTTATTCAATGTTCTGTTTCCACTTTCCCTCGTTGTGTGCATTTTGTATAATGGTTGTAAGTCGAGGATACTCGCAGAAATACGAAGGGATGCCGTCTCGTCTTGTTGTTTATTCTAAGTCTTATTCCGCTTCTGCTTATGAACAGTTTCAGTCTTATTTCTGACTTTATACTGCACGTTTTCGTTGAACTAGCCTTTGTGCAGCTAGCGCATTACTATTCGTACATTTCTGTTAGTAATTTTAGCAGCCAGTAAATCTTTAAGAGTGCCATCTTCCTGTATTTTAATATTTTTCGCGGCGCTTATTATCATTTATTTAGGATTAATTTTTATTCAATTGCTCTTTTATGGTACTCTTGTACCTATATTCTGTTTTGGAGTTGTTGGAGTCGTTTACAGTAAAATTTAGACTACCTTCTTGTTTGATTAGGAATACAATTTAAATGTATAGAAATTCATTTTATTTGTTTATCCTAGTTATCTTAAAGCCTCTGTTATTCAAAACACATTCCTACTTAAAAAACATATAGGCTAATGGCATTCTTTCTGCCAGATTCTTACGTCACATAAAACAATTTATAATTGAAATAAGCCCAACATAAAAAATGCCGTATCAAATGCAATGAATGTTCAATTTGTACAGCGGTGCTTTTTGACCCAGAACAATGTATTGTTACGAAAAACTAGTTAAATATGGACAAGCCCCTTGACCTAGTTCCAGGTTATGTTGGTATAGATAGATTATGTTACACTGCTAGAGGAGATGAGCAATTAAGTTGCAGGAGCGTGATTTGTATTCTAAGATGGGACTCATTAATCTCTCTGAATAATCTTGTCTCCATGAACAAGACCTCTTAGTTTGTGCTATATATAGCTAACAGGTTTATTTTGAGTACACTCTTTTGGTTTTCCCACATGTAACGCTGCATGCCCATTTCATTGCTGCATACCAATGCCAGTTGCAAACTTTTGTTATCTAGCATACGTATTACTTAGGCATCTGTGTTTATTATATCCTTCTAATTGCAAAGTGGTAAAGCAGATTTATCTATGACCCTATGGCAATGACGTTCTAATGGCATCTCAAACCCATAAGTTAGATTATGCCCATCTACGATTCCATCGGCGCATCTGTTCAGTGGCGATAAACCGTGAGCGAACACATCGACTGCATAATCGCCATTGACAATGGTAATTTGTACATACAGTAAATTAGCTACAATACATCTCATTAAACTTCTTCAATACACTCAATTGAAGTTTTTTACAGTTTATATTACCTACCTATTCTTCAGACTCTGCCTTTTCTCCCAAACAATCTCATACTTTACTGCATTTTGTAGAAATGTGCGGCGAAAACAAAGCGTCTTAATGGATGTACGTTTTGACACTAGAACCTCATCGTATGTTGTTATTTAAACGATGACCTTTAAGTTTCATTTCATTTTAGTACAACACAAAAGGACTTACGTAAGCTTGTTGTATAGTGTCTGCGCTAATCGTAACCTTTGCACCTACATGTCTATCACTCTTCAATCAATCAAATTTCGTTTTCAAAGAAGCGCTGATCGTCATAGTACCTTTATAATCGACAAACGTAATATAGCAATGACGTTAGTAATAAACATCTATTGGCATCATACACGAGCGCAAATTCGCGCAACGAGCTACGAAGAGGGCTATGCTGGGCGTCTCACTACGTGATAGAATCAGAAATAAGGATATGTAATTGGAACATAAGTCACCGACATAGCTCGTAGAATTAGTAAGTTGAGGTGGCGATGGGCAGTTCATATAGCTCGAACTTTCTAAGCTAAGAACCATTGGGTAATAAAGATTATCGAATGGCGACCACGAACCGGAAGACGAAACGTAGGGCGAGGGTGTACCGACAACATTGTTAAGATCGCGAGAAGTCGGTAGATGAAAAGGGCTCAGAATCGTTTTTCCTGAAACTGTGTAGGAGTGGCCTCTGTCCAGCAGTGGAATTCCCAGCTGTTGATGATGATGATGATTGTAAAAAATCTCCTTTGTATGCCTCGACTTTAGACCTTGTAGCATCGAAGCTATATGAATGCAACATCAATGATGATTTAAAGTCCTCCCACTCAATCTTTAGTAGTATTCATGAAAGGATTACTTAGCAAATATAATTTACATTCGTAATGGGGGCTCGTATTGTTTAAATGCTGTAAGGATTCGGTCCATATCGGAGATTAATGAAATAACGACGGTGAGCGGCGGTGTATAGAGTTGGGATTGTGTTAATAAGTTAGCGGTCGCTTGGTGAGTTGGGGTTGGCGGATAACTATAGCTGGTTTGCTTAAATTGTTACGTTACACTTCTAACTTGTGGCATCAGGAAGCTGTTAACATCTACCAAAGCTTTTTTTTACATCAGTTTGGATTGCGGTCTAGCCTTAACCTATTAATTGTAAAATCTGTTTACAAAAAGTTTACCATCTTAAAGTTTATCTGCGTGGGATTTCGTTAATCCTCTAATTGCAAGTTTCTTTTATCAAGTTTTTATTTATCTCTTCAGCTTTTGTGAACTTGTGCAAAAGTATTTAAAAAACAACATCTACGTTACGAAGTGGCGTAATCATAAGGATAATATCATGTTTTTGCCGTATTGGTAAATAGCTATGTATTTGCCAATACGGCAAAAACATAGGCAAACAAATAGCACTCTTGTACGTTGCATAACACAACAAAATATTGAGCTCTCTTCTTCTTTATGTATATAACTTTATATCTGTGTGCTATAGTTCAAAAATTACAAGCTCTACTTAGTTTGGTAGTCCACTATATTTATTTTATTCTTTTTTGTGGAGTTTTCAAGCTGTTCTGTACTTGCTGTGATATTGTGGTGGCATGGCGGCACAGGAATGGAACATTTATGAGGATAATTCTTTAGAGGTGCTAAAAGCGGGCCCAAATGCCGAAATACTGTTGACTCGCATTGTTTCCACTAGTTTACTATCATTACCATAACGCTGTAATGACTGCACTTTGAGAGTTATACGAGTATTCGGATCGTTAACAAAACACTTTGCCTTTATGCCTGTGCCTTATTCTTTAGCGCATTTAACCGGACGGTAAACAATCATCGTTTATCGCGTGACTGGCTCTTTCCCAGGCATTGGTGTCTGCATCGGGATATTATCACCATTATCCAAAACCGTATCCTTTATTTTTACTTCCTTATCAACAACCTGACTTAATTCACTCCTGTCCTGTGTCTTTGTTTTCATCTATCCTTGGATCGAAATCGTGGCTCTTTGAATCGTAATTTCTCATTTGTTAATTTATTTGACAAATTATTTGGTTATAATTTCAATTTGCCATAAAATATTGGGTTATCTAAGTGTCCTATGTCTCAACTCATATGACATGACCTATTTCTTGCTACTCCTAGTCACATTTGGTACCGCGCGGCCCTGGACGTGTACGAGTCATGGCCCCCCGGGGAGTGGGGAATTGATTCCCGAGGAAAAATAACGCGTACCAAGAACCTATAACATTGCATAGCTGTTTATTAGTAAGTTTTTACCAAACCTGCACAATTCGAGCTAAACACTCAAACTAAATATCTAGTACCTACTTTATTAAATCCATACTATAACCTAACTTAAATATCATCAAAATCTTAAACAAACTGATGATGCGAATATGTTTAGTGTAGGTAGATATAGTAGACGCAATCTTATTTTTTCCTTCACAAAAAATTGTTTTACTTTCCGAAGAAATTTCACATCAAACGACTTAAATTTTCCCTCATTGCTGTAGCATAACTCGGCCATATTACGGCAATATTATTATTCTGTATTCGTACACTGAAGGTGCCATAAAGTATCTCGGAAGGCGGTCGGATCAGCGGATCCCATCGGAGTGTTGGAAGATGTCGTGGCTCGAGTTTCGCGAAACGCGATACTTTCGCATGTTGGCTATGTTGCTTAGCATCTTAGTGATCATTTCCTCTTGAAATTGCTTATTGGTTTCCTTTGCTTTGTGAATCCGGTCGTCTTTATTTCAAGATTCTGAGAATTTGGCATTTTACCTTATTAATTTGGTAATTGTGTCGAAATTACTTTGTAACATTCGGAATCTGCTCTGATTTGGAATACGATTACCTTTGTCTGCCTTTATGTCAAATAAATGTATTTTCTTTATTTCTTTTCTCTCTAAATTGATCAACACTGGACTATTCTAAGAAATTCATTTTAATTGTAATGGTTTTGTGAGTTGTAACTTTAATAAAGCTCCAAAGCTTTAAATTTCTGGGTCAGCCTGTTAGCTTAAATGTCACGACAACGGCTGGCCACCGCTAACCAGGATCCGGTAGTTACTAGACCAGCACGTTAGTTCCCAGCCGGTCAATTTGTTTTCTATTGGCAGTATTGCTACAAGGGATGTTCCAGATTCGTGTACATCGAGAACTATCTTGATCAAAGCGGCTATTGCTGTTCCTATTTTCTGTATGAACCATTTGATCGTTCTGGTAGTTCAGTAAAATGTGGATGAAAATAATTTGCTAATATTATAACTCGGACTTTTTTCTACATTTAGTCTGATGGTAGTACTTTCCCGGACGAGCCCTTCACAAAGAGCACTACTGCTACTATTATGTTTTGTGAAATGTAATTTGCAATCTAATGTGATGGCATAATTATGAATTTTTTATTCAGCATCCTCTTTGAGCTGTTAAACAAAGTTCTCAAACACTTATTTAAATAGCAACTACATTCTCCGTGTGTTCCTTCTCGTTCCTTTGTTTTATATATATTTCCTGAAAGTAACGGATATAGAACCGGATCCTTTATTTTCCCGGACATCCCCGGTATACCAGACTATTTGAACAGGGCCACACTACCAATAGTTATTTTTTATCGGGAGCGCTACTGTCCTCGCATTTGATCCTTGCACTCCAGTGAACCGTTCTGTTCGCGATATTGTGACAATCACCGACCACAACTCGCAGTTTGTGCGACTTTTTGAAACATTCATTTTCCTGTCGAACAAATTGTTTCGTTTCTGCTAGTTTTTTTAGAGACAATCGGTCGAACTTGTGCCATGTCTAAAAAACTTGTTTTTGAATCACAGAGAGATGGCATGACTTTTGTAAGTAAACAAGGAAGTATGCAACAAATTACTAGTATATCTTACCGCTCCTAAACCAGTTTAACTTCTTGTTAATGCAACTGTACCACATACAGAGATGAGTGCGATTACTATTCATACGATTTCATTAACTTGTCTTCTAATAAGTTACTGGTATTGAATTTTCCTCATTACGTCCTATAGTTATTCGCTTTAAACTGATACTAATATGTTACGACAGAGTAAACAATAATCTCTAAGTATAGTACTCTTGTTTGTGTTCAATAAATCAATATTGTTATATAATTCATACATATGAGTGTATATTATTCAAGACCTAATTATAATGCTGATGATATATCCAAAGTGTTGTTTCGTGTGTAATTTGTTTCTATAAATGCAATTGAGTTTTTCTTTTCGTTTATTTTTAGTTGAGATGATTTGCCAGAACACAACAGATGGACGTTGCAGTGACCTAAATAGCAGACGACTGTCGCACGTGCAAATACTAAAAATTGATACAACCACCCACTAGCTGACTCTTTCAACTTGAATAATAGAGTTCTCAAACGCGATACTGCTATATTTCATGTCACATTTATTAGTACAATTTCATCATTTAGGTCATGCTCGCTGCGACCCCGAAACGGTGATCCTACAAAATTATGAAAGGATATATCTACGTTTTACGACACAAACGACCAATAAGAAAATATTCCTCCGTCCCATAATCCTAAAGGACATGAAATATGTTAGGGCTAGGATCAACGTGAAAGAAACTTATTTATCGGATGGGAGCGGCCGAAACGTAACCTACACGGCTACGCTATAAATTACCTCGCGATTGGAGAACTTGCAACATAAAACTGTTCTTTGTGATAACTTTGTAATGCTTATGCGATAAACAGCCGGCCTAATGAAACCTCGGACTCGGTAAAGTTTTCTTATTCGCGTTCCATGTCTTGATTAACTAATAAATCTGACGGGTGCGGTTATATGAAACTTCCAATGTATGCATGGGATATTCCTTTGTTCGAAATCCGGAGCGTGTATAGGTGGAGATGTTGCTAGTATGTGTTTCGTAGCGCTCTGTTTATGCACTCGGTCGTCTGCATACAAAACAACCGACCCGCTGTTACCTTGCCTTCTCTAGTTAAACACAATCTACGATAGGAAAGTTGTAAAATGTCTAGATCTAGAGCTACCTTTGTCACGAGTCAGACATATCAATTTGTCGATCTGTGAACTTGTACGAAAGTATTGAATGCCCTGTGTGTGGAAATTCCACAAAATCAAGTTACGGTGAAAAGTTGGACTTGACAGCTCACGAAAAGTTTTCATATTTATTTATTTTTGACGTGATAACGTCTTATAAATCGATGGAGCCGGCTGCACGCACGAAAAAACATGACTCATGCGTCGTTACGTCGTTTCGTCGTTCCATTTACCTGAGCCCGAGCCCGGGTCGGGTAATGGGTAAGGGTAAATGAGGGTAAGGGTAAGGGTTCAGTCTGGGTCCGGGTCCGGATTTTCATTCAGTTCCTTTCAGTTTCATTCAGTTTCATTCAGTTTCATTCAGTTTCATTCAGTTTCATTCAGTTTCATTCAGTTTCATTCAGTTTCATTCAGTTTCATTCAGTTTCATTCAGTTTCATTCAGTTTCATTCAGTTTCATTCAGTTTCATTCAGTTTCATTCAGTTTCATTCAGTTTCATTCAGTTTCAATCAGTTTCATTCAGTTTCATTCAGTTTCATTCAGTTTCATTCAGTTTCATTCAGTATCATTCAGTTTCATTCACATTCAATTCAATTCAGTAAAACTTAAATTTTCTTTTGAAAAATGCAACCATTCCATCAGTATTTTCTTAAGACGTTATCACGTTCAACTATCGTCAGTAAACCGACTTTACAGACAACCGATTTTTTCCTGACAATATGTTGCTCTGAGAAAGACGTGAAATAAATATCTGATTTACATTAAGTAGAGTTGTACTATATTAACCAGATAGCTGATGTATCTGTGTTCACCATTTTGTTCTTGATAGGAATCAAACACACGACCTACAGCGCTAAAGGCCGACCTACTACCCTCAGATGAGAGGCAAGAAAAGTATCATAATAAGATGATACTCATTAAAATATCATAGGTTATGAGTTATTATGACACGCGCAGCTTGAAAGTGATTATGAAAAGCTTATAAATAGAAAGTTGCACAGTTATCTATAAAAGGTCAAACGGGCAGGTTAAGTATTCAATTGTTTCTAGCCGGTTGGCACTGCGGAAGCTTGCGTGTATGCGGCCCGCTCGCTAGCTTCACGCTTCTAGATCCATTAATTAGGTTTCTAACGTGTTCCACTCAAATATGGTAATGTAATTGTCTCCAAGTAACGACACAGTATGTGTATTCACCCTTTTAAATTGGTGTCCGAGTAAATTTAACAAAAGTTAAACCTTTGAATAGATTAATTTATTATGAAATTGATGATTTTTGATACAATTACAATCATGACTCTTTGCATAAAATTGTATGTCACATAGTCTTTCGGCAACATGCTATGAAACTGTTGATATTGTTAGGACTATTTCAATTTAAAAAATACTCTTTTGTATAATTTCAACATAATGGGATAACACAAATTTTCATTTATTAAAGCAAGTTATATAATCATAACACCAAGTTCTTTCAAATTTTGTAAATAAGCGTATTCACAATACCTTATTGTTTAAAGTTTTATTGCTTGCAGACGTACAAAAACACTTTCCAAAAACACTGTTCAAATAGGGCGTTGGGCTTTGAATTTAGCCTCGAGTTGGTAAAGTCACGTCATTTTGTTTATGGTGTGCCTCGACCACAATATACTTGTTCTCAAATCAGAGTTTAGAAAATAAAACCTTTCAAACGTCTTTCAAGTACTTTGAAATTGAAGAAAATGAATTTTCTATAGCTGTCCGCAGACTTGAAGTCTAAATAACTATTTATTTTATTAGTTAAATTTACTTGCCTCATTTGTGGGAATATTACATTTATTATGCACGAGATCTCTGCCTGCTATAGGAAGCTCAAGTGAATGTGTCCATGTTTTGTTAAAATTATAAAGGCCACGAGGACTGTAAATTTCGTTTTGACCAGTTCAAAGATCTTCATTGTCATCACATTCTAGTCACTTACATGATGAGAACAGATTAGTAAAATATTGAAATAATATTTTTATGCACATAATACGTCCGGTTGCGAATCGTTTTATGACAGATGCAGGCATGGTCAGACACAGTGCAGGTAAATAGGAGAGTCTGACAAAGAAAGATGAAATGAATCTGTTCACTGAATATCAGAACTATTAGTCTACAAAGTTGAGTTGCACGTAGATCCCGAATAAATTTTATCAAGATCCTTTAGTCACGAGGGCCGCGGAGATAATGGCACGGTCACATAAGATGCATCATACATGTGAATAAATCATATTAACTTCCTTACGGCGAAGGTAAGGGCCTCGAGCCGTGTCGTCGCGGATCGCATTGACCCGTTTTAAGTGTAAGCGGAACGGACACACGATCTTGAACCTTAAAACCTAGGTAATAAGGCCAGAGTGTTAAACGAATTTAGCCACTAAACTGCTAAAGTAAACATAGGTAACATAAAAGCGGAGAGCGACGCCAGGAAATATTTTGGGTAATTTCTGGACAACGATTTGCAAGTGGATAACAATAGATGGAACAAAATTTATTTTACTAGCTAAACCAAAAATCCCTGTTACATATTTATTGACCGTTACAGTGACAGCCGTTGGTGGTCGCTGCGTAAATTGCATGCAAGCTTTCCCAGTGAATTGCATACACACAATGCATTCCGCCGATTGCCTCCCAGCGTATGTCACTGCGAATGAGCCTGCGATGTAAAGTGAGCTTTGTTCTGTTCACTCTAGATTCAATAAATTCATTTCTTGAAAATACTCGTTCAGTTTTGGTCAACAGTAATTTTTTATGCCTTTGATAGTTTGCGAAAGGAACTCAAAGAAATTACGTTAGTGTCTTTTCATGTCGTCCTATTAGTGAGTCTACGTTATTGTGCAATTCAAGTCTTATGGGACCTTCACCTTACCAACTATTACGTAGGCTGCGTCCAATAGCATTCAGGGAATTTCCTGCACGATTGTAGGTACCTACTAACACGTTTGCGGCACGGCTATGACCTCCATGTGTGAACAAAGAAGGCACGTGCCCAGAATTTCGCTCATCATTTTGTTTTTTACTTCCAATGGCCCTTTCCTCTATCTGTCGTCGGTAATTGACTGATGTTATTGGTATGGTTATGACATTTTGGTTTACCAGGTTACGGCATCTCGATGCTATTTAATCGGGATACTTGTACGAAATTGTTTGGTTTTGGGTGAATCTCATAAATATAGTCATCATACGTTGGAGTGTCGTCATTCGTGTGCTTTGTTTTCACTGTTTCTTTTGTCTTTTGATTTTTGACGCCGTAATTTGGCGGAATCTGTTGCAATTTTTTGGTTTGATAGGTATTTGTTCCATTTTGTTGTTGTCTATCTTTGTTAATCTGTTGTGCATTATTCACAAACACTGAGAAGTTATATTCTCATTTTAATTCGTGTACACTCTGTCGTGACTGAATATTCTAGATTGAAGTAGCATTTCTCATGTGTTGTATCTCGAGCCGCCTAATTAGAGACATGTTGAGTCGGTCAGTGTACGGTGGGCGATGCGCGGGCGCACGTGTCAACGGCCGCGGGTGCGCGTCATTGGCCAGCGGACGCCATTGTTCGGAAGGTATCAACCTCCCAGCCTCCCTCCGCCTCCGCGCCCCGCCCCTTCCCCGCCCAGTTGTTAAACAACCCTACCGAGGAGCCTGCTCAATGGGATTTCTGAAGTACCCTTTGTTTTGTAAATAGTTTTTTGAACTCCGCTTAAAAATCTATTGAACTTGAGCGCAGATGCTGTTGACCTTTGCTCGGCTATTTATATTTCGGGAGAAGATAAATACAAAAACTGTTCATTGAACATCGAATGTGGAACGAATCAGCACTTGGCAGATCATATAAATAACTGACCTATATTTTCTCAGTAAGTAAGTACATCTACTGATCTCAATCTCGGGGTTATGTTACGTTACGATTAAGGGTCGAACCCCCTTACCCCAAAAATGTAGCTATTATATCCACGCGAACAGATGAGTTTCCTTTGATCTCACTGAACTTCTACTAAAGCATTTTATTTCACTGCTATTTAAACTTATACGCTCGACGACGTATATGCGTATATTTTGAATTAAGAGCAATTTTACGTTATGAGTTACCATTTATCTGCGTGTTTACATATTTAGGTGTTTGTATCATTTATTCATTGAAAGTGAAACATAAGTAAGGTTTTACATTTTAGCTTCTCCGATGTAGTAAGCCGGTTGGTTGGTTTGATTTATTTCGAGTGCATTGTGTTGCGGTTTCCAAATATAACTTGCTGCTGGACTGAGATTATTGTACCATACATTACATGACTACTGTTCAACTTTTACGCAATCTTCGAAATATAGATAGACACGAAAAATCCCATATGCATGCATGGGATATGCTCTCTAAATAATTATAAGTTTAAAAAACTTGAGAAACCGACTTCATTGCCAAACGGCTAAACCGATTTTAATGAAATTTGTTTGGGACAATCTGGACGTAAGAATAACCTTCCAAATAAAAAAATAATTTCCTAAATCGGTTCATAAATGACGGAGGCATGCAGTTACAAACATTAAAAAAATATTTAAAAAAAATGGCAACACCGATTTTAATAAAATTAAAATGGGACCAATCTGGAAGCAGCACCTTTTAGATAAAAAAATAATTTTTCAAATCGGCTCACAAATGACGAAGTTATGCGGTAACAAACATTAAAAAAAAAAAAAAAAAAAACATACAACCGAATTGAGAACCTCCTCCTTTTTGATTGGAAGTCGGTTAAAAATACAAGGTTATTGACTGGCTTCTCAGCTCAGTTGGTAGTAACCCTGCCTTCTGCGCTGTAGATAGTGGGTTCGATTCCTATCGAAAACTAATATTTGTGTAATTGTAATTTTATTCTAAGTATGTATTTAGAAAAAAAAAATATTTAATTATTATATCAGCTATCTGATTTCCATAGTACAAGCTCTGCTTAGTTTGGGGCCAGATAGTGTCATGGTCAGTCCTGAGTCTTCATTTTATAGCTTAATTGTTAGATGACAATAAGGTTGGGTGCTCAACTCAGTAGACCCTTTAAACATTTCACTTCAAAGGAAATCTCCAAATTACTCCAATTGGACAGTAATAAATTTCGTTTATATGATAACTGTTTCCTAGCATTTTCGCAAAAAGAAGCAGCTTTGTAAAAGTTTTATTACAAATGCTGAGTGACACTGACTGGCTGGAGTTCCCATAGAATTAGGGTATCTCACCGACTTCAGACATACAGTGGTGGTCATATAATTAGAAACACAGAGTCACTGGGTAGTGTTAATTACTTTTTATTATAATATTGCAATTAATTGGAAGGTAAAAGATTCATTTACCACATTAAAATGTACACTCGTAACACTAGTGTATATACGATCATTAACTTTCTGTTAATTAATAAAAAAATATAAAATATATAACTTGAAAAATATACTATCAATATCTTAGGTATTGGCAGTCGGACAGCAAATTAGAAACAAAATGTAACTTGAGTTCTAAAATTTTATTTTAAAACTACAATACTTCTTGCATAATGTTACCATAATAGGCAGTTTCCGGCCTTTTCTTATTCATTTCGTTAGGTTACATTCTGAAAGGTTTTATTATTGAAAATGGGTAAAAACAAGCGCTGTGATGCAGCAAAAAGAAAAATTATAGTGAATTTTCATTTCAAGTGAAAATGGGCTTACAGAAAAATATCCGCTCACTTAGAGTGTTCCGTAAGGATGGTATTTAACTCCATAGCACATTACAAACAGCATGGAACACCGGATAATGTGCCAAGAAAAGTTCGGCCAAGGAAGACAACAATTCAAGAAAACAGGCTTATGATTCGTTTCGCTAAGACGGGTCTTCAAAGGTTCTAATGTTATTCGAAAAAAGTATTTTCACAGGACGATACTGGAAACGTATCCGCAAGACTAGTCCGTAGGCGGTTGGCTGAAGGGAAATTGTTTGGGAGACTTGCTAGGAAAGTGCCACTTCTTACCACCTTAGCCTTCGAGTTCGCGAGAAAATAATTATGGCAGTTGGACAGTTCATCAATGGAAAAAGTTTTATTTTCAGATTAATCTAAAATAAATTTAGTAAATTCCGACGGAAAGCGATACGTACGACGACTAATTAACGTGGCTTTGAATAATAAGTACCCGGAAAAGACAGTTAAGCACGGCGGTGGAAATGTTAAGTAGTGGGGATGTTTTTCTGCATACGGGGTTTGTCCCGCGAGAAAGATTGAAGGACTAATGGATCAGTAAAAGTACAGAGGTATCTTAGAGGAAACAATGATTCCATATTCTGATGAAAATTTGCCATTGAATTGGATATTTCAACACAATAATGACCCAAAGCACACAGCAAATAGCGTTAATGTGTTTCTCAGAAAACAATCGGTGACAATGTTGGAGTGGCCTGCCAATAGTCCGCACTAAAATCCGATAGAGAATTTGTGGCACATTGTGAAGAAAGCACTATCGGATTAACATATCAATAACGTCAATCAACTTTACGACGCATTTGTTGAAGTTTGGAGAGCTATTCCATTGGAAACGAGTGAATAACTGATAGTATCAGTACCACGTCGATGTAAAGCTGTAATCGACAACAGAGGCTACCCAACCAAGTACTAATCGGTTATGAATAAGTATTCAAAGGTATCCATTTCACGATTAAACCAAATTATTGGAGTTTTGTTTAAGTTTTTAGTGTTGATTTCTTGTGTTTCTAATTAGTTGTCCAACTACCAGTAATAAATATATTTATGTTTTTTTCCAAGTTGCATTTTTTATATTTTTTAATCAAATATCTGAATGTTAATGATCGGTTTTTGAAACTAGTGTTACGAGTGTAAATTTTAATGTGGTAAATGAATCTTTTATCTTCCAACTAATTGCAATAATAACATAAAAAGTTATTAACACTAACAAGTGACTCTGTGTTTCTAATTATATGACCACCACTGTAATCTTAATCGAATCCCCTACTCTTAAAAGTTTCGTTACAATATTGATTTGAATTATCACATAACTTTAACTAAAATCTCTAACGGACTATCTATTTGGAACGATTGTGTAAAAGTGGGTCTAAGAGAGTCGCTAGAAATGCCAATAATTTGATCATAGCACAAATTTCACGCGTGGTAAAGTTTATATCAGCCTTAAAAAGTGATGATTTTTTCGAATTCAAACTTAAATAAGAGAGCTGCTACCAACTGAGCTGAGTGGTCAGTCAAAACTTGTAATCGTAGTTCTCATTTCTAAATCATTTTGTTGTATGTCTTCATATTTTCATTGTTGTCTGTTCCTAAGCTCGGCTCGAGGTGGCAACTGAACTTATGAGTTTTGTCTATGGCCTCAGTCCAACCATTTGCCATTTTGCGGTCGTGCGTGACTACGGCCTGTGGCCTTGTCGCACACTTTATTGGTCGATTTGATAAAAGCCATTAGCGTATTTTGTATATCTCCAGTTAGGTATTTAAATTCCTGCTCGTAATTTGAGGTCGAACCAAAGACGTTCGTTTTGGAATTGGTATTGTAAAATTTAAATAGCAGAGTTTGTTGATGAAATAAATAAGTTTTCAACTGTCTGGTAAAGTTATGAGTTTTAATGGTTTTGCTTTTACATTTTCATTCTTCTTCATTTCATTCATATTAGGGTTATTTGGATACGCCTAAGGAGTCTAAACGCGATGTTGAAAGCTGAAAGCGGCCATTACTGAAGTATTTGTAAGATGAAATTAAGATCGCAACGGTAATGGTGGCATGATTTGCAAATATTGTATTCAAATCTGAGTGATGATACTTTTTGCGTATCACGATGACACAGGGTTTTTTTTGTGTAGGATCAGGAGCAGAATTTTGTATGCGACAATCAAGCTTTTATTATCCTTTATCGCAGTAACATACATAGCAAGTCGCAAGCTCGTCGACAGCTGGTACTGTTCGTGCAGTCTAGAATATGGCTACCACCTTTGCCTGTTATAAGACAGATAATGGGAAAATAGTAAATTGACCAATCGCACGCCACCACAGAAAATATTACGTACATGTAGCTCGCTACTGAATACGTGCGTGGAGGTAATTGAATGCAGACTGCCTGCCACAGCCTGATTTATAGCTCAGCTGGTGAGGTGCAGGTGAGCTCCTGATAAAATGGGTTACACGCCGCGTTTATCTGCTGAATTTTTGTTTCGTTGACCAGAGCTCCTTTGTAACCATTTATCATAATCACTTATGCATTAATGATGCAGGGGAACTGTGATCACTCTGCGCAAGTAATTGTTTGGTGAGAGGAATGGGCATCTTTGGCATTTCTGGAGGTAGCTATTCCAGCTCCATGTTCTCAAGGAAAGCCAACAGCTCGCTCGTTCCAACACAGGCCTTAAAGTATTCGATGTCCCAAGTGGGCACTGTGCTTCATTAAATATTTCAACGCTCATTCACCGATTTACTTGACCTTCATGAAATTGGCTCTTCGAGATGGAGAATAGACAAAACAGTGCCATAAAAATTGTATTGCGGTGGCTTGATAACAGCTGGGGATTTCAGTTATGAGCGGCCTATTTAGTCGATTGACTATAAAAACACTGCTACTAGGCATAAGCCAAAACTGAATAAGTTCGCAACAGTATTTTGGAGTGAATCAGCTGCTCACATGGTGGTATGAATGAAGAGAAGGAATATTTAATGCGGTTTGTATTGGCAATCGCGTGTAATGAAGTCATGATTGAGAGATACACCGGCGGAGGCTCGTAGGCGGAGCGATAATCCTCTGTCGTGATATCGCGTTGAACGATTTGATTGCTAACCTAAGGATAAGTGATTTTATAACGATCTTGAGATCTTCGAATAGGAAATATTGGTATGTTTCCATTCCCACGAACAGGCTTTGGTTCACCGCTTTTAATTCGTTTGGATTATCTGTTATCTGAAAAGTTTCAGTGACACTTTTGATATAAAAAACTTTTTAAATTAACTGAGAGTGAATAGAGCAGTAAAATCCCATGATATCGATGAAAAGCCAATAAACTGCAATTGAAATTACTCAGTCCACCGACCGTTTGGATTGCATTTCAAGCTTTCACGAAAGATATACTGATAAAAAATAAATTTATTTCATTCATTCAGTCAAAGTGCAATATTACCTTTACATTCCTGTTAACATCAGAACCAGTTATAACATAAAATACCAATCAAGGTTGTCTTGAAGGCTTCAAAGGATCCTTTTTTGCTCGGCTGAGATGCCTTCTCGGGAGCGCCAGACCACACGCTTCACATTATTGCAGACTACCTGAACATTTGTCCCTTGGGCTCTATCGAATCGGTCTCACCGATTGAGGCAGTTATTAGAACCGCTTTGTGTTATGAGCTTTCAAAGTGATCCTTGTGATTCTTCTGAATAAATACCGTTTTGTTTTGTAATTTTTTTTGCCTATTTAACATTTTTGAGGTTTTCTGTGTTAGCATAAATATACTTCGTTCTTAGTTTGTTATCGAATCATATTACTTTGCTTTTGTTTCTAGAATTCAATAAGGGCTTTATTCATTATTCGCAGGTGTTTTATTTCTGTGTTGACTCATGCAATAGGCCGAGTTACAAAACATGCCGTTAACTGTACACCACACTGTTTTGTTATAAAAATATGTCAACCGCAGTATCACAAAGTAAACTCATTTCAACTTTCTTGATAGAAAAAAGGCCGGCTATCTATTTAGAGGGGACTATATGGATCAGCTTGCAATCTAGGCGTCGTAACTTGGACTCCTTTGTCCTGATCGCAATCTCCATAAACCAGCTAAACACCTAGCCGAGATTCCCCTCACGAGGGTCCCAGGAGGCTTCACGGGCCTGGGGAGGTAGGCGCTTTCCCCTCCCACCTTCCTCTTTTAGTTATACGGGAGTTAAAGTGCCTTATGATTTCGAGACTGTACCGGTAAGGTAAATCTGCCCCGTTATTAATTCATAAAAATCTCGGGTTGTACATTGACATCGAATTATTATAAAGACCTCCCAGGGAATATAAGCGCGAGACCGCTATGGACAGGTGTGACGACGCGTGCTCATAATCACATTAGCGAAGTTCATTTTTTGCATGTAACAATGTGGTAGACCAAACCAGGTCGCGTGCCATACACTCGACGGCTCCATTAACAGTCGAGTGCCAGTTTGAGATTAACACAAGTTTAGCCACGGCAGCAGTTGACACAAGATTTCTTTGTCCACAGGCCGGGAGTCTCGTCGAGAAAGCGAGTTCAAGAAACCGGCGCACGCCCCTCAGAACGGGCGCGTTCACCACCGACCCTACGCTGTGAACAAAGTAAGTAGAAATTAGGCGAATATGTTTGCTCTCATTTCGCTCAATGCCAGGTTAAATAATAACTGACACGTGACTTGCATGCGAAGTGCGAAAGGTAGGGCATTGTACTGGTGGTGGGAATCGAGCAAAATTTCGTTACAAATGCGCGCTTATCGGCACACAATGCTGTTTATTGTTACGGCGTACGCTCCCGGCGGCGATATTGGCGACGGCCGCGTTATGTATTCATGGAACTTTTTAAACTCTCGAATAAAGTATCTCAGCTACTGTGGCGAAGTCTTCAGAAATAGCTTGTGCTGGAAATGTGCTTAGCCGCTCTGGAAAGTTCTTTGCGAGTTTGATTTTCTGTATCCAAACATTTATGTTATGGCCTGAAACCGAGCGAAGTAGCTTAGAACAAATAAAAGTCAATCACATCAGGCACCATGTTCATTAGCAAGCTCGTAATCGACCTTTTCTCGAGTCATTTCAGAATGTATGTCGCGTCTCCGCCACACACAACTAGTTTATGCTTCTAAATTATTCAGTCAGCTTGAAGTTCGTTTCGTGGTACTTTGATCAAACTCCCCAGTAAATAAATAGGCAATCCAGAATGCCAAAGTGTATTTGCACGGGTAGGTAAGGCTATCCGCATATTAAAGTTACTTTCTTGAAAATTATTACCTCGCTTACGAGCATAACTACATTTTAACTGCTTTCGTAGTACACTACACGCACATTGTTATTAAAGTTAAAGGGGCTTATTTTAATTAATCATTAAATTTATATTTTGTAAATAATATAGTTGACACTCTCAATTTATTAATTCTCATTATGCTCACGCACGATAGTAGGTAAATTGCTGTTTTATGAGATGTTTCAAGTCATTTCGACCGTGTAAAGAATTACAAAAGAGCAGGAGCTTTAAGACCACCTGCACAGTTATGGGTGAAGCGATTTTCATGCGAATTTTTGAATGATAGTACTTGCGAAATGGTTCCTTACCAATGGCGTTTAGTGTTGGCGTCAGGTTGGCAAAGACAAGCAAGCTTGAATATAGTTTAGGTTATGAGAACCACTAGCATTACAGGCGTCCCTTAAAGAAGGCTCTCTACAACAGGTACAAAGGTTTGTCAAACCAATAGGTACTCAATACTCAGTACTCAATACATTTATTCCATAAACATGGTTTAGTTTAGGTACATACATAGTTCTTAGGTGTAAGTCAGTATCACATCAGTTGACTAGAGAGCACTAGTGGTTTCTAATATACTGACTTAGCGATCATGCCTCTTGATTCGAGGTTCGTGCGTCAAATATAAATATCTATATTTTTCTAATCCAAAAATTATGTTCGCAATGCCAGCACCCTCAAAGTAGAGGAACACATCGTGAAGGAGCTTTGTGGTTAGTGTTCGAGCAGTGGCGATGGATTTGCCTGAACCTAACATGTATGATGATGATGAAATATAGCACAACATTTATTCATGTACTAACTATACAATTTTAACTAACTATTTTATCCTATAAGAAATCCGTGATACCTTCCGTGTCTAGTCGGTCCATTATGGATTCTCTATGCGTTTGTAAATCTGCTTCGAACCGCACACTATAATAAGTATCCAAATTGTCTTTCGATTCAGCTTTAGCTCTGTTCACAGGTAGCTCCCATCCTTAAAAACCTTTAGTATTGCGTTACCCCTCTTCTGCTTAAACTCAGATGATTATTATTAGTAAAAGTCTCATAGTTAATGTTGTTAACTTGTTTATCCAGAGCGATGGTACCAGTTCCACGGGCCAGGCCAGCTCCACGCACCGACCTCCTCCCATTCGGATACCCAACGGCATCCAAGCTCAGGTCAGTTTGGTCAGATTTCAAATCATATCAACCAATCACATGCTTCCATCTTGTCCCCATTAAGGGTGTCAGAATCTATAGTTCAAACATCCAGACAAACACAGACCTAACAAATTGATGGATTGAGATTTAATGAATGAATAACCAGTCACAATCAGTTTTGTCTGTACATACTAACCTCCTAGGCCTGTCGCTCATATCATAATCCCTGTCACTTTTTAACTGCTAGCTAAAATATTCTACTCGCTGTCACTTTCATCTATAGAGATAGCAATAGATCTAGCGACCTTCCTGTCTTATTTTATTTCTAGACGACCAATATAAATAAATAAATATTTTGGACAATCGACATAACACCATCTTAGCCACAAATTAGGCAGAGCTTGTACTATGGGAGCCAGATAGCTGATATAATACTTATATACATTTTTTGTAAACAATTGGAATATAATATGTAACATCTAGTCAGAGAACAAACATCACAGAAATATTTGTTCTCGGTGGGGATCGAACCCACGCCCTGCAGCGCAGTAGGCAAAGCTACCAATTGAGCTATGAGGGCAGTCAAAAATGTGAAATCAAAATATAAATAAGGGGTTACTCCACTTGAATACTCCAAAGTTCTGACTCCAAACATACATCAACATCATAAATTATACCTCCCCTTTGTATTTCGCTATAGTCATTGTCCATCTCGTAACTTTAAGCATACTGAAATACATAGGTCACTATCGTGTCAGCATATTTATCAGCTTCATTTTTAGGGTTCCGTAGCCAAATGGCAAAAACGGAACCCTTATAGATTCGTCATGTCTGTCTGTCTGTCTGTCTGTCTGTCTGTCCGACCGTGTCACAGCCATTTTTCTCCGAAACTATAAGAGCTACACTGATGAAACTTGGCGAGTAGATGTATTCTGTAAACCGCATTAAGATTTTTACATAAAAATAGAAAAAAAACTATAAATTTTGGGGGTCCCCATACTTCAAACTGCATCTCAAAAAAATTTTTTTCGTCGAACCCATACGTGTGGGGTATCTATGAATAGGTCTTCAAAAATGATGTTGAGGTTTCTAATATCGTTTTTTTCTAAACTGAATAGTTTGCGCGAGAGACACTTCCAAAGTTGAAAAAAGTTGGTCCCCCCCCTCTAACTTCTAAAATAAGGGAATGATAAAACTAAAAAAAATATATGTTGTACATTACTATGCAAACTTTCAACGATATTTGGTTTGAACGAGATCTAGTCAGTAGTTTTTTTTTTATACGTCATAAACCGTAAACCGCAATTTACCTTTCGACGAACTACAAGAACCTTTATATTATGTTATTTGATGCTACGGAACCCTTCATGAGCGAGTCCGACTCGCACTTGGCTGCTTTTTTTAAAGTATTATTTGAACGCTCATTAATAAACACCACAAATGTGGGACAGCACAGACAATGGACTATTAACAGTAAATAATGAAATAGGTTCCACTGAAATGTGTATTTGCATCGCGTGACAACTGCGAAGGCTGATATTTGCTACATTCACTGTAAAGTAAAAACTCGAAATAAACGTTTTTATTCAGTCCATGTAATGTTTAATTTTTTTTTCTGTTGTGTCGTTTTTGAGAACGTGACCGATAATTTAGTTGTGTCTTGATAAATACTCTTCATAACCCTCATCTTCTTGAAGAAGTTTTCTGCTGTACTTAGGCCTTCCATGATTTTCTGGAAGAACGTGCTTGAGCCCCTCCATTCAACGACTTTTCGTCTCTTTACAATGTTTTCGGTGTGGGGCATCACTCTGAGAGCTATATCGTTGACCTTTGTTTCCCTACGATTACTTAATTTTCTTACATCCATTATTCTACGCGTGACATTAAAACTTCCTCTGCGAATTAAGAACGCCCACTTTTTGGTGTTAGCTCCTGCGTCTCGCGTGGGCTTACACAAAAGTTCACCTGAAACTGACAACCCCAATTTATATATCCAAATTTACACTTGACAGCTATTAATCCGAACCAACACACGATATTACCTAATCCAAAGACATCCCTCTCATTGAAGTTAGAAGCCTTTTCAAGTGAAGCATTAAACTTTAATTTATACGAAAAAATACAAACAGAAAAGGTTAGTTGGATTTTTTATAACGCTTTTATTAGCTTCACCTGTATGTTTGTATGCTAACTTGTATGTAACCGACCCCTTTGAGCTCGATTTTGTCCTACTTTGAACGATTAGATTTGATTCAAACTTTGCACACCTGTCAAAGGTCGATGACAATACAATAATATGAAAAAAAAAAGTTAGTTCAATTAGTTATAACAGCGTTTTTTTTTAGTTTTTTAAACTATAATTTATTTTATATATTTTCTCGCATTAATGCTAGTTGTGCCTTGAAATTATCATGAGTCAAGGTAAATCTTCTATTTAAAATAAAATTGTAATCATGAGGCTACGTCCGGGGTTATTAAAGATTTTAAATGATCGAAATGTGTGCATCTTATTACCATTATCTCTTCTTCCTGCCCTTATCCCACTTAATATGAGGTCGGCACAACAAGTCTTCCTCCTCCATTCCCCTCTGTCAGCCGTCATCTATGCATTCACTCCTCTCTTATCCATGTCATCTTTCACTCAGTTCATCCATCTTTTCTTTGGTCTACCTCTGCTCATATATCCATCCACATCCATACTCACCACTCTCCTAGTTACATGACTTTTATCCCTCATGACATGGCCGTCGTATTATCATATCTAGTAAATTACAATAAAAACTAATAAATATGTTTACCTGCGGTCCAGTAAACGACATTATATGCAATTGATAAAACACTAATGGTCACCCATCCAAATCAACTTAACTTAGGGCTGTTTTAGGTGGCAAATATTTGACAGGTGTTTATCTTAAATTCTGCTTGCCTTATCGGTCACTTAGTAATCCATCAAATGGGCACTAAGTCAATCTAAATAAAGCTGTGTAAAGAAAAATTAACGGCTAATTTTGCAATCAACAAATAAATTTATCTGTCACGTAAAAATAATAATATCAATCTCATTTTAGGCTTCAAAAACAAGGAATGAACTTTTTATTTTACGAATAGCTTTATACCGTAGAAGGAACAATTTGCCCTTAGTATCTTTAATTTATAATATTTCCGAACATTCATCCGCCCACGCAGCTTTTTTTGTATACTTCTAAGTATAAAAAATTCTCTACACGAGCTTATATCAGATTGATTCATTTTCAAATACTTGAACTACCCGCAAAATGTATTTACATTTTACATAGAACGCCCACTTGTTGGTGTAAAGCTTCCGAGCCTGAACCCTGTGTGGGCGACGAGTAAAGATCAGATTGAGGAAGTCGGTGAACTAAACATCAAATTATATTATTTAAAATATATAATTAATAAATATTTTATTTTGTAACGTTTTTATTTACAACAGAAACACTAGCATAGATTGTACATTTTTACAAAAACTATGTGCGCTAGGTCAGTACTCTCAAACGGTGAAGGAAAACATCTTGAGGAAACCGGCTTGTCGTAGAACGAAAAAAGTTCGAAAACTTGTGTCGAGTGCACGAGAGAAGTCTCTCTGAAGCGCACTTTAAATCCTTTCATCTCGATGACACGATAAGATGACGAACAAAAACTATTATGTTCCATTATTAAAATTTAAATATAGGTAATTAAAAAAGGTAGAACTAATTTAAAAACCAAATGTTCTGCTGAAATTAGTACCTATACCTATGTTAATATGAAAAACATGTATGCTCTTATGGCCACCGCACATTAAGGCGAAGCCAATGGCGATCAGCTGTCAATTATACCAGCGTTTCAGCTGACCGCCATCGCCATCGTCTAGAGGTGCAGGCCTTTAGAATTTTATTTTTAATTCAGTAATTGTGTCTAGACTGCCGGAAATGACGGATTGCTAATCAACCTTGCTTGTTTAATTTGTAAATTAATTATTTAAATTATAATTTTGTTACAGAATGCCACCGAAAGCAGTAAACCGCCAATAGAAAGTATTTTAAAGGTATGTTTTTTTATATAGTATATGTATTTTTGTATACAAACATGCAAATACATTAAAATTCAAAAACATTTTGATACTTTTTGGACGATAGGTATGTGACGAACATTGCGGACAAGACTATGAGATTAGCACAGAACCGTGAACAGTGGCACATACAGAGAGATACTCTGGGCTTGGTCGCGTGGAACTGGCACCTAGACTCATCTAGCTTTAAGACGTTTCAAAGTGAATCCTGTACCCGAAGTCGGAGTTTTGCTACCACATTTCGTTACCAAATGTTGTTTTCGTTTCGCCTATTTGTCTTTCTCTATTGTATGGAGAAAATATGAGACGGCAAAATTAGAGTTGTTGTCTCATCTTTTCTCCATACAATATACAGAGACAATGCGAGACAAATAGGCGAAACGAAAACAACATTTGGTAACGAAATGTTGTAAATGCACTGGGACTTCGGGTACTGAATTTAAAAAAAGGTTTTTTTGAGAGGTCCTATACACAGCAGTAGGTGAAGTCGACCTGTGGATGATGACAGTGAACCTAATTTGAATTAGTTTTCTAAATAAAATATTATAAAATTATATTTCTTACAGGAGATGAAAGCTCTTCCAACGCCGCTGTCGGGCATTGCGGCAACTCCAAGGAAAGAATTAGAAAACAAATTTATTTTTAATCCCTACACCAATAAGGTAAGAAAATAGGCTAGAATCTCTTGAATTTAGTTTTGTCCTAGAATTGCCTGAAAGTCTGAGACGACCTTTATGCCAAACTAAAATTTAATTTCCAGATAAGTTTGATTAATTAAAATTGGATTATTTTATATTTGATCACAAGTATTTCTTAAATAAGGTATTGTATGTGGGTGTTGTATTAAAAAACCTTATCATCGTGAAGACACCATTCAATAAAAAAAGCAGCCAAGTGCGAGTCGGACTCGCCCATGAAGGGTTCCGTAGCACGACGAACTACAAGAACCTTTATATATGTTACTTGATGTAACTTATTAAGGTTCTTGTAGTTCGTCGAAAGGTAAATTGCGGTTTACGGTTTATGACGTATAAAAAAAAAACTACTGACTAGATCTCGTTCAAACCAAATATCGTTGAAAGTTTACATAGTAATGTACAACATATATTTTTTTTAGTATTATAATTCTCTTACTTTAGAAGTTAGAGGGGGGGGGACCAACTTTTTTTCACTTTGGAAGTGTCTCTCGCGCAAACTATTCAGTTTAGAAAAAAACTATATTAGAAACCTCAACATCATTTTTGAAGACCTATTCATAGATACCCCACACGTATGGGTTTGATGAAAAAAAAAATTTTGAGTTTCAGTTTCAAGTATGGGGACCCCCGAAATTTATAGTTTTTTTTTTATTTTTTTGTAAAAATCTTAATGCGGTTCACAGAATACATCTCGACTCATCCGTAGAACAAAGTCCGATCTGCAAGGTTGGTAGTTTTCAGTAGAGGTTAGAGAAGTTGTTTACTCTTAAACTTGTTTGTAACTCTTAAACGGTAAGACTTGGCATTTTGATTTTTTGGTATGTTGTAACAATGCCCCTACCTTGTTAAATGGTATGTAAAGTATATTTCTTATCTTTTTATATCACGAGATAGTGGGTTCCATATCAACATAAGACGTTTTATGGCGGAATAACGAGGGTCCGTAGTGAACATTATACGTTGTTTTACGGAGACGTCTGAATTAATTGGCGTTCCATATTAATATGGGTCATTTTTTGTTGGAATTATCCATCCCGTAAGAGTCCTTTGTGATTATCCATCTTTAAATATTTTAACTGTTTCGTGTGTATTTTGTAAATTTTGTAAATATTTGTTTAATTGTAAGTTTATACGAGTAAATAAATGTATATACTTTATTTTTAAACATAATATAATAGCTATTATTATGACTGCACCTCCATAATTAGCTAATTAAAAATAGGAAATTATTTTTTTAAATGGTTCATTAATGAATAATCTCAAAATAGATAACATTAAACATCTACCAAGACGAAGCTCTATTCTTAGCAATAATTAAACTGTACTAAAACTGCCTTGGGGGCGTAATAGTTAAAACTTAAAATAGTAATTAAATGGCATATCGTATCACAGCATGCTGTTAACTAAGTACTATGACTACTACACGGACATAAATAAACAGTCTTGAAAAAAATATATTCAGCTCTATCAAAAGGAGTAAAAAATTGAAATAAAAATATTGCTTACTTATCCCAATAGGTAATCGACCGATTCCTCAGAAACATCAACAGTGGTGTAGTTTGGCAAAGAATTAAAATATGTATGATCCTCTAAAGGAATTACTTCTGGGTGGCCATTCAATCTTTATATTTATCAGCAGGAACCATAATAGGTATAAAATATGCAAGTCATATTTAAAAAACAATTAGTTGGGATCACTACCGTTTGCATGAACTTTTTGAATGTAGGCGAATCTAGGCGATAGCGATAGCGATCAGCTGAAACGCAGTCAAATATGACAGCCATATGTGACAGGGTTTCAGCTGATAACCATCGCCATCGCCTAAATGTACATTTCCTAGCACAATATAGCACTTCCATCGTACTTATGCCACACAGTCTTTAGGATACGAGTTGAAACGGCGAAAATATTAAATACCATAGTTTGGCATACCTACTTCAATCAGCGGAAGATAATACTTAAAAGTATGTATCCTATTATAAGGTTTATAGTTTTATCGGAATATTTGATGAATTTGACACTGCATACATAGCTCGATCTCGCAGTTACCATAATTTTGTGAAGCAGTCAAGCTGCTGTGGGAGAGATATTATATCAAGGCATTTGTAACGGCGTTTGCATGATGGCCCCATTGTTTTTGTATACTGCTTTTCCCTTTTTTCGTTATATATTTCATACCTAAGTTCTAAAAAGCATTTACGTTTAAGGTCTGTCCATTCTTTTAGGCACCTCTGTCGTATTCTAGTAGAATTAGAAGATACCTCTATAGTGGGAAGTTGCAGGCGAATTCATAGTGCTAAATGACGATAAAGAAATCATAGAAAGACTGTCCAAATGATAAGGGCAGAATAATAAATAGTAGGAGATGGCATAGGAGTTGGCACTGACAGTTAACCAGCGTAGATCAGTGGTGCCTACGAGGCATTGCTTTGTTATAGGCGATGGTTACCACTTAACATCAGGTGGGCCATAAGCTTGTTCCATCAGCTAGTTACATAAAAAAGAAAACTTCTAACTGCTTGAGTTTTCGAAACAACAAGGCACTTCTTAGGAAAATGTAGGTACTTGGTGGATTGCTGAAAGCCTCCTTGGCAGACGGATCAGACGTGACATTCCGTATTAACCTGTCGCAGGTTAATTTTTTGGTCCCACCATCTTCATACAAAACTTCTTCCCATAAATCAGCTAGTTCTTAACTGATTTCTTAAGCACCAGGAGGCAAAGGTAACGTTTGCTGTATCATGCCGTTGTCATCAATATTCACAACCGAAATCAAAAAAGCTATATAATTATTAATGTAATTGTAAGACAGATGTACCTAGCAACTAATTTTACAGTTTTTTTATAAAAATCTTCATATTTGACGATATTTTTACTTGAACAACGTCCTAACTGATTGCATTATCCCAGTAATAACGTCCCATCTTAATATCGAAACAACAAATCGCATGATAGATTCCGTAGAAAAACGGCCTATATTCACATGAAACGCTTAAAAGTTCAATAATGTTCGCATAAAATTGTCCTAATACTTCATAAGACGTCTACTTTTTACTGTTTATTATTTCAGAAAAAAATATTACTATGTGGATATGCATTATGCCAATCGTATTTTCGCAATAATAATGTGTTAATAGACCTCTCCATTAAAAAACGTCCTTTATAAAAATCGATCGCAAAATGTCTCAAAATATATTTTTTCATACAAAACAATTGATAAATTATTTTTTCATCACACTGATAAAAAACCAAGCGCACGACATAAAAACAACCTCTTTCCAACAAACAACGACCGGTCTGACGAACGGACGGGCCGCCCGCTCCCCGCGGTCCGTCGCTTGATCACTCGGTGCGATTTTATGCGGAGCTAATGTCAGATAGAACGTTATTCGATTCTATATTTCCGAAACTAAATAAGATACAAAAATTCTAAAAACGCAGATCTGTAGAGTTTGTATTCCTTATTTCGTCTAGTTATTTAACTCATTTTTGCTCTATGAGCACATCGAACTCTGTTCTACGGCTACGTCGATCTACTCGCCAAGTTTCATCAGTCTAGCTCTTACAGTTTCGGAGAAAAATGGCTGTGACATACGGACGGACGGACAGACAGACAGACAGACAGACAGACAGACAGACATGACGAATCTATAAGGGTTCCGTTTTTGCCATTTGGCTACGGAACCCTAAAAAGCAGCCAAGTGCGAGTCCGACTCGCCCATGAAGGGTTCCGTAGCATCAATTAACATAATATAAAGGTTTTTGTAGTTCGTCGAAAGGTAAATTGCGGTTTACGATTTATGACGTATAAAAAAAAAACTACTGACTAGATCTCGTTCAAACCAAATATCGTTGGAAGTTTACATAGTAATGTACAACATATATTTTTTTTGGATTTATCATTCTCTTATTTTAGAAGTTAGAGGGGGGGGGACCAACTTTTTTCTACTTTGGAAGTGTCTCTCGCGCAAACTATTCAGTTTAGAAAAAAACGATATTAGAAACCTCAACATCATTTTTGAAGACCTATCCATAGATACCCCACACGTATGGGTTTGATGAAAAAAAAATTTTTGAGTTTCAGTTTCAAGTACGGGGACCCCCAAATTTATAGTTTTAGAAAAAAAACGATATTAGAAACCTCAACATAATTTTTGAAGACCTATCCATAGATAACCCACACGTATGGGTTCGATGAAAAAAAATTTTTTGAGTTTCAGTTTCAAGTATGGGGACCCCCAAAATTTATAGATTTTTTTCTATTTTTGTGTAAAAACCTTAATGCGGTTCACAGAATACATCTACTCACCAAGTTTCATCAGTCTAGCTTTTATGGTTTCGGAGAAAAATGGCTGTGACACGGCCGGACAGACAGACAGACAGACAGACAGACAGACAGACATGACGAATCTATAAGGGTTCCGTTTTTGCCATTTGGCTACGGAACCCTAAAAATCGACATGTCGTAGGACCATTCGAAAATATGTGTCAAGCGCACGAAAAAACCTCTATAAAAAAAAATGTTTATTTCGGACCACATGAAATCTCTCTATATCTATGAGGCGCATTTAAAATCCTTTCACCTCAGTAGGGTAATATTGGGAGATTTGAATCAACCTTCGGTTGATACAAATCTCCCAATATCAACCTTCGGTTGATACAAATCTCCCAATATTTTAAATCGATTCAGAATTTACATCCCAGTTTTACCCTACTGACCGAGGTAGGTTTGCAAACGCTGCAGTTTGTAATACCTTCTAGTCTGAGCGAGCTATTTGTTTACGCAACATTTTGTTATCAGCACACCTGCTCGATCGAATTACATCATTGTAGTCTAACATTGAGTCAGTTCTCTCAATATCCTAGAACTGATACAGTACTCTCATATTTTTAAATCGCTCTAGTATCTACTGCCCGATCTAGAATTCTCAATTTATTATATCGTTCTAACACTGATGAAAAAGTTTTTTCAAATGATTTTACTCTCATTAAAAATCGATCATTATTTATTTTCCAAGTACCTCCTCGATCTTCTTCATGACCAGGAACATTGAAATATGTTATAATGTTGCTGAATGTTACTTTCTTTCTAAACGATGACATTGTTTTAGAGGCAGACAACTTTAATCAAGCCCTAAGTACTTATGACATTTATATCTTAGGGTTATATCTTATATCGAGTGATTTAGTATTCTCATATAATCTACTCGCCTCGACAAACCTTTGTTTATGTTAAGAGTGGTCTAACCATGTCGGATGGAATGATAACTTATTCTTATCGAATATTTATAGTGCGCGGTAGAAATTAAAGTACTAACATCGGCGGGCTGAACACTTTGCATTGGATGGCATCATAACAAGCCAGTTAAAGTATGAGTAAAAAATAATTATAAAAAGTTTAGAAAAATATTTTTATTGACTTAATATAAACCTTCCGACAAATAGGACATATATTATTATTTAAAGATAAAGCACATTTAGTACAAGCGATAGCATGACCACAGGGTATAAAAACATAGTTCAACTTATTTTCGAAACATATTTTACAGATTAAATTCGGATAATTTATTGTTTCTTCTGGCTCTTCAATATGTGTATTTTTAGCAGATCTCGACGTTTCACAGCATTCTGTTGATTTTGTTTCCCCGTTAACTATTTTGCTGACATATTCTTCGCCCATCATTGATAGCACATAAGGACAAGTTTGAAAAAAGCGAGCGTGTTCTTCCCAGGGGATGTCGCCGGGAGACCAGTCTTTCATCCCGCCCCCACAAAAATAACAATGAACTCTATCGCTTTGTTTCGTATAAAAAAAACCTGCTTCAGCCATATCTGCAGGTTTTTGAGTCATAGATTTAGGCCAAGACTCAAAGCTTTTTAAACGATTTATTTCAATTGAGTAATGACTGTAATATGGTTTAACACATTGTTCTATCATTTTATTTTATTGTACTGGCCCCTACTTTAAAGAGACATTCGTTTATAAAGGCGAGTAGAACAAGTATGATAAAAATTAATAGCAATGACCCACTCAGACCCCGTTTACAGAGAAAGGCTGTTTTTTTAATTTATCGAGAATATATTTTGGCGTTTTAGCATTTACGGCCAACTCACGCCATCTATCAGTTTTCTACAGAAGTTTCAGACAAGTCAATAGAGTTAGCAATAATTAAAATGGTTGCATATTTAAGGTTCGCACTTTGCATCACATTTAAGTTTGAAATAAAATTCATAGATGGCGCTCCGCAAATATCTTTCTCAAGTTATTTGTCTTATGCATAATAATATGGCAATCGATTAATTCAACGTGTAATTTGTAAGCGTTGCTGGCCTGTTGAATTAAGTCGCACCTTGTAAGCTGCGAGGCGCGGGTTCAAATCTTCAGGGATTAGCAAAACTTATTGTATTTTTTTATATTTTTTGTAATGTTTAGAATATTTTTATTTTAATATTTTCTATTGCTTGTTGCAGTGGCTTTTAATATGATTGAATTTTTAGATCAGCTGTCTATTCAAATGTTAAATTTTGTTAATAATACTACCTAATGGTTTTCTAATATTCAATGCGAATAAAGTATTTTTTTTTTTAAGTAGAACAATTTATTTACACAAAGAAACTTGCAATTAAACAAAATATTTACAAAATGTACCTAATACATAAGAAACAGTTGAGCTATCTGCAGATCGTTACAAACGATCTAGAGATAGCTCAACTAATTCAAATCAGGGCCAGAAGGAAGCATGAGTTATAAGTTTTTATTTTAACGATTGAACTGCACAAGTACCAAGCATTACCTTATTAAAATTTCGTATCCGATATCTGCGACATGCTGGCGCCAACACTCAGAGCAATCCTATATGGACAGTTATAAAGGTGTTATCATAACGGAGTAGGAAAAATTGATAAATCGCGAGCGATAATGAACTCTTTGATTAGGCATTATTCGTACTAAAATCGTCTGCGGTTAACAAATGAATATTTTCTAGTTTATGATGCTGGATCGAAAATACTTACATATGAATCCGGCTTTAGTTAAAGAGGCGCTGTGAAAAAATTCACATTGCTTGCAGTCTTATTTTATTGCTGAATTTCGATTGAAGTAGTCCTGTGTGTTTTTGCGGGTGCGAGATAAGGATTTTATCAACAAGTATGTAAGTACCTCATTATTTTAATATCTAGGACTAAGCTTTTGCGGGCGATTAATTTAAGGCGAGTCATGAGAATGGAGGACATTTTTTATGAATTTTAACAAAAAGTGATTAATCATTAGACGCGGTGGTAGAAAATACTCTCCCTAAGTACCTGGTTATTTCTATTATCTAGCAGGTACAAAGCTTTTTTTTTATTGTAAACTTTAATAATTTTAACAAAAAAAAAGTGATTAATTGCGTAGACATAGCGATAGTAATACTCTTCTAATCAGCCTTATGAAGAGTTTTAGAGAGGTTTGCCTTCTTATGAAATTAAAGCTTATTTTTTTGTTCTAGGCCAGGCGGGTCGCAAAATCCATTTTGGGCAGAAGATGTCGAGGAGTTAGAGAAAGCGGGACTTTCATCAGTTCCGGCCAAAAGAGCGGCTGCACCGAAAAACAAAAAGCGAGCGACAGCGAGCAGTAGTACATCCGCTCCAAAGGGAAAGAAAAATAAAAAAACCCCTCCATTGCTCTTTTTATCAGACAGCGAAGATGAAGTTGTTCCCCTAACACAGCCTTTTCTGGTGAGTTTATTTTAATTTCTTTGATATTCACAAGAGAGTCATTGAAGCAGGCTTTCCTATACAAAAAGTTTTGACGGTTTTCTACCTCATAATATAGCCCCCCCCCACATGACACATGATTTACTAGACTTAGTCTTCTTTTTTTTTCCGTTTCCTATTTTTAAAACGATAAAAAATATACATGGTATAATAGTGTTTGGTGTAGAAATTTATGGTACATACTATGTCCATAATACATGAATAACAATTGTAATTGTCTAAAGTTAGCAGACTAGACTTTTTTTTATAAAATCATGTTTAGGATGCTTAAGATAATGGTCTCGAGCAATAAGATCGTCTATTGCAAGACACTGTCATTTTTAGCAAGCTTGAGAAAAAATATTATTTATTGTTATGATTTTTTCAGGACGATGGAGAAGAAAGCATTGAGCCGGGAGAACCACTGCAGCCGCTGCCGGCCTCATTGCTGAGAAGTTTCTTCTCCCAGAGGGGGTCTAATGCATACACAACGCAACGCGACCCCACTCGCAAGGGGGAGTATTATATTGAATTGAGGGTGTATAATTCAAAGGAAGCCGAAGCCGTTGCAAACGACGAGCGTTGGAAGTTGGCGCTCATTACTCTAAAAACAAGCTTCGATAATGACACCGCTATCTGGCGCTCTCTAGCCAATCTCGTGAAAGTAGCGCGTGAAGATTTTAAGAAGATCCAGCCGATCACGTACCCTATAAACTTTCAATAAACTGATTGAAACTTTATTGGGTATATTTCCTGCCTTATCCAAACCTTAACCTATCCTTGTCCAACTCCTGTCCTAAATTGGAAAATTGGAAATTGGAAATTGGAAATTGGAAATTGGAATCAGATATCAGAAATATTAAAAAATAGGAATTTGGCTAATGGCATAAATAATAAACTTGAATTATGAAAACTTTGCATCAACAAACAAATAATACAATGAGGTTAGTAATTGGTTAAATAGCTGTGCTGATGTTTTGGTATAATGACATAAATACAAAACTTGAATTTTGAAAAAAATAATGACAGTAAACAAATAATACAAACGAGGTCAGAAATTAGTTAAATAGTTTTAATGATGTTTTGTCAAGAATGCTGTATTTTTGTTTCAAATTTTTCCGCTCATAAAAAGACAAACACTCATAAATCAAATTGCTTAATTCAGTCTACATTTCAGAATGTGCAGATTATAGCAAGCGCATTTAAGAGTAGAATTATTAGTTATAGAATAAACTCTAGTAAAACGGTATTAGTTCCTGAACAGTTTTTGAATATTGTTTCCTCAATAGTGATTCAACTTATAAAAAAGTCACTTGCTCAACACGCCGTGTTAAAAGTCAATGTGGAAGTTTTTGTTTTATATTATTTGCCTAAAGATGAGCAAAAATCTTTAAAATCATTTAAAACTCGATTTGAAGCAATTTTTCATAATACTGATTTAGCAAAGTTTTACCAAGACTGTGTCGAGAAACTCGCTCAAAAATGTTCAGAATTTGAGTTGTCTGAATCTGGCTGGTCTATTGATTCTGTAAGTCATTTAGAGTTGAATATTAACAAATATAATCCACTGCGAGCTGGCTCGTATGTCAAACTACCGCTAGAAATTCGAAACACAAAATCTTGTCTTAATATCCAGAATAGAGACGATCGATGTTTTTTGCATTGTATTATTGCTCATATGTACCCTGCGAAAAGTAACCCCGGCAGAGTAACATCATATCCATGCTATAAAAATATTCTCAATATTGCTGGTATGACATTTCCACCGAGTTTACATGACATAAAAAAATTTGAAATGAATAATCCTCTTATTTCTGTTAATGTGTATGGCTTAGAAAAAAATAGCACGGTAATGGGCCCTCTTTATAAAACTATTCGTCGTAAATTGACGCATGTGAATTTGCTCTTAATTGAAAATAATGATAAAAATCATTTCTGTTTGATTAAAAACTTTGAAAGACTTGTTCGCAAACAGTTAACAAAACATAATGGCAGAATATTTCTTTGCGAAGAATGTTTCATTTATTTTGAATCAGAAGATAAACTAAATGCTCATAATTGCGCAAGAGTCAAAACAATTTTACCTCAGCCAGATAGTAAGCTAACATTTTCTCATGTCGAAAGAACGCAAAAAGTTCCAATTGTTATCTATGGTGATTTTGAAAGTTTGCTTAAAGAATATTCTGATAAAGGCAAGTCAAAACATATTGAAAATGTTCAAATACATGAAGCAACCTGTTTTGCTTATTATATATGCTGTCAAGCCAAGCCGCGGTTTAATAAATTTGTATCCTATCGAGGCCCTCATTGTGCGAAGAAGTTCATCGAAACTATTTGCAATGATGTGATAAAGTTATACCATTTGTTATCAGTAAGTCATGCTATGTTACCTCTCACTGATGCTGAACAAGATTCTTTTAATAACGCAACTGTTTGTCATATGTGTAGAACAGAGTTTGCTAAAGATGAGCAAATTGTTGTTGATCATGATCACTTTACAGGAAAATATAGAGGCCCTGCACATAATATATGTAATTTAAATGCAAAGCCTTGTAAGTTCATTCCAATAATATTTCACAATCTCTCCGGCTATGACTGTCATTTATTCATCAACGAACTATCTAATGTAGCGGGACGCATTCGCCTAATTCCAAAAACAAAGGAAAAGTATATATCTATCACAAAGTTCTTACCAATAGACTCTAAAAACATAAGTCAGTTAAAATTTATCGACTCTTTTAATTTTCTAAGTTGCGGGTTAGATAAGCTTGCCAAAACATTACATCCTGATGATTTTATGAACCTTAAAAAATACTATCCTGAAAAAAAATTATTTGAATTATTACGCACAAAAGGAATTTACTGCTATGATTATATAGATTCAGTTGAGCGATATCAAGAAATCAGTTTACCTGAAAAAAGCGCTTTCTTCAATAAATTAACTTCTGAAGAAATAACAGAAAATGATTACAAACATGCTCAAACTATTTGGAATGAGTTCCAAATTAAAAATTTAGGAGAGTATACCGATTTATACTTAACGAGCGATGTGTTGCTGCTGGCAGATGTTTTTGAAAAATTCAGGAACATGAGTCTAATCTATTACAATTTAGATCCTTGTCATTACGTATCTTCGCCTTCTTTAAGTTGGGATGCTATGTTATTGTATACAAAAATTGAATTAGATTTAATATCTGATGTGGAAATGTATCAAATGCTGGAAAAAGGCATTAGAGGCGGGCTTGCTCAATGCTCTCTTAGAAATGCAAAAGCAAATAATAAATATTTAGAAAGTCATAAAACCGATGAACCAAATTCATATCTAATCTATCTAGATTGTGTGAACTTATATGGGTTTGCCATGATGAAGCCTCTTCCAGCCAAAAACTTTTGTTTCTTGAATGACGATGAAATAATGGATATAAAAAACATCGCAGCAATATCAGATAACAATGATCGCGGTTATATACTTGAGGTTGATTTAGAATATCCGATAGATATCCACAATGAACATTCTGATTTACCATTTGCGCCTGAAAAATATGTTACGCCTACTGGTAAAAACAAAAAACTTGTTGCGAATTTGCACAATAAATATAAATATGTAATTCATTACGTTCATTTAAAAGAATGTTTATTAAACGGGCTTCGCCTTTTAAAAATACATAGAGTTTTAGCTTTTGATCAAAAACCATTCCTTAAACCTTACATCATGCTGAATACAATGCTTAGACAAAAAGCAAAATCAGATTTTGAGAGAGATTTTTTCAAAAAACAAAACAATTGTATTTTTGGCAAAACTATTGAAAACAAAAGAAATCAGATTGATGTCAAGCTAGTCAGTGTTTGGAAAGATGTTTTCAACAAAACCAATAAGTTTTGTGGCGCTGAAAAATATATAAGTGCTCCAAATTTTAAAAACTTAGCAATTTTTTCTGAAAACTTGGTCGCTATTCAGTTACAACAAACTAAAATCATCTTAGATAGACCAATATACATAGGATTTTCAGTACTAGAACTATCTAAAACCCATTTATACAAATTTCATTACTCTGTTATGAAAAACATGTACAAAAAAAATATTCAACTTTGCTATACCGATACAGACAGCCTTTTGTATTTAATAAAAACTGATGACTTCTATGAGGACATGAAAAATAATCTCCAATACTTTGACACAAGTAACTTTGGAGATAATAACGTTTATAAAATACCTCATGCCAATATGAAATTACCTGGCTATTTTAAGGATGAGATGGGCGGTCAAATAATATCTGAATTTACAGGGCTGCGAGCCAAATTATATTGCATCAATGCAGAATCAATTTCGATAAAAAAAGCAAAAGGCTCGAAAAAAAATGTGACCAAAAAGCTTGATATGGAAAAATATAAACAATGTCTCTTTCATAATAAAGAACTGAGAGATGACATGTTTATAATAAAATCTAAAAATCATAAACTTTATACGCAGAGACTAAATAAATTAGTTTTAAGTAAATCGGATGATAAAAGACAACTCTTCAAAAATACTGTGATGACTTTGCCATGGGGTCACTATGCTAATATGTTATGAAAAAATACTTGGAATCTTTATTTACTTATGAATTATAAAAAACTTAAGTTTTCTTTATTAGCCATAAGCCCAATATATAAGGGTTTATTTTGATTGTAGTATGCTTATAAATAAAATTACATTGATTGCTTATTTACTTAGTAGACTGTTATTTGTATTATGACAAATATATTTCTTTAAGGCAACTGGTTTAACTATAAGGTTTTTAGCATGCTTATGAATAAAAATGTTTTAATCTTTGTAAATATACTGTTTTATTTAAAAGTCCTGAGTCCTATAACAACAGAGGAGTAGGTAGATAGACAAGTAGGTAGGTAAGTAGCGCCTCCATTAGAGATATTTCGTTATCCTATACATTATAAAGTAATCCTAGAAAACAGTTTTTTAATCTATGCAGGCAGCCAAACCTTGCATTGTCATGCTCAGATTGAAGGCCGGTATGTGCCTTTTTTTTTTGTCATTGCTCGCAAACAAAGCTGGTTATGATAAATTCTAAGATTTAGTAACAGAGATGCGTCGCAGTGACGTTGCTCCCTAGTAAAAGATAGGCGTTATTGTTATGAGTAAAATAATAACATAATGACAATAGCGCTTGCTAGAGCGCAAATACAGGGCTATTCATAATTAGCTGCAAATACTCAGGAATTAGGTTCTAAGCATTAGCAGCTAATTATGAATAACCCTGTATAGAGCACCTAGCTATAAAATTAAGGAGAGGAATGAAACAACTGAAAATTATTAGGTGCAAACTATTTATTTATTAAATTATAACTAATCTATAAAGTTTTCAGCTGCCAAAATATGCCGGCGATGATGATGCTAGTCCTCTCATCACTTATTCAATTTACTTTATATTTTTTTTATTTAATGCAATACAATCTGCTACAATTTAAGTTACTCTAAGTCATGCAACTTTTCCCCTATTTTTTTCACTAGCTTATATGTAGTGTCCATTATATCATCATAATTATTGTTGTGTTCAACTATATATTGTAGACTTAAATTAGCACTTTCACTATCACTATAGTCATTTTCGTCTTCAAGTTCCTTTACTTCATAAATATTAATTTTTATAACACTGCGTCCTTTTTTGCTGAAATTGCGTCGAATAATGTATTCAGATGATGGTGTGTAAGCCGGCTTTCTTTTTCTTGATACAATCTTCTTTTGTTTCATTGTTTGCTGTCCTTTACTTAAATTTGACGGCATATCTTTCATAGGCGGCTGAGCATGCTGCTCTGTTTTTTCAAAATACTCCTCTGTATCTTGACCGAAGTAGATCGAGGGGATGAAGGGGCTAGTATCCTCATCGCGGGCATAGTTTGACATCTGAAAAAGAAGAACGCAATGTAAAATAACACACTAAAACTAAAAACTGTTAAAATTAAGAGATTGTTTCTAGTTTAATTTAAAATACTTACCATTAAGCAGATAAATTACGCGCGATGCTATTCAGGTCTCAGCGAGTTATGGCGTGAAAAATCATTTAGATTTGAAATGGAATAAATACTGAGAAATTGACTCAGCAGATCATGCGACGATACGTGTAAAATTACGCCCCAGGAGCGGACTGAGGTAAGTTAGTCTCGGAAATTAAAATAAGGAATACAATAAAAATACTTGCTAAATTTAACAACTTGACTAAAAACGAGTATTCATAAAGCAGTTTCATGTACAGCAATTTTTTTTACAATTTTTCCAATCAAGTTTTCAGTCAAATCTTTAATATCATCAAACTCATCCTCAACAACATATTGGCAACTTATTATATTATGAGACTCATCAATTGGGCTATTTTTCAAATTACTTGCAAAGTTTAAATCATATACATCAATATTTATTAAACGATGTCCTCTTATAACTTTTTTCTTCACGTAAGATGAAAGTCCTGACTCTTGTAAAACAATTGATTTTGTAGCATTTGTCAGCTTTTTAGAGGAACTTGATTTTGCAGCAAGTTTTTTTTCAATCTTTGAAGGTCTAATCTCATTTTCACTTTCACGAGTCATATGGCTTTGGTCTTTAAATTCTGCTTCCAAAGTTTTATCAAAATCTCGAGTATAATAAAATGGGTTAGTAATTTCTTTGAGCCCATTCGGGGTGATGAAAGTAGATTGAGTCGTCATTTTTTTCTGAAACAAAAACAAAGGAATGGATGATTAAGGTATTGAGATAAATTTAAAACAAAATTATTGATCGATCCGATTATTATCATCTTACATCATAAAATCAAAAACTTTTTAGGATTAAATATTTGCCCTACACATTCGGTCTCTTAGAAGAAATTAAATAAAAATTATTTATCTCTGAAACAAGATACAAATCCTCATTGAATGCCAGGTTAAAGAAATAGGGGTTTTATACTATTTAAGCGCATGAAGTTAGGAGCAGCTGTCAGATTTTAAAATGAAATTAACTAAACAAGCCGTGCGTTTGGAGGTTAGTAATATAAAAATAGAGCGACGTACGTCAGCACTTAGACATAGCAGGCTGTTACCTAATACTATACGGGCAATAATATGCGGACCATCGAACTGCGGTAAAACGAATGTGATGATTAGTTTATTACTTCACAAAAATGGTCTCAAGTTTAGAAATGTTTATCTTTATTCTAAAACAACGTTTCAGCCAAAGTATTGTTTCTTGAATGAAATTTTTAAGAGAGTATGTGGAGTTAATTTTCACATGTTCCGTGATAATAGAGATGTAATTTCTCCTGATAAAGTATTACCAAATTCAATTTTTATTTTCGATGATGTTGCGTGCGAAAAACAAGAACATATTCGAAATTATTACTGCATGGGCAGGCATAAGCAAGTTGATTGCTTTTACTTATCACAAACATATTCAAAAATCCCTAAACAGCTAATACGCGATAACACAAATTTTTTATTAGTCTTTAAACAAGATGATATTAATTTGAAACATATTTATGATGAACATGTAAACTCAGATATGGGATGGATCGATTTCAAGAAACTTTGTTGCAACATTTGGAAAGAACCTTACTCGTTTTTGCTGATAAATAAGGACTGCGAAATTGATAACGGAAGATACAGAAAAGGGTTTGATGTATATATTACTTTCTAATAGTTATAAGGGTCTATATTATATAAAAGCGCTTATTTCCCTATTGTTTGTTAATACAGATGAGTATTTTTTAAATAGCGGTTGTGCGCATCATGGAACAGCAAGTAAAAGAGCAGATAATTAAGTCAGTTAATTCAATCAAACAAAAACTAAGAGGAATGCGGGATGAGGCAGATGAAACTGATTTGAAATATCAGAAAGTTTTTAAGCCCGTTGCAGGACCTTTAAAAATTATCACTGATGTCTTAAATCCTACAAACAGTAGTATTTATGAAAAAAACGATGAGAAAACTTCTAATACTTCGGGTAATGAATATTTCCAAGACAGTATAGATAATACTGCTTCTGATCAAACCATAGGGCAAACTCTTAAAGAAGTTTGCTACGAATATAAAACGCCTGTAAAACAAGAAAACATAAATATTCAAACTGATGAAATAATTCCGTTATGGATGTTTAATGAAAAAATAGTGGACGAGAGTAACGTTTTGAATGTTCCTTTTGGCATACGATCGGCATCTAAAAAACTGATGATGGGAAATGAGCCTGTCACATTTACTGATATTGGGACTGGAAATAACAAAATTAATATAGCAATTATTGGTGATAAAAAATATGAAATCACTGAGGGAATCAAAGAACTATTGCTGAAAAAGAACCCTAATTGTAATATCATAGCAGAAACAGATATGTTGGTTTATAAAGATATTTTAAATAATACTCATGCTCACAGAAGACACTTTAATCCAGCAGGGCAGATAAAAGGAGATAGAAGCAAAAAATATAATATAATAAAACGATTATTTTCCGAGCCTGATAAGAAAGATACCATTGATAATTCAATAAAGTATGGAGGTAAATTGCCATCTTTGAAAAAATACAGACAAAATACAGATCTAGTGTACTGGGATGATCCTAATGAATTGATCGAAAGATTAAAATTGCTAATTGCATCACGCGATGCCGGAAATAATAATCATGACAATGAAATAATTTCAATAATAGAAGAGTTAAGAGAAGCTAAAATAATAAAAGAATAAACTTCATAAAAAAAGCGCAGTATTCTTCGATCATTCAATATGAATGTTGATAAATTTGGCAGCTATGTTTTATTTAAAAAAAATATATATGAACAGAAAATGCATGAATGCAGATGCATGTTGAAATATACAGATGATGGAAATATTGACTTGCAAAATAAATTAATTAAAAATGTTGGAGCACCAACAACAATTAATGACTGTGTTACAAAAAAATATGTGGATGATGCTGTAAGCACTTGTCGATTAGTTTTAAAAAACCTTGATAAAATCATAGCAGACGTCATAGACAAAATAAATAAGTTGGAGAAACATATTACCACCACGAGTAAACCAATGAAGCAAAAATGAGCAAAGCTGATGTGGTGAATGAAATACATAAAACCGCTAGAGTTAATTTTCGCCGACGGCGTGTTGTTATGAAAGATATAGATGATTTATGGCAAGCTGATTTGATGGATATGCAAAATATATCTAAACATAACTCTGATTATAAATATGTTTTTGTAATAATCGATACATTTTCAAAATATGCTTGGGCTTATCCACTCAAACGTAAAACTAAACTTCTCGTGTTTGGTATCTTAGAAAAACTGTTGAAGACGGGGCGGGTTCCGAAAAATTTTCAAACCGACAATGGTACAGAATTTTTTAATGAAAAAATAAAAAGACTAACTAATGATTTTAATATAAATCATTATGCTACGTTTACAACCAAAAAAGCTTCTATTGCTGAGAGATTAATTAGAACGTTAAAATCCAAAATGTATAAAGAATTTAGTTACAAAGGAAACTATAAATGGATTGATGGCACATTAGACAAAGTTGTCCTTACATATAACCATACGCGTCATAGAACTATAGGATTATGTCCTGCGCAAGTTAATCAAGATACTAAGCCATTTGTTTTGAATAGATATTCGAAATTAGCAACATCTGACATCCAAAGCAAAAGTAAAAAATTTAAAGTGGGCGACTTTGTTAGGATCAGTAAATATAAAAGTACATTCGAAAAAGGGTTTACGCCTAATTGGTCGACAGAAATATTTCAGATAGTAAAGGTTCAAGATACCATTCCAATTACTTACTTAATAAAAGATAATAATCAACAGCCTATACTCGGAGCATTCTATAGGGAAGAACTACAAAAAACCAAACATCCTCATATTTACCTTATCGAAAAGATATTGAAACGAAGAGGGCGTAAAATGTATGTAAAGTGGCTAGGCTTGCCCTTAACAGAAAATAGTTGGATTAATAAAACTGACATAGTATAAGTAATTATCGCTGAGAAATGTTACATATAAATCCAACTTTTCCGATAGTCAGCCATTGGCGAGTTAGGCATGAAAGAAGAAAGTCTTCTCAATTGTTTCATTAACTGCTTACCATTTGAGTTACATTTGCCAGGATATAACTACTGCGGTCCCGGAACAAAATTAAAGTCCAGATTATCTCGAAAAGATAAACCAATAAATCGTCTGGATGAATATTGTAAACACCACGACATTGCATACAATTCATCCACTTCTCTAAGCGATCGCCATAAAGCAGACATCATTCTAATGAAAATGGCAAAAAAACGATCATCTGCCTCAAACGCTAAACTTGGAGAAAAGCTTGCAGCAAATTTTGTAAATAAGGCAATGCTAGCAAAAATCAGCTCGGGTTCTGGATTAATTACAGAGCCCAAACAAATCAAATCTGGCTTAAAGAAACAATTTAAGAAAATGTTATATAAAACCAAAAAATGTATGCGTAAGGCTAAACCTAAATGCAAAAGAATGGCTATTGAAATTGCAGCAGCCGCGGCGAAAGAATTTGCTACAAACCTAAATATTAAACCTCCTCGAATGATACCTATTCCGAAAACAGGCGGAATTTTGCCATTAATACCTATATTCGCAGGATTATCTACCGCTGGAAGTTTGGCTGGAGGCGCCGCTGGAATAGCTAAGGCGATAAGTGATTATAAAGAGGCTAAAAAGAAATTTGCAGAGCTAAAGAGACACAATGAAAAAATGGAAGCATTATGTATTGGGAGAGGGTTACGCCTTAAGCCCTATAGAGATGGTTTAGGCATTTATGTTTCTCAAGATAAAAAAAAAAACTAAAAATTAGGCTACCTGATAGAGCTTTGACAAATATTGATATTATGAGACACGCTGATAATATACCATTCTTTAGAGGGGTTTTTATGAGAGACGAGCTGCCTAAACGTCCTAAAAAAAAAGAATGCGGTATTATAAATTTAGATAGTTCGCAAAGTCTCGGGTCTCATTGGGTAGCCTATGCTAAATATAATAATTACATTGAATATTTTGATAGTTATGGAAACTTAAAGCCTCCGCAGGAGTTTGTAAAATATGTTGGAACTGGTTTTAATTATAACTATGTCAACATTCAGCGCGATCATCCTTACAACTGCGGGCACCTTTGTATCAAATTTCTACTATCTTTCTGGCAAAAACATGAATTTAAATAAAATGACTAAGCTATAAAATAGAAATACGCTAATATCATCCCAGCAGTTCTTAACAATGTCTTCAACTGTAACAATCACAGGCAATCGTTCGATATTAGAATCTCAATTTTATCCTCCTCTGAATTTAAATGATGAATGGGAATGCGGTTTGATGTATTTTTCAGCCTTTAACTCCATCCCTAATATAACGGCTAAAAACAATATATTTTCATACGGAACTAAAAATCATCAACTTATATTACCAGATGGTACATATGATTTTTACGATATAAGCAACTACTTACAAACGAAATTAAGCGGGTGTGAATTAATTCTAAAACCAAACTACAATACCTCAACATGTTCACTATTTTGCACAGAAGTAATAAATTTTGATCTCGATAATAGTATAGGATGCTTATTAGGTTTTCGAAAAGTGAAACTAGAGCCAAATGAATGGCATGAATCTGATACGCCAGTAAACATTCATGCAGTATCTTTTATTCGAATCGAATGTAACCTCATACAAGAATCATATATTAATGGAGTATCATCGCACATTATTCACGAGTTCGCCCCGAACGTTCCTCCTGGTCACCGGTTTATAGAAGTACCCGGAAATATTATTTATCTTCCTATTAACACAAAAAATATTTCCACAATTACAATTAAAATTCTTGATGAAAGTGGGAACTATATCGACTTCAGAGAAGAAAACATTCAGCTGCGTCTTCATTTGCGTCGATCAAAATGTTAGTCTTTAATAAAAATAGTAGCCGGATTAGAAAACCTGCTAATACTCTCCGCGCTTCAAGCGGATACAGACGTATTAAATCAGCGAAAAAAATTTCAAAAATAAACAAAGAATTCCTAAGGAATTTGGGGTTTAAAACATGACCCTTCTTGCCATAACAGATTTACCGCAATTCGATAGCTCTATAGAAAGTTATGAAATTCATAATTATAGCCCCTTTACAAACTCTTTTAAGGAAAACGATGAAATAAGAATACCTATTCATCAGCAGGATATATACATTTTACCATCTGCCAGTTTTATTTACATCGAAGGACATGCATCAGTTTTTTCAAAAGACGACTCTGGTAAAATTAGTAAAAAGAATGTGCAATTTACAAATAATTCGATTTTGTTTCTGTTTCAAGATATTAGATATGAAATTAATGGCGTTGAAATAGATCGTGTAAAAAATGTAGGAATCACTTCAACAATGAAATTTTATATTTCAATGAATGCTGGAGAAAGTAAATATGCTGCTCTGTGGGATTGGAATATTGATGGTAAAATAAGTGGCGATGGATGTTTTAACGCTGTTATACCTTTAAATAAGATATTAGGGTTTGCCGATGACTACAATAAAATTATTTTGAATTGTAAACATGAGCTGGTATTAACTAGAAGTAACACAAACGTAAATAGTGTTTCGATGACTAATCAAGACAACATTGATGTACATATAAATAAAATACAGTGGCGCATGCCGCATATTAAAGTTTCAGACCAAGTGAGAATATCTTTACTTAAATGCTTAGAAAAAGACAAGACGCTGCAAATAGCTTTTCGTAACTGGGATTTATATGAGTATCCTCTACTGCCTAAAACCACCAAACATACGTGGGCAGTCAAAACTTCTTCCCAGTTAGAAAAACCGAGATATGTTATTTTCGGCTTGCAAACTAATAGAAAAAATAGCAAGATATACGATTGCTCAATATTCGATCATTGTAATCTTACTAATGTGACATTGTTCTTGAATTCACAATATTATCCATACGACTCTTTAAATTTGAAGTTCAATGAAAACAAATACGCTATATTATACGAAACTTATGCTAAATTTCGCCAGTCTTATTACAATCTTCCCGTGGACCCCTTGCTTGACCAGCAAAGTTTTAAAAACAAAGCACCTTTTTTCATTATTGATTGCTCTAAACAAAATGACAATCTAAAAACTGGGCCAGTAGACGTTCGCTTGGAAATCGAAAGTCTTACAGATTTTCCTGATAACACGACTGCATACTGTCTCATTATCAACGATCGCCTTGTGGAGTATAAGCCGCTGAGTAATATAATAAGAAAACTATCATGAGCGCCATCGTCGATGTTCAAGGATTCAAATCTGAAGATAACATATTTATTGTGAAAGAAGTAGCTATCTTTAGCAACAATCAGCATCATGTTTTTTTAATCAAGGCACCGTTTCCATTTAATCATCTGACTGCGTCAGAAAAAAGACAAGTACGTTGGATAGAAAGAAATCGGAAAATATACTGGAATAGTGGCGATATACCCTATAAAAGTCTAAGAATGCTTGTAGCAGGGTATCTTGCAGATAAAACGGTATTTTGCAAGGGTCTTGAAAAAGCGTCGTGGATAAGAGATATAGTAGTTAGGTCAAAAGTTTATAATTTGGAAGATAAAGGCTGTCCTAATTTGTTTAATTTATATTATAAGTATAACTCATTTGAAAATGTGTTTTCTTGTATACACCATCCCACAGTGTGTGCTTTAAAAAATGTTTTATGTTTAAGAAATTGGTGTTTAGATAATAAGTTACATATAACAGAATAAAATATTTTTTGAGAGTTTTTTAGTTTTCTTTATTTAGTATATTACCCGCTTCTTTGAATTAGTAAGTTAAAATTATAAACAGGTAGGGGATGGCTGATACCATGAAGAACGATTTAATAATATGAGAATACTAGAGCAGTTTCATACAGTAGAATTGAGCATTCTGAATCGATTTAAAAATATAAGAAAACTGGATCAGCCCTAGGATATTGAGAAGACTACTTCAGCCTGAAAGGCCTGAAAGGCCTGAAAGGCTGAAGTAGTCTTCTCAATATCACCCTACTCACCTCACTTGTTTGAAAGAATCGGTGACATGATAAGAAGAATAAAACATCCATTACGACACACGGTATTTATCTCTTTTGTACATGAAAATCGATTTAATTTTAATTGTATATTGTTCTAACATTAAAATTGTCTAAATATTTACAAAAGCGCGTACTGCGTGTGAGGTATTAAATCTTTTGATGATCTACTCGGCTGATATAACGAGCTAATGAGGCATTAACTACAATAATAATTATTGTTGCTCTACCTGAAAGTAACTAAAAATAAATTCTATGAATCGTTATAACTATGTTTTAGTGGTTAGCATGCTTTTTACTGCAAAGTTTATAAAGATCACAGTAATAAAAATGATTAGAGCATATATTTTTAATAAACGCTTACAATAGAAAAATATTATAATATAAACAGATTTTTATTTCTTAAAAATTTATCAACGGCTTATATTATCTGTACGAGTACCTACATTTCCTTCAATGGCAGCTCTTTCCATGCATTTAAATGTTTACTAATACAGAATTTACTTCACAGGTGCAGGAAAACCCACAACTTAGCAGTAACGATCTCAAATCAACTCTTCCTAAAGCCGGTAAGTCATCTAGACAGTTTCATTTAACTCCACTTTGAAAATAAATTTACTTTTATTACTACTTACTTAAGGTGAAGCCCCATATGTGCGGTGCGTCTTCGTCGCATTGTATGTAGGCGTGTGCAGTTCGCGCACGAATGAATCTTTCAAATGGACTACTTCAGTTGTGCGCCGTCCTTCCCTCTCTAGTTCACTACCAATTCAACTAGTTCACTATAACTCTTTGGTTCAGTTGTCTTCATCGGTCGCGACGAACGAAAGCCCGTGCGGATGCGGATAGATTGTGATAGATTTTGCTGTCACGCTCTGTTGTAGGTACTGAAGTGTTTGTCTGTTTCACTCACTGGCTCGTTACCATGATTATCTTTTGATGAACTAATGAAAGAAAACCGAACGAAAACAACATTTGTTACTGTTGATGCAAGTGAACTAGACTGAACTATTGAACTAGAAGATAGATGTAGTTAGATATATTCTGCTCAAGGCTGCCACTCTGTACAACAAGGACATCCTAGGGATCACGATCTTCAGTCATGAAGTGCCGACCACAGAGAGAGAGAGAGAAACCTAAAACGACGCAACGCAACGCAACGCATAAATGTGCCTTCACCCTTACCTGTAGTTCGCTATTAAGTCGGGTTCTCATTAAACTATAAATCAATGTGATTCATTGTAAGATTTTCCTGTTTATTTCTTTATGGGACTTCGTTTAATATGATTATCATTATATTTTGCGGTCGAGTATTTTGATTGTTCTGGTTCTTAACAACTAGCATTTGCCTGCAGCTATGCTCGTGTGGTACCTGCCCGGGTAAAAAGCATATAGGTATTAAAGCCCACTACGTATACTCAATGTTTCATCCGAATCGGTTTAGCCGTTACGAAGTAAAGTAATATAAGTTGCACACTACATATCATTAACAAAGGAATACAGAAAAACATCAAATTGGAATACAATGAGCGGTTTTATCACTAAAAGCGGTATCTTCCAGACAACCTAATATCAAACAGGCGTGATTTTATGTATGTGTGTATGTATGTATCAGTGTGATGGCTCTTATCATAAATAGCTCAATTCTTTAATCAGTAGGTATGGTATTTTGAGTATCGGAATGTCAAATTGTTTTTGATTGTGTTTTATCAGTTAATATTAGGTATTTATTTACAATCGATCGAATCACTGGTTATATGGTATTAGCACGTCCGTGAAATAAAATACATGAATAATTCAATGAAGATATTCTTAATATGATTTATTTATTTATGTATCTTGGAAATAGGCCATTTGTATTCAAGTATAGATCCGGTGTGAAGATTTGCACTAAAATGGGTGCGAGGTTGTTTTATGAGGCGATAACCCCTTAGATCCCTTCAACTCCACCCTTCGCTCTAAAATGTTGGTCAGTACCCGAAGTCGGAGTTTTGCTACCACATTTTGTCTACCAAATGTTGTTTTCGTGTGAGCACGTTTCTCTCTTTTGTATGGAAAATTGATGAGACAAAAACTGGTTTCGATCATTTCTACGTAACGTATTTTATTTTTGCTGTCTCATTCTTCCATACAATAGAGAGAGACAAATAGGCGAAACGATTTCGTAGACGAAATGTTGTAAATGAAGTGGGACTTGCCCTTCTGTACCCGAAGTCTGAGTTTTGCTACCACATTTCGTCTACCAAATGTTGTTTTCGTGTGAACAAGTGTCTCTCTCTCTTTTGTATGGAAAATTGATGAGACAACAATATAACTACATAACGTATTTTTGCTGTCTCATCTTTTCTCCATACAATAGAGAGAGACAATTAGGCGAAACGAAAACAACATTTCGTAGACGAAATGTTGTAAATGAAGTGGGACTTGCCCTTCAAGCTTGTGCTTGCAAGTTTAAGCGATAAAAACTCACTTCAGTGTAGAGAGCTACTAATTGGTCCGTAACTCGACTGAGACTTCACTCACTGACCAATGAAAAGGTCTGCAAAAAGTGAACTTTAAACGCCCGCGCTCTTATAAAGGACGCCGAGTGCATAAAGATTTCAAGTCTTATTCGTAGTGTGAACAAACTGTAATTTTGTTGAAACTCTAACTTAAATGTGATATTAACGTGAATAAAACAGTAAAGGCATAATTTGTGATGCTAACCTAGAATACTTATAGAATGTAGAGTGAATGAAACGGAAGAGATATGTCAAGATCGCAAGTGGAAATCCGTAATCTCTGTCTACCCCCATGAGAAAGAGGCGTGAATTCATGTGTTTTGTATGTAATATACAGAGTGGTTTTTTGAGAAGGGCGGTGATGGCCAAGTCCGAAACCACAAGAGTTAGGGAAAAGACGTAAAAGGAGTCAAGCCCTCGATTTATAAGAAAACAATAACTGCATAATTATTTATCGTTTTCATAAATTAATCCCACAGAACGACAAAAGAGTTTGAATAGGAGGTGAGTTTTCTCGAGTGTAAAAATATAAAATAGTATAGATAGGTAATCTTTACTCTGAAAATATTCTAGTACCTAAATACTGTGAGTTATATACGAGAAGAAGACTGTTTAAATGTATGTCGTTATCAAAAATAAGAGCTCTCCGCAGACACTTCAACAACGGTCCGAGCGTATTGCTCATAAAACAACCTGAATGGCCGCGGCAATTCGTAAAGTTAGTCGAAAAACAGTATTTGAAAAACGATTCCGCTCGCACGTTAAGGTTGACTGCATCCAAATAAAATGTGGAATGAAATATTAAGAGCCAGTTTACACGTATCGCGGCACAGATCGCCGCCAGCGCCACCTGTCGCCGACGTGCACAAATAAATTGTGAAAAAAAGTGTTCAGCCGAGTGCATTGCAGTCTAGTGACACATAATCACAAAACAATTAAAACAAGAGACAGCCCGCCGCGTAAATATTTGTGTTTGCAAACTGAATAAATTTATCTACATTAAGCCTCCGCTATACGCTGGTCTAAAAACAAAACACGACCGGAAAGTTGGAAAAATTTAAAATAAAGATGGCGTTGCCTGACCTGAGCTGTGAATTCATGTATTTGATACCAACTATTACTTATTCTGTGCTTGGGTCTGACATTTGTCACGACATTACAATGTGTTGACTAGAATACGCTTCGTTAGACAAAAACACAGACAGATATTCAGTAAATAAATATAACCCAATTGTTATGTTAGCTGATTCCCGTCGCAGAGTTTCCATTGCATATTTTTCATCCAGGATTGGTGATAACAATGGCAAGCTGTGCGGTATTTTTTAAACTACCACGAACGCTACATTTTAAATCTAACTTATATAGTAGTGTAGTAGTAGTAGTCTAATTTATATAGTATAACAAGCAAATAGCCCCAGATTTAATAAAAGAAACCTTCCACCAAGAGAGATTTTCCTCATATTATGCAAAACCAGAGTGAGTTGCAAGTTCATAAATGTCGGTAGTCGGTGAATGAACACTTGTATTTTTTAAAGGTAAAAAACGGAACCCTTATAAATTCGTCATGTCTGTCTGTCTGTCCATCCGTATGTCACAGTCACTTTTTTTCAAAAAAATGAAATGAAATGAAAAGAAATAATTTATTTGCTTGAAGTATGGTACTTACAAAACTGTAAAAGCTATATGTACTGATGAAACTTGGTAAATAGATGTATTCTGTAAACCGCATTATGATTTTTATACTTAGAACTGACACTCAAAAAATATTTTTTCATAAAACTTATGAGTTTTCTTAACATTAAGTAAAAGATTATTAAACCAGTTAAGTATTTACGACAGAGATGCGTTAACGTCATCGTAATTAGCCTTCTATCTATCGACTTTAAAAATTAATGAGGTATCGTCAGCAAATAGTACTGTTTCACATAGTTTTTTAACCAAAAAAGGAAGGTCATTTACGTACACTAGAAACAAGAAAGGACCTAATATCGAACCTTGTGGCACCCCTATGTCAATAACTGACCCAAAAGATCTCTCACCGCCCACATCAACTTTAAGGATTCTATCAGTCAAGTACGATTGTAATAAGTCAATGGAGCGATTTAGAATACCGTAATGTTTAAGTTTAGATATTAAGAGGGTGACGGACGCAGCTCGCAACTTCAATTCGAGGCGCGGGCAAAAATTGCTCCGAATATAGCTATCTCTATTCATTTGATGCGGGCGCCACGGAATATATAATAGTAGTATACACACACAGGCACTCGTGTGACGCGCTACTTCTATACGTGAATCGTTGGGGTGTAGTAGAGTGTTCCGTACTATTAACCTCTACAACTCTTCTCTATTGGCTCCAAGAAGCTGTAGACACAGCGGCCACACCCTGGTAAACCACGAAAGTGGGCTAAACCTAGAGAAGGGGGCTACATCTATTAACATCTGTAGAGTAGCTGTTGGATGATCCCCATACAGAACGAAAGCCTGCATTGGCAAGCTATGGCAATGCAGTAGGGTAACGTGACACACCTCAAGGGCGCTTGTCAGGATCTATTTAATGGCTAGCGGTCTGTCACTGCATCCCCGTCATCTCCGGTCGTACCGGGAAACCGGTCCATCGGGTGTCGGTGACACGGGACAAGAGAGTGGGCATGCACCAGCGCAACCGTCTGTCCACTTAAAACAAATTCACGCGCAGATGAACTTTGCTACACACATGGATTCTGAGTTTAAAAGACCTATGGCGATGGAAAGATGGTGGTGGGAACACGGGTCACGGTGTATTCGTTTCTTAGCTGTCGATCTGCACATAGGCGGTCAGACGAGAGTGGTCGCTCCTGAAATCACCGAGACGAGAGGACGGGTTCGGCAGCACGTCTGGTGACAAAGCAGCCCTATTTAGGAGTGCTCTGCTTTCCTCTGCATAGGGGAGGGGCCTAGAAAAGGTGGCCTAAACATAGTTCGTCTCACCCCAACCTTGATGGCAAACCGCGGTCATCGGGAACCGACTTAACCGCGGTCGAAAGAAATGGAAAAATAGTAATTTGAAAACCTTTAAAATAGTAACTTGGAATGTAAGAACACTTCTGGACAATCCCACTAACCTTTGTCCAGAAAGAAAGACCGCACTTATTGCGCGAGAACTAAGAAAATATGAAGTCGACATAGCCGCCCTGAGTGAGACACATCTCTGTGATAGCGGAGAGCTATGCGAAAGTGGTGGTGGCTACACATTTTACTGGATGGGTAAACCTTCAGGTGAGAGGGCAAGCAGCGGTGTTGGGTTCGCTATAAGAACTGCGATTGCCAAAACCCTTACGGAACTACCTAAAGGTATCAATGATCGTATTATGACTTTGAGATATACAACTGCCCCAAAGAAACATATTTGCCTAGTAAGTGTCTATGCCCCCACTATGACCTATCCCGACGAGGACAAGTTCAAGTTCTATGACGACCTAGGAACAGTATTACGCACTGTGCCAAGAACTGATAAAGTCGTCTTACTCGGGGACTTTAATGCCCGTGTAGGCACAGAATATAGTGTTTGGAGGGATGTTCTTGGTCGTCATGGAGTAGGAAATTGTAATTCGAACGGGATGCTGTTGTTGACCTTTTGTGCTGAATTCAATCTGAGCATCACGAATACCTTCTTTCGTTTAGCTGATAAGTACAAAACCTCATGGATGCACCCACGATCCAAACACTGGCACCTAATAGACTACGTGATTGTGCGCCAAACTGACTTAAAAGAGGTCCTTATTACAAGATCAATGCGAGGCGCGCATGGCTGGACCGATCACCGTATGATCAGGGCTAAAATCCAGCTTCATTACAAGCCCTCACGTAGAGCTAACCACAAAAATCCATCCAGATTGGCATTCGGAAGACTGACAAATAATAATGAACTTCAGCTTACGTTAGATGCGGAATTTGGCACACATTCGTTAGGCGCAGCTTCAGAAATTGATAATCATTGGCGGTCTTATGCTCAGTCTCTTTACAATGCTGCTGAAAAGGTGATTGGAAAGCCAGATAAAAGGAACCAAGACTGGTTCGATGACACTGAAGGTGATGTGATGAAACTTGTCAGTGAATTGAGACTAGCGAGAAAAGGACCTGCAAATGACTTGCGGAAAGAACTACAACGCGAGCTTAAATCAAAAGTAAGAGATTTAAAAAACCAGTGGTGGAAAAATAAGGCACTTGAACTGCAGCATCTTGCTGATACTAAGCAAAGCTCAAAGTTCTATGAGGGTCTCAAGGCCGTGTTTGGGCCCAGGTGTAAAAAAACATCAGCCATCCTATCGAGTGATAAAAATAAACACCTAACGGATCGTTCGGAAATACTAGGTAGATGGGCTGAGCACTTCAATGAAGTCCTAAACCCTGGCGCACAAAACGTCGACCTTTCTCATATCGAGGATCTTGATACTCTACCTCCCTCATCAGAACTAGATATTCCACCATCGTTTGAAGAATTTCACCAAGCTGTTTGTCGACTAAAGAATAGTAAATCCCCTGGTGCAGATGGACTTGCTTCTGAGGTTTACAAGTATGGAGGTCCAAACATTAGAAGCCGCCTCTATGAGCTCATCTTAAGAATATGGGAGTCCAGCATAGTGCCACAAGACTGGAAGAACGCGTCTATCTGCAAATTGTACAAAGGGAAGGGTAGTGTATCTGATTGTGGCTCTTACAGAGGCATTGCTCTCCTAAGTACAGCTGGAAAGGTCTTGGCGCATATTTTAAATCGCCGTTTAACCACTCTAGCTGAGCGTATTCTTCCTGAGAGTCAGTGTGGCTTCAGGCCGTGCAGGGGGACGGTCGATGCCATTTTCGTTGTCAAGCAACTACAAGAAAAGTTCCTCGAGCAACAACGTCCACTTTACATGTGTTTTGTTGATCTTGAGAAGGCATTCGACCGGGTACCGAGGGATGCACTCTGGATCGTCCTTAAAAAGGTGGGTTGTTCAGAAAAGTTTGTTAGCCTCATCCGGAACTTTCATGAAGGAATGATGGCCAGGATCCAACACGAAGACGACTATACTGAACAATTCCCTGTCACCAGCGGTGTCAAGCAGGGATGCGTAATGGCTCCAACGCTGTTTGCCATGAATGACTCATACAGAACCTGCGGTGAGCAAATAGCCCTTAACATAAGAACAGATAAAAGCGTTTTCGACATCTCACGCTTCAGGGCTAAGAGCAAGGTGCGGGAAGTCTCTGTCATGGACATTCTCTATGCTGATGACGTATGTTTAATGGCCGATAATACTCAAAGTCTGCAAAGGTAATTAAACAGCTTGGACGAATCGTGCCGTAGGTTTGGCTTGGTAATAAGCGTTTCTAAAACCCAGATACTGAGACAGCCAGCTCGGGGTAAAATTTCAGACCCTACAGCTATGACTCTGAGTGGAAAATCCCTCGAAGAGGTATCAACGTTTCGCTACTTGGGATGCTTCCTACGCGATGACAACCGCCTTACAACTGAAATTTCGTCACGAATAGCGAGAGCGGCTGCATCTTTTGGGAAGTTAAGCAAAAGAGTATGGGACTCACATGACCTGCATCTCCACACTAAGATCGCCGTCTATAAGGCAATAGTTCTGCCTATCATGTTGTACGCCACTGAGACCTGGTGCATCTACAAAGGCGATATAAAGCGGCTTGACGTTTTTCACCTGAAATGTCTTAGATCTATTCTACGGGCTAAGTGGCAAGATCACGTCCCTAACTCTGAAATTCTTCGTCGAACTGAAATGACCGGCATTGAGTCTCTGCTAATCAGGGGCCAACTAAGGTGGTGTGGACACCTTGTGCGTATGAAGGACTCGAGGCTACCAAGATCGGCATTCTACTCAGAGCTGGTTCAGGGTAAGCGTAAAGCTGGCGGCCAGTTCCTGCGCTACAAGGATGTCTTAAAACGCCACTTATCATCTTGTGACATACCCTGTAACAGCTGGGAAGAGCTCGCACAACGACGGCCAGAATGGCGCAGCGCCGTCCACAAGTCGACTGCTCAGTTTGAGGTCACTCGACTAGAAAACCTTGACGGCAAGCGTCATTATCGAAAAATAAAACCGAAAATTAATTATAATTACACATATAACTCTTCTGGCCAGCTATATTGTCTATCTTGTGATAAGACTTTTAAGACCAAGTTCGGTTTTGCGAGTCATATTCGTTCACATATGAAAAATAATCCAGGTTCGCAGTAAGGTTCGCCATCGACGGATACGTCGCGGAGGACATCATCATACGTGAATCCAACCATAGTGCCGCGCTTGTGCGTGTGCGTCAGCCACTGATAACGATTTTTATGCATTGCCTAATTTCGTCAACGTTACTAACACCCGTTTTCACTAAACCTAGGCGACGCCTAAATCGGATGCCTAAATATTAACGGGCCGACGTACACAGCTCGCAACTTCAATTCGAGGCGTGAGCAAAAACTGCTCCGAATATAGCTATCTCTATTCATTTGATGCGGGCGCCACGGAATATATAATAGTAGTATACACACACAGGCGCTCGTGTGACGCGCTACTTCTATACGTGAATCCAACCATAGTGCCGCGCTTGTGCGTGTGCGTCAGCCACTGCTAACGATTTTTATGCATTGCCTAATTTCGTCAACGTTACTAAGCGTCAGATAGGCTAGTGGCTAGGGCGTGCGGATTCACACTGAGAGGACGAGGTGGGCGGGAGTTCAAATCTGGTCAAAGAGAGTTGACTTTTTGCACAATTTTATGTTTTTATTTTTTGTGGCTGCATTACCTGACTAACCCTCTAAGCTTATTGCTTGCTTGTTTCGCTTTTCTAGTATTCAATAAGCAAGGATTGGTCATGCTCTGAATGCAAGAATAAAGTGAAAAAAAAAAACAACATTCCTGAACCGATAAAGAACCTTCAGAGTAGCTATTTACGCACTTAGAAAAGACACCAGGAAATTCTCTAACATGATACGAGTGAGTTTATTCATCAGGTAGGGTTTGTGCGGGTTCTGGACCAAATTGAAGAAGAGTAAAGAGAACCATTGACTCCGAGTTGAGTTGAGAGAGCCATTGACCCCGGCGCGGAGCGATGGAGTTGTGGTTGATGACGTTCCAGTAGAGGATGATGGGTGGGAGTCCGCTCAACATCAGGTGTGGTGTGGTTTGCTTGACCTCATTGGCCTAGTGGTTGGAGGGTGCGGGTTCAAAATCAGTGATAACGTTACAGTAATAGATGATGGGTGGGTATCCGCTCTACGTCAGGTGGGGTGTGGTTCGCCAGACCTCATCGGCCTAGCGGTTGGGGGGCGTGGGTTCAAAACCAGTCATGACGTTACAGTTGAAGATCATGGGTGGAGGTCCGCTCAACATCAGGTGGGGTGTGGTTCGCCAGACCTCATCGATCACACACACACAGCAATAAAAAACACGCAAAGCGGCTCACTTACCAAAGTACAGAAAGTCTAATAATGTGACTGCATTTAAAAATATACTTTATTCGTTGAGCAATTAGGTTGCTTTTATTCTGCTTATTTACATTCGCAAAACCAACGATTGCGAACATCGACCTACAATTACATGGACCTCGGCTTTCGCACAAAACTCGCGAAAAAAGTGTACCAAGCTAACCTACTATAGGTGGATACTTATATAATGATTATAAACAAACTGAAAAAAAAATTATTTATGTCTTATCACAATTACTATATAGAACTCAATTTTGATTGCATGAAGCAACTTCTAGTGAACGTTACAGAAATTTTTCCAAGTCTTTTTATCAATATTTCCACCAGACGTTGAGCAGTACTCTGTTTATTGAGCTCCAGTTATATAAAGAAAAACTATTTTGTTAAAGTATTTCTCAGTCTTTTTATCAATATTTCCACCGGACGTTGAGTGGTAGCAGTTTTTTGAGCTCAAAATAAATAAAGTTTTTTTTTTAATTTCTTAGTCGTTTTATCAATATTTCCACCTGACGTTGAGCTGTAGTTTATTTCTTGAGCTCCAGAAAAATAAAACAGAAATATGTTGTTCAAATTTTTACAAGTCTTTTTATCAATATTTCTACCTGACGTTGAGTGGTATCAGTTTTTTTAAGCCCCAGATAAATAAAGAATAAAAATATTTTGTAGCCATTTTTCTTAGTCCTTTTTTCAATATTATAACCTGACGTTGAGCGGTAGTCGGTTGTTTGAGATTCAGATAAATAAAGAAAAAAAATATTTTGCTGAAATTTTTCCAAGTCTTTTTATCAATATTTCCACCTGACGTTGAGTGGTAGCAGTTTTTTTAAGCCCCAGATAAATAAAGACTAAAAATATTTTGTGCCAATTTTTCTTAGTCCTTTCATCAATCTTTCCACCTGACGTTTTGCGGTAGTCGGTTTTTTGAGATCCAGATAAATAAAGAAAAAAAATATTTTGCTGAAATTTTTCCAAGTCTTTTTATCAATATTTCCACCAGACGTTGAGCGGTACTCTGTTTATTGAGCTCCAGTTATATAAAAAAAAAACTATTTTGTTCAAGTATTTCTCAGTCCTTTTATCAATATTTCCACCGGACGTTGAGTGGTAGCAGTTTTTAGGGTTCCGTAGCCAAATGGCAAAAACGGAACCCTTATAGATTCGTCATGTCTGTCTGTCTGTCCGGCCGTGTCACAGCCATTTTTCTTCGAAACCATAAAAGCTAGACTGATGAAACTTGGTGAGTAGATGTATTCTGTGAACCGCATTAAGGTTTTTACACAAAAATAGAAAAAAATCTATAAATTTTGGGGGTCCCCATACTTGAAACTGAAACTCAAAAAATTTTTTTTCATCAAACCCATATGTGTGGGGTATCTATGGATAGGTCTTTAAAAATTATGTTGAGGTTTCTAATATCGTTTTTTTCTAAAACTATAAATTTGGGGGTCCCCATACTTGAAACTGAAACTCAAAATTTTTTTTTTCATCAAACCCATACGTGTGGGGTATCTATGGATAGGTCTTCAAAAATGATGTTGAGGTTTCTAATATCGTTTTTTTCTAAACTGAATAGTTTGCGCGAGAGACACTTCCAAAGTGGAAAAAAGTTGGTCCCCCCCCCTCTAACTTCTAAAATAAGAGAATGATAAATCCAAAAAAAATATATGTTGTACATTACTATGTAAACTTCCAACGATATTTAGTTTGAACGAGATCAAGTCAGTAGTTTTTTTTTATACGTCATAAATCGTAAACCGCAATTTACCTTTCGACGAACTACAAAAACCTTTATATTATGTTAATTGATGCTACGGAACCCTTCATGGGCGAGTCCGACTCGCACTTGGCTGCTTTGTTTGAACTACAAATAAATAAAGAAAAAAAATAATTTGTTGTAATTTTTCTTAGACCTTTTATCAATACTTCATATACAGGGTGGAATTTTGTAATGCCACCTGGAGGGAAAGTACTCTTAATACTCCAGATAGAAAATTTTACTCACAGGAAACATTCCTTTATTTTTGAATAGAAAGCAAACTGCATTCAAAGTTTTTCGAAAATTCTCTCACACCCGGGAATTGAACCGGCTAAAATCAGAAAAATTATACCTTGTACTTTTATTGCATCGATCGTTAGTCAATTATAAGGATGAAATCTCTCTAACAAACATGATAAATTAAATGAAAGAAAAACCAGGAAATCTTAAATTAATTTAATTATTTACAAAAAATGGATAACTAACTAGTTACTTGAAATTAGTTGCTTGAAATGGGCTCCATTCTCTTGGATACACAAATTTATTCTTTTAACGAATTCATTTCTTTAAAAGAATAAATTTATTCCTTTCAAAAAAAAAAATTAATTTAAAAATTAATTTATTTTTAATTTTAGAAATTGCTTTCTATCCAAAAATAAAGGAATGTTTCCTTTGAGTAAAATTTTCTATCTGCAGTATTAAGAGTACTTTCCCTCCAGGTGGCATTACAAAATTCCACCCTGTATAGAAATTAATGGTTCATAATTTGTTTTAGTCGAAATGTTGGCTTTTTTCGAAATTTCGGCAGACTTTTTGACCTAGTGCTGCACCTTGATTTCGTTTACCCAACCTACAACCTACCTAGGTACTTAGTATTTCCCATCTTCACTTAGTACCCTTCCTAAACTAACAATTATCAAATATCTAAGCATTATGTTTTATGCCAGTGTAGGTATTTAACTAGTCCGAAGTCCGAGCGATTTACACACACAACCGAAGTGTCCCGTGTGCTTCTAGCGTTTCCTCCCCCTGCACCCCGCCACCCGCACCGTGCGTGCGCGATAGCAATAGTAGCCGTTCGAAAATGCCATGAATTTGATCGTGTTCCGTAATACCAAAAATGATGACTGAAAACTTTTTGTATTCTTTACATAGTATTGTTATTCTGTAACTAGACAATATAAACTAGGTTCCTTAACAAAAAACACGTAAGATATTGTTGTTTTTAGTACGAAACCAATAGGTAGAAAACTTGATAAGTTTAGCATAAAAATGTGCAAAATGCGATTGGTGTTTATTTCATTTTAGGTAAGTAATTTGAAATAAAAACTGTTGAGGAACCTAGATAAATACTATGCAAATACAATTATTACAATAATATAGTGTAAATCTGTCTAAATTAGAAATCATTTTGGTATTCCGTTTGTATGAAAATTTTCCATACGTCAGCCCCTTAACTAGTTTTTTCGTGTGCGCGAGCTGCAAGCAGCTCGCGTGTCGGTGTGCTACTCCCAGTTTTACATTACACTTGCACTTGTAAAACCCCAAAAAGTAGTAAAGAAAGTCCTAAGTAACCCTAAAAGTCGATCAGTGAATCAAGTTCCTCAGTGTAGTAAAACCCCAATCAAAGTCCTAAAGAACCCTAAAATTGTTTACATAATCAAGGTCCTAAGTGAATTAAAATTCCAATTAAAGGCCTAAGGAACCCTAAAAGTTGTTTATTTTATCAAGTTCCTCAATGTAGTAAAACCCCAATCAAAGTCCTAAGGAACCCTAAAAATGTTAACATTATCAAGCTCCTAAGAGCGGGGGCACACGATGCGTTGCGGCGGCGGTGCGGCGCCGGAGCGGTGTCGCTGCGTCGTCTTACATAGAAATATCTGTGGCATGTCACACGATGCGCTCCGGCGCCGCACCGGACTTGCAACCACCTAAAACGAGGCGGGGAGGGGTGAATGCGTTGCGACGTCGGAGCGGCACCGCTCAGTTGTTTCCAACCATAGACGTCTTTTACGATCCATTTTCATTAACAGACTGTCCAACGGTGCTACGGCGCCGCTGCGACATAACAACGTTACGGCGCCGCACCGCTCGTGTGCCCACTGACACGGTGAAATCTTTGCGGTGCGGCGCCGCAACGCATCGTGTGCCCCCGCTCTAAGTGTAGTTGAAACTCCAATCAAAGTCCTAAGGAACCCTAAAAGTCGAACACTTAATCAAATTGCTCAATGTAGTAAAACCCCAATCAAAACCTTATACGGAACCCTAAATTGTACGTCAAGCCAAAACCCTTAACGGGTCGAAACCGCTGGAAGGAACCCAAACGTTGACTACCGGGTCGCGTGCATCGCGAGCTGCAAGCAGCTCGCGTCCTCAATGCGTTCCCACAGGGGCGGAACCCTAAACCAAGTGAAGATCCAATCAAACACCTTAAAAAACCTAAAATTCAATCTCCAATCATAGTCCTCAGTCGAATGAACCGTTTGAACGACCTTAATCGGACGATTTTTGCAAAACCGGAAGTGGCACAGCCGCCATTTTGAATTTTGAACTCAGTCTAGTGAACATTTTTTCACACCCCTAAGACACCCTAAATTTCAGTAGGAGGGGGTTCTAAATTTCAGTAGGGTGGGCGTGGTCGCGTGGCGGCTCGCTTCGCTCGCCGCAACGTTCCCCCCGGGTTCAGGAGGAGGGGGTTCTGGGGGCTTGAGGGGGGGGTCACAGCACGGCTCGCTTCGCTCGCCGCGACGCTCCCCCCGGGTTCAGGAGGAGGGGGTTCTGGGGGGCTTAGGGGGGGGGGGGGGGGTCACAGCACGGCTCGCTTTGCTCGCCGCACTGTTCCCCATTCGCTCGCCGCAATGCTCCACTCGAAAAAAAGGGTCAAAAATAATAAAGGGGTCTAGAGGGGGGAGGGGGGCAAAATTTATTTTGCTTTCAAAATAATCTCACCTTCCCTACATGACCCAAAAAAAAAGTCTTGCAAGTCACTCCGCTTGGAAGATACGAAAGGGGGGGGTGAAAAAAGGGGCAAGAGGGGGGTGTTTTTTTTGTTTTTTCAATTCAGGAAGAAACCCTCTATACGAAACCCTAATCGAAAACCCCCTATCTCGACGGCATCCGGTAGCACTCACAAAAGGGGGGGTCCTGGGGGGCAAGGGGGGCAATTTTTTTTGTACAATAATATTCTTATCTTTTTTCTTCTCTTTCGTCTTCTCCCTTTTAATCTTTTTTTTTCTGAAAAGTAATATTTCATCAAAATCGGCTAAGCCGTTTTGTTTTATTGTTTGTTACTGCATACCTTCGTCATTTAATTTTATGATCCAATTTAGTAAATTTTTCTTTTATCTAAAAGGTTATACTTCCAGATCTGTATGTAAATCTAGTAAGTATAACTTAGTGCATAGAATTCATGCCTATGGAAATAAATAATAATAATAATAATAATAATGCTGGACAATTCACACAACATTATCTAGCCCCAAGCTAAGCAAAGCTTGTGTTATGGGTGCTAGATAACTGATATACATAATACAATACATTACATGCATAGATAATTTTCATTTCAATTCATAAATGAATTGAAATGGAAATTATTTATGGGTGGCTTTAAGCTTTGCACTCATTTAACTTATATTATTGTATTTTATCGGCATTTGTAAAATATTAGGTATACCAAAGAGTTTCGACAACCCCAACTGACTCTTCAAAGTTCTGTCAACCGCAAAATCTTGGGAAACTCCTTGCTGCGTGTATAGAAATAGGCACATGTATTTTGGTATTTGGGTATTTGAGCGCACCGTGCATGAAGCCTTTGACAGAAAGTTCCAGAATTCGGGACATTACAGGCACCTCCAGATTTAAAAGACGGCAATCAAAAATACTCAAAACCCATGATATTATTGTTATGACTGGGCTCTCAGCTCATTTATTAGTAGCTCTGCCTTCTGCGCCATAGGTCGTGGGTTCGATCCCCACCGAGAACAAATATTTGTGTGGTGATCATAGATATTTGTTCTCCATCTGGATGTTATATTGTTTTCCAAGTACCTATGTATTTACAAACAAAATGTATTTAAGTATTACATCAGCTATCTGGTTCCCATAATACTAACTCTGCTTAGTTTAGGGCTAGATAGTGTAGTGTAGATTGTCCATAATATATATATATATATATATACTTCCTTTTCATTGTAATGGGCTCCCAAACTCTTTGCAAAATCGACACTATTTTTATAAAGGCCTAAAATCGGCTACTAGTTTTTGAGTCTTCTTCTTGTCATGTCAATAGAAAATTAAAGCTGGTGTGGTGGATTATGAATGTGCCTCAAAAGTTTTGCTACTTCACGTTGGTTTCATTTATTGTTTTCCTTCACCGTTAGAGTGTACTGACATAGTGCACATAGGTTTTTTGGCAGATAAACTAATTTGTGCATGACGGGGTTTGAACACACGCCTTTAGAATCAAAAAGCGGGTCGCTACGACAATATAACCGGTGCTAAGCAACCAGAGCGCCCCTCCACCTAATGGACCGATGACATTCTAAAGATCGTGGGAAATCGGCAAATTGTTTTTTCATGGAAATGTATAAAGGAGGTCTATATCTAGCAGTGGACTTCTACTTACTGATGATGATGACGGAAAGCACTGGGTAGATAGGAAGATAGCTACTTATGCAACTACAAAAATGGAGGTATTTAACAAAAGCATTGCGCTTCGCTGGTCACGCACGATAGGAACGTGCCCTAGAATGTACTTGATAAGTTATATGCTACATAAAATATATACTTCTACAGGCTGATGATGATGTGAATACAGGTTATCGATCATAATGTACGATGAAGATGGTTTTATGTCATTTCGTTATACTGTGACAGTTTGTTTTATGTTACACTGTGGCAAATTTATAGTACCAGTAGTAGCTATGATTTAATCTAGGGTATATTTTACGTAGTCAGAGATGAAATGTCATGTCACGAAATTTGACATAGGTCCAACCTTCTTGGCCGCTCGGGCTGTACTGAGAAGTAAGTACAGAAACCTATCTATTTATATTTTTGAAAATTTTATTTTTTTATAAAAACTACGGCAACTAAGAAAAATGCAATAACATCAGGTTTTTACGTATTTATTAAGGTAAACGGGAACAAAACTTTCATTGCAATGGCTCTAACAGCAACGGAAAAAAACCATTTCAAATCCAAAAAAAATTGAGAGTTTTTGGCAAACTTTGCGTTCAATTTTATCGAACCCTGTGAGTTGAGGAGAATTTCTAGCCTAATCATAATTTTTTTACACCATTTAATTGTAATATTTTACAAAAAAAATAAATGGATTCGTCCATACAACGAAAAAAAATGCTACTTTACATTTTCGGTTTCACCTCATGTAGGCCCTTAATGTCTGTTCGTGCAATAATTTTTGCTAGTTCTTTCGAGCTTTATGTAGTGGAATGTATTTAATTTGAAGTGCGGCATATAACGTAGTGCATGTTTTTTATACAGCTTAAAATAATTGTAATGGTTTGTCCATTACAGTTTTAGCTCCTATTGTTCTCAATGTAGAATATTCGGAAGATTTACAAAAAAATTACTTGTTCTAAAAAAATACTGTTGGCGGTCTTGTTGCAGCGATTTGGATACGTCTACTTATGATATACTAGCGACCTGCCCCATCATCATTCGGATGGAAAAATTCAAAGGCACTTCTCATTTTCACCTTCTTTTTGACTTTGACAGCCTTGTCATTGTGAAATGACAACCATGTGCAGCCGGGGCAGGTCACTAGTAAAAAAAGCCTATGTTACTCAGATATAATGTAGCTTTCTAATGGTGAAGGAATTTTTTACCTCGGTCCTGTAGTTTTAGAGTTAATTCGACTCCTACTCCTACTCCATACAATAAATAGTATGGAGTAGGTATACTACGCTATCCGTAGCAAGTCCACTGAGGGCGTGTCTTGTACGATATTGTACGGCATCCATCACTCTGAGACGTTAAGGTTAGTATCAAGTGCCTGTGATAGAACCGGCACCCATACAATTCAAATCGAAACAGCAATGCGAGCATGTGTATAGAACTAAATTACCTTCTCTGGTATTTTTTTATACTTATAGCTGATGGAACAAACATCGCCTATAACAAAGCATTGCCTCGTAGATTACGCATGTCAGAAACTCTCATCGTTCATCAACTTGAGGCATACAGAGATTCAACCTCTCGTGTCAGTTATTTCACCGGCACTCACACACCCTTCACACAGAAACAGTAATGCTGCTTCATGGCAGAAATAGGCATGGTGGTAGTACTTTCCCGGACGAGCCCTTCACAAAAAGCTCTACTACCAAATTTTAATCTCCTCCAAAATTTAAATCTAGCAACGAAGTTTTTAGGTCACTAAAAGTAAAATTAATAATGAAAATTCGAAAGTAACTATTAAATAATCTGCACGATGTCCAAAAGCCTTCGTTAATCCGGTGTCGTTTTGTGCCCGACTTCGGGAATACGCCTCACCTGCCTTCACTCAGCTACCCAGTCGCGACGAAAAGAAAAATATATAAAAAAAATCTCAACGAGTTTGTTCAGATTAAAACCGTACGGTTCGTACGACGATAACGACCGTTTTATGAATAAACGTGCTTAACTTTTAATAATAAACCCGATAACGATTTATGTAGTACGTGTATGTATGTGTATTATTGTGCATTGCGCTTTGCACTCCAATTAATTCACGATAATTGCAGCAGCTCAAAGTCTCATGTATTTCGTATTGTTTGTTACGTGCAAACTAATATTATATCTCCATTTACAGCGGTGTTTTATCAGTGAATATTTTAAATCCTGTCCCAGGCACTATAGCGTCCTGTAAGTAGGGGCATAAGTAAACACCAGTTGCCCCTGACGCTATATAAATCATCTACAATAGATGCAAAGGCCTGTTTAAATTTATATTTAAATACAAAAGCTTGGAAAGTATTGAAACTAAAAATTCTAGTTACAACAACAATAGGAATCACAAATGATATTCCGTTTTCCTCCGCAATTCTTCTTTTGCCGTCGAATATAGGTTCTCGAACGTCGATAGCTGGATGGCACGCCATCGATTCGGAATCAGAGCATAGGTCTGCCTCTGACAGAGCTCCAGAGTCGGTTTCGCGAATTAGATTTGTTTTTTCGTCCACTGCAAGCTGACGACTTGTACTTTTTGTTGTGTCTGAATGGGGACACGAAAATAGATTTGCCTTAGCATTCATTGTCTCTTAGTGGCCGCCATTGTGCAGTTTTGACGGGACTTTTAGTTTTAAGTTTAACCAAATCACTGACGTTTTTTGTTACCTGTGCATGTGCATTGCACAATCATTTGTTTTCATTACTGCATTGGTTAACGGTTCAATGGGGCGGAAATATAACATTGAAATGAAACTGTGAAACTAGTACAAGATGGTACACGTACACTAGGGGAGGAGCTATATTTAATTTCTTAAATCCTGATTTCTAAATCTCCTCTCTTATAAAGACTACATTTTCTTCATCTGGATTCATACTAGCCATTTTGACAATTATGTGCATTGTATGTCTTCGATGGTATATTGATTATTATGTTGTAAGCTTTGTCTTTTAACTCCCAGTGAAGACTGGATTACTGAATAGGGCAGTTAACTTGATATTGAAAGGTATCATAAAACAACGTGATTTTACTCACTGCTTTAACGCAGTCGTTTTATTAGTTATCTTCAAACAAACTGTCCAATCCATATACCTCGGCTTCGAAGCGATTACCCTCAATCTCGGTTACGCAAGTTTTACTACCAGAGTGTTTGTATAATTTTATTTATAAACTATAGATTCCTTTGAGCTCTTTCGTAACTTTAATCTCCTGTCATTAGACGCGCTTCTTCATGATATGCATCGTTCGTCAATGCCTCTTCATTGAGGCTTTGTAATTAAAATGAACTTTGTGGTATGTCGAAGCATAATTCAAATTGTCAGACGCTTCAAATATAATTATGTGTAATTTTAGTAATATCACTGATCTTACTTTTGACATGCTTGCTTCGGCCCCGAATTTAAATTATGAAAATGTTTCTTGTCTTATTTTTTTTTCTTATGTTTAAATATTTAATCTACCCGATAAAATGCATTTGAGTGCGAGTTCTACTGTATAATGATGTAGTATAAATTCAAAACAAACATTTCATTAGTTTATTGAACTCGGAGGAAGTGCGAGTACATATTGTTTACCAATTTCATGTTAAACCCGAGCATTAGATACGCCGCACTCAAAACAATGCTGTGCGTTCATCAACACCTTTATCGAAATAACTACTGTGGATATATTGACGACGTATTTACGACGATGATGCTTCCTAGAGCTTTATTTTGTTAGGGCTCAGTCAGAATACCCACCGATTAATGGAAGTATGTACTACGTTTTATTATCCAGACTTGCCGCGTTGCCACCATTTCGAAGCTTAAGAAGTTTTGAATTTAGCTGGCCCTAGTCATTTACAAGATTGGTGCACTCTCCTACTGTTCTAACACATTAACATATTTGGTGAATTTTATTAAAATGAATGGGTTTTCATTATTAGTGTCTGATACATTCGATATAATAAACAGTCTGAATCGCCTTCATTTGTGGCCAAACTTTTTACGTCTCACTTCCAAGAAAATGCCGGTCCCAAATCCTTCCAAATATATTATCTTCGGCGGTTTCCCCCTATATTGCGAATTTGTGATTACAGGGCCAAATACTTTATCAGCTTCTATGGTTTTTTTTACTACCGGTGTGTAAAATAGAAGTAAATGAAATACTTGCAATATAATGTTCGCAAACCAGGTCAGGAAAATAACCTGCCTACTAATACATGCTACATAAGAGAATTGTTTTCAACTTTTACGATTGCCGAATCGTAAAACTGTTTCCTGCCCTCATCTCACCCCTATAACTTCACCCTTATTTCACAGTGTAACGAATTCAGATCTTCCAGTACTTATATTATTATGTGTTCAAGCGTTTTATACCTTCTTTTGAATCATTGTATTTGGAACTATTTTAGGTCTTCGTGAAATAATGTCGGATGTTTTCCCTCCTTTTCATTGTGCTAGGAAATATTGTATTTTAGTTATAAGCTTCGCAGATCCGACACATGACGCAGTATTTAGGTCACTGAAGGTGTTGTATTAAGGCACGTTAGACCAATATATTAACTACGTAGTTATTATACGATAAATTGGCTTTTTCTTTTATATGATAATATCTGACATTTATACTCTCGTATCATTCTTTGTAACATACTTTCGACATGTGGCTTTGCTTGCGTCGCTCTATTGTAAAACTAATAGACACGAGCCTAGGTTTCATAGTCGCTTGATAGTTTCACAATCATCGTAAGGTATAATCTCTTCCATTTGTAATATTATATTAGTACAGTATTTAGTATAGGTGAAGCTCGCAGCTTCGTTTCATGCAACCTTAAATCTCCCAATGGTCTCTTCGTAGGAGTAAAAAATCTTAACTTATTGTGCACATTACAAAAGGAAGGCCTTCGAATTCAAATGCTTTTATGACCTATGGCGTTGATTGCCAGTCAGTCAATCACGTAACAGTTTTATATGTTGAAATTCTGAACTGCTACATGCAAATCATTACGTAATTTATTGTTATCGAGTTTCTTGTGGCAAATGTGCAGCTGCTACCAATTATAATTTATGCACTATACTATCAGCGTTACGCTAGTCATTTCTAAGGGCCTGTTTTAGTCTTTGAGTACCGCTATGCGTTAGATAAAAATACCTTCATTTTTGTTTCAATATTTTTATCGATCGATGACAGCGTTTCTAAGAAATAATCAAATAAGACCTTAGTTTAACTCATTATCGTACTGCAAATAGGTACCTATGCCAAAATCGTGAAGTAAAATATCAAGAGGAAACCAATAAGACTTATTCTTTATTACTATTATAGAACTGAAATTTATTGTTTTATGCGCCTTATGTTTTTGGTCATGCAGCTGAAACTTTGTCAAAAATAACTCTACTAAGGTTTAGTTATACAAAACTAACATTTAGTCTTGCCTATGAAACTAGGATCGTTATAACAAAGAATAGTTTCCATACAGTATGCCAACTTTGAACTTTGTTTACTATTAAAGTTGTCGAGTTAAATATTATGCCTGAACTGCTTTATTATTCCGCCGTGGAATAATCAAAAATTAATTATTTAACTTTGGGTTTTAAGTCAAGGAAACTGTTTTACTAGTGTAGTAATTAGTTATATTAGCTTCGTCTATCTAGATATTTTAAACACGAAAGTTTGAATATGTGTTTTTCTAGTAGTCACATCACGACGATTTGGATAAAACTTTCATGACTGTTGTTTTTATGTTTTCATAACTTTGGGTCACTCACGAATGATTAGGGCAGGAAGATCGTTCTTTTCTAATTGAATCAAATAAGATTGTAAAATAAAATGACAAGCAGTCTTTTTTAGGGTTCCGTAGCCAAATGGCAAAAACGGAACCCTTATAGATTCGTCATGTCTGTCAGTCTGTCTGTCTGTCTGTCTGTCTGTCTGTCTGTCCGACCGTGTCACAGCCATTTTTCTCCGAAACCATAAGAGCTAGACTGATGAAACTTGGCGAGTAAATGTATTCTGTGAACCGCATTAAGATTTTTACACAAAAATAGAAAAAAAAACTATAAATTTTGGGGGTCCCCATACTTGAAATTGAAACTAAAAAAAAATTTTTTCATCGAACCCTTACGTATCTATGAATAGGTCTTTAAAAATGATGTTGAGGTTTCTAATATCGTTTTTTTCTAAACTGAATAGTTTGCGCGAGAGACACTTCCAAAGTGGAAAAAAGTTGGTCCCCCCCCCTCTAACTTCTAAAATAAGAGAATGATAAAACCAAAAAAATATATATGTTGTACATTACTATGCAAACTTTCAACGATATTTGGTTTGAACGAGATCTAGCCAGTAGTTTTTTTTTAAACGTTATAAATCGTAAACCGCAATTTACCTTTCGACGAACTACAATAACCTCTATATTATGTTACTTGATGCTACGGAACCCTTCATGGGCGAGTCCGACTCGCACTTGGCTGCTTTTTTGTACCTACTAGTATAATGTAGTAATACTTTATTGACGATTTTTGTAACATTTATGTTTGTTAATAAATCTATTAAATCAGAAAATGAATAGTCTTCAATGGTTACAGTTACTTTGGCACGGAATGTTCAATTGAAATACAGTATCCTTTTCTTGAATAATTTGCCTCGTCCATTAACTTGGGCATTTGTCTTCATAAGCCGCGGTAGTGGCGGACCAACTTCGTTAGATTTACTGGCCACTGCCACCTAAGGCAGCCTGTATATTATCGCTCGGCTCTTGTCGGTCAGTAACGTGTTCACTGCTCATCGTAAATGTGTGTGCTGTTTTTGGAAACTGGACCGGAACACTTGGAGTTGTATCAACACCGCATAACGTTACTATATTAGTTGTAGCAATATAAATTTAACTGTTTTTGAATACAGCTATAATAATTTTGTAGGAGTAATGTATTCCGAGTGGATATAGTGGTTTAAGGCTATCAATTTCACTCCTCACTTCTATAGAATTTGAGCTCCCATTTGTAGGATTTTTATGATGATTCAGTTCAGGAAAGTAAATCCTCTGTTATTCGAATTTGATATTTTTCGTGACATTGGAAAACTCTTTGCAATCTAGAATCTAGTTTCTTCTCTACTCGGTGGACTCGCTCTGCATTGAATACATATTCCGCTCTTGCAAGTTTTATTATGTTAAGTTCGAAACTTACTGCACTCAGGTAGCTATCGAGTTAAGAATTTTCAATCGTTTTATCGATATTTCATATCGTCGTGCTTCAGAAATTATGTTTCGAGTTCTAGTTACGCTGAGAGTTTGCGGTTAACTTTGGCTTCTAATCTTATGGTACTCAGTAATGCATGTCTGTTTCTTGTATACAGTGCAGTGATAGGAATTCTGGGACAAGTGTTTGACACTGTGCGTTATTCATATGTGAGTGCACTGGTGGCCTAGTGGTTGTAACCCCGCTTCCCGAGCCTGAGGTCGCAGGTTCGAATCCAGTCGTGTACCTACGGATTTTACCTGATGTTAAGTGATAACCATCGCCTATAACAAAGCATTGCCTCGTAGGTCACGCACGTCAGGAACGTGCCCTACGATGGACGCCCTGCGTCCATCAACTTGAAGCATAAAGATGTTCAGTCTCACATTCCAGACCTGTTTTTGTATGGCAGTCAGTAGATAAATAATTTAAACTATTAATCAGACACAATTCATATTTTTATGAATGTCACGTATCGTTTACCAGTAGCGTCGAAATTCAATGAAATATAGATTCAATTAAGATCACTATTTGTGGCGGTACATTGCCTGTCAAAATCGTTTAATGAAATTCCCAGTCCTCATGGTGTAAAAATTGCTGGTTGGCGTTCAAATTGAATGATTCATTGTTGCAAAGCGGTGTTGGCGATCGCTCGCGCTTGTCGCAACTGTATATTTCCACATTTTTGCATAAAATTTGTTTGCTTTTCATTTTATGGACAGATTATGACTGGTGCTTGTTTACCGTGAAAGCTTAGTCTAGTGACAATAATCCTGTTATATAAATGGGTTCGCCTTTGTCGGTACTATTTTTGTTTCATTAATCCATAGTACTTGCAGTTTATCTTTAGTGTTACGGACGTAGGTATATCTTGTGCTAACTATCATAATATGTTTTCTCTAGTTTAATCTTATGCCGTAGAAAATCAAAATAAAGGATCTTTTTCTTGATAATTTCTTAAGGTGTATTTGATTGATTCAAACTTGAGCCCTCTATTAATATTTGCGATAAGTTACAAAACCGTTCATTGGAGATAAACTTTCATTTAACTCTCTTCAACTCGCGCTGGCGTTAAAAGACGATTTCGACGCCATTCTATCCAACTAGATTTGTTCATTTCCCCTCTGGCTCAAAATGGGCATTTATACATTCAATAACAAAGTTGCCTTATCTTGTGAAAACTTTTAATTAATGTTTTATGTCGACGCTGCTGTCGGAATATGATATTACCCCTCGCTTTCATCATCAACTTAAAGAGGTCCACTGCTGGGCATAGGCCTCCCTTATACATTTCCAGGAAGAAAAATGTGCACGAAAGAAGCCTCTTTGAGGCGCACATGAAATCCTTTCACCACACTTGGTTCGATAGAAACAGTGGCACGATAAGAAGGAAGGAAAAATTCTGAGCGTACCGTCAAATGACTTCCCGCGGTCTTATACAATGTCGTCGGCTAATCAGTGAATTAACATAATCGCACTGAATTTAAATTAAATGTGGCTATGAGTTATTGGAGTTCCGATGTCTAAGGTGCCTAAAAGCACTCATTGTCTATTTATTTATTCAAATTGAGCATCACGTAACATCACGTGCTATAATTATTTATTGCTCGTGTTTTTCAGATCAAAAGAAAGTGAAGATGAGCGATCCCATGTTTTTATTGAATAAATAAAAACAATTTGACTCGGACTGTTGATCTAAAAGAAAGAAAAAAAAAATGTTCTATTTATGTATTCACATGTTAGATAAGACCACACAACACACATCACATCTACAACACGAAAGTGAAACAAAATACCACGGTTTGTTCTGTGGTTACGAGACGGAGAAATAAGCAGCTAATTACCACTTATGTTTGCAATGCAATTAACTAATTAAATTCTGGATATCGTCTCGTAAAAACCATAGTATCGCTTGTAGGTCCTTGTAGGTCCCTTTGTCGCGCGGTCTCGCTTCACTAAAACATCTCTTGTTTTAATTAGTTTGCCGGCCTTTCAAAGAACATTACAAGAAATAAAACTTGTTAAAAGTACTTGAACTTAATTACTCGAAATGTAATGTCGTGTTGTCGATTGACGACATGATAATTAATTAAATACAAAATTTAATTGTATCGGCTTTTCCGTAAACAACGTTAAATCTTGACTGTTTCCCGATAACTTACATATTAAAAGCTGTTGGGAATAGTTGGCGAGGCGGAAACTCGAATTGAGAAGTTCAAGAAGTGGGGTTTGAGACGACCTCGTTTCCGGCCGCGATCCGACGACGTTCGTATACGGAGCCTCGAAGGAAAAGGATGCTATTTAGAATCTATTACTTGACAAGTTGCGATTCTATATTTTTTATTTTCGCAAGTTGCTGGATCGGTTGTGTAGCGCCATCTATCGAATGGGGGAGACAGTGGCGCCGACGGCGACGCTTACCCCCCTCTTTTACCTCCCTATCCCCTCTCTTTATCCCGCCTGCCTCCCGCCGTAAGGTTACTTACTACGTAGTATACGCGTACAATACTACGGTTTTGACTGCACATTTGTTATTCAAAGGTAGATTGCAAATAGCGAACGGATGGTGATGCGGCATGTAGATCTCCTGCATTTTCAATGGTGTTTGAGAAGATCAGTTGGCATTTTCAAAGCGGAATGGATTATTTAGCCGCTTTCTTCCTGAAAAGTATTTGAATTCCTTTGTTCGAAGAGGAAGTTCGACAAATATCGGTTGGTAATCTGCTTGTTTAATGCAACGTAGGTACTTCGTAGCAAAACAGAAACACAACTTTGATCCAAAGGCACTGTAGATATCTCTTCATACCTCTTAGTACCAACTTAGGATTCTTGGAGGATGTCTAAGGTCTTAGTCAGTAGTAAAAATATACTTTGGCATATTTTGCAGTAATTGTAAAAAAAGGTTTATGTAAATATTATTTTTTTCTGACAGAGTTAAAGCAGTTTAGAAAAAGTCAATTTGAGAGGGTTAGGACCGGCTACACTTCCACTCCTACTAATCAAATTGATGGCGCTCACATTGCCTGGAAATACAGGATTATTCGCCAAGCCAATTGCCCACAGCTTAAGTCCTTAGAAACCTTCTACGTCTATTTCAAGCCGGCAAAGTTTATCTGGAACAAGTAAGGAACGAGACGCTAAAGCAAACGAAGCCAATAAATTAAGTAAAAGTAAAATCGGTTTCTAAATAATCTTTAAAAAAGTAGTTAATTTCACTGTTAAATTTGGATGAAACCAGGCAGGCATATTTCCTGTAAAACAATAATATTTTAATTTTAATGGAAATAGCATTCCATAAAAGAATAACGCCAATATTTGACACCTTTAAAAAATAACTAAAATCTTGATATGTGTTGTCCCAGAGCTTATCATGCAACTCCGTTTTACACTGGTAGCTATCAAATAGGTATTTATAAAAAATATTCTAAAACTAATCACCTACTTAAGAATATTCTACAAGGCTAGAATATAGACAATAGACTGGCGATGATCTTGTAAGCGTATGTATCGCTTCCAGAAACTGAACATCCTCAGCCGTGAGTCCAGAGGACTAGGTTTACCAATGTATTGATGTGCACCGATTGAGATTATTGGCGGCATCTCCAGCGGTGAATGGGGTTTTGCGGATTTAAACGAGTGGAACTAACATACAAACTGATGGCGGACAAGCGAAGTGTTCATAAAACGGACGGTCTGGATAACTTGATCAAATACGTCTGGATTATTGAAGGCAGTTATGAACTTCATTTATAAAATGGGTTAAGCTCAAGTTGTTTTAGTTATTTGACGTATTTTTGTATGAATTTAAATATTTAGTCTCAATTTTTTATTAAGTGGGTTCAGCAGAGAAATTTGTAACAACACAAAGGCGTCAATATTCCCGACGTTCCTGACGTGCGTGACCTACGAGGCAAAGCTTTGTTATTAGGCGATGGTTTTTCAACATCAGGTGGGCCATATTATGCTTTTTTCTTCAGCTAGTAGCATAAAAAATGTCACAAAGTCAAAAATAAGCAAACAAGTTTCATACTTAATCCAGTGACAAACAAATACAGAAGCTTTAAGGTTGGAGTGACTTCTGATGTCGTTAAATACACCACATATCGTGACAAGTCACCGAGCTCACCTGTATCGTATATCGCACGCCGCATTTCTACGAATGCTCAAAACAAAGGCAGTCGAGTGGGAAATCACTTCGCAGCGCAACCCGCTATATCAGCATTATGCCCAATCCATACTTTGCTCGGTAAAGTAAATCGGTGGGTCGTGCCGGATCAAAAAACCAAACACACATTAAAATATATTATGATAACTGTGGATTATTATAATGTTTTGATGCAATGTGCATTTGGAGAATTTAAAACATTTTTTTCCATATAAACTCTACTCTTCGAAAAACTGCAAAGTTTATGTGGTAGTTAAAATATTTACGCTGTTTATTATATCTTGAAACAGCTCCTGACCTTGCAACGAAATCTTGAACATAGGGCATTGAATAACTGAAATAAAAAATCTACTTTCATCACTGACTGTGCAGCTAGCTTATTACTATTATTCTTGAGAAAACCGGCATATCGTAGCACCTAAAAGTTCGAAAAACAGGTGTCAAAGGCATGAAAAGAGCCTTCTGAGGCGCAATTAATATCCTTTCACCACACTGATTTGAAAGAACCAGTTACACGATAAGAAGAAAACTATTTTAAACTCTGCGCTAGTAAGCTAAGCTACTTTGCATCGTCTGCAACAAGCATTACTTGTAACTTGAGCGGAGTTGAGAGCACAGATTCAAGCCACTTTAAACAGAAAGAGATTTACATTAGGTACATAGTTCAATTTGCCGGGATGCTGGAATCCGTTCGAAAAATCTCAAACGATGAGAAAAATAAGTGTATTACCTTTGTTAGATTTTTATGTAATGGAAAATGTAATGTAAGCACTTTTACATTGTATTTTACAGGATTTTACAGGTTTGCGCTTTCGTGTTGTGTTCGAAATCCGCTCACCACACTAGTATTTTTTACCATCCGTCAGGTACAGTAGGATACAGCTCAAGTTACCTAAAAACAAAGAAAAAAAAAAGCAGCCAAGTGCGAGTCGGACTCGCCCATGAAGGGTTCTGTAGCATCAATTAACATAATATAAAGGTTTTTGTAGTTCGACGAAAGGTAAATTGCGGTTTACGATTTATGACGTATAAAAAAAAAACTACGGACTAGATCTCGTTCAAACCAAATATCGTTGAAAGTTTGCATAGTAATGTACAACATATATTTTTTTTAGTTTTATCATTCTCTTATTTGAGAAGTTAGAGGGGGGGGACCAACTTATTTTCACTTTGGAAGTGTCTCTCGCGCAAACTATTCAGTTTAGAAAAAAACGATATTAGAAACCTCAACATCATTTTTGAAGACCTATCCATAATTACCCCACACGTATGGGTTCGATGAAAAAATTTTTTTTGAGTTTCAGGTTCAAGTATGGGGACCCCCAATATTTATAGTTTTTTTTCTATTTTTGTGTAAAAACCTTAATGCGGTTCACAGAATACATCTACTCACCAAGTTTCATCAGTCTAGCTTTTATGGTTTTGGAGAAAAATGGCTGTGTCACTTCCGGACAGACAGACAGACATGACGAATCTATAAGGGTTCCGTTTTTGCCATTTGGCTACGGAACCCTAATGACGCTTACTGCAAGGACATAAGAGCTAGCAGTGTATAGTCTGATGCGTATCCTTGTGTACAATCGACTAGATGTGCGCAAGGCTTGAGATAATCAATATTTTCAAAATTATATCACTTTTATTATAATATTCTGGTAAAATAGTAAAATTAATGAATGATACTTGTGAGAACACCAGTGGCCTTACTTATTGAAATCTGTCACCACTGGATAGTGACAGGGCTAAATTTAAGCAATGCTTTGTTATAGGCGATGGTTTCCACTTAAATCAGGTAGGCCAAATGCGTGTTCCATCAGCAACTTGTATAAAAAATAAAAAAAAGTGTTGCCATCTATGTTCTTTTCGTTTATTTCTTTAAAACCTGTTTCAACAAATAAAAACCTACTACGTTGGTAACCATAACAGTAATTAAAAAAACAAGTACTGCTAAAACTTGTAAAAATCACGTTTAGATTGAAATCGCTTCTTATTGTAAATAATTGGCATTATAACTACGATAATCTTTAAACCATTCAAAAATTATATACAGAATATTTATGTATCTGTGCTTCCAGCATTAACCATTGTTAAGTGATAATGACGTCATAGTATTCAATATGTTTCATGAATATGGAACGCTGACGTTTTTTCACGAGCAAGTAGTTATTAATGAAGAATAAATGCATGTTGATTCTCGTAACTGACTGTTACTTCATGGGTAAAGATTGAAGAATTCTTGAAAGTAACTGTTTAAGTTTGAATTTTCCTTGAATATTCTACACATTTTTATAATGTAACCTTTTCCATATCTGTTCCACTATAAAAAAAACTGTGTTTTTACTACAATAAAAAAAACTTCCTTTTTACCCCAATTTGATAAGTCGGAGCATTTGCTTCTCTATAGAATTTCTAGAACTTGGTGTGGGCATCTTACGTTGGTACCTTGGACGCACTTCTCGTGTATCGATGTATCTATTTGTATCTTTCTTCTTTTAGTGTCCTTGCGTTTAACTGGTTTATGTGTGCTAATGTAGTAAATAAATAAATGTTTATGTCTATTTACCAAGAGATCTCAGGTCAGGTCTATTGTGAAGGATTAAGGTTGAGAGCCTATTTTATTTTCTTTCCAAATCTAGTTGGAAAGTAAACCTCTAGAAACATGTGACCAGCTAAACCGAGCGTATAGAAAAGTGGTACTGGAATAAATAAATTGTAATTGTAAAAAAAAAAAAAAACTTTATTCGCAGCTTTATTACGTGGTGCATCTGGGGCTAACTTGTTGTTTGCCGGCGAAACTACAACTAATCAAGTGGCCTTAGTTATAACAATCAGTCAAGGATAAACGATGGATAAACTATTGCTATCCTTTTCACTATTGTGATGACAAACTGACAGCAAAATGATAGTAAATGCGTGACTTTTCTTAAAAGGTCAAATCCAAATATTTATTGGGGAAACAAGTAACACAAGGGAGTGAAAACAGAAGGACACGATGATAGCCACAATAGTTATATTTGTGACACAGCTATCAACGCCCACTTCATAGACCTGAATTCCTTAAAAGGTCCTTCTGTAAAGTATGAGAGTAGGTGTTGGCCGTGTCACATTAAAGATATTCAAGACAAATAACTTTGGAAATACGAAATGGAACTGAAAGGGCATGAAATTAAAGCACATTCTGTGATACAAATCTACCTGCTTCCACAAGCAGCGTGTGAAATATTAGACATGCAGTTATAATGTAGAGTACGGTACGGTTATGTGAAATTGTGGGTTATACGCAGAATATTGGAGTGCCGTGTGTAGCCGTGGCGAGCCGGTGATAAAACGTGTATCGTAGTGAGCTCTTACGGACACCTATCGGTTCTCGAACAGCTTATAAAACTATTGTCACTATAGCAATTTACGTCGTGGAATTTCACCTCGTCGATCAACGAGGTGAAATTCCTCGTCTGCTTAAAAACAGAACTCCTACACAATGTATTTGTGCTGTGTCTGGTTTGGCAGTCAAGAGTGTTGGTAACGTTTGGTAGAATGCACGAATAGAGTTGAAACGAACACTTTAAGAGGATTGCCTTAGATAGCATAAAAAAAAAACACTTGAATAAGCTTTTTAATGATATGTTAGTTAATTGTTCTTTTTATTTCCTTTTCAAGAAATTATATACATTTGATACTTAAATATTAAATAAATAAATATTGTGGACAATTCACACAACACTACCCAGCCCCAAACTAAGCAGAGCTTGTAAAATGGGAACCGGATAGCTTATATAATACATGAATGCATTTTTGTTTTGTAAATACATACTTAGAATACAATATAACACCCAGACAGACAACAAACATTTATGTTAACCACACAAATATTTGTTCTCGGTGGGGATCGAACCCACGACCTACGGCGCAGAAGGCAGAGCTACTACCAACTGAGCTAGAGGCCAGTCTAAATACTTGCTAATATATGATAATTAATTACCCATGTTATAAATACGCCTTTTGAGTACTTAAACGGATTATTGGCAGCGGAATGCTGAGTCCAATTAGTCACGGCTCAGTAGCGCCATTTTTGTTGATCAATAATCGACAAAAAGTCAAGTTTTCTTTAGATTCAAGTAATAAATCATTGATGAGTTCAGCGAATCTTGATTGGATTTCTTGCGTTGAACCGTAAAATGTATTCATTCTTCATTATCGAGTACTTGTGGTATAACCACGGAATACGGGACAGGGCATTAGAATGCTACGCGCGTTTGCTCTACCCTCTGCGCCACAGAACGAATAGGTACATACGTACAAAACGTTCAGCTGTGGCCGCTGTGACGTCCACACATAAACTGATGCTATTTGTGTGGGAGTATTTATTAAAATTAAAAAAAAAACAGGATTTTCATTATTCGATTCGGAATATCAAATCTAAATTATGCATGACCATCAGAGGTTTCCCCCTTAGGTACAACATGAATAGCTTTAAAAAACTCCTCCAGGGTAGCGAGCGCAACGACAGCAACTTGTGGTGTTGTTGGTGTCTATGGGGACGGTGACCGTTTACCATCAGATGGGCCGTAAGCTCGTTTGTCTGTCTTTTACATAAAACAAGCATGATAAAGTTTGTTTTAAAATGAAGTACGCACACGCTTGGTATGCTATGAAGTATCCTTGCTGGAGAGCATCGCGTTCCGTTACGCAATGTCCACACGTTTCCACGTTACCGATTTTATTGCTGGCCCCCGGGTGGGCGGAGGAGGGCTTAGGAAATTGCTGATTGACTGCGCTTGTTTATGTTTATGGAAAACATCCAGATAACATCGGTAATTAAAGCTACCGATGATCATGATACGACAAGTGTAGGTTTAGTTTGGAATAAACGAAACTAGTTTCTTCTTTATGTTCCAACAGATATTCAATTCCGAATAGACCATAAAAGAGAACCACGACGACCCAAACCATTTCTTGAATGAGTTCATAGTATTTTTTTAATGATTTTATAGCGTTTACTACAATTAACTTAGTTGGAGCACGGATGGTCGCGTTAGTACCGAACACTCGAACAGTCCCTAAGAGTTATTCGTCGGGTCGGGTGTGATTATGATCCGATGGCGTCAGCGCAGCCCAGTCCAAATCCCGCTCGGCTCCTAACTTTTGGGACATTATAAAAATCTTTGTGAGTTCATAGTATTTTAAATACCCGAGTCTACTATAGAATGCCATTGATTCATAAACATTACTCAATTCGTGGTATAAATCAAGTGGCAGTCAATAAGATTTCTCATGGAATTGAGTCATAATGACCCGCCGCGAGACGGTTCCCACAATTCGCCCGGAACATTATGTTACGGTGCGTGGGCGCTAGAAATGCGGTGATAGATTCACATTTTGAATGCATTTTGATTGGTCTCCTTACCCAATAATTTAGTTCGATCTTTGTGGGTGATCTCGATTTGGGATGCGATACGTTACGATCCCTCGTTCGTCTACAATGAATGTGGATATGAATTACATAAGTTTAGTTTTTTTTTTAACTGATCTGGAACATAAAATATTAAATAGGCTCGCAGGTGCAATCCTCAGGCATATAGGATATATGTGTATATAGGATCCTAAGGTCAGTGGGTCAGAGGCATGTAGGTACAAACTAAACTACGGCCGTGGGCAATAAATATTGCACATCGGCGTTTCTGCTTTCGTAGAGCGCTATCTCTTTCTGACGCACACTAAGCTCTATGAAGCCGAAATTAGCCGATGTGCAATATTTCTTTCCTACTACTATACAAATATCACATATTACAACAAAAAAATAATAGGTATGTTATTTGATACTCTAAATAAATGCATAGACAATGAATTGTCTACGTTTAAATCAAACAGAACAGAGATCTAAACAATTCTCTTTAGAAGCTTTTTTATTTCTTTTTTTAAATACCCACGGATGTGTTGTTTTATATTCCAGCTAAAACAAAACACCAATTTAAATCCACTGGAATCAAAACGTACACAAACAATCTCGTATCATGCACCACTTTTGTTAAATATTTCTAAGCCTCAATATGAAAGACGATTCCAATTCACAAGGACGTCTTTCGCCCTCTGTCCCCTCTATCCACTCAAGAACGTCTTAACTACATGTATATCGAACAATCAATATAGAACTCTATTGTTCTCTTCTGGGAGCTCCTTTTCCCACGCCTACAACCTGGGGGCTAATTCTCGGGCCGATCTCAATCATTTTGAAATTTAATTTTTTTGCTTCTTTTCACAACCCCGCACTTTTTGTACGTTTTCCGTATATCGTAGCTGTCGAGGCTTTTACGAAGAGGTCGTTTATGAATTACTCAAGGAAATTATCCATTCCCCTTTCGAAAAGAAGCAATAAAACAAAATTTCAAAATGATCGAGATCGGCCCGAGAATTAGCCCCCTGGGGCCTAATTCTCGGGCCGATCTCGATCATTTTGCAATTTTATTTTATTGCTTCTTTTCACAGCCCCGCACTTTTTCACCGTTTTCCGTATATCGTAGCTGTCGAGGCTTTTACGATGAGGTCGTTGATGAATTACTCAAGGAAATCTGCCATTCTCTCTTCGAAAAGAAGCAATAAAATAAAATTGCAAAATGATCGAGATCGGCCCCAGAATTAGGCCCCTGATCGTCTGTAAAGGCATCGAATTTTGAACTTTACAGCTTTGTAGCGAGCTTTTATTTCCGATTAGAACAATTCTTGGTTTGTGCGAAATATTCTTCTAGTTAATACAGGATGAAATAATGGCGCCTGAAAGCTGAACGCGAGGCGTCGCGCTTTCCGTTTCCCGGTTAAGAGCAGTTTTTTTCTTGTTCGAGTTTGTCACCGCACTTCTCCGTTTTTTTGGGTGCCCTGAACGCTCGCGGTCTGAAAAGGCTCCTTTGACTTTAAAACGGAATTTTGATAACATTTCATGAATGGGCTATGAATAAAACAGTCGTGTTTTTTTTATTACCTCGTTGGCACACCTGAAGTTGTTTACAGCGGATTCAAATGAACTTTTTGAGGTGTGAAACACAATAAATGTGTTTATATTATAGGCTCGAACGGGATCAAACAACGCTGTTATTTTATTACCTACTCATGTAATTTATGATGAAGTTTACGGGTCCTCATTGTTGAAGTTTTAAAACGGACTGAGGCAGAACCATTGTTTAATTTTCACGTGCCTCGTTTACCGGATTGAGTTTGTAAGTCATCTCCAAACTTTAGTACGGATCGATCGCCGCCGACTGTAGTGTAGGCCCCTTTTCTCACGCTAAGCTCCTTCGTCCCGCCCAAACTGTATAAAGCAGTTATAAATTATATTTCTATACAACAGTAACCCAATCTCTCTAAATTTCTATATTGACCTTGCTCTATCCCCTGCTGACTACAGGAAGAGGGGCGCAAGGTGATTCTAAACGCACAACACAATAACATACCATTCGGTTTAATACGTGATGGCAGTATACAAACAATTACCGTCGCTACTTGTTCGTTTTGCAATAATCTATTAGAGGGGGAGCCGCACAAGCGAACAAATTCAATACCCCGCTAATGCTTCCTGTTATCTCGAAAGCAGAAGCTTTTTCATTTAACAGCCTTTATGCAAGGGTCAGCGCCAATGTGGCGAAGTTAGATATGCATATGATATTAATTCTGAACGCGATAGAACCGACCTGTTTAATTTTCCAGTGTTATATTAATTTTAGGGTGGTGATTTCGCTTTGCTCATGCGAAACCTCTCCCTCCGCGGAGGCCGGCCCTACGGCTTTTAGATCATCGACGACGATAATAATGTGGACTTTTTATGTTAATAGATTCTAAAAATTCACATTCAATTAGTGTTCGACAATTGTCTTGACAGTAGCTCCGTCTCACGTTTGCAAGCGGAAGTTGTTGAGACTATTGTGTTAGTGCATGTGGTACGCCAACCTAATAATTATGAACGAAAATGATGTCACATGGTCCAGCGGCCGCCGAAGCCGAACACTCACTATTAATTGTACCCAGGGGAGGATGTAAGTAACTATACGTCTGTATTTTTAAATAACGACTAATACATCAAAACTCCTTACCAGACCTTATGATCGGCCATTTTGGTTTTAGTTATGTTTTTTTCAATCGATGTTATCGTTGTTTTGATGTGGCTCTTAATCTTATTTTATTCACCCAATGACTGAAAGCATAAATTAATCAAGGTCTATGGAATGCATCCCTTATTGTATTAAAAAAAGCATTTAATCAAATACGTTAAGCACCAAGTCCGGGAGTGGCGGAAGTAATTTCCCCCGTTACAAAACTTTTCGCCGCAGGTTTGCGGCTGCTTCTGTGTAAAATTGTAGATTTAATTTGATCCGTATTTCGAGTTTACAGTTCCTTTTGGAACTACTTGGTTTCCCGCTATTTATACTTTAGAATCCGGCGACTTCTACCTTCTACTATTGCAACTTAAACTTGATTTTTTTAAAGATTTTATTTTTCGTGTGCAATGATCGGTTAAATGTGTTCTAGGAAGATGATCTGTTCAAAAATCTAAGTAACGTTAAAAGTTTTTAAGAAACCAGAAAATAAAAATGTTTCGTTAACTCTTTCTATTGAATAAAAAAAAATCATATCGTTTAATTAATCCGTTAGAACCCCACAGCCTGTTCGGTCATAAATCCCGGGAATTTAACACAGTAAGGTGAAAAGTAAAATTGTCACAGCATTGCGGTCTCAGGAATAGGGGTGTAATTGAAAAGCATCCGTTGGCCTTGTTTCTAAGGGCTCGAGAATCTTTTGTCCGTGTTCGGAAGCCCGCCCTTGCCATCTACTATACTTTAGGTAACTCCATTGTCGCATATTTCAACGCTCACAAAACGACCTATTAAAAAGTACGCTATAACGTGCCTAACTGTTCCCAATTTAATTGCTCTAACGATTGAACCAAGCCATCATCGGAGAAATCAATAGTCCTTTCAAAGATTTTTTACGAGATTCGAAAGCGCTTTATATTATCTAGTTCTGTTTCGCTCAACAAAGTAACGTTAGAAGCTTACGAGTAAATCGCGACAATAATGACCTTCTAACACAAAGGGATCCTTCGTGACCTTGGAGGCAAATTTGAAGCCTCAAGTCTACCGAGAATCAATCTCGCTGCTAAATATTCATCAGACGCTGTAGAACACAGTTTTTAAAGGATCCTATTACTCAGAGTGCTTTTTTGTGTGTGTAAGTCTAGCTCGGCAATTGGCGATGGAATACTCGGAATGTTTGTTCAGAAATAGAGCGGTTGAGTTCGCCGCTTATTGCCGCTACATCCTACTTGCGGACAGACTGTCCATGTGTTTAACGCCTATTCTCTGGATGGAATATTTATAACCTCGATACACGCATTCACATTGCAAAGTGAAGGATTCGTCTAATTAAATTTTCTTGCAGAATTTTTCTAATTATGATCTTTCATTCTGAGATTCATAAAACGTTCTTCTTCTTATTAACTGTAAATTGTAATAAAGCAGGTGAAGCAACCTCCAAAACTATTCCTGGATATTAAATTATTATCTTAGCATATTACAAAGACGATAGGCCCTTGATCAACATCCACCTTTTTCCTGTTTACCATATCGCAACTCACAACTATTATAATCGAATAAACATCGATCGTGGGTATGTCCACACTGTTCTAACGCCTATGCACATAGTGCATCGAGTGACGCGTCCGAAAGCCTCGCGTAGTCGCGGTCAGTACACTCGCGCTCGCCGGTGCGTCGCGACGTTCCGCGACCCGTGCCTGCCGCTAAACACGACTGTACCAACACGTGCCGCACAAAAATAAATAAACGCGCTTCTTCCAGTCGCGTGCAAGCCTCGCCGCTGTTCGTATTGTACTTAACTTAACTAGCTCGCCGACCGTTGATGGTGACTATTCGTAGTACCTACATTCTTGTATTGTACTGTGGCGTGACGTTATTTGCGTTGATACCGAGTATGATTCGTCTTACTAAATTGAAGTAACTACTTGTATTTGCATAAACAATCTAGATGTTTCTGTTGTTACTTTGCTTGTATTCAAAGCGGTTCACAAAATCGATGCAACGAGACGCCGACATGTGGATGCGAGTGGGAATAATCAAACCCCGATTCAACCACCCTCATTCGAGGCGAGTAATAATAGCCGGCTGAGTGCGAGGGGGTAGCCGAGGAACGTGCACCGATCACGTACCCGCTGCATACACCTACACCTCCAAGTACAGCCGCTTGTACATCCGGGCGGCTACGGCTGTGCGAAGGGTCTTTATTACGAGACGATAAGGTCGCTCATCGTTAATATTTCAGCACTTGTGCCGGCGATTGTACGCCACTAGTCGATTCCAATGGGGTTATTCTCGTGAATGAGCAAATTTACTAGTCGTTATAGGATCGTAGACAGTCAATACTGTTGTAGAGTAGTCTGTAACGTAGTGTTGAGCTACTAAGAATCTTATCGATACTAAACTTGAGTTCACTGCTGCACTTCTAGTTTGTTTGATGTCCTCTCCGTCTAAGAAGTTTCTTAGAAACAAATACTTTGATCTAGCTAGAGTATTTCTAAGACATCCTTTCCAAAATGACGACCACAGTTCAGTAAAGTCTATTAAAAGTAATTTCCCGCTATCCCAAAATATGTAATGACCACTCCGAATTCAACAATCCCGCTCGCTGACCATGACCGAAATCTAATCCACCATTAAACTTGGTCATTGCACTTGCACGCCACGGTTAGCGGTTGCTCAATACAATCCCTTGAGAATAACACAGCTTGATCGGTCGACTGGTCGTGCGATTGGTTGTGCGATTAGTTTGTGCATGAATAGAGGGGAAGCACGAGCCGAGCTCCTTTGTCACCACCTGTCTGTAATAGCTTTCGGAAGACGCAACAGAACGCACAGTTCTGAAGGAACAGACGGCGCCGGCGCATCTGCCTTTGCTTCCCGCCAACTTCCACATGTGCATTAGAACACTGAAAAACACATTTAAAATAATATCTATGTGACTCGTTAGTAATAAGTGCGAAAGTGAAAATTTTGTCGAGTTATTTTGAAAAATATGATGAACTTGCATTGTGATGTGAACTAAAAGTTAAAAGGATTTTAAGTAAAGTGTGAAAGTGTGAGAAAAGTGTTTTCGAAGATGATGGGATTACTGGCTTCGGATTTTGGATATAACACTCGGATGACGCTGCTGCAGCAACTGATCGAATGCGGCGACGTGCTTTTAGGAAAGCAATTAGTATGCGGTATGTTCTATCTATCACTAGTTTATTAGAATTCATCGACCGTCCTCTGAAACTATTTATATTACTAATTGAGTACTTGTCTCGTGCTCGACGGTCTAGCGATTCTGGTCTGATAATGTCTAGAAATATCCAAAAAATAGATGTCTAGAAATTCATGTTGATAAATTTAATGATGGCGTCAGTAATAACGTTGAAATAGTTTAACCGACAGGTACATGCCCCATGTATTTTATTTCATTGGAAGTCAAACGGCATTATTAATGCGGCGCGCACCGTTCGGTTCGACGTGTGCGCACGCGTCGATCGTATCGTGTCTTATTTATTGGCGCATTGTCTTGTGTCTCTCTCGCGAATTTTGCCGCTTTAATTAGATTTTTTTATTGTTTATGGACATTCATGCCAAAAAAACTGCTTAAAGTTATGTTCTTCTTCCTGTCCTTATCCCTCTAAATGTGGGGTCGGCACAACATGTTGTCTTCCTCCTCCATACCAATGTCAGCCGTCATTCCTGCAGTCACTTCTTTCTTATCCATGACACCTCTCACACTGCTAAAAGTTATGTTCTTCTTCTTCTTGAATTTAAAAGGTTAGCTCTTGTCAGCGTTCCTCCATTTTAGTTTTTTGAATGCGGCCTCCTTGACTTCCCTATTATACGACACGACAGCGGCCTTCTTTTCTATCTGGCGCATGTAACTTATTTTCGGCCTTCCTCTTCGCTTTTCTTAAATGAAAAAATATGATGGCTCTACTATAATTCATTTCGTCAGTGAAGTTTCTATATGAGCGGTACAGCTACTGCTTACATTGGTTATTACAAACATCCTTTCGACCAACCAACATTACTTAGGATGGTGGCTTTGTCATTTTTCAATTCTTCGATTCTTAAATTTTCCACCTTATCTACCAATTAAGATGCACGTTCTCTTACAATTCCAAAGTCAGAAGCAGACTCTATCTATCTATTTATTCAGTCTGTATCCACCCACTGCTGGGTATAGGCCTCCTCCCTAATACGCCACTGTCTTCGGTCCTGTGCCAGTCTCCGCCATTGCTGCCCAACTACTCCGACAATGTCATCTGGTCTGCCTCGTGTGCGTCTCTTGGCCACTATTCTGTAATCGACGTTGTCCATCCATCTCCATCATTCCTTCTGGCCTCATGTCCTGAACAAGAAAAGCACATGAAGCATACTACTGATTATTATTTTATTTATCTTGGCACGTCTCAGGTTAAGCTTCCATCGGAAATATGTTTGCAATAATGTCGTAGCTATAATTTATTTATCTATTGAGTAGTTACATGCGACAACCACCCATTTCGCAACTAGTATTGCCATATCCCAAACAACAGTAAATCTTTGCACTCTGAGGCGTAAGGTTGAAATATAGTTGACGATAAGAATGTTACTCTTGCCCATAGTCGCATATCTGAGCTTGGTACCACTTAGAACATACCAAGCATTTAGAATTAGGCCCATTAGTTTTCAAATCAATTCGAGCTAATCAATCTTGCTGAAATATACTCTGTTGGACTTTATTGATTACATTTTATTTAGGCTATATGAACATACCAAGTGCCTTTAGCAATATAAATTTACCAACCCAATCATGGCTGCCTTCATAGCTCAGTCTGTAGTAGCTATGCCTTCTGCGCTCGAGGGCGTGGGTTCGATCCCCACCGAGAACAAATATTTGTATGTGATATAGATGTTTGTTCTCTGTCTGGATGTTATATTGTATTCTAAGTCTCTATTTACAAAAAAATATACTATTACTAATTGAGCAATGTTTCTCGATTAGTAAAAGCTCTGCTTAATTTGGGGTTGTTTGGTTTTTCCACAATATTTAATAAGGGAGTTAAACTGTTCGAATAAAATCTATATTTTTGTGAGTATCATCGTCTTAACTATATGCAATTGTTTCTAACAAAACAATTACACAACACTGTCAATGTTTACGTTCAGACAATGCTCTTCACCAAACTGTTGTCCGTAACCAATTGATCTTGAACACAATTGCATAACTGACAGGACACTAAAACAGTCGCATCGGCAGAATAGTTTAAACTGCAGTAGCCATAAAAGAAAATAAGAAACAAAAGTCCCGCTGGTCCTCTTAATTGTCTACTCGCATTTGTAACTAATTTCATTGGGTAAATAAAAGAAGCGGGAAAAAATGCAAACGTGCTATTACCCCTTTTTGCACAACAACCGATTTCTTTGTGCACTGTTCGTGTTTTGTATAAAATACACCGTCCTTTTGAGTTTTTATTATTAAGAGGGCATTGTTAATATCAGGGACTGTTTCAAGTTTTTGTGGCAATTTAAAATATCACATGGCTCGTAGAAGCCTTAGTCTTATTAATATTGAAAGTTTATTTAAGTATGATGCAAAGGAAGTTTTCCAAGAGAAAGAGAAACAGAAACGACCCAAAAGAGAAGTAAATGTTCGTGCTAAGAATGAAAATCAAATAAAAAAAGTCTGTAGCGCTAACATCAAAGTGAATGGTTTTGCATCGCCTTGTTTTGATTTACTAGATGGCGCATGCAAAAGTCCTTATTGGTCGAAATTATTCCATTGCAAAGCCAAGTGTGTTGTAAAGTTGTAAATGTAGTGACCGATCACCCTCAGTCCGTTGCTCGGTCGTCCGCCATGCGTGTCTCTTTGTGATTCGTAACGATGCATTACACACTTCTGAGAAAATGTACCTATTACACGAGTAGTACAGCGCCCGTTATGGCCTTTCAACTTTAGTCAGCGTCTATTTGTTTCAAAACTTTTGCGCGGCATGATCTGAAAGAATAAACTGGATAATGATTTGATACAAAATGTTATGGGCTATTATTCTGCAACCATCTATTCATGCATCCGCTTTTATTTGTTTTCATTTGAGGGTAGGTTACAGTTTCGTACCTATAGTGACGCCGGTAAGCACCGAACACAAAAATCTCACCTGTATTCTGTACTCATCTATTTTCTTAAGTACAGGCATGCTCTATGGTATGTTATTCCTCTGAGTTCAAGACGCTAGAGTGATTCCCATCATTAAGGTCGAGGCATGTTGACGCATTAGCGACATTACGAAATAAGGCTCGGCTGGACCTCCCAGTTGCTGATTAGCATGACAATACCCGATCACAGAGGCCCTAGTCGGGAGTTTTGTGCGCTTACACGCATACCCTTGGGCATGTGCTCAACTTACACGGGGTTTTATACGGACGAGTTGCGGAAACGGCCCGCTAGAGGTGCTGTTTTGGTTTACATACTAACAGGTGTTACACGCTTACGGCCATTTGTAGAATTAGTACTACACTTCAAGGAAGGTGTGTCATTTGCTGTGTTAAAGCATTTTTAACAGCGGTTTAGAAAATCTTTGTTCTTATGACAAATTTAATTAGATAATAAAAAGTTATATCATCATGACTGGTGTTTTATAACCGATGACCCATGATTTTTATTATGGCTCACTTAGTAAGGACTAAAGTAATGCGATCGTATGTTTTAACCATTATTGACTCATCTATGAAAATAGAATCAATAACATTTGCCTACGACCCATGGCTCTAAACTATGACTAATATGAACAGAACACATTGCTATAATATAATCACTAATGGTTTCATTTGAAAGTTCACTTCCATTCAAGGCTCGACTGACTTGGTGACAGCTCGTTGGTAGTAGTTCTGCCTTCTGCGCCGTAGGTCGTGGGTTCGATCCCCATCGAGAACAAATATTTGTATGGTAAACATGTTTGTTCTGTGGGTTGACTTCCAATGAAATATTGTATTCGAAATATGTTTTTATAAAAAAAATGTGTTTTATCATATCAGCTATCTGGTTCCCATAGTACAAGCTCTGCTTAATTTGTCGCTAGATTGTGTGGATTGTCTACAATATTTATTTTATTTATTTAATACTTAAGTATAACAGAGTGAGAGGAGGCATTACAAGTTGCAAGTACCATATAATTTATTCCATGTGACCACTGTTCTGTCCAACGGTATCATCCTATCCCGTCGTGACGTGAAATGCACTATTACTGCATATCCCATACCAGCGCCGTAGATTAGACAATAGTTAGTACGCAGGTACCATAGAACACACAGTAGTTTGTAACGAGACATAATCGCTTGGATGAGGTACGGAATACACAAACAGTAATACTAATGCATAGGACTGTACCTTGAGCGAAACGACAGAGTAGCTTCCTTCGAACAGTGTAATGTAAAGGGATATACTGATTGGTGGCGGCAAATGTTTTTTTCAAAGAAAAACAGCGTATTACCTACCTGATGACTTGACCTTTTCTAAGCTGATTTTACACTACGTCTATGATTTTGTCTTAGGGAACGTAAAGTTGTTAAAGTATCCAATCCTTGTTGGTAGTCAGACCCAGAATCGGAACACAGCAATCGTATCACTGATTGGCGCCAGAAATAGGAACGGTGCTATAATATTTATTACGTTCTTCATTCAAATCAAAAGCTCTACCTAATGTGATCCACAAAGTAAAAGTAGTAATTTTTATTTTTTACGGGCGCTGGAGACATAGTCCTTTTGCCAATTCGTAATTTTAAAAACCAACAAGTGTTCTAACTTAGTACAGGTGATTGTTTACGAAACTTCACACTCCATGCTCTCAGTAGTTATTAACTAGGGTAGTTCCTGTGGACGCCGGCGTACGGTCGTGGGTGGTCATTAGGCGAGTTAGCGCGCTGTTTGTCCGACCGCGTCGCGATGAGCTGATGCGTTCATAGTCTAGTAAGCCACCTGATTTACATACATTCATAAAACTTCCGAACTTATGGAGGAAAATGCTGACAATGACTGGTCCTTTAGTTATTTCTTGGTGTGCTTGCGTCCTCACAAAGGTTGTCCCGTCTGTGCTTGTGGCTTATTTCGAGAGACGTCTCGTACCTAATTAATTAAGGTTAAACAATTGTGCTATTTGTAGCTTTCAGTAAAAAATAGTTCTCGTAAGGCAGAGTTCAAGGAATTAATTTATTACGAGTACTAACATTATAACATTGATCTTACCATATTGTTATGCCTGCTCGTCGGTTTAACGCTTTTGGTGAACATATTATATGTACATAATATTTGCATTATACTTTATCTCCTTCGACATTACCTGTCTTCAAAGTGATCCTTGTAGTACAACTGAATAAACGATATTTGGCTTTGTCACCAAATTATCATAAGCAGCCTTAAATTTAGGTAAAAAACCCTCTGTTTGTCCAACTCATTATAATATCGTTTTTTACAAGCCTATATTGTCCCGCTGCTGGGCAAAGACCTCCCCGAAAGATTTCCAGTTCCCTCTATTCTGAACCTCCCCCCACCATCCCCTTGCGAAGGCGTCCCGATCGTCCCGCCAACGCTTTCTAGGTCCACCACGAGGCTGCCGTCCTTATATTAAACCAGGATTAGGACAAAAAAAAGCTATAGGTCAAAAAATAGTCTATAAATATATAAAAGCACTTGAAACGGGTCAATCAGGGAAAACTGACGAGTAATATCCCAAACGATCCCTTAAGCACCACTTAACAAAATACCGAATAGATCTACAAAGTCGATAGCAGGCTTTGACCTTGGGTTCGCTTCTAATATTATATTAGCCGAAGGGGGTTACTTACCCTAAACATATTATATAACCTGTGGTAGATGGGGAGGGTCGACGCTGAGCGCTCAAATGTAAAAAGGATACAGTTGATGGTCACAATTATGCTTATTTACAAAATTATTTACTCACTACTTGGAAAGATTACTGAATAAACAATAACCCCTTTATTCATAATGCTGGACACTTTTTAACAGCTTGCTAAAAGTCTCTTGTCATCTGTCAATTTCATGTCATCAAATAGAGATGGCAACAGACTTATTGGTCTGCTACGCTAAATGACTGCTATTGGACCATTATGAATACAATATTGTTAATGGACTCGTTATAAACCCCATTTAACCTCCTTTCGGCTTTACGGGTAGTTTTGTAAAACCTATTACTTGAATATTTTCCTACTTTACTACTCCACTTATAAAAAGAACTAAGCTGAAGAGCCTGTAAAACCCTTATCACTCCACTCACTGAAATTCTCACTTCTCACTGAAATTTAATAAATTATTTTAAAATTGCGCTGTATAAAGCAGATCTTTCTAGATAAATGAAACTTGCTCACAGCAGGGCACTTCCTAGCTTTCTAAAAATTTACTTCTTTCAAGGTTGCTTTGTGAACGTCGGAAATTATTATCCTGAAACATAAAAATATACAAAACTAGCAGCGAATCCTGGCGGTTTTTTAACTTTGTGATAAAAATTGATTTAAATTTGATTACTCTAGATTTATTTGATTTTGATTTTGGCAAAATCTAGGATTTTTTAGAAATATCTTAGAATAGAAAAGTCCCTGTTTTAGAAAATCTAGACGTAGATATCAAAACTTTTGCCACCCACAACCACCCACTTCCATCAATTCCGTCCAATCTCTCCTACTCACAGCAGAAGACCAAGGGGTAGATGGTGGAGTAGATCCTATAGTTGGCGGAAATACAAAAAACCTGTACGTTGCAAACACTTGTTTTTTTATAATATTTATTAATAATGAATATTTTACCAGGAACTGAGTGGCAGAAAATATAGCTACTATGTATTTTTAATTTGTCAATCTTAACTCAATGTAGAGAGCCTTGAACATGACTTGTGTTAATTCACAGGTGGTCGCATAATGTAATTTATTTAAACGGTAAGCGGATACTCATCTAATTCATGCATGGCGTGAGACTTCTTGTATTGGACGCAATATGCATTAAAATGAAATCTCGAGAAGTTTCGTCAAAAAATAAATATCGTATGAGTGAAAGTCAATGCCTTTTTCAGTAGAGTCCTTCCCGAAGGTCTAACTAAAACTTTAGAATAAAAAAATCCTTCAGGGTAGGCAACGCAACGACAGCACCCTTGGTGTTGTTGGTGTCTATGGGCGACGGTGACCGCTTACCATCAGGTGGGCCGTAAGCTCGTTTGTCTAACTTTTACATAAATAAAAAAATAAAAAAAGTAAAAACGCTGCGTTCTGGAAGCATCTTTCTTCATTATTCTAACTAATTAAAGAGCTAACCACACTAATGACGTAAACAGCTACAATTAAAAGACGTTTATCATTGAAAGGTGTCCGAAACGCGAACAGACATCAGTCAGGTGTCAGAAGCTCGTCGCCGTACCCTTGTGCTACGAGTATTAGTTCTGCCAGTGCCGGTGCGTTGAACCCCAAGGGCCTTCGGTCATTGCTGTCTTCAATTGCAACCACGTCACTCGCCTACTGCGAATAAGCTGTGGTGCCAGCTTAGTGCGTCTGGATAGATCTGTGCGTCGGTTCCAGCAACACGGCTCTATTGAGTAGTCGCTGTATCCACGTTCCATTTTCAAAATTTTCAAATAAAAATTGACAACTCACATCAATTTACGCGGTCGCTTGAGTGATTTGTGTTGCTGAATTCGACGCCCTGACCGCTAAACGAACTGGCACCTAGACTCACCTAGCTTAAAGAGTGATCCTTGTGATACAATGACTAAACATATTTTTGAATTTAAATTTGACGAATCAAGGCCACTATAACAATCAACACTGGTTTTCGTCATCATTATTCAGCAATTTGACTAATGGGGATAACATTATGGTTACTTGACTCCGACTTTTTTTAATTTGAAGACAGAAAATTTTAGGGAAAAATCTACAATTGTGATTTTGAGTTGGTAACACAAGCGTTGTGCGTATTAATTTGAGTCTAGCCTTCGATTTAATTAAATGTGACTTCGCGAGTTTATATTCCGTAAGGTCGATATTATAAACGGTACCGCAATTTACATCTGGGGAATTCACCTCTAATTGGTTTGACTCGAGTTGTATAGTTTAACATGATGTTTTACGACTAATTGTGTCGGGTTTAACGTGGGTTGTATGGATTCGACCGTTTGTGTGTAAAAGTAATAAAAAGTGGCCTATGCTAGTGCATGAACTTTGTAAACTTGTTTGGGCTTCGTTCGCGAAGAAAATTTAATAACAGTTATAGGGAATTGTATTTGGGATATTGTTAACGCTAAATAGAAGACACATTTTATTTGGTTTGAATTTTATAAGAATGATCCTTATAATTTAACTGAAGAAATGCCTTTAGACTTTGATTGCATTGTGAAGTTTTTTGTTTTTTATTAAGTTTTTTTTTTGTCTGAGAAATTATTCGTTTATGTCCATTTTATATGCCCAGTTGATACTCTTATGTTTCAATCTGTGTGGATGTAATTAGTTCTCTGAAAAAAACATTTTATATTATGTAAAATTGCATGTAAGTTTTAACAAAATAATGAAGGAACAGTTATGGTTTCTGCTGACCGTTGCAAACGAGATCGAGAGATCAACTGATCCAAATCAGTGCAAGTCAAAAGCGTGCTCAAGACACTTATATACACCACTATTTTGTAATAACAAAAAAAAAATGCAGATATTGGCGGCTGATACTGAACACATCCACGAAAAAAAAATATTTTTGAGGATTTCTGAATTTTTTTTTAATAACTTTGTCATTTTACTGAAATTAAAAATTCTGATTGCACATTCATAATGTTCTACCCCTACTACATTACCCTATTTTTGTTTTGGTAGTTACAAAATAGTGGTGTGTATTCGTTTAATTTGGTAAGATATTATGGGAACACAAGCAACTTCAAAGTTAAAATATCTGACAGTAGCGACAAAGCAGAGCACTCTAGTTTTCAACTCACACTTGTTAAGTTCCTAATTAAACTGTCAAACAGGAGTATTTCACGAGCGAGCAACAAAATTACAAGTCTCACGGGGATATTGTGAGAAAACTCATGTTTACATAATACATAATTATGAATACCGTAAAGTTCAAAGCTCTTATAGGCGTTTTAAGACGCAGGGTACCGTCGCAGTCGAGTACCGCCGCGGAGAAAATAGATTTCTCGGAAATTATAGACTTGATGCGATGACGTGTTGTGAATGGAGTAGACTACTTATTTGTAGAATGTTATCTGCACTTTTTACATTATAGCAGCTATTCTTGAAAAATACATTCTGAAATTCTAAAAGACTTTCCGTAATTTAATAGTGAGACATCGGCGCATGTATCGAGATCAGATAGCAGATGTTCTAGAGAAAGGCCAGTTCAGGAGTATCCTAACCTAAACCGACAAGCATGTATGAAGAATGTGATTAGAGTGAATAAAGTAAAGATAACCCCTGTCAGGATCGTAACAAGTGGAAATCCGTGATATCTACCTACCCCCATGGGAATAAAGCATGATTTTATGTATGTATATGTATTTTATTGAAGCTATATCTTAGAAGCACAGAGCAAAGATCCTGTCCCAAGAAACCCTCTAATTGAGTTTTAGTCCGCACAAACTAAAGTCCCATCTCATCACTGTTACTAACTTGACTGGTATTTGAATTACCCAAAGTGGGTTATCTTCAATCTCAATCGCGCTCCCAAATATAAAATAAATAAATAATGCGGACAATCCACACAACACTATCTAACCCCAAACTAAGCAGAGCTTTAACTATGGGAACCAGATAGCTGATATAATACTTGAATACTTTTTTTTTGTAAATACATGCATAGAATACAATATAACACCCAGACAGAGAACAAACGTCTATGTTCACCACACAAATATTTTTGTTCTCGGTGGGGATCGATTCCACGCCCTCACGCTCAGAAGGCAGAATACTACCAACAGTTCATTTATTTACCACATTATCACAATTGACTGTAACAGCCCGTTCACACTAGTCGTAAGTCACCTATGACTAAATACTAGGCATGTCAGTTTTTACAATATTATTAGTTACTAAAATCGAAATAACTAAGATGAGCTGTGAAGGCAGTCAAATATCACCGCTACCGATGCATTAACGATAACTGACAAATACTCCAACAATTGTGTGCTCGACAGTACTCGATTTGTTTACATTTCACCACTCCTAAGCAAACAGTGCTCTCGGTCTGTACACACAGATGCAGTTTAAACTCTTTAATTAGACCTCATTTGGTGCAAGTATGTTTGGTTGCAGTGAATGCTCACGTTCGATTTGTTATATGGTTTGTTTATAGGTTTTCGCAATATAAATCCAAATACATTAAAGTTATCAGATCCTTGCAGGTCATTGGCTTTTAGCTCTTTTAGTGAACTAATTACGGTCATAACTATATACTCTAATCTAAGGTATGTAGGGCCTGCGCACATCTAGGTCGCTGGCGATTGCGATCAGTGAAACGCTGTCAAATTTGACAGCGATATTTGACAGCGATATTTGACAGCGTTTCAGCTGATCGCCATCGCCATCGACCTAGGTGTGCGCAGGCCTTGAAACTTTAGCGGCTTTATTACACGTGCCTACAGTTTTGTCACGTGGCTCTGATCGATTACTGAATTCTCCGGATTCAAGTGTTTACTTATTGTTTGTTATAATTTTCATCAATAACCAATTTTGTCGCAAAAAAATAACAGAAAATGCGTAATTAGGGCCCAAATTTGTATTATTGAATTTTTGAAACTAGCGGCCGCCCCCGGCTTCGCTCGTCCCGTTCCCGCTACGCCCCATTCCTGTTACTTTTTCGGAATAAAAAGTATCCTATGTGCTATTCCAGAATATAATCTATCTTTGTGCCAAATTTCATCCAGATCCGTACAGCCGTTCTGGCGTTATTGAGTAACAAACATTAAGAAAAAAAACAGAATTTCAATTCGGACCAGCAGTTCCCGAGATTAGCGCGTTCAACCAAACAATCAAACTCTTTTTATACTATTAGTATAGATTTGCACAAAAAAAGACAAATTTACATTAATTATACTGCAAAGTTAATACGTGACCTAACTAATCTGATTTAATTTAATTCCTACAATTTGAGCAGAATAAACACTCCATTTAAATATTTCGGCTGTAATGTTCTCACAGGTTTGTACACAGAGATTTTCAACGCATGGCTAAAACAATAATTGTAATTGGGAACAAGCTTGTTCATTTTGCACTCATAAACGTATAATTACATACTCGTTGGCGGCCATTTCAATCAGTGCCTGATTTTATAACCTCTCGCCGGCATTGTTAGGTTAGTTAGGTTTGGTTACCTCTACGTTTTGTCATGTTAACTATACTTCTATACTAATATTATAATTAAAGGAAAGATTTGTATGGTAGCTTAGAACCAGGAGACGGACATACAATACAATACTTTTTATCATTAATAAGTTATAGTTTAAAAAACTAAAAAAACACGCTTTTATAATTGAACTAAAAAGTTAAAAATAAAACTGTAAGAGTCAATTGAAAAATTTATATTATTGTACAAAAAGCGTGAGGGGCTTGATTTTGATTGTTGTAAATATTTAATCAATAGTTTATTATATCTGAAGTTATTATAAAAAGCACCCCACGCTTTTTTGTACAATAATATAAATTTTTCAATTGATTATTATTTATTTTTAACTTTTTAATTCAATTAGTTATAAAAGCGTGTTTTTTTAGTTTTTTAAACTATAATTAATTTATTACTTTTTTTTTCATATTGCATTGCCATCGACCTTTGACAGGTGTGCAAAGTTTGAATCAAATCTGATCGTTCAAAGTAGGACAAAATCGAGCTCAAAGGGCTCGGTTACATACAAGCTTACATACAAACATACAGGTGAAGCTAATAAAGGCGTTATAAAAAGTACTTATTACTAGAATATTTCTCTAGCATAATTTTTCTCCTCATTATTTCACCATTATTTAAAGCATCTTTGTGCTTTCATTTCATAGCACTAAATATTTATTTTGTTAATTATTTATTGTACTGATAGAGTTAAACTGGTGAAATGCTGGTTTTGTTGTGGTTCTTTGCGTGTGTTTGTGACTAAAGGCCTGCGCACACCTAGTTCGCTGGCGGTAGCGATCAGTGAAACGCTGTCAAATATCGCTGTCAGATTTGAGATTTGACAGCGTTTCACTGATTGCCGACGCCAGCGGCCTAGGTGTGCGCAGGCCTTCAGAGGTGGTTCCGTCAATTTGTGCTCGTAGCCCAAATTTAAAAGACGTGCCGTTGTCATGTTAAAATAAAATATATTTAAACAAAATATGCATTTTCAATAACATTACATTGATGCGATGCGGATTGCGATTACAAAAAAATAATTTCAACGGCGAGCTTAAAACTTTCAAGAGCTTTCTGTTTGTATTAAGTCTTCAAACATTTTGACAAATACCCTGCACTGAATCTTTTCGTAAAATCTTCCTAATAAATCTTTTTACTGTAGGAGGAACTTCAGAATTACTTAATTTCAAAAACTCTTGAACAGTCTCAATTGAGTCTACTTAACGATACCAAAGCTTGTATATTGTTTCACCAAACACGTTCGCACTATTCTTTTGTAAGTAATAAATTCGCTAAAAGCCCTGAAAAAAGGCCCTTCCTGCTGTATTTATTATGCATAGGGTTATTTGCGAGCGGTGTCGCGAGTAATGAATGCGGACTAAGGATTTAGTGCGCGAATCGAGCTCGTTCTTGTGCTGTCTCGCTCTAATATCCGGTTATATCCGGTATTCAAGCACGCGACGACGTCGTATTTATTTTTTACAAAATTGGGTGACTAGACTAGAGATCACTCGTAATTTTAATCGAGTCTCATTTCCGATTGAACTGAGGAGGTAAATAAACAGTGAAATAACGATTTGACTGAGTTTCAGTATTTTATTTTTAAATTTTGTGATAAATACAAAATGTACCTATAGTAGTAGGCAAATATTACACATCGGCTAATTTCGGCTTCATAGAGCGTCGTGTGCGTCAGAAAGAGATAGCGCTCTACGAAAGCAGATAAGCCGATTTGCAATATTTTTTGCCTACAACCGTACTTAGTACTTACACCTACCAAATCTCATCATATGTCTAGGCGCCTTTTCATTTAGCACGATGAATAAACTAACGGTCAGAGTTTTACCCTAGCATTGTTGTAGTAGGGTAAAGATGTTTTTGGATTTTGTTTATTTTTTCGGAAGGGTTTACAAACTCGCAATAAAAACGAAACGTGTGTGAGGAAAAAATAAATCTCTTCGTTAGACAAATGTGACGTAAGTCTGAAAACAGTTGGGATCGCTTCAGTATAATGTGGCAAATAAAGGTTTTTACATAGAGTGCGTGACCTATCGCCCGAGTCTAGACTTGGCTATAAATCACACACAACTATGTAACATTACGAGCTAACGTTACAAACGAACAAAGACATTATACGTACTTTAATACCTAAACTAGGAGTTATTTTACTCCAGTGTGAAGCTGTAAACTTGAGACATTTCGGGAGTTTGTTGTTTTGTTCTTGACTCGAATGTTTTATTTATTTAATCATAAAACTTAGATATGATGTGGAATGGTGAAACTATGGACCTATACATTGAGCTTGTTTGAGAAATTATTGAAGTCAATTGGGACTAGCAGTTCCCGAGATTAGCGCGTTCAACCAAACAAACAATCAAACTCTTCAGCTTTATAATATTAGTGTAGATTAAACACAGTTTACCCACACAGGCAGACAGTGCGATTGTACGATTACATAAATTTTACAAATCTACATAATATTATGCTATTTCGATTAAACATTCATCATTGTTCAAATTATAAAAGTGGTTTCATAATTTATACATAATTAACACCTGCGTTTGCTTCTTCCACAGGTTTGGACAACCGGATACCAAACTCAAGAAGTTCCGCTTCACCGTAAGTCTCTCTCTATGCAATTATTTTTTCTTAAGGCCTGCGCACACCTAGGCCGCTGGCGAACGCGATCAATGAAACGCTGTCAAATATCGCTGTCAGATTTGAGATTTGACAGCGATATTTGACAGCGTTTCACTGATCGCTACCGCCAGCGAACTAGGTGTGCGCAGGCCTTTACCAAAGCCTACGTAGTCAAGTATACGTAAGCCTATGCAATTATTTTTTCTTACCAAAGCCTACGTAGTCAAGTATACGTAAGCCTAGTCTTATCCCAAATATCTTAAGTAAATTAATATTTGACTGGCCTCTCAGCTCAGTTGGTAGTAGCTCTGCCTTCTGAGCCGTAGATCGTTGGTTCGATACCCACCGAGAACAAATATTTTTGTGGTGAACACAGATGTTTGTTCTCTATCTGGGTGTTTGTAAAAAATGTATACAAGTAAATATCAGCTATCAGGTTCCCATAGTCCAAGCTCTGCTTAGTTTGGGGCTAGATAGTGTTGTGTGGATTGTCTACAATATTTATTTGTAATACAAATTTTCAATGACCATTATAACGTCACCAAATGTCTTAAGTAAATAAATATATCTTTTAGTTCCAGCGACAGAGTGAACAAAGACCTTGGTCTGTCCGAGAGCGATGAGGAGGTAGCGGCCGCCACGCACAGGATAGGACCGTGAGTAGACCTTGAATTTAAATTGGCATGTTTATTATGGACCTTGAATATTTAAGACACTTGATTGAATTGTTTTTTAGTGTCTACGCGTTAGATTGACGGAGTTATGGTTAACTTTGTAGTTTTTAAAACCTATTGAAACAATACCCCCTCATTCATAGTGCCCGACATTTTTTGTCCTCTCCTTTCTCTTTCATTTTCATGTAGACAAGTAGCGATGCCAACAGACTACTAAGCCTCCTATAGTGTGTAGTGAAAGATATTTATTTGCAAAGCAAAACTCACGCTAACAATTTTACTTCTCACTAAACTACTAAACTAATGAGTTGAGCTTTGTGCGTCGCAAAACGGACTTGGCAGTTTAAACGGGAAGAATCAGTTAAAATTTACTGTTAGACAGCTACCATGTCGCGCAAGGAAGATGCTTCTCTTGATATCATGAAGCGGTATCAACACTACTGTTAGAAGACCCCAACCTACTGGCATCATTTTGTCTTGGACCTTAGATCTCTACTAATTAATAATGAACTTAAATTATGAAATCGCTAACTTATGCCTTGCACACATTAAACCGTTCTGCAGTAGCGATCGTTGAAACTCTGAACATGACAGCGATATTGGACAGCGTTTCAATGATCGCAGAAATTTAAGTGCTGCCTATTTCTGCCTATTGGCGGCAGAAATAGGCAGCATTTCCCCTGACAAGCCCTTCACAAAGAGCTCTACTACTAATTAGTTCTACTCTAGGTTCCTTCGTTCACAATGCTACGCAAATCTTCGATAACAGGTGATTTTGGTCTCTAAGCGCGAAAATTCATAGAGGTTTGCACACGCGGCGACGCGTGTCTGTGTTGACAGTAGTCGCTTTTAGACATTTAAGCTGTCGGGTATCCAAGATTTGCTGTGTGACTCATAGCGTTTCCTTGTTCGCCACTGCAGAACACTTAGATGAGCGCAAGGCTTTACTGTACCACAGTGAACTTTGAGTCGTACAGTTTTCAAAGTACCATCGACCATATTACATTCTATAGTATCCGTTAAAAATGATCGTATACATTTCCAGGCCACTATCCCCAATCGGCTCCGGCGGCAGCCCGACCTCCGGCAGTTCCTCCCCTTCCGATTCCGAATCCGAGTCTTCCTCTGCGGAGTCCACGGCTCCACCCGCGGCGACAGCACCGATTGCACCCGCTCCATTGGCGGCTAACACGGCACCGCCGACTGCCGTGTCGGAACCGACGCAGCGATCGTCGTGGGGCCTGGTGAATTTTGCGCCGCCACCGCCGCAGCCTCTCGACCAGAGCTATGATTCGGGGAAGGAGCTGAGGCATGCCCTTGCTGATGTTAAAGGGAAACCTGCTGTAAGTGTTTATAGATTTGCAGAACTTGGCTTGGTAAGAACCAAGCCGTAGTTGATTGCCTTTCTTCTAGGGTAGGTCGCGTGGAACTGGCACCGGGCTTTTAGACGTTTCAAAGTGATCCTTGTGATACAGCTGAATAAATATATATTTGAATTGGAATTTGAAAAAGAGATGATACAACGCAACTTTCTAGTGGAAGGAAATGGCTCAGAATCGTTCTTCCTGCAAATGTATAGGGTAAGCTAACATCATGGACTTCGTCAGGCTGTTGATGATGATAAAATCGTTCCCACCGCTTGTAACCAACTCTGGAGTGTGTGATTTGTTTTTAAGACCAAATTATCACACCATCCACTCACGAACCCCTTTGATCTGGACACGTAATCTATCGTCGTTGTACCGTCAATTAATAATTTAAAAATACAATGAAGTTCTTATCGTTCAATAAAGATTTCTCTGGTTCTAAAACTACAGTTTTGTAAATATTTATATTAAAAAAGTATGAGTCACGCGTTTGCTTCTTTGTATTGTGCAACAAATGTGCAATTGAAGTGTTATTCGATACCCTCCATATAAAGAGGTATTGATGCGACGGCACTGGTTCCCAGGTGTCATCTTACCTGTCAGATAACACTTCTCAGTACGAGGCTGCTTAGTAAGCGCTTTATACAAATGCACCTACTGTTTGTGGGTTCTTTTTTTCTATTCCGTGTTTAGTGGCCGAAGGTTGCACTTGTACCAGTTTAAATTAGGCCAATTTAATATTTAAAAATCTTATAAGAGTCTTTGGAGAAAGGATTTTAGAAACCTTTTGTATAAATTAAAAGTTTTGTTTCTAAAAAGTTTTTTGAAATAGTTCTTTAGTTACATTAGTTAGAGTCACGCATCGTGTTACTTATCTTGATTTAAAAGCAGTGCTGATATTGTTTCGGGACGTTTATGCGCGAAAGTTTAATGAAAAACACAAAATAGCGTAGTATTTTAAAAGTAATAACAGACAAATGGAAAAAGTTCTTGAATATTTGAACGTTCTACTTTACCGGATAATGAACGAACGTGAGGATGATGTTATGCAGAAGTGGATCAAGCTTGCTTTGTTGAAGGCGAACTTGCGAACAGTGCTTACTGAATTCGAGAACAGTTTGAGGAGTCATGTAGCTCCTGGTGATATGCGAACAGTTCTTGATGAGTTCTATAGACTAAAAGACGGGGTATGGCAGTCTATTGGTGCACTGCACGGGAATTTGGTGACTGTTGCGATCATGGTTCGAATATTTTTTCAATAATTGATTTAGTTTATAGTTGGATCTGTTCCTACGTTGGTATCCTCAAAGGTTTTGAAGCACAAAGTGATCGTATAATCGGAATCGTGTCCAATATTCTTTGAGTCCAAGTCTCATTTCCAAAGTCTCTTTTCAAGTTCAAGAAACATAGATTATGACGCAGCCCTCAATTAAAAGGAATCTTATATCTTCCACAGCAGAGTCCGATATCGGAGCTCTCCGATTCGGAAGCGTCGTCCCCTTCTCCCGGCTCCTCGAGACGAAGGTCCAACACTCACAGGACCTCCACCGCTTCTAGTGACGATGATACGCCTTCCCATCATACGGTAAGATTCACGTTACTTGCATGATCTTCTTGGTTTAGTCGCGTCGAACTGTCACCTAAACTCTCCTAGCTTTGAGACATGTCAAAGTCATACTTGCGCGTCCACTAAGCGTTCAGAGTATTCTGTATTTCGCGCATGATAAGCGTTTAGCGGGCGGGGTTTCTCTACGCAAAGATCTTGAGTACACTGGTACACATGTGTTGGGTACCTAACTCAGGTAGTAGACAAATAAAAGAGCGCACTGTAAAACTTGACTGATTCTATCAAACAAAGTAAAGACGTTCGAACTCGGTTCCGTGGTAATGCGAAGTGTTTGCTTCCGATGAAGCTTGCCATTCTCCTCAGGCCCCACCGCGGGAACGAAAGACCGCGGTGTAAGCGCAATGTCTCCGACTTACTCCCCGACTTGAAGTAGGTAGGCAGCTGCTGGTTCAAATGGTAGACTCTGGAAGGGGAAAAATGTTGTTAAAAGCCCTTCGAATGGTGGCTCCTTTGATCCTCAAGTCGGCGACTCGAGCGACTTGATTGCGAGTTCCTGGGTACACGGACATACTTGTACTGTAATACTGTGATGCCAAAGCTGCTTTCGACTGACCCGGTCGCTGCTACCTTTTGTCTTCAGGCAGCTAGAATTTAATTTGCATACCAAATATAATGTTTTAGTGTCTGATAGTATTGTCTTTGTCTATGTCCCAGTCATCACCACGCGTTGCGTCGTCAGCGCCGAAGCGCGGGCGACCCGCCAAGGCGCGTGCTTCCGAGGAGAGCCCTGCGAAGAAGAGACGCGGTCGGCCACGCAAGACGCGCGTCCCTTCCCCCTCGCCCCCGCCTGACAGCGAGGAGGAGGCGCCCCCTCCCCCGCCGCCCCCGCACCCGCCCCCGCACGACATGAAGGGACACATCTTCAGAAAGGTGAGTTCAAAAGTTTGAAGATATCATATGCCAATGTCAGCGAACTGATAACCTCAGATAACATGCCTTCGCATCTATTGTAGACGATTGATATAGCGTCTGGGACAGCTGTTTTTTCTTATGCCCCTTTTCATTCAATCAAGAGTTTGAAGATATCATATGGCAATGTCGGCACACTAATCATCTACAACAGATAACAGGCCTTTGCATCTTTTGTAGACGATTTATATAGCGCCTGTCTACTTTTGTTTCTTATACCCTTATTTACGAGACGTTATAAAGCCTGGGGCAGGATTTTTAGATGGAATAGGCTACCCAGGATACCTAGGCTAGGTAACCTATTACCTATGACAGCCAAGTCAGCCTAATCCATAGGCATGATAATATCATGCCTATGGATTAGGCTCCCCGTGAGGAAACCAGCTTCAGCGTGGGGAGCTGGTTTCTTCACGACTGAAAGCACTAGCTTTGCGCTCATTTCGCCATACGAGATCCTTTATTCCCTAACGGTTGTCGGTTCTTCGAGCTATATGACCTGCCCATTGCCACTTCAACTTCCTAATTCTAAGAGCTATGTCGGTGACCTTGGTTCTTCTACAGAATTATCGTCATTTCTGATAAAAACCCCCCCAAACCTTCACACAAATATTGTTATTTAATTTCCAGGTGTTCACCCCTAAGAAGGGCGACGAAGGCGGAGGAAAAGGCGGCAAGGGCGGCAAGGGGAAAGGCGGCAAAGGCAAGGGGCAAGTGACCATCATCGAGGTGACAGCTCCGGAGCCTGATGACGACGAGCGTCGTCGCGCGGCGGACAGACGGAACGAGGAGGCATTGGCAAGGGTGTCTCCTCCGCATGAACCCGAGCCGCTGCAGAGGAGACGGGACCTTAACGAGAGGTACGGAACTGCTCTAAGGGGGTCCGGTTAATGTACACACTGTAAATTAACTCTGTTTGACAAGGACTCTTTACAGCCGCTAATTTTTTTATAAATCTCTGATTATTTACTTTTTACTCAACTTTCCTACTATTCTGACAAGGCCTATGTACAGCCGCTAAAGTACAATGTAATTACAAAACCAAGTATTCCTTGTGTTCCAAATGGTGAATAAATAATATGACTATGACTGTTCTTCTTATCGTGTCACTGATTCTTAATTTCGAACCAAGTATGGTGAAAGGATTTTAAGTGCGCCTGAAAGAGGCTCTTTTCGTGCACTAGACACATATTTTCGAACTTTTTAGGTTCTACGATATGCCGGTTTTCTCACGATGTTTTCCTTCACCGTTTGAGAGCACTGGCATAGTGTACATACATTTTTGCGAAGAAAAACTCATTGGTACACGACTGGATTGGTACCCACGACCTTAGGATCGGAAGGCGGGGCCGCTACCACTAGGCCACCAGCGCTCTTAAAACGATGCCACTTTTTTTCGACTGGGAAATTGTTAAGGCCCTTGTACACTGGAGCAGATAAATATTTCGATTATTAATTTTGTTTATCTAGCGCTCTCCTTGTGCGTAATTTTTATGTTCTAACATAACCTAACCAATCCTAGTCGGATCCGCCGTATAAAGTATCAAGGACAAGTTTAAGTATGATGCCAGAACAAAAAAGTAAAAATAAATGTTTGAATTGGTGTTATGTTGTATTCTAAGTATGTATTTGCAAAAAAAAATGTATGTTAGTATTATATCAGCTATCTGGTTCCCATAGTACAAGCTCTGCTTAGTTTGGGGCTAGATAGTGTTGTGTGGATTGTCCACAATATGTATTTATTTATTTTTATTTGTCTATCAGGATACAAGACCGCGTGTCGATCGAGCGCGCGGAACACAGGCGATCCGACGACCGACACGATCGACCGCCCAGTCGCGATCGCGCCGATCGCTCGCTAGAGAAAATATCAACAGGTACACCACTTTGTTTTTTATTTATGCACAACTAGCGGCCGCCCCCGGCTTCGCTCGCCGTTACCGTTCCCGTTGAAAAAAAAAACCTTTTAAACCTTCTCTGGACCTCCACAAATCATTCAAGACCAAAATCAGCCAAGTCGGTCCAGCCGTTATCGAGTTATAGCGTCAGGAAGGAAAACCCGACTTATTTTTATATAGTAAAGATTTCCGGTCTAAATTGTTATACTTTTTGAGTTAAAAATGAACTTGCTCAAGTTCCAAGCCGTTGAAGTGTAAAATAATTGGAATTACGACTTGGTTCCCTAGCGTTTATTTGTTTGGTCCTTTTTTCTGATCTGATTTTGAAGTTGATGCTGCCTTCGATCTTGAGATATGGTCGCAATCAGAATAGAAGTCATGTTGTAGAATTAGATGAATGTTTTACTTTACAGAACGCACCTCGAACGATCGGATAACCACGGAACGGACGTTCAATGACCGGATAGCGGGCCTTTCCAACGAACGATCCAGAGATCGAACACCAAGCGACCGCCTATCTGTCGATAGGGCCGAGCGGATGACCATAGACCGACGTTCCACCGAGAGGAGTTCCAGCGATCGCACATCAGATCGTACGTCCGACCGCTCCTCAATGAGCGACCGATCCAGTGATCGTCTCTCCGTGTCCGGACACTCGACCGATCGACGGTCCATCGAACGCATTTCAGGAGACAAACTATCCCTAGATAGATTGTCGATGGAGAAAATGGCGCACGAAAGGATAGCCATGGAGAAGTTAGCGCACGAGCGGTTAGAAAAACTACAACAGCTAGACAGTAAACTGTCCATGGGACGCTTAGCCGACTCGAAAATGCATATCGATCGACACACCGACAGCAAACTGTCGATCGACCGACTGGCCGAAAACAAACTATCGCTCGATATGCTCCCCGACAAATTGATCGATCGATTGACAGACAGCAAACTGATCATCGATCGGATACCGGACAACAAGCTGTCGATCGATAAGCTGTCGATCGGGAGAATGACTGATAACAAGATGTCGATCGACAGATTGTCGGATTCGAAGATGTCGATCGAGCAGCTGTCGGAATCCAAGCTGGCGATCGAGCGGCTTGAGAGCAAACTGCCACTTGGGGACCGATTTGTTCGAGCTGAGGCAGACGTGGGTTCTGGACTCAAGCCGGGCCGCGGCTCCGAAAGACTAGAGGATCCCACCTCTATCGGTAAGTCACGCTTTTTTACTTCAAGATAGAAAAGAAAGAAAGAAAGAAAACATATTTTATACCATACCCCCTCTAAAAAGCTTATTTTATTCACTGAAAATAGTGAATAAAAAGCTCTTTTAATCACTGTTTTGGTGTTTGAATTTGGATCACACGAATAAGGTCAACGTCCATCTCAATACCTTACAACCTCCTTGCGCTATAAATATACTCTAGATTTGATTTATTTGCATTAATTTATCCTTCTTTATTTACAAATCAAATCAATATCTGAAATTATTTGTTTTATGTCTTATAAGAATAGTATAAACAAAGTTTATAGTTTTTAATCCTTTTTCGCTTAAATCTTTCTTTTTCTCGAAGTCATGGTATAAAGTATAGTATGCAACTCTTGAATAAAACGGATTTATATCGAGGGCCATGAATCACTCGCGTCGTTTAGGATTCTAACACTTTAATCACTCGCTACGCTCGTGATTCAATCATCATGAATCACTCCCTACGGTCGTGATTCAGTCGTTAGATTCCTGCACTTGCTCGTGATTCATCTTTGGTCCTCGATTTAAATCCGTCTTTTATTCACTAGTTGCAGAATGTACTATATTTGCGTCTGCTTAGCAATTTAAGGTACACGCTATCAATGCTATACATGCATAGAAGAGACAAAGACCTTAGAGCTGCAAAACGGTCCCTGACTCGGCGCGGAGTTAGTTGGTTAGCAACTAACGCTGCTAATACCATTTTCATACGAACGAATCCATTTTTTTGAAGAGAGGAATAGCACTGGTGTTCTTGTGGTAGCAACCACGCCTTCCAATCCTAAGGTCGTGGGTTCTAATGCAGTGTATGTATAAATAAACAAAATCAAATCTAATAATTTAACTCACAAAATAGATATTAAGTTCAAACAAGCTACAAAAACAATATTTTTCTATTCTATTCTATTATATTCTAAAGAAATTATGTTCGTTTTTAACCGATTTTGATGATTATTTTTTTGTTGAAAAGAAGATATTTCAAAGGTGGTCCCATGATAAGTAAATCATGGTGTGATAATGACAGACCAGAGAAATCGAGGGGACTTTCCGAAAATCGTAGGGGTGACTAGTTTGTAAGTTGTTCAATAAGTATTTTACATCAAAATCAGTTCAGCAGTTTGTTAAAACTACGGTCCCATTACCATTCTGCCGATTCTACTAATCTAATCTAATCTCTAATCGTCTCTCTAATCGACTGGCGACAGTCAAGTTACGTGCTCATCGCGGCCCCGGCTGTCGAGATCCAAATGCTACCTAATAATGCTTACCGTATACAATGTGTCTATAATGATTTGCAGCAAGCGTGCGTCGCACTCGGCTGATGGTAAGAGTGCCGCTGTCGCGCCTACGCCCCAGCACAGTTCGAGCGCTGCGCCTACCGCGCCGGCCGCCGCCTACGCCGCCAGCGCCTACCGCCTCGCACCAGGTACTATTCATATCCATTTGTTCATTGCTTCATCTTCTATACTAATATAATAAAGAGGAACGATTTGTATTTTTGTTTGCCTGTAATGAATAAACTCAAAAAGTGCTGTGCTTATTTCAAAAATTATTTCACCGTTGGAAAGCTACATTCATCCTGAGTAAAATAGGGTATATTTATGTATTTAAAAAATAAATGCCAAGCCGTGCGAAGTCGGGACAGGCCGCTAGTGTGTTAAAACTCGTCGTGGTCCGGTCGTGGGTTCGATCCCCACCGAGAACAAATATTTGTGTGATGAACGCAGATGTTTGTTCTCTGACTGGGTTTTATATTGTATTCTAAGTAAGTATTTACAAAAAAAAATTATATAAGTATTATATCAGCTCTCTAGTTCCCATAACACAAGCTGTGCTTAATTTGGGGCTAGATAGTCTTGTGTGAATTGTCCACAATATGTATTTATTGCTAACACTCGCATATTTATTGTCAGAGCAACGAAGTAGCAGCGACGAATCACGAGCGGACGGCATCGTGTATGGAGCAGACTCCCATCTACTACTCGTACTTCGAGAGACTGCCGGAGGACGAACTCTCCGACGAGGAGAGAGATCACAAGTCAGTATCCTATACAACATTATATACTCACCGCTAAAGATCCCCTGCTAAAAATATGTCTTCCTGAAGATGGGAATTCTTGGCTTCCTAGAGAACGAAAGAAAATACAATTATTTGACATACAAAATAGGTTGTAGACGTTATCAATAAATAATCTATTTCTATGTACTTGATGATTTGTATTTCTGTTTTTTTTTTGTGTGTATGTTGAGCACTGGTGGTCTAGTGGTAGCGGCTCCGCCTTCTAATCCTAAGGTCGGGGGTTCGAACCCAGTCGTGTACCAATGAGTTTTAATGCCCAAAAATGACCAGTGCTCTCAACCGGTGAAAAATAACATCGTGATGAAACCCGTGGCTTTGTCAGCTCCGCACGTATTGACCATATTTTTCCTGTTGATTAGGGCGACTAAGCTGTCAGAATGGTATAGGTGCTAGGCAAGCCTATTTGTTCTTAAATCCTGTCCCAGTCACTATAGCAAACTAAATCATCTACAATAAATAAATAATAAATATTATATACAATCAACGCAACACTATCTAGCCCCAAACTAAGCAGAGCTTGTACTATGGGAACCAGATAGCCGATACAATATATGCAAAGGCCTGTTAATTTACTCTATTTTATTTTTTAAAACATAGCACCAGTTTAACAATAATTTTGATATTCCAGATACTACCTAGAAGAAGCGAAGCGTCTTCGAATGTCTGCCGATCGCGAACAAGAACCACTTACCCGAGTTATGCTCTATCTAGAGTCCGTACTGTGTTTCGTACTCACCGGGAGAGTCCTAGAGCTGGAATTGGACACGAAGAAAGCATTTACGGTGTACCGCGAGACGATTGAATACATTAAACTGATTCATTCGATGCCGCAGCGGTATCGCGCCTCGCCTCATGACACTTTCAACAAACTGGATATACTGAGGTGAGCCAATACACGCTGTGTTTTAGAGTCTCTGCTATGTTTTAGAGTCCGTACACTGTAAGAGTCTGAGCTTTTTTTAAGACTCCGCGCTAAAACAAACAAAAAGCGATAGAGTCGCGTATCGCGTCTTTTAGAGTGCGTTCGGTTATAAAGTCTTCTTCTTCATCTTAATTAATGAAATCTGTCCATTTTGGATCAATTTTGACATTGTCAAGTGAGGAGTGGTTACTTAGATAAAATAAATTAAAATGGTTTTTATACAAGTCAGTCCAAAGACAAGTCGGTCGTCATTGGCTTTGAAGGAAAATATGGCATTTTGCTTAAAACACGTTTGTTCAAATCAGGATACCACATATTACACATTAACTCCAACTGCGCACACTTTGTGCTAAAAGACCTCAAGTCAAGTTGGTTGGACCACCGAAATTACACAACAGAACTCCAAATTACACCAGAAAAATAATTAAAATGAAAAAGCTATGTGTCTTGGAAGAAAACGAATCGGTTTTAAAGTCAGTAATGTGTTTCAGAGTCCATGCTCAGCCTAGGAGTCCTTGCAGTGTATTAGAGTTCATGGTCAGCTTTAGGAGTTAGTGCTCCGTTTAGAGTCTGTACTCAACTTTAAAAGTCCGTGCCTTGTCTTAGAGTCCGTGCTCAATTTGTGTATTTTAAAGTCAGTACTCAATCTAGGACTGTGCTACAGACCAAGATAACGTGATTTTATAAAATTGATAAATAACTTGACAATATTTGTTTCAGTCTTCGAGTGCAAGCACTTCTGTACCTGCGAATGTTCAAGATGTACAACCGTGAAGTGAAGGAATACAGCAAGGTCGTTACCGAGTACCAACAAAAGGTATTTACTATTTACATTATTTTGAATACCACTTACTATTTACAACTATTATTCTTCCTTCCTGTTTTTCCCACTCTATGTGGGGTCTATATTTCTTTGTGTCGCACTCCTGATTAATGAAATTAAATATATTTATTTGCAAGAAATATGGTACAATTAGGTCATAGGGTTGCAAAAAAATTGGCTCACATACTCTAAAAAATTGGCTCGTTGGAGACCTACGTACAAAAATTCACACAAAATTAAAAAATGAAAGTTAAATTTAAAGAAATTGGTATGTCAGAATAATAAATAATTATGATGTGCCAACATCAACTTCCAGTGCCCGACAACAAACAACTGGACCTAATGATGTGCAGTTGGCTTAAACCCGTGCTCGTCATTTATGTCACCGACTCATAGAAGTCGAGTAGATGAAAATCTTTACACAATAATAATAATAATCCTGGACACGGCACCAATTGTTGGAGGTTCCTCATTCTGCAGCCTTGACTGTTGGTGGCGTACTAGTTTTTAAGTTTTTTATAATAATACTAGCAAACCTGGCGAACTCCGTTTCGCCACCAGATGGCTTCAAAATGTTGGTTTGACCTGAATTTTTCCTGATTTTTCTTTGCTATAAACCTCACGGAGCCAGAGACAAAATAAGAATACAAATAAATATCTGAAAAATAATCATTCAAAAATAATAATTTATAGAAGATAATGTGTTATACGGTGGTGGCTTCCCTCCTACATCGCTACCACTAATCCGTACTACAACATATGGTTACATATTAACACATGTCATGGGCCCAGCCGTGTATAATAGGATCCCACTTAGCGTCTCCGGCGCACCAAGATCAGACTGTTTCAAATCCCGACTGAAAACCTGGCTTATCAAGCAATCCTTCTACACTGTAGAAGAGTTTCTGGATAAGAAAATATAGTAACGCAACAATTGCTATTTTCTATTTACATTTTTGTTTACCTATGTACCTACATATTTTTTATAAGTAGATTTAGATTGCATTTTTTTTTTTTAATGTATGAATTTAATTTGATTGTGTGATTTGTACCTACTTTGTACGTACTTACATTATGAATTGAATTTTTGTGTCCTGACGTGTATTTTTTGCATGAATAAAATGATTTATGATTTATGGTTGTATCTCAGCCGGCGTGCGCGGAGTCCGCGTCGCCACTGTCGCCCACGCCTTCCCCCGCGGGCTCCGTGGGCTCCGTGGGCTCCGGAGCCTCCGCCTCCTCCGGCTACTGCAGCCTGGTGCACTCGGTGCCGGCGCAGGCGCACCAGGCGCTCCTGCTGCTCACCAAGTACTACGCCTTCCTGTATGTGGCGCACGATCTGTGGGAACAGGCAGACTCGCTGTGCAGACTGCGTCCTAATCAAGGTAACACATTATTTTCCATCGAAATAATAGGTACTGAAATAGAGAAGTTATTCGGAACAAAAGTCTTTTCCATTTTTAACAAGTTTCTAAGGTTTTATACAGCTTTCTATTAGTTTCACATGCGTGTTTGTAACCGAATCCTTTGGGCGTGATTTCGACCCACTTTAGACGGTTAAATTTCATTCTAACTTTGTACATTTATTGAGAACCGATGTAAATACACACAGAAGAGAAAAGTTCTGTGCCAATACAGCTCAATTGACTAATTTGATAAGATTATTCCATTATTTATGTATGAGATAATCTTCTCTCTCTCTCTCTCTCTCTCTCTCTCATTTCATTGAGTTGACTGGCCTCTCAGCTCAGTTGGTAGTAGCTCTACCTTTTCCTTTTGCGCCGTAGGTCGTGGGCTCGATCCCCACTGAGGACAAATATTTGAGTGGTGAACGCAGATGTTTGTTCTCTGTCTGGGTGTTATATTTTATTCTAAGTATGTGTTTACAAACAAATGTAGGTATATAAGTATCATATCAGCTATCTGGTTCCTATAGGACAAGGTCTGCTTAATTTGGGGCTAGATAGTGTTGTGTGGATAGCCCACAGTATTTATTTATTTATAACTAGCGAATGCCTGTGGTTTCATTCGCCCCGTTTCCGTTCCCGTTTTTCGGGATAAAAAGTATCATATTATGTCCTTCTCCCGGTTCTAAGCTAACTTCTCTCCAATTTTCAAATCGGTTCAACCGTTCTTGAGTTATAATAATATGTAGTGTAACTAACACGACTTTCTTTAATATTATAGGTATAGGTTATTGATATTTGTTTTGAGTAAAACTAACTTGTATCTCTCTTTACAGGTCTGTTCATATCAGTTGATCGTAAGTGCGGTCCTCTATCCCTCTCGTCCACGTTCCGACATCTCGTGCAATACGTCCGGTACGCGATCAGTCTTCTTAAAAACCTGCCGCGGGAGTGATGCTAGCCCTGGCTGTAAGCCTGTCCATGCCGGTACTAGCAACCATACGAACTGATCGAACCAAACAGTAAATGGAGCGAAAAAGTGATCTAACAGTTATATTGGTGACCCCGAGATCAAAACAAGCGATGAAAACTGTGATCACACAATAATTCCTGTCCGTGCCGGGTACTATCAACCATACGAACTGATCAAAACTAAGCAGTCAAGCGAAATAGGGATCTAACAGTAAAAATTGGTGACCCCGAGATCAAAAGAGACGGTGAAAACTGTGATCACACAACAATTAGGTTTGTGAGCAACCCCTGAAGGCTCTACTACGAACCAGCCTTGCAGGAAAAGTGAAACAGAGGTTAGAGAATATATTAATGATCCATTGCGTTGTAAATCTGAGTTACACCAGAATAATGCAACTTCTTTCTAACTCAAAAAATATTGATTTTTATTTTGTATGCCACAAACTTCACACAAAGCTATAGAATGTAACAGTTAATTATGATTTCAAAATGTAGTAGCAATTAATTATGTATTATCAGAATATGGACAAATGCAATTATTTTTATTATATACAAATCTGGATTATATATTTTTAATATTTCTGTTTAATTCTTATACAGAGCGTATTAACCTGGTTTTGTATTTAGGACGATATGATTTGTAATGTGCAATATCTATAAACAAATATGTTATGTAATTAATGACAGAGGTCCTAGTTTTCCTATGACCTATAAATATGCTATATACGCCTTGTTTGATACGCTCATAGATTCAATATTTTTCACATTATTTTATTAGATATAATTTTGTTATTGATTCATTTATAAAAGTTTCATTAATATATTTTAATTTAGTTTAATACGAATTGAACAAAACACTAAGCATCAGTCAGTATGTACTCTGATTGATCATATTGTTTATGTTCACGTTTATAAAAACCTGACCAAAATCATACATTAATGGCTTCCTTAGTGTTGAAAGGTTACCAATTTAAGTTTTGAATTATATTGGCCAGGTTGAAGGTTGCAAAACCATCACAGATAACAATCAAACAAATGAAATGACTTAAATAATTATTACGTATCGAGGTTCCTATGTTGAGAGCCGTATAAAGTGATACGCGTCGCCATTTTGTACCAACGGTAGCTTCCAAAATGGCTGCCATTCCTGACCAGATAGCAGCAAGTACTACTGTACGCATTTCATTCTTCCCAAAATCGATGACCAAAAAACGATTGTATATTGTGTATGAAATGTAAATAAGCTTCGTTGCTTAGCAACGAATTCGCGAAATACAACTGAGTTCCTTTAGCAGAACAGGCTATCTCACTCCAACAGTAAGTGATAGATAGAGAAAGTGTCCGTTTCAAAGGAACGCAGTTAGTTTGACTCTGTTTTTATATTTAAGTGATAGACTAATCATATCTTATGCGTTTTTCGTTGTAGTGATCTTCCCTTTTTGAACTACTAACGTTTTTATTGTCGTGTAACGGTTTTATTGTCGGAACGACGGTCATTGTCGGACACACGCAATTCTAATAGGTCGTCTAGCTAGTGTCAATGGGACGACACGACAAAACCATTGATCGGACGTGGGCCAATCGAGAGTAAAATATCTCAATATGTATGGGATCACTGTAGTTGGTTGCAATAATTAATTTTGACTCATTCGCGTATTTTATTTCGCTTCGAGTGTAATGTTATGTATGAAAGAGTTTTTTTTTGATATCGATAAACATTTTTAGTTTACTTTTGATGTAATCTATTGAATAAAGTTATTTTTTGATTGCTAGCTTGGAAGATGTAAAGTTAATTTTGAGGATGTTCAGATAAAGTGTTCCTATTTAAATAAATTGAATAATTTTCAGAACAATAGTAGAGCAAAAGCATTATTAGTAAAAGAGAACATTTTTTATTGAACATATCAAATAGCGTTGGGGACAAAATCTGAATAATAATAATTTAATACAATTATAGTTTTTGCTAGAAATGTATAGATTGAAACGATCAAGACAGTCGATGATCTCGCGAACGTTTGGGATGACAATAAGACACATTAACAAAACTAAATGAATATTATACTTAATTAATCTTTAAATTATAATGTTTTATCGGATAAATCATAATTAGAACAAATAGATCGACTGTTCAATTTAATTTTCATAAGAGAAGAGAAGTTCAAATATTTTTTAAATTAAACTTTTGAAGAGTACAATACGACTCGAACGGAACGGTTGGCGACAAATTCGCCGTAACACCAATATTATATATCTATACCTCTCGGTTGTTTATCAAATTTATGTTGTGATTGTATATAAATTATATTATACATTTTGTAATGAATATACATGTTAGTGCCAGATAGAATTTTGTATGAACATTTATAGTAAGAGAAACGATAATGCATCACATGGACGGAACGACTCAGCGGATGCGACGCGCCGCTAGATGCCTTGTACATAGAATTATATAAGAAACGCGTAGTTTTCATTCTATATTTTAATTTATATGTAAACTATATTTATAGCTAAGCGGATAAGTTAAACTAATAATCGGTTAAGTGATGGGTGCATGGTTAAGGCCTGGCGTATCTCGTGCGACAAAGCGTTACGGACGTTGAGTTTTTTTTTAATTATTAAATTAAGACAATTATTTTTAATAAATTGAAAATTGTAAATGTTTGTAGATGAGCTTGCAGCGTTCGGTTTAGTATATTAGGTAAAATAGTGGTCCAGCAATAAGTGGGCGAGTTGATTTACCTAAAGCTAGTTACCCGTAGGACACAACCAGCGCATACCTTCTCTACTTAACATTACATCTATTTACGGCGTGGCGTTTTGGACTTATTGTTACACACATACGCTTTGTTTTCTCAAAGAATTAACTTCACGTCTTTAATTCCTAGATATGATAGGAAAGAAGCCCCTCAGAGACCAAGTCAGTGCCAGCTTAACTTTTTTTAAGGATATTTGAGGGTAGTCAGATTTCACAGCTCTACACTAATCCAAGATTTTTTTGATGCCATAGATACCCTGATTTGAGCAGGGTTTGAAAAAATCCTAGCCGTCCATTTCTTAATTGTGATGAGATCTGGTTTTAATAATTTTGATCCAAAACGCCATATTATTTTGTTATTATTATTATTGAAAATTTAGTTGAATGCTGCCTTAGAACATTGACATCAAAGATCGGTACTTACCCGCACAAATATTTATTATTCTTAGTTGTTTATTATTTATTATGGCAATTGTATTTATTTGGAAATTTAAGCGAAGTTTACTTAAATTGTGATTATTATGACGCGTTGTGGCATTGTTTGTGCATTTTCAAAAGATCTGGGTTAAAACGTGCCTTACAGCTTAATTATTTTATTGTTTACTCATTTCAAATTATGTATCTTTTGTGTTATTTTATGCTGAGATATTATGAATTTCAATCTTTTTTTAAAGTTTAACACACGACTTAAAAAAGGAAAAAGATACTTCAAATTTCTTTTTGAAACTTATACCCCACCGGGGGAAGTAATGTCCAGTAGTGGAAAATAATGATTATCATTAATATATTTCAGTGTTTATACATCACAAATAAACAAAGCCTACAGTTTACTGCCATCACATTATACTTAATAGTCTACAATATTCTTGGTCCAGTACTTGAGTTGAAATAGTGGATAAATGAACAAAAAGGATTTTTTTTTAAGAATTATGAAATAATACTCAGGTACCTAATGATTCATAATATCTCAACGAATAAAACATGTTTAATTATTTAGTTACGAAAGATCACAAATGCATCTCGTTTGGAAACTCTTTGTACTTTGGGTTATTATTTTGTTATCGTTCTTAGTTCTTAAATTCCATTTATTTTTGGTTCTGTTTTGTTGCTTTTATTATAGTTAGATTTATGAGTTGTACTTTACTTGAAAGTGTCGATGGTACCTATTTATTGGACACCTTTCTTAGGAACTCGCATTAATTAGAAGTTTAGCTAATTTAGTCTAAATTTATGTTAAAGAAATCTTAATTTTTGAGGGATGAATTCTTTTTGAATATTTTCCTATTTAGTTACAATGTGTTTAGAAAGAAATATATATATTACTCGCACATTATAAGTCCTAAATAAACTGACATTGAAATTTCTAAAATCTCAAATTATATTGAGCCCTAAAATTGAGACCAAATTATTGACATATTATTTTTACAAAGAACAAGTGAGCGCTAGGAAAGAACTAGCCTATTTTAATTTAGTAAATTGTAATTATAATGTTTTCTTTTTTATTAGCATCTTGTGTTAGTAGCATGTATGATAATTTGTTTTATTATTATTTCGCGTTAAGAATTATGTATAAATTTGTTTTCCTTTAATTTTATTATTTGTGTAAACTATACCTTTATGTTATTGATTATAGAATACATTAATTTTATGTATGAATATTTTTGTTTTGTTTTTGTTTGGTTCCTTTTCTATTTCTTTACGAGAAGTATGACGCTGTTTGTCTTTCACAACATCGAGAAGCTTCCGGTAATCTCTCATTTTATGAATCGAAGTAGTAGGTACAGTCGGCTACACATCAGGTTACCCAATACTAAGCCATGACTACGCTAAATACGATGTATATAATAGGAAAGGGACGATGCGATAGTGGGCAGAGTATTAGTGGGAAACGAAAAATCAACAACGATTCACAGCATTCAACTTTAAATTCATAGGTAGTTAGTTCAAATTGAGTATTCTGATGCGTAGCCGTGTGTTAAAGTCAATTTAGCCAAGAGACGACATCGGTACAATTAGTATAGATTAGGGAATAGATTTAGATCGCGCGAGACCAAGTGCTTTAAATTAAGTGATATCATCACCGCCTTTGTCAATTTGCTGACCGTTTGACAAGAAATGGTTTTTATCCTAAGATTAGAGGTACAGTCAGCGACAAAAGTAGATAAACATTCTCGTTATGCCACTTTTGATAAAGCCTCAAACTTTATTTGAAGATCCGTCTCGAGTAATGAATATTTGCAAAACGAGGTTGCAATTTGTTTAATGAATCCAGAGAAGATGGGTAATAAACAACTCAGTTTTTTATCTATTTCCGTCGTTGACTGTACCTGTTTTTGCAATATCCAGGTTCGTATTCTGAAACGATTCAAGAATCGAAACTCTAGTTTATTATTTTTTGACAGTTTTCATTGAGATTGTCAAAATATCTTTGCTCGAGTCTCGATTTCGACAATAATTCTAGAATATGGACCTAGAAACTTTGAAGAGCAACTAAAATCTCTTATTTCAAAACATAGAATCAAGCATTGAGAGATTTTTTGATTGATTTTCATAGTTGTCGAAACACTCTGTTGATGGATGAACTATGTTTTGGAGTTCGGGTTTTTAGGAAAAGAAAGTGCTTTTAACAAAGAACTAGTAATTATTTGGAAATCATTATAAGAAGCCTTTTTCAGTGCCGTTAAAATACAAATACCTCTTATTATACTCGTAGTACCTATAAATGGATTCAGCACAGATCAGCGGGCGCAGATTTATACAAAACTATTATGAGTGTCTATAAGTAGGCATTATGATTAAGCATGTATTCTTGAAAACAAGTTAATTTTACAAAAAAATATTTTTCCAAAATATTCCACAATTTTATCAGATTCTTGAAAAAAGGTTGGAAATATTTGAGTCGTTTTAGGTACATTTTTCCAGGCGCAATGCTTCTCACTGCTGAGAGCCGAAAATTTTTCGCCACCTGGACCTTTTACTACCGGTAACCCTGTCTGGTTTCAGCGGATTTGGTCGGACCAATGTATCGGGCTTCGACCTCGTGGTCTCTTGCCTTCGACTTTGCCAGTGACAAGTTTTGCCAGATTGTCATCCTGTTTCCTGGCTATGCCAGAAATACTCAAGGACTCGCTGGAGGCAAATGGGTGATAGCTGGTCACTTTCGAGTTCCTTGAGTACTCATTGGTCACATATGCTGTTCACGGGATATGAAGCGTTCTCCTACAAAACCACATCTCAAACGCGTCTGTCATTTGCTTTCATAGTCGCAAGTTTCTGCACCTTAAAGAAATATGGTCTAGTATCTTGGCAAGACAATCAGACACAACATAAATAGGGCAATCAGATCAATTGAAATACCTATGCCTGAGTGGAAACGTAACTAGAAGGTTCTACGAGGACACAAACAATACTTAGGTATTACAACCTGTTTTATGTCGGTGGCTACAACTGAAATGTGTGCCATCGAACTGGTAGTAGACGTGGAAAAGTCCATGAAAATATTGTAAAGAAAATCAATATGAATGCTCATAGGCCAACTCTATAAGCATTGCTAATGGAAATCTAGCAGTCTTGTAACCCTTTTAAGATTGTTGCTAACATATTATAATGAGGAAAGATTTGAATGTTTGTAATGATTAAACTCAAAAACTACTGATCCAATTTAAAAAAAAATCACCATGAGAATGCTTCATTATCCGGAAGAGATGAAAGCTACTGCTTTTAATGTTTTTCCGTGCGGAGCCGGGGCGGGTCGCTAGTCAACAAAAGTTCAAAAAAAAAGTCGAGTGAAGTTGTCTTTTGAAAGGATTGACCTACACACGACAGCTTATACTTATTGAAGAAATTATTATAGTAGGTACATAAGGAGGTATCTAAGCTTACTGATCGCAATATTTTGAAAGAGCTAGATGTAGGTAAATAAATTTATGTTTCAGTAGGTACCTGTTTAGTTGGTAAGTCAGTTTATCTAGATTTATGTAATGTTGAAGTTCCAAGCATTAATATTTTATTAACGTAAGTATAGTAACAGTGCCTTTAGTAATTAAAGAGCAATGTTTTCGCAATAACGCGCCAGTTTGTACTGTGTTGAATCCAATTCATGACACCAATATTACAAATAAACAAACAATAATATAGTATAAGGATTTTTGATAAAGGTCGCTGCAAGCTCTATTTTTTTCCTAAGGTTAATTACACATTTCAGGTTCTATTACTTATTACACATTCTACCAAAATATTATTATTAAAATACTTATTTTTTAATTTTACCTACCTACCATGGTAATATCTCCCAATCTAATAACCACATAAAATAATTTTAATAAGCATAGATTATTTATTTCTTTACCACTTACATAATTACACATAAACCAGTAAAAAACACTGACACTAAAAGAAGAAAGATACAAATAGATACATCGATGTTGGAGGAGTGTGTTGACGCGTCTGAATTAAAATTACTGGCACGTGAGGCAGTACTGAAAATCTGCATGCTTCAAGTTGATTGACGCAGGGTAGTTGCATCACAGGGCACGTTCTTGACGTGCGTGACCTACGAGGCAATGCTTCGTTTAAAGCGATGGTTACTACATGTATGTACAGTAGGATACAGCTCAAGTTACCTAAAAATAAAGAAAAATGACACTTACTGCAAGAACATAAGAGCTAGCAGTGTATAGTCTGATGCGTATTCTTGTGTACTTAACTTCAGCCATGGATGAATATGCTATACCTACCTAGTTACTTCAAATCTTATATATTAAATCTTATAGCTTAAATATTAAAAAATACTTATTGCAACTTGCATCTATGTTGGGCGCTGACTTCTGCACCAGTGTCTTGATAATTTTTTTAGCATTTTGACAGGTGCTACGGCTCTGTTGGTAGTTACTAGTAACCCTTCTGCGCCGTACCGAAGGCCATGGGTTCGATCCCCACCAAGAACAAATATATTTGTGTGTTGAACATTAGGGGTGTTATTAATAATCCTGGCGTAGCGTTGGACTAGTTAATCCGTGTTTTGTCTCTTGCATTGACATGCAATTGTCAACTCGAGCAAATGTGACAAAACACGGATTAACTAGTCCAACGCTACGCCAGGATAATTAATAAGACCCTATGTTTGTTCTTTGTCTGGGCGTTATATCTTAATATATGTAGGTATGTATTTACAAAAATGTAAGCTATCTAATTCCCATCGTACAAGCTCTGCTTAGTTTGGGGGTTAGATAGTGGTGAGTAAATTGACCACAATATTTCTTTCTTTCTTAAAATAGTAGGTAACTGAACCTGAAATGTGTACCTAATGCTAAACGTGCCTACTTACATAAAAAACTTACAGCCTATCTTCGCGCGCTTTGTATACGATAGTTGTAATGAGAATATATTTATTTGTAAAGTTTATATAGCTATAGTTACATGGACAGTTAAATGACAGCAAAGAGTTGGGAACAACTTGATAAAAAAATTAAACAACGGGTTACAAAAACACCTTAGGCCCGGTTTCACGGATGACTAATCGGCCAATCAAATATTTGACTGCTATCTCAAATTTTGCAAGCAAAAATTGTAGTTTAACAGCTGTCATATTATATGTATAAGAATAATGTCAGACAACATAAGTTACAGTACAAGTATCTTGCGCAGACTCTACTTACAATTTGTATCTTTTTATACGGTAGGTATCGAATACAATACAATACCATTGCATAGTAATAATATAATAAAAGTTGTATATTGCGACCGATTGGTACCTACTGGCATGGAATTGGTTACCATTCGGTCACTATATTTCTAAGCGTATATTCTAAATAGACCCAATTCTAAATGATATCGCTTATTTATGTCGCGTTGTAGTGGTACGTTATTTTTTATTGATATACAATATTTTGCAATGTTTTGACTTTTGCATGTTTTTGAAAAAAAATATGGCGGATAGCCGTGTTTGTTATAAATGAAAGGAGCCTCTGGTGGTGGCTGTGCGGTTTTTTATCTGAACGGAACAAATAACCTTTGAAGGGGAATTGAATTCATTAATTTATAGTTGAATAAAGTTCAAATGGAAAATTTTAAATTGTGCCTTAGTGAATTTCCACGCTGGGAAAATCTCTAACAAAGTGAGATAACGTTTTTTCCAATAAAACACGTCTGAAGTGTTTTCTACAATATGATCATTGCACTGTCTGTACAGTCTCGCACGTGCTATATAAAGATTATCAATTTTATCAAAAACTGTTCAGTTTTGTAGAATAATGCAATAATGTCTATATACAATATTTGGTTTATTGGATGTTGTGGTTGATTATATTATACGTAGAACAGTATATTTGTCGTAGCAATAAATTTAAGTGTGGCAATAAGAATTAGTGCATTTGCTTTTGTGTCGAGTTTTTAATAATGTATTTTAGAGTACTGTCCGATCGCGCTGTATACTGCTTACCTACAACAACCTACTGATAAGTTCAAATTCTTGAAGTTTATAAAGTATATTTTATAATTCGGATATAATTAGTTACGTAGTGATCGGAACTAAACTAAGTATTGTGGTGTTCACGTTATTTTTGTAGCACGCATTGATAGAAAAACTAGGTATCTATGTTAAATAATTCGCTTTTAGAGCTCTTGACCACTGTATCAGAGTAATTATGTATTTGTGTAAATCTTTTCTATTCTGTACATACATATTGTAGTCCACCCACTGGATTTTGACCGCTTGAAGTAGGGCTTCTATCATTACCCTGCATTTTTAGTAACTAATGTTTACTTTCAATGTACTTTGTCTATTGCGGACGCAGCTTCAGAGCGGGCAAGATGCGTCGGTGGTACTGTACTTCTAATTTAGCGATCTTTGGATCGCACCTTCTTCCCACCTAGGTGTACTTCGTTTAATTTACTTACCTCAAACTAGCCTAAGACAAAGTGCCAAGAGTCGCAATTCCTCTCAAGTGCAATTCCTTTTCAATTAATTATACTTACATACAAAACTTTTATATTTCGCGCGTAGTCACTTAAAGGCTTGTCGTCTCGCTTAGCCAAAGTTAAAAGTGGGATACTTTTAGGTCAGTATTTTATCATCTTTGGAATATGAATAAGAACCTTCTAGGACCACTATTGGATTGTTTTTTTATTGTTGTATTAGTAAAATATTTGTTTGTTATTGTTGTTGAGTTCTAAATTATTTTAAATACTTTGTAGTAACGGATTCAACGATTTTAAAAGTACCCCACAAATTTAAAGTGAGAAATGTTGTATTAACAATTTCTGAACTAAGTAGGTATGTGGGTGTTAATTCTCTATACTAACGGATATGGTCTTCAAGTTAAAATTGGTATGATGCATGTCGCATTGAACCTTAAAACCATTGTCAATAGAGCTGAGAATCGATAATAACATAGGTCGCGTTGAAAAGAGCGGAGAAATCGTCGGGCCTTCGCTGGAACATAAGGCTCAAGCTGATGTTTCAGGATGTTTCATTTGTATCGAGTAGTAGCGTGTATGAATAAGGAACAAACAAATTATAGTTATAAAATTGTTTACCAAGCCCGTTTCTGGGCCCTAGACGAAAATATTATTTTTCTTAGATCACATTATATTGTAATGAAATGGTAAATAGATGTATAGAAGGTATGCGGGTCGAGGGCTTACTCCTCAAAGTCGAAGGCGGAAGGGCGGCGCGGTCGATTTAAAAAAATGATATTTTTTTACAACGGCCCAAGACGTGACGAGTACGCCCGCAGACGCCATATTTGTTATGTTTAAGAGGAAATATCTATTGTCTAATCCGAGGTTTAATTACCAACACTTTTTTATATTACAATAATTATAGAAATTATTATTGAACCTTTTGTTTTCATTAACCACCTTAGAAACCTTCAGTCAGGCGATCTATGACATCTAACGAGTACTTAAGGCCTGCGCACACCTAGTTCGCTGGCGGTAGCGATCAGTGAAACGCTGTCAAATATCGCTGTCAAATCTCAAATCTGACAGCGATATTTGACAGCGTTTCACTGATCGCTACCGCCAGCGAACTAGGTGTGCGCAGGCCTTTAAGCGTAGCCATATTATTTGAAAAATCCAGTAGCCAAAAAAGAAGAAATGAAGTATTTAAAAAATCTGACAATAAGGCTGCTGGTCTAATGGATAGCAAAACCCACTGAATTTAGATCAGAATTGAGATGTAACAAATAAAAGAAATTAATCTTTGCTCAATCGTTTATTGCATTAACTCCGTACATGCTTCTTTTTCTTCTTCTTCTTACTGTCATGTGCGTCGATCAAGTCATCGATCTCCTTGCTGTCGTCTCCAAGCCGCTTCTCACCGCTGGAAAATAAGGACACAAAATGTAAGGCATGGTAGATACCCTCACCCTCAGATTAATATTTACGAACCCACTTTAAATTCTTCGAGTCGAACGGTGATGGAAAACACCGTGAGGTAAGAGATTACTACAGTAGCAGCAAATAGGTTTATGTAAATACATACTTAGAATACCTACAATATAACACCCAGACAGAGAACAAACATGAAGGAGCTGGCTAAGCCGCGGGTTTCCTCACGATACTTTCCTTCACCGTGTGACAGTGACAGCACATTGTGTACATAATTTTTTTCGACAGATATACTCATTTATATCGCAATTTATATACCTCTTGACCGAAACAAGATGTTTCTGCTTGGTGTTATCGAGGGCAGAGCCCCAATCGAGATCGGATCCCTTGATGCGGTACTGCGTCAGATCCTCACCCATCAGACGAGATAGCTCCTTCCGCTGTTTGCGCTCCAACTCCTGGGAACCAATGCAAATGCATTACCATTAGATTTTCGATCTATTAGTTTGAGCAGGTTTCTTCTCTAGATTATTCTTCAGAAACCACTCACAAATTAAATAACAAATAAATAATGTAGACAATTCACACAATACTATCAAGCTCCCAACTAAGCAGAGCTTGTACTATGGGAACCAGATAGCTGATCCCTGATAGCTGATACTTTAATAAATTTTTTTTGTAAATACATTCTTAGAATACAATATACCACCCAGACAGAGAACAAACATCTGCGTTCACCACACAAATATTTGTTCTCGCTGGGGATCGAACCCACGACTACGGCTCAGAAGGCAGAGCCACTACTAACTGAGCTGAAAGGCCAGTCAATACAAATGCAAAGCATTTACATGACACATATATTATGGACCGATATCATCATCATCATCAGCCTGAAGAAGTCTGCTGGACATAGGCCTCCCCTACACATTTCCAGGAATAACGATTCTGAGCCATTTCCATCCACCAACTTCCCGCGATCTTAACAATGTCGTCGGTCCACCTAGTGCGTGGGCGCCCTACGTTTCGTCTTCCAGTTCGTGGTCGCCATTGAACCTTTATTCCTTTTCTTCATTGTATAGTAAAGTAAGTATAATAATGTTATGTATTTGTCAAATAAAATATTTTATTTCTTTCTTTCATTGTTAAGATATGGATAATCGGTAGATCGAGAAAAATACGTTTTGACTAGAAATATTTGAAGAGAGGCAAGAAATAGTCTTCTTCAGGGTGATGATGATAATTATGGTTATTATAGCAAAGTACGGCAAGCAAATAAGACGTTGACTTGCCCTTGAAAGGAACGTTAGAGCAGTAGAATTTCATTTCACTCAGGGCGGGTTCCTCCTCAGATTAGGAGTCTTCAGATATTTTAAAATCAGTCTTTATTTTTGACTTCTAGAGCCGAGATCAACAGCTTTACGTGTCTTCCGAAGCACTCAGCAAAAGCCACTTACAGTCACCCATCTAAATGCTGGTCGAGCAGAACGTTGCTTGACTCAGTCGATTAGTTACGAAGGACCAAACAAACTTCGCTAGCGTTTTGTAATAAAGGTTAGTTGTCGTGGTATTAGAATATACTAGCGGCCTGTCCCGGCTTCGTGCGGGTGGACATTTATTTTTTAATCATCATAAAAAGCATATGTTACTCAGGGTGAATGTAGCTTTCCAATGGTGAAAGAATTATTGAAATCGGCACAGTAGTTTTTGAGTTTATTCATTACAAACATACACACAAAAATACAAATCTTTCCTCTTTATAATATTATTGTCTGGATATTAAACAATTAATGAAAGAAATATATTATTTAAAAACTTTATTCCAACACTTCCACATTGCCCAAACAATTCCAACCATCAAACCCACCTTAGCAGCCTTCGATAGCTCCTCATTAAGGCTCTGTTTAACTGGAACCGCGGAATCATCCGCGGTCTTATCCTCGATGCCTATCGCCTTAGCGGCGGTGTTTTCCAACACCGAGTTGAAGGTGGAATTAATCTTTCTGCAGCCCTCGTAGAATTTTGCTAGGATCTGTGAAGCGGGGAGGCCTAGCTCGGTTGCTACGTCGTCAACGTCCTTCATTTGAAATCCCATTGCTATTAGTACTACCTGAGGAGGAAAACAATTTGTGGCTTGGTATAGATAGTGCAATTCACGAAGACGCGCCCCTCGCGGGGTGCGGGGAGTTTGCTCCGAGCGGCAGTCGCGAACCGTAGTCTATTCATTGTAGTGTGCGTGTGCACTCATATGTAATTAGTGTGTACCGATAACACTCAAACATTGACGGAAGCTTGCACACATATACTATAAACGGTTAGAAGGAATAAAGGGGCGCGTCTTCGTGGATTGCACTATCTATACATATTTTACAATGGATCATCCAAAACAGACATTTTTAAACTCCAATTTGTATCTCAAAGGTAAACTTCTCTATTGTTGTTGTCTTCTATGTTATTGTTGGCTGAGTTAACTGGATGAGATTGCTCATTAAGCAGCATTAAGTTCGCCTATGTACGATGCAATTTTTGTTTTAGTGCAATAAATAATTTTCTACCTATCTATCTATTTAGGTCAATATTTTATGGTGTGCTCGCTGAAGTGAGATCTGGAACGATACACGAGTTGAAACCCTGGATATATCCTACGAAGTTCTGTATTCATTCGAAGGAGTGTTTTTATCCATGTCGTCTTTCACACATGACATGTACGAGAAGTAGTAGAAATGTCATTTTGACAACTAACGCTGTCAATTAGCATGACACTGACACTTATTTGTGTCAGTCACTGCGGTAAAACTGTCATGACGGCGCCTTTTGGTATTCACCACTACAAAAAAATTACCACTATTGAACATGTTTGTACAACGTACTTGTTTATACATTTGTGAATTTAGTATTTTAGTGTCATTATTTACCGTATTTTTCATACAAGTGTACATAGACCTGGCGCATTATGAAACCTCTCATTTCTAGGAAAGGCAACATTTTTTCTCAGTTATTCTTGTAGATTTTTGTGGCTGTTTTAAATAAATGATTTTTATTTTATTTGATCTTCACATGACAAATAAGTATTGTACCTGTTGTATCGCGTCCAGTTTGAACTTCGTCTTGCTGTGGAACACTATCTCCGCGACAGGTTCCAACAAGTCTGTGATGAGTCGGTAGTCGGCTTGCTGCCTGCAGTACGCCTCTATCCGGCCAAGGTCGTGCCCGGATAGGTGCTGGCTTATCAGTTGACTTGTCAAAACTGCAATTAAACAAGTGGAGTTTTAAAAAACATGAGATACCGATCTACTAATGTAAATATTATGTCATTACGTATTTTAATTTTTAAGGTATTTCTGGTAGAGATCGCTATTGTATTTTTATGTACCTGTACTTTTCTAATTTGTTGTGTGCAATAAAGTATTTTCTATCTATCTAGGTATCTATTTGTGATATTGGCCCTGTATTTTTAAGATCTGTGTACTATTTATCTATCTATCTATTCAGCCTGTATGCACCCACTGCTGGGTATAGGCCTCCTCCCTAATACGCCATTGAAATAATTGAATAATAATAAACAGCTAAATCGATTTTGATAAAATGTATATGGGACCAATCTGGAAGTATAAACCTTTCAAATAAAAAACTATTCATTCAAATCTGCTTACAAATGACGAAGTTATGCTATAACAGACATTTAAAAAATACAACCGAATTGAGAACCTCTTTCTTTTTTATTTGAAGTCGGTAATTGAGTCCCTCACCTGGTTTCTCATACTTGACATGATCGTTGACTAAGGTCTGCAAAGCCAGTGCCGCAGGTAACTTTCTCAAACTGCGAGCGAGGAGTCGCGAAAACCGCCGTCTGAAGTCGCCCGAGTAGGCACCCAACCAAGTGCACTCGCGCAGCGAACGTAGCATTATGCACGAGTGCTCGCCTGTTAGATCGTTTGCTTTCTGACTGGGAATTTAAGCAAATAAACAAAAGCTCTCAAATCCCTACCTAAGGACAAGCAATATTCAATGGGTTCGATCCCCACTTAAAACAAATATTTGTGTTGTGAACACAGATGTTTGTTCTCTGTCTGGGAGTTACATTGTATTCTTAGTATGTATTCCCAACAAAAAAAAAAGTATTATACCAGCTATCAAATGCCCATAGTACAAGCTCTGCTTAATTTGGGGCTGGATTGTGTTGAGCGTTTGTCCACAATATTTATTGATTATTATTAAACATAATAAACTTGACATTGAAGAACTGTTCAATGTTAAACCGAATAATCTTCATAAACCTTACCTTAGATAAACTGGCACATATTTTTGAGATTTCCAAAATTTTAGTAGTTCTTCCGTCAGTCCAAAACTGGTCCCAAGGTAGTCCAACTCTTCAGCCCTGACTTCTGTGAGGCGTTTCAATAGAGTTGGGGGTTTTGATCTGAAAAGTAATTATACTTTTAACTTAAAAAGGCTCATCAAAAGTTCGACGGCCGTGGAACATCTTGGGCTTAGCATTTAGACAGCATAAAAAAGTAAACAGGCCTTAGCATATATTGTAGATGATTTATATAGCATCAGGGGCAACTGGTGATTATACAAGCCCTATTCGCAGGACGCTATAGTGCCTGGGACAGGATTTTATATGGAATAGGCTTGCCCAGCACCTATACCATCCTGACAGCTCAGTCAGCCTAATCCACAGGAAAGACATGGCCAATTCGTGCGGAGCTGGCTAAGCCGCGGGTTTCCTCACGATGTTTTTCTTTGAGAGCACTATATAGCATTGTGTACATACATTTTTCGACATAAAAACTCATTGGTACACGACTGGATTTGAACCCACGACCTTAGGATCGGAAGGCGGGGCCGCTACCACTAGACCACCAGTGTTCTACAGTACAGGTTAGATAAAAATATGTACATTTTCAAAAATATGCATTAGACAAACCTGGGCGCTATAGTCTCAGTGTGCAGCGTGCTTCCCTTCCCGTTAGCGTGTGTTTCCGCGTCTTCCGACTGGTCCTCGTCTAAGCAAGGGATGTCGCCGCTGTAGTAAGCTGCCAGTTGTTGCAATGCGCGTTTGCCGTAGCCCATCTAATTATAAAAAAAATTTATAGATACAAATTATACATTTTCAAGTTAAAGTATTTCTAGTATTTTTTTAATTGTCTTTGTAGTTTATTGTTTTTAAATTTTTCTTTAGTTTTGCTTTATGTTAGCAATTTAACATTAAACTTTGCATGTCGGTCTCCGACGAAGTATGTGGTACTACATTATTATTAATAAGAAGTTTTTCAAAATTGACCATAACCAAACGTTGCACATGTTATTCGTTATACAAGAGTGCAAAGTTGCTTTATAATCGCGGGTTCAATTTTAATGATCGAGCAAGCGAAGGATTCTTAAACTAGAATCATAAGTGTTCGCGGAATCGAAAGAACACGAGGTGAAAAATATTTGCACTCGAGATGCTTATGGCTCAACTGTTTGTTGTGTATTTTTTACATTTTGTAAATATAATTTGTTTAATTGTGAGTTTCTTTGTTATACATCAAAAGAAGCGAAATTTATTCTTGATTTCAGTTATACAATTAAATAAATAGCATTCATGTAAAAGAATAAGGTTTAATAAAAAAAACTAAATTAGTGCTAAACAAAAAAATCTTCAAATAACAAAAACATATGACGCTTGCGTCGAAATTAAATGAAAAAACATTATTTGCAGCTCTTTAATAATCCGTTGGCCCTCCCAGGGCATAAGCAATTAATTACTCACACTACACTATTACTCTATGCAAACACCTTACTCTGTGACCAAGTTCGGTTTTTCCTTGTTATTTTGAAAAGATTTGGCGCTTTCGTTTTTTTTTTTATTATTTCGAACACATGATTTATTCCTCTTCCAGCCTTAATTTATAAATTTTAGTGAACAGTACTTTTTTACGAGTTTTCACAAAAAAGTTGCTTGTTCCCTAGACTTTGTTGAGTAGTGTATTAACACGGACACTCACTCTCTGATAGGAGGGATGCGTGGCTATCCTCACTATCCTGGCTCCACAAAGCTGAGGGAAGTCCTTATCGCCGAACTGCTCGCAAATGTTCCACGGGATGAGGTCACCGGCCGCCTTGCGACCGCGGCCTAGACTGTCGCGGACTGATCTGAACATAAAGTTAGTTTATATTAGTTAGAAACGAGCAAGTGATATTTAATTGATATTATTCATTTTATTAATATTTTTGTCTCACAGACTTTAGCTAGAAATGTGTAAATTCAATTTCATATCATTATCAGCCTGAAGAAGTCCACTGCTGGTCATAGGCCTCCCCTACACATTTCCAGGAAGAACTATTCTGAGCCCTTTTCCAGACACCGACTTCCAGCGATCTTAACGATCGCTGGAAGTCGGTGTCGACGGTCGACGGATCGACGGTCCATCTAGGGACCCTAGATGGACCGTCGTTCCACCCTACGTTTTGTTTTCCAGTTCGTGGTCGCCATTCGAGAGCTATTCCCCAACGGTTGTCGGTTCCTACTCACTTATCGGATATATTCCCTTCAAGGCACATCTGTATAACACACAGCACCTCCGGCATAGCGGTGGAAGTGGGCGGGGTCGGAGCGAGCAGCACAAACAGACAATGCGCAGGCGCATCCGCTAACAGCTGGATGTCGTTTGGACTGTTCTGTGGACAAGATTCATTATTAGATTCTGGATCGTTGAATTCACAAACTACAAATACCAACATCTAGGTCCAGAAAGAAACTTTCCACGCCTACGATGCATCGTCCTGCGTCCATCAACTTGAGGCATACAGATGCTCAGCCTCACATGCCAGTAATTTCTTGTTTATAACGAGTTGTTGAGAACAGAAGAGAAAATATGATTGGCCATCTTATACCGCTCTGCGTCCATCAACTTGAGGCATACAGATGTTCAGTCTCACGTGCCAGTAATTTCTTGTTTTATCAGAATTATCATCGAAGGAAAGGAAGGGCAAGACCAAAAATAAGCTACATGAGCCAAATAAAAGCGAAGATCAAAAAATTAGCACACTTTTTCTATCCAAGTGTTTTCCTAATCTTAATCTTACCTTATAATGACTAGCGACATAAATAGCCACAAGTCTATGTAGAAACGCCTCGGCAGCTTTATGATAACAGAAGAGTGCGTCTCTCTGCACCCTGAAGAGTTCGCAGGCGGCCGGGGGCGGAGCGCCCGCGCCGGGCGACGGCGCCGGGGCTTCGAGGCACAGGAGGGAGTTGAGCCAGGACTCTACAGGGTCGCCGGCTCGGTAACGAATTGGCTCTTCTAGTTTTATCTGGAAAAGAGTGTCTGTCATCCTTTAGTGCTTCACCGTAACCAAATTTCGTAACCACCTACGTACATACATAAAATCACGCTTCATTCCCATGGGGGTAGGCAGAGATCACGGATTTCCACTTGCTACCAAATTTCGTAACCACCTACGTAGAAGGATTTTTTTCTTAATTCGTCTTTTTCTACGAGCTATGTCGGTGACATTGGTTCTTCTACGGATATCCTCATTTCTGATTCTATCACGTAGTGAAACTCCCAGCATAGCTCTCTCCATAGCTCATTGCGCGACTTTGAGCTTGTGTACGAGGCCAATAGTTAGCGACCACGTCTCAGTTCCGTAAGTCATCACTGGCAACACGCTCAGATTGAAGACTTTTGTCTTGAGGCTGTGTGTCCAAATATTACGTAAACAAAATACTAAATTACGATACGTGTGGAGAAAAAGTAGGAATATTTTTGTACACAGACACACATCTGGGAGGGCATAGGCCTCCCTTTACATTACGGGCATTAGGGTCACGCAAAAAGGGCCCGCCAGCGGCCTACTTGCGGAAAAACCAGCCCGCACATCAAGCGCGGATGATACAAAAAAAAATATATTCCTTACCGGCGGTGGTGCTTTATGATCGTTCTGTAGCTGCGCAAACAGCTTCAAAGACAACGCCCGGCCCGTTCCTTCGTATCCCGACACGGTGGAGGAAAGCAGCGCCAGTGGCGCCTTCTGCGCTGCGGCGGACACGTGAACTAAAGGAATGGCGGCCGCTTCGTCTACCAGGACCAAATCCGCGGCCGATAGGAGGGAGTGGTCATCTGGGGTTATGTACTGGAAAAATAACAGCGCAATAACAGCGTCTGCTGAATAGTGGACAATATGCTGAGCTAAAGACCCATTTGCTTCTATGGCATACGGCATATTGTATTTGTAAATTTAATTTAAGCATGTATATTTTGTTGTATTTGTAAATTTTAATGTAACTGTCTTAGCTCTCTTATAATTCTTAAATCCATGTTCTGTTAGTTTTTTAATTTCTGCCCTTTACTTTATAACATGTTATTACTTATGTAAACTTATTTTTTTTTTTTCATCTATTTGTGTATTGTATGTTGTGTGCTAAGAAGCAAATAAATGATTGTCTATGTCTAAAAACCAATAAGATTAGGAATAAGGTAATAAATAATACTTCTTCTTCTTCTTCTTACCCTTATCCCACTTTATGTGGGGTCGGCACAACATGTATTCCATTCCATTCACCTGTGTCAGCCGTCATCTCTTCATTTACTCTTCGCTTATCCATGTCATCTTTCACACAGTTCATCCATGTTTTCCTTGGTCACATATCCATCCACATCCATACTCATCACTCTCCTAGTCACATGACTTAAATAATACTAGTGGTCCTAAATTTCATTTTAGTTTATAATTAAGTTTTTTTTAGCAAAAATAACTTCGAATCTTTTATTTCGTAAGAAAAGGCCTGAGAAAATGAAATAAGCAATGGGTGGTAGTAGGTTATTTTCTGTGTAAAAGATCTCTATAAACACTTAACGACAGTGAAACCCACTGCATTACTACCTACCACCCAGGAACAATACACATTTTATTCCACCGCCGTCTATTCGATTTTTGTCTATCCTTTTCATCTAAATGTTATAAAAGAGATCGCTCTAAGCGATAAGGCCATTGTACTCATTATTTTTAATAATTTCTGTATTTATTTCTTTGCGTACAATAAAGAGTTAATCTATACATCTTATTTTGACTAATATTCGGAATTAGGATTTTTTAAAACTCACCTGTACAGTCTGTCTCGAATTCCGAACAACGTTAATCCTCACAATCGCCTTCTTAAAATCCGGGTTCGTCGACCTCACAATATTATAATCAATGTGTTCCTGATACAAGCACGCGTCGAGCCCTTTTAACACGAACTCGAATAGCGTGATCAAGTTCTCTGGATGGGGGGATGTGACGTATATATTGACGTAGCCTAGGGCGACTGCGGCGGCGATCGAGAGGCCTAGGCAGGCGGACTTGCCACGTCCTCTGGCGGCGGTTAAGCAGTGCGGAGGCCTGGAATAATACAGATTGTATTGGTCAGGAAAAACAGACAACGGCAGTGAGTGTCCTTGGATGTCGATAAAAGACCATAGAAGAAGATTACCTGGACTGCTTATCAGCCAGCGTATTGACCAGCGCTATGAGAGCCGTCGCTTGCTCGTACGTCTTACACAACGCCACCAGCGGCCCAGCGGGCGGCGAGTCAGACAGCGAAGATATTAGCTCGGTCAGCTTTGGATTTACTCGCTGAAACAATGTACATAAATATTTGTGATACCACACAGCACTATCTAGCCCCAAATTAAGTAAAGCTTGTACTGTGGGAACTATATACAGGGTGTCCCATAAATCAACGTCAAGCCGAAAACGGGCGATGGGCCAAATCATGACAGGTAGCAGAAAAATTTAAAAAAATATTTGTCCTGTAAGTTTCGAGATAGTATTTAAAAAAAATCAGGAAAAACTGACTTCAATCGTTATTTTAATTTAATTACTTCAAGGATATTCAGCAAATGTTCAAACTGTATATAAAAATTAACCCAAACTTGTGCACAGATTGAGATTTGAACCCTCATTCCTCCTCATAAATCATCTAAAATTCTAAATCATGTAAAAATCTATGTGATATCCCTAAATTCAGATAAGCTCTCTAAAAAACTAAAAGCCTTCCGATCTTAAAGTTGTGGCTTCAAATTCGGGTGTAAACAAATGAGGATTTTGTCCAAAAATTTTTTCACCACATTGCTTTAATTCAAATTCTAATTGAGTTGGGGGGAATAAGATCTGCACTGACATCCCGCGATGGGGCGTATTGTGCATTGTCCCCCTGCTAACTGCACCCCAGCCAGCCCCACTGCTTTAAAAGGACTAATGACAAGTGAACAGGCCTTTGCATCTTTTGTAGATGATTTAAATAGCGTCAGGGGCAACTGGTGTTTTACTCATGCAGGACGCTATAGTGCCTGGGACAGGATTTTTAGATGGAATAGGCTTGCTCAGCACTTATACCTGACAGCCATCCTAACTGCTTAGTCGGTTTAATCTGCAGGAAAGACATGGTCAATGTGTGCGGAGCTGACTAAGCCATGGGTTTCCTCACGATGTTTTCCTTCACCGTTTGAGAACACTGGCATTGTGTACATAAATTTACAACAAGTCACAACTGTAGAACGAATTACCTCTGGCATGACATCGACGGGCTCCACTTGGGCAGTTTTCGAGGATATAGGCAGGACAGTGAGCGCATCATCCAACACAAGGCATCTAGGGTTGTCAGCTAAGGACAGTAGGAACCGTTCGTTGAAACGGTTCACTACAGTATTGTGAGCTTCCGTTTTGAATCTACAAATATATATAATTATGTATTTAAAACGAGCAGCGAAGCCCGGCGTTGCACGGGCCTTTGAATTAAATTTGATTATTCTAGATCTTCTTCTTCTTAAATTTAAGAGCTTAGCTCTTGTCGGGGTTTTGATGCAGTTTTCTCCAATTAAGTCTTTCGAATGCGGCTTCCTTGGCTTCCTTAAACAACATGACAGCGACTTATTCTAGAATCTAGAATAAGTCACTGTCATGTCGTGTGATCTAGAATCTAGATCATTCTGGATATTTAAGAACATTCTCTTCTAGAACATTGTGACAAAATCAAGAGTTTTTATAAAGTCCTTGTGATAGAAGGATGGACATAGAAAAGCCCCTATGTGATAGAAAAGGATAGACATAGATTTCGAAACTTTTGTCTCCTACAACCATGCACTTCTTTTTATTGTGTCACTGATTCTTTCGAACCAAGCGTGGTGAAAGGATTTTAAGTGCGCCTCAACGAGGCTCTTTTCGTGCACTTGACACATATTTTCGAACTTTTTAGGTTTTACGACATGCTGTTTCCTCACGACGTTTTCCTTCACTGTTTGAGAGCAATACCGTATTCTAACTGAATCCCATGCAGACTATGATTGTATTATTTATGGTTTCAAAACCCTCCAATTATATGATAGTCACCTTGAATGAACATCCATAGTGATAGAATGTAGTTGCCGAAGAGTGTCCATGGATTTTAGAAGGAATATAATCAGTCCACCTCCTTCAACTGTCTCTATGGTTCGAGCCATCAAGTTTGGCGTGAGGGCTTCAAAGTCCTGGAAAAAGATGAGAGAATGCATGAAATTATGAAAAAAAAAATATTAGACAAAAATTTGGCAAATTCATCATGCACATTTGGTGTGTGGACTGGTTTCCGCAAGTAGGCCGAAACTAAAACTTAAAATTGGGATCGGAATCGCGTTTTAGAGTAGACAGCAGCTCTTTGACAACACAAAGACTCAAGGTATTTAGTACTCTAGTGTCATTACACTACAAATATTGTACATTAACAAACATTGGTGATATAATAAGATTCCATCAAACAAAAAATAAATATGCACTGATTTTGTTTTCGGAAGTAGTCTTATTGCACCTGATAATATCTTTGTGAATAATATTTTTACCTGTAACACACAAACTCCATAAGTCTGACCAAGCATAGCATGGCTCTCGGAATAGTAACGCCCATGTATGGTTGTGGCCACTCGAAATGAGTCGAATAGAGACTCTTCGGACACCTCCAGTTTCCCAGCTGCAATCTTTTTTGCTCTTTTGCGACCATGACTGTAATCAAATCGTATATAATGGAGACAAAATATTTTGATATTACCAATTTGTTGCTAAAGATTGTAATGTATGAACTATACTTACTTGCTGATAGCTTCATCTTTATTTTTATAGCACCACAATACTGTAGGCCTGGCTTTTACAGTAGATTTCACCAGCATGTCATACAGAATAGGGACCTGTAAAGATATTTAGTCAAAGTTTTTGCAATTGGCTTAAAATATACAGTGAAAAATATTTGTTTGTAACTGTCTTGCATCCTAAAGTTAAAAGAGGAGTTTTTTGGTAAATAAACTTACTTGATCTCTACCTTTGTCCCCCACAAGGAGAATCATCGTACGGTGCCCCAACTTAACTCCATTCTCTATCATTACTCTAATACGGTTATCTATCTTCTTCTTTACCATTTTGATAGCTATTAGGAAAACCTAGCAAGAAAGTTTTGAAACGATCGTCTGGCTGGCGCTAAATCTAACCTGCAAAATTACAAAAAAGCCAATGACCTGAAGTACGCAGCGCACGCATGCGTGTTTTGGTTGGTTTGTTTTGACATTGACATAGTAAACCAGATGTAATGTAATATTATAGGTCTGCGCACATCTAGGCGATGGCGATGGCGATCAGCTGAAACACAGTTAAATACCGCTGTAATATTTGACAGCTTTCCAGCTAATGTGCAAGCCTGATGCTTTCAATCAAATAAACAGTAATAGGACTCCCTTTATTATAAGCCATCTATCTCGATCCTGCGCCAGCGTAGACAGAAAATCTGTCTACGTGTGCCAGTCTAACTCATTGCTACCCCGCGACCCTGCCTGACTATGTCGTCCATCCATCCATCTTGCTGCAGGGAAGTTTGCCACCAGTTGCCCCCTTAAAGGTCGAACCGCATTTAAGCGGCGCGGCGCGACACAAAGCCTCAAAATATTCTTTCAGTCATTTTGTATGGTGTGTGTCGCATTAGCGCGGCGCGGCGCTGCGCTGTGCGGCGCGTCGCGACATAGTTGCCTCCGAAAGAATATTTTGACGCGCGGCGCCTGACGCGCTGTGAGCGACGCGTCCGTCGTGACGCTCAAGTGCGTTAAAGCAAGCGGCGCGTCACTGCGCGTCACTCTCACGCAGTGCTGCCAATTATACATATTTATCTGTATTTATAAGATCAGAAATGCTCAGAAATGCTGTAGTTACATCAAGTTGTCTTACAGTACAGAATGTAAGACAACTTGATGTAACTACAGCATTTCTGAATGGGATTCTAAAATCTGAAGTATACATTAAACCACCTGAAGGTGTAAAAGCAAATAAGAACAAAGTTTTAAAACTGATTAGAGGATTGCATGGATTAAGAGAAAGTTCCAAATGTTGGAATCAAAGATTTAAATGGACTGGACAGTGAAGTGTTTTGTGTTTTATACATGGACAATAGAGGTGCAATTCAAATAGTTAAATCATTTGAAAATAGTAAGCGTGCCAAGCACATAGACATTAAACAACATTTTATAAAAGATATTATAAATAGAAAATTGATTGCTGTTGAATATGTTTCAACTCATGATAATGTTGCAGATATATTCACAAAAGGATTGTCTACTGAAAATTTATGTACTATGAAAACATTCTTAAATATTGTGTAATAATTGTAGCGATTTCAATCAATGACAGATTTTCAATCGAGGGGCAGTGTTAAAGCTAATGTTATTTCAAGTATTCAACTGCAGCTCTCATCTGTCAAATTAGATATTAGTGTCAGTTTTGTCAGACTAATGTCATGTTGTTGCCTCCAAATTATCCACTGTGAAAATGCGTGTGACTCGCAACGCAAATAAAGTGATTATAATAAGATAAATCTTTAATTCATCGGACTCTGATATCTAATAATAAATAACAAGCACTGTTTCAGAATACGGGCCTTAGTCTATGAAAAAGTAATTCAATATAAAAGTAAATTCAATATTTGTGTATAATTAGGGTTCCCTACCCGAAGAGTAAAAACGGGAACCCTAAGGCTTCGCTGTCCGTCCGTCCGTATGTCTGTTGTCTGTCTGTCTGTCACCAGGCTGTATCTCATGAACCGTGATAATTAGACAGTTGAAATTTTCACAAATGATGTATTTCTGTTGCCGCTCTAACAGGAATAAATACAAAAGATAACAAATGTTTTTAAAACGGAACCCTTCGTGCGTGAGTCCGACTCGCACTTGGCCGGTTTTTTTGTATATTTTCTGTTATAATCTGTGTTGTTTTTGTTTCGTTTTATGTTCTGTGTGTTTTTCGATCAAATAAGATTTATACAGATTTTTAGACTTTGAAACCCAGATATTTTGGTTCGGCACGTGGCAACACAGCGATAGGGTCTGTGAAGCGACGCGCAGCGCAGTGCAGCGCAGCGCCGCTCAAGTGCGGTTGGACCTTAATAAAAACAAACAAACCAAACAATGTCAAATGGATGACCAAAATATATTTTACCAATAGGCCCTAATTTCACAGCCGGGAATTTTGAAACCAATGTAGCGCCATTTTTAAATGTCAGCAGCAGGACTATCAATTTGACCTACTCTGTTACCAGCAGCCGTATTGTGTATCTTGACTGGGACTTGCTAGGGGTTTTTTCCCCAAATAATACAAGTTATGTTACCAATTTGGCAGTTTTAATGCCTTGGATTAGTATTATTACTAAAATAGAACCCCAAAATCCAACCCCACTCAGGTTATCAATACGTCTGCAGGTTCCATTAAGTATAATAATTACCCGTAGCTTATAAAAATATTGTTTTCATTGCTCATACTCTGAAAGTAGGTCTGAAGTTGCCTGAGGGGCCCAATTGAAAGTAATACTTTCAGCCCTAGGGAGAATCGCTTTCTACTGACAGCTGTCAAATTATAAAAAAAAACAAGTTCTATTTTATTCAACCATGTTCCAACTTTCTAAAGTCTTTCTAACTGCAAAGAGGTTGTTGAACCAAATTCCAACTTTTTATTCAGCAAGTAGGTTGGAAACCCATTACAACGGTAAGAAGTTTAAAAAGTCTAAATAGAGCGCAATGTAAAATTTAAATTTTAATAACATAAAGATAGTATTAAATAAATAATAATATCTTCTAAATTACTTGATTAATATATAGCTTCAACTATTTATTTAAAATAACATAGATTTGAGCAAACAAATTACCATTTTTTAAATTATGAAAATGAAAATAATGGCTGAATAATGCTGGCGAGCCGTAGCCGAAGGCCCGCCAGAGAAAAAGAAAAAAAAAAACCGGGAAGGCGGCAATTCAATCTTCATTTTCACTATAATTTTTCTTTCATGTTTTTATTTTTACTTTCCTTGTATTCGTAATGAAAAGCACAGTGTTTACCTCGGATGAAAGTCTTTAAAGTCCCTCAAGCTCCATTGGCGCCCTCGCTACGCTCTGGCGCCAAACCCGTCTCGGGACTCAAAAAACGTGACTTTCAACACTCGGGTAACAATGTACTATTTATTGACGTTGCAAAGGATATTCGCAAACATAGAACTGCCATGACAGGGTCACGGGATTACAAACAAGAAAGTAAACGAATGACGCCATTTTTCTTTTTGATAATCTGCTTTGCTTCTGCTTGGGAGGTGGTAAAGATTTCAGTTAGGTATTATTATTTATGATACATGCAGTGCTAATAATATTTACAATCTATGCAATATTAGAATTCCTAAAATAAAAAAAACATAATTCAGCCGCCAACCATAGCCCCCGTATGTGCCCCCCCCCCCCCCCCCCTGCTTCCTAGACATAGTTTCCCACTCCCCAGCCACAGTCGATCGATAGCAGTGTTTCCGTTTTAGCGCATTTCGCACTAGATCTGGTGCAATTGTCGGGTCTCTAGTGCTTTATTTATCAAAACTACGCGCTAAAAAATATTTTTTTGAATCTGGTGCAAATCTTGTTATTATGTAAATTCTCTTGTTATTAATGCGTATTTAAAACGCTCGAATAGAGGCCACACCACATATTCTACGAGTACAGAGTGACTTTACTGAAAATAGTCACGACAAAGTTATCAAAGCCAAAAAAGAGTCAGTTACTGGTGCACTGGTGTTTAGTGGAATATTGCCGAATTTTTGCAAGATCTAGCGCTTTTTTGGCGAGGGTTAGTTCAATTTATTTTTTAATACAGTTGCTCAAAAAGTGGCGTATTGCAGGGACGTATAGCGTTCGGGATGTGGGCTATTACACACGCGTGCTTTTTTTTTACCATTCCCGCATTAGTGCTTTTTCTTTCCCAACTGTCAAAATAATGTCTAAAAAGAAAAACCAACCATGAAGTTTTTACTAAAAAAATTCATCGAAGTTTTTATGATTCATGCAAATACGTATTATTTCTAAAAAGAAGCTACTAATTTGTTTCATTAATAGATTTAATGATTTGATTGAATGAGTTATGTTAGGTTTCATTTCATTTCATCTCATTAAATTTCATTTTCAATTCATATCAATAAAAAAAATCTACTGAAGACTTGGCTGTATGGGTATAGTTCCCTTTGCCTTCCAGAATGGGTGAAGAAAAAAAAAAAAACTCTGCTTATATTTTACGGTTGGCGCTTGGCGCCATTTTTCAGAAATTTTCTTTGCGAGTTTATTTGTTTGTTGCACAAAATGAGTAATTTCGACCCTAGTTTTTTTGAATTAACACCACCGGAACTCAGTATAATTGCACAAAATGCTTCGGAGAACATTTTACCGGAAAAGTAAAAACGTCCCTACATGCATACATACGACGAACTTATTGCGTGGAGAGAAGAGAAAAAAGCAAATGGTATTTTTATTATTTTATTAAATTGCTTAATTTTTTCGCAACTGTATTAAAAATAGTCGTTCAGTACACGTGCGGAACCGTCATTGCAACTTGTTCCGACTGTCAACCCTCGCCTTCGGCTCGGGTAGACATTTGTCGGAACTCTTTGCAATGACAGCCTTCCCGCACTTGTAATGAAATATACTATTCCTAAGTGGCAGCACTTTCGATAGGGCCTCCCTCCTGCTCTTTGCTCCTGGTTATTCCAAGCACAGAGTTCTATTCCAAGTTGTGTCGTTAGCCGGATAACACGTTCTTTTTATGTTCAGTGAATTTTGATTATCAAGGACTGTTTGCCTATAAAAATATAATAGTTGCGGTGAAAATATACTACGGAAAGAGGTCAATTACACATAGGCGAAGTTAAATTCGTCTCAGTGGGAAGTTTATTCAGGCTTATAGACTGGTTGAAACATATTTGTAGATTCGATTCTACACTAAATACAAACAGTAAGTGTTGAATTTATAAACATGACATCACTTCGTGTTTATTGCTTGATGCTATGCATTCATATATATAGGTATACGGTTGCGTATTATATGCAAAATACCTACTTATTTATGTGTCGTCGTCTCCGAGTAAATTATAGGTACCTACCTACTGATGACAAATAAACAGGTCTATTTGCAAATTTAAACTAGGCTAGAGGTTGCGTTATACTTGCAAAATAGTGATAAGGTTACCATCTCCGAGTAGTTTGTAGGTGATGACTGATGACGATGTCAGGTTAGTTTGTAAAACCTATTTGTAATCTAAAAAAATTGTTTCTATTTAAACAAATTCATTTTCTGGCTCTGCCGCGGCACACCCGTTTTATAAAATTACGCACAAGGCTAGCAAGCAAAGCGAGCGTGTCACGGCAGCGGCCACCACAGTGCTAGTTTTTTTTAAATTCACAAACTGACCATCATTTTGAATTTACAAACTGACCTGATAATCACATTCAACACAAAAATTTTTCTTTAAAGTCCTTTTTATCAAAACTTTGGTGTTTTCTACCTTTGCACACTGTTTCGTCCCCTCTGATCGAAACATCTCTTGTACTTTTAGGTTTATTGATATTACTAGCGTGATGTAATATTTTTGTAATGTGGATAGATTCGAAGTGACGTCACAACATAAGTAGGTACCTAGTTCTTATCAAGGCCGATTGCGGGACGTGTAAATTGTTACCTACTGAGTGTCCCTGAATTAATCTCCGCTCAATTAAAATTTGTCTCATACTCTTGATAAAGTTGTTATGACTCTAGATTATTCGTGTTTTGTTTTTTTTTTTTCAGATCAGAATGACATTTAGAGATAAAAAATCTTTTTTTGTAATTCAATTCATAGAATTACCTTTTAAGGGCATTGATGACTATGTTTGCGTGCCCAAATCCTGGTTAATAATACAAAGATCGACAAATGGGAAGGTTGTCGCTACTTATCCGAATAGCGAAGATCCTATTGATACGAGAGAACGCGTTAGAAGAAAAGAGAAACCTGATGACGATTGGAGGTTATACATGGCCCGTATTAAATATAAGTCAGGTACCTACCTAACTATCGTTTGAATGATTTTTTGTGTGCGTTGCATAGTAAACCTAGAAAATGATCCTGGACTAAGAAGGTAGGTACGCAATTGATAAATTTTTTTTATCAGATGATTACGGGGATGTTGAAAAATGGATTGCGTCGAAGAGAAATTATGAGTCCGGTGAAGAAAAACCAGAAATAAAAGGTAGGGCATATAGATGAAAATGACAACTACTATGAACGCTACAAGTCTCAGTCTTGTACAATTTACTAGGGTGGTTTAGAGAAACATTTTTTTCTCTAAACCACCCGAGTCTCATTGTCTCAATACTTTTGTCGAGGTATTAAATATTATAAAAAATCTTAAAAAAAAGCAGTTCAATAATTTGCCTCTACGAGATTGGCTTTCGTATCCCCGGATAAATAATATGTTAAAAAAATCTTAGATTTTTCTTCTAAGTATTTATTTCATGATTGTGTTCTTCTTATTTATCTAGGAAAACGGAAAATAGTTGCGTGTCTAATAAAATTGAGATGTCGAGCTGCTCCTTTGAGATTTTTTTGATACCTAGACAAAACTTTTGTAGGAAAATAAAAACCCTTTTTAACTTCCCATGTATTATTCTCATCTCATAACTTTGGAAGGGGGTATTCGATTAAAAAGCAGTTTACGGCATCTGAAAGGACTTCGTTGATTTTATAAGTTTAGATCGAATTGGCGCAATTGATTTTGAAAGAACCTCGAAAATTCGTTTTTTTTTTTAATTTTTGAGCACTTGTTTTTTTGGATTTTCTTCGAAATAATTGTACCAACCGTTCCTATAAGTAATATAATTAGCTCTTTTACTTAATAAACGACGATATCGCCGCAAACTGCTTCAAAATCGAATAATTTGTTCGAAACATTATATCGATGACGAAAGAAATCGAAAAAAAGGGTTTTATCAAAATAACTTGGAAAAATCTTGTAAGATTAGGGTTTCCTTCAAATAGCATTTAAATGATGAGCTCCAAGTGTTCAAAAAGTTTTATAACTGTTATATAATTTCAGCTCTTCGAGCTTAATAATATCATGATCATGACTAGATACATTTCTGAGCACCTTGAGCTTAAAAATAGTGAACCTACTTTTGTAATTTTACTTTTTCGATTCAATTTACGATTTACTCAAGTTTTTTCTTTTAGATACTCAACATGAAACTGAGGTGAATAAGAAGCTACGCAGTGCCAGTCAATGTTCCTGGTCAAGTGCCATCTCAGATAAGCCTCAGCCAATATTAAAACCCTATAAAAATCCTCGAAAACCGCTACCAAGAATGTTGATAAAACGACCGCTATCTCAGGAACCCTATAAAAGCAACAAGCGCTTGAAACTGAATGAAAATGCTAAGCCAGGTGCAGTTACTGATCAGACAATCATCGCGGAAAAATCAATAATTATAACGGAAAATAAATTAATAAGACAGAATGATAAGATGAAGATTAGCTCTGCTTCGAATGGCAAGATGAACACCGAGCAAAGTACTCAACCTGGAGTTATCAAGGAAAACCAATCAGTTGAAATGTCAATCCAGTCTACTTCACCAAAACTTATAGCTGAGCTACAACCTTCACCACAGCCTACATCTGATCAAAAACCATCACCACATCCTCTAATTGATCGACAACCATCACCAAAGCTTATAAATGAGCCACACCCTTCACCAAAGCTTTCAACTGAACAACCTTTACCTATTTTACAAGACTATCAACAACCCATATCAGTTGCAGACCTGGACGAATTTGATGAAGATATCGATAGGGGATCTACTAAAACTCTTCCGAACACTCTGGAACAGGCTCCTCAGCCTGAACTGGTGAATGAGAAGTTAACTCCACTAGTTCGTCATGAACATTCACATCCAGAGCCGCATCCGCGAGATGGATCTGCTGAACAAATAAATAAGTTCAATGACAGCCAAAAACCCCATCTTCATTGGATTTTGACTGCGCCAAGGATAGAAGTCAGGCCCCCCGGTACAGTTAATCAGCCTCCTCAGTATTTAGAACACCTTCAATTACCAATTTTGCCAGTCAGTAGCACTTCAAATTCAGAACTCCGATCCCTAGAATGCGTGGAAAAAAAAACGTTTGGAGTGGCTGGTGACCACCAAACTACATGTACTCGACATTGTAGTGATAGCACACCATCTACTTCTTATCATGGACCCAACTGGGGAATGCAGTTTGAACCTGTAGCCAAGAAACAATCGGCAGCAGTAAAGAAACTGAAAAGTTTTGTCGATAAAAAACCTCGCGTTATAAGTAATTCGAAAAATATTACAACTATGCAGTATCCATTAAGCTCGATGATGCAAATGCAAGTCAGCTTACCTGGTAATCCGGCCGTCACGCAAACTGCACCATCTACTCAAACTCATTTTCAACATGGACAAGCTGATGGTTCTCTGGTAAATAACATTGGATATTGTAATATGGGAGAAAAAAATATAAATCAGAAAGTTCCGGGTTTCGTGAACACATCGGCTGAGCAGAACTTTTCAAACTTAGCCCACCAGTATCGTCCCTTTGCTGCAGCATCACGTGAACATACCGACTCGGCATATTTGCCGACTCAAGCAGACTATTTGTCGCAATTTGCATGCACACAAGATATGATTAATAGGCAAACCGTGGCTTCAACTATTGATCAAAGAGTTTATCATCAAAATCGTATGATGAATGGGGGATTTGCTTTACCGAACCCAATCAACCAGCCTGTTCAGTTTCTGCCGCGAAATGAAAACCAATACATACCGGTCAACAACGCCTACCAACAAAAAGTAATAAGACATGACCTGATGCGAGGGCTTTCCGACGGAGCACAGACTACTTACAACCCAAACGTCCAAAACGGACTAAATGTTCAACTTTTTGATCGCTACTCATCGAGCCAGTCACATCAGAATTATGAACATTCGCAACAGAAACAACATCCACCGATATATCAAGATCCATTTACAGCAAGCTCACAAAATGACCTCATTCTTAAGTCGAAGCGTAGTTCTTACATGCTTATGCCTCAAAATCCCAATGACTACGATCCACGATCATTTACTACGTCAAAGAGTGCAAGCCAGGCACTTTTCGAAGTTCAGAGGAGCTGTTTACTTCAAGAACAAGGTATACAGGGAATTATGAATCCAAATTTTACTAAATATAGTAACATAAATCTAGCAGCTGTCCCTGAAAACCTGACGGTTGAACCAGCACCCTCTACACAAGAAGCCGAGGTTCAGACAATGACGTTATCTGAAATACTCCATGAGACACAATCTACTTTGATCCAACGTAACCATACTTACCTAAATCCTCGCACGAAGAAAACTATGGTTGATCAAGCTACCGAAACGGATTTGATGATAGACGTCAATCATAACATAGACGAAATTGCTGGATCATCTGATTCTTTTGGCGAAAGTGCTTTAAAATTAATAGACAGCGCGTGTCAGACAGATGAATGGTTGATGGAAGAACAAGGGTCACCCTACCAAGTAACAGCTTTAGATTCTGAAAAAACTGATTCGGAACAAGAAATTGAATCAGAAAACGAATTAGATTCAGAGGTTCATAAGAAGAATTTGACAAATGTAACAAACGTTGCACTGGAAGATCAGCAAGAACAATCCAAACTACTTGCTGAGCAAGATATGTTAGATACAGTCGGTACTCTCCTTACTCAAATGGGAACAAATGTGTCTATTACACGTGATTTATTTAATTTCGTTCGAAGTTCCGTCCTCGTATGTGCTAAAGAATATGAAACTTTGTTAAATAAAGTTGATAAATTCAACTCGATAGTGACCCAGGTCCCTATTCCTCCACCTAACAACGAGGCGCCAGAAGTTCAACAAGTGACTCAAGAGAAACCTGTTGGAGATAACGATAACACTACTGGTGTCGGCGACACAGCGACACCGATTCGTGAGCAAAGAGGTAATTTTTCTCTGCCGGCAGAATATGATCCGAATGATACCAAGTGGACTCTAAAGTACCGAGAGAATAAACCAGGTCTCATCGAACTCATACTCCGAACTGGTGTTTACGTTAGCAAGAAAGAACTTAAACGTTGCATACGACAATCAAGCGACTGCAGAACGTTAGCACGATTGCTTTTAACAGAAATTTTTAGCTGGAACGCATTGAGTGTATGCTCATTAACAGGCGGAAAAGCAAAAGCTTTCAAATCCTTGAAAATCGACGCCAGGCCGGGACTAGACGAACACGCGAACATGGTCCTGTTAACATTCGTTGAAGAGCATGGAACCAAACAAGGTTGGGTTACATCTGACACACCTATTGACCTATCAGCTATTATGAGTAGTATACGGACCAAGATTAATGAGATAAGAGCCAAGCATGACAAAAGCTTAAACTGTTGAACGCATGGGTGCTGATATAAATAAAAGGGTTTTATAGATATTTACCACTATTTTCTTTAGGGGGCTTTCACTCTAGACTCACTCTTAAATTTTTATCTAATGTTATGTGGAATCCGTGGGACGCCCTGTAGATATAGATACATTTTGTGTGGGTTAAATCTTTTTAAAATGTCTTTTTTAATCGGGGTAGTTCAGTGATTAGGTACCTATATTACTTTTCTAGAACAACTATTCAATAAAACAGGATAATGTAGGACCGATAACCAATTGGAGCACTTATGATGTTTTATATAAGAATGTTATCGCTTTGTGTGCAAGTTAATTAAATAGTAGTCATTATTGTTGCCAAATGGAAAACCCTGATTTATTCCTGTTAATTAAAAGGACTGCTTATTAGCGTGTCATATACCTAATGATTTTTTGTTATGATGGCTAACAAATTGCAACAACAGGAAAATCATTATATACCTAGTAGTCACAGGAGTAGCTGAATACTTATAAGTAAGTTACTATTAGTTAGGTACTCCTATAAATAAGAATTCTTGTTATATTTTGTGTAATCTTTCACTCTGGTGTGCAATAAAGTTATAATATATTCTATTCTATTCTATTCTGCAGTACCGGTACTAACATGAAATGACCGCTGAAGAGGTTCACATGTTTCGATGCTGCTTTTCTAACGATAGGAATATAATAGCAAGCCTTTAGTCCTTAATTCATAAACGTCGTGCTGCGAACTATTAGCGAATCTATCAAGGTCGCTATTGAGCTAGAGGTTAGAGACTTTAGTCTACTACTCTAAAACACATATTACACGCGACCTCTGGCAGAACTGGCCTCGGCATAATGTGCGCAAACCTTTAGAGGTCAATGAACAACATGGATATTGTTGCTCAGTATATTCGTTAGTGACATCAGAAAGACTGTTGCTTAAGCTAAACTCAATCTATACAATAACATTCAAGGATGAAGCAACAATCGACCCGACCGCATAAACCTGGTTTATACTCTGTCTAGTGTCTAGGTCTACGGACCCGGCTGTGCGTAATAATGTCAACAAAAGCTGTATAATCTATATCCATCTCTTTCTCATCCCCACTTCTCAGTTCTACTCTACAGTTCCTATGTTTGTCCTACTCAGTGAGTGATAGCAGATGTATTTGCGATGCAAAAGTTGCGAATATTTTACCACAAATTTTATTATGAGAGTTCAGGGCCACAGTAAATACCGTACTTCCTAAACTATGCCAAGATATATTATTGGAATCGGCTCAATTGCTTGGATCACAGACTCGAATTTCGGAATCTAAAAGTAAGTTATAATTTGATGTAAGGCAATATTCTAGATACTTTGCATTATTTACCGATTTGTTTTCAGATGAGTGAACAGAAGGATTATAAATTTTATGCAATTCAGTTATTGGAACCTCCTTACACAGATCCTGAAAAATATGTTTGCGTTCCGAATTCTTGGATTAGGTTACGCGAAACTCCAGATGGTGTAGCTATTGTTAAATTTCCCATTGAAGAGCTGTCAAAAATAAAGCAACTTGCTAAAAAAAAAGAATTCTCAGATGACTGGTCAATTTTTTTGGCTGAAATTAAATACGGTACAAGTAAGTTGTGTTCATTAAGTAGTGTGTAAATTATTGTTTACTGTGGGTGTGGGGCCTCTCAATCGGGTGACGCTTTAAACAAGGTACTTTCCTTAGGGAAGGAAAGTGCCTTGAACATTGTAGCTGGAACATTTTACTTCTTCTTCTTCCTGAAAGAAGACATTAAGTATTTGTTTTTTTTTTCATTTTTGTTTTTATTTGTTTAATTTGAACTATAACATAGACAACAAAATAAAAATTCATAATATTAAAAAAAAAAACTAATTAAAACTAAACCTTAAAAATCGAACAAAAGTGGGTGTCCGTCCAACCATTAGGCATGGTGCCAAGAACGCTGGCTGCATTCCCACGTTGAATACTTAGCAATAGCTATTCTCTGTTTTTTTAAGTTATTTGAGTTTAAAAAACAATTCAAACTGCATTCAGTATCGATCCAGTTACGCCCTGTATAGCGTCCTAAACGATGTGGCAAACAGTTCTACTTCCACTGTGCTGCTCAATACTGTTTCTTAGGATTGACTTTCATCATCATCAACCTTTATCAGACCACTGCTGAACGTAAGTCTCTCCCAAGACGCGCCACTGAGCCCGGTCTTCGGCTATTCTCCGTCAGTGCTTGCCAGCTACATTTCGCAGATCGTCGCTCCACCTTGCTAGAGGGCGTCCTACACTACGCTTACCTAAATGACATGCATTAATTACTTATTATTGTTTTTTTTACAGATTCCTATAAATACGGTAATTATTATATCAAAACATTGAATAAAACATCCGTTCAAAAACAGAACAGCATGGAAGTAATCGAAGGTATTAATTATAGTTATGTTGACACTGGCAGGTACTTCTTTCAATTAGTTCGATAATAGTTAAAAATTGTATTCTAGATGTACCATCAACACCACACAAGAAAGTACTTGAGTTACAATCAAGCTCAGAAACAAACGAAGTCCATCCAACTTCAATTCCAAACAGTGATGCAGAACCAGTAAATAAAAAAATAGCAAAGCAACTAGAATTGTCTAATACCGTGGTAAAAGACTGCCAAGAAAAAATCAAAGTTGGAATTGTCGATTCTTCTTCCAAAGTTAGAAGATATTGGACAAGACAGTCCCTCAAAATGACTTTAGTAGCCAATAAAACTGCTAATTTGTTGAATCAAATGGCAAGAGAGCGCTCGGATACTAGCAATTGTGTTGTTGGAGAGAGCGATCAGACTAATGACAACCAAGAAAATGAATCATCAGTAAAGAACTCTCTAGAGTTATCAGAAAAACAGCAGATGCAAGCTGCTCTACGTTCAGTCTTAGGTGATGACTTCAGAGAAGTATTGACAAAAATTCGTAATGAGCAAGAAAGAAACTATTTAATAGCAATGGATCTAGCCTTTCAGCTGAAGAGTAACTTTAAAATCATAGATAAATTGATTGAGCAAACAAATGAAGTCAGTAGTAATCCTGATATTAGTGGCATGTGTCCTACTGATATACAATTAGAAAATAGTATGATGGAAGTGAATATAAGCAAAAACGATTTAGATGAAGTAACCCGATCAAAAGTTCAAAATAGTGTTCAAAAAGAGAAAGATAAAAATCAAAGCAGTGACGGCACAGAAGTTAAAAATAATAATCCTTTGAATAAGATCCGTGGTCGATCGCGCAAGTTTACTTTACCACCAGAGTACGATCCGAATGACTCAAGATGGACCCTAAAACATCGGGAGTTTAGGAATGGTCTAATTGAACTCATACCACATTCGCGGGTGTATATAGACTCCATACAACTAGGCAAATGTAAATTAATGTCGAGGGACATCAAAACCCTTGCACGAATGTTGTTACTAGAAATTTTTAGTCAGCACGCATTGAGTATATGCTCTCTAACTGGAAAAAAGCCCAATGCATTTGACATAGAGGGATCAGCTGTGAGGCCTGGGCTAGATAAGCATGCTAGAACTGTTCTAATGAACTATTTAGAACAACATGCGGTTGAAAAAAAGTGGGCTAAATTTGACACGCACGTAATTTCCAACACTATTCGTAACAAAGTACAAGAAATGAGAGGCAAATATGGATGACGAATTGCCATTAAATAATTATTTTACAACCAACCGAGAGAACAGGCAGGATTCCGTAGAGACTATTCAACAGTGGATCATATACATACAATTAAACAGATCATAGAAAAATACCAGGAATATGTATTGCCTTACTATATAGCCTTCGTGGACTATCACAAAGCTTTTGACTCGCTAAAGCACAACAAGATTTGGGAAGGTCTTTCAGACCAAGGAGTACATAAAAAATACATTCGTATAATTAGAAACATTTATAAGAACATGACAGCAAGAATTAAAACCGAACGAGTAGGAGAAAAGTTCAATATTAAGAAAGGCGTAAGACAAGGAGATCCACTGTCACCTAAACTATTTTCTGCTACTCTGGAACATGTTTTCAGGAACCTGGACTGGACAGAATATGGGATAAAAATAAATGGAGCTTTATTCAACCATCTAAGATTTGCAGATGACCTTATAATACTTTCGAACAACCCCAATCATTTACACGAAATGCTAGAACAACTAGTAGTGGAGAGTGGAAAAGTTGGATTAACTAGGTATGAATGTGCAGAAAACCAAATTAATGACCAACTCCACTAAGCAACCCATTATGATCAACAACAATATAGTTGAATATGTTGAAGAATATACCTATCTTGGACAAATTATCTCTCCTACACAACTCACATCCAAAGAAATCCAAAACAGGATAAGCTCAGCATGGAAAAGGTACTGGTCTCTAAAAGAAGTAACTAAAAACCCCACAATACCACTCAAACTGAAAAGCCGGATAAACAACTCTTGCATCCTCCCTAGAATGACATTTATGGATGTCAAGGCTACTACACACATGCCGGCGGCAATGCCGCCGGGTTCATGCCGAGCGGCTATGCCGGCAATACAAGCTCCTTTGTGCGGCAAAGCCAGCGGGGCGTTGTATGCCGCCGGCACTGTGTGTAGTAGCCTTCAGACATGGCCCCTAACCGTAGACAGAGGATCTCCCCTAACTAAAGAAAACATCAGTAGACTTGAAATATGTCAACACAGCATAGAAAGAAGCATGTTAAACGTAAGAAGAAAAGATAAGATCAACTTATAAGTCATAAGGAAAAAAACAAAAGTAACAGACATAACTTACACAATCAAAAAGCTAAAGTGGAATTGGGCTGGCCATCTTATCAGGACAGTGAGAGAAAAATGGGCGAAAGATGTTACCGATACCGAATGGTACCCTAGAGAAGGGAAAAGAGCCCGAGGTAGACCATTCCGAAGATGGGAAGATAACTTCAAGGAGACAGCTGGCGTACATTGGAGGAGGAAAGCGCGAGATAGACAACTATGGAAGAGTTTGGGGGAGGCCTATGCTGGAAAGCAAAACAACCTTACTACCGGTGTCATATAGATTATTAAGTACTTTTTTATTTTGTAATACTAGTTTTAAGATTGTTAATAAAGGCTATTGAAATTGAAATTAAAATTAGGCTTCATGGCAATATTTCTAGGGTGGTAATTTGGTTAACTAGGTTGAACTATATTTTGTTTTGTTAGATCCAATCTCTAACCAACGCGTAGGCACTAGATGCGCAATGGGTTTAACCTGCGCCAATTATATAAAGTAATCAATACGATTTAGTTAATAGGTATAATATTTGCTATTAAAAATTAAATGTATAATTAAAAGATATAATTTATTTGATCGAAAGCTTTTTCGTAAGTAAATAAAGAAAATTATATATTAGTATAATTATATTAGTATTCAGCAATAATAATTACAATTGCTTAGCTAAATAAATTTATTGTTTGATTTATTTCTGACTTAGACAACTTTCTAACAGTTTTTAAAATTTAAAAAAAAACATATGGAAAATGTTTTTTTGTTGTAGCGAAAATATATTATTCTGGTTTGTAACTAACTAAACATGACAATGATTAATAAGTATCAGAGTAAAAGATTATAGGAAAAATTAATATACTTGTGCAGTATTTTCTTGTAAGTGCTCAATGTTTTTATAGCGTTAAAGATTTCATTTAAATCATTTTATATCTTCTATGAATTATTATTTTTTAAATTGATTATTATTTATTAATATTACTCTGATATAACAATTTATTTACATTTAACTTTTATTTTCTACTTTTGTGTGAATATTTGTATGTCCGTCTCCGAAATACAAAAATTCACACGACCACTTTTTTTACATACCCTCGGTCTCCGTGTCTCCGACGAATTATGTGAGCCACTTTTTTTTACATACCCTAACATAAGGACCTAATTGTATCTTATTAGAGTTGGAAGCACAGAACGCACCGAGCACTGCTAACAAAAAGGGCTTGGCGGAAGGACTTTGTATCCAAGCCAGCACAAAATTAAAAATAAAGCACTACGTCCCTCTCTCGCCTCCCAGCGCTGCCAGAATGTTACTTTTGTAACATTTTACGTTACTTTTGGCCCTCTCATTTTACCTTCACTCTTTTTTCTTTCTGTTTTTCTATAATAATAATAGATTTAATGATTATGAGTTTAAAACTAAAACTATTTTAGTTTTCGTTTTTCACATAATTGACCTATCATTTTATTGATGATTCTCGTGAAAATGTTACTTTTTGAGCTGTCTCAATGCTAGATTTGACTATCTGCTACTGGCAGCACTAGTCTTTCCTTTTTTTAGTGTCAGTCAATGTCGAATCGAAGTCAAACAAAAATCGCTTGCTGCCCGATGCCCGATGCGAAGGTAGGGATGTCGGAAATGCAATAAAGTATCGATATATATCGTATCGATGTTTTTTGAAAATATCGATATCGATATTGATATTTTTATGAAAAAATATCGATATATCGATGTATCGGTATGATTTGACTTGACAGAGAATATTCGTGCTGTTGAAATTAAAATTGACTAACAGAGTTGCCAACTTAAAAACCAAACTATAAAACAGCAAATCAAGTCGACCAAAAACAAAAAAGTATTTTCTTTTTGGGATTTTTTAATCTTAAAACTTATAAATGTTTATTGGTCTGAAAAAAATATCGGTTTTTATACCTTTTCGATACTTAGAATTTTATATCGATACATCGATATATCGAACTATTAAATATCGCTCAAAAATATCGATATATTGAAAAAATAATATCGATATATCGATGTATCGATATTTTTTCAACAAGCCTATGCGAAGGTGCGATGCCCGACTTCGAGCTGAAACTATTTTGAAAATTGAAAAACCTGTAATATGTGAATGAACATGTGATTATCGAGTGCATTTATTATTTCGGATAGCCGGTTTGACCCATAAAGGTGGTCTAATTTCGGTGTGAAAGAGTGCACGCGATTAGCTTTTAGTATTCCTAAAATGGCCAAATCACAAATAAACACGAAATCCAGTAGTTATATGAGGGATAAAGAAGCTTTTATAAAAGAGCTCCGCCAGTTTAACGAGAGCAAAAAGTGAGAATATTCTGCCAAAATCTGATCTATTGTATAGCGTTGTTTGTGAAGTGTTATTATACCTATTTTTTTTTTATGTTTCAGCATAACTTTGAAGCCCCCTATTGTGAATGGCATTGAGCTGGATTTATATTTATTTTACTCATTAGTACAGCAAAGAGGCGGGATTGGCAAGGTATGATATGTTTAATTTTACTAGCCTAGCCTTCAAGACAACATCAGAGGTACTCACATCAGTTCAATTATTGGTCGTAACTCTGTTCTGTCTCTTCTTAAATTTAAGAGCATAGCTCTTGTCGGGGTTTTGATGCTGTTTTCTCCAATGAAGTCTCTCGAATGCAGCCTCCTTGACTTCTTTATACGACATGACAGCAACCTTTTCTTACTTGTATCATACTTTTTTGGGAGCTATTGCACAGTTTTTTCCCCTTGCCGGCCTCTAAACCCTTCGATATGGACAGGACAGTGGTCACCGCTCAGTTGGTAGTAGCTCAGACTTCTGCGCCATAGGCCATGGGTTTGATACCCATCAAAAACATATATTTGTGTGGTAAACATAAATATTTATTTATTTATTAAATGTATATTCTCTGTCTGGGTTTTATATTGTTTTAAAAGTTTTAATATGTATTTATAAAAAATAATAATGAGTATAAGTATTATACAGCTATCTGAAGAGCAAGTCCTACTTCATTTACAACAACTCTAACTATGTAACGTATTTCTGCTGTCTCATCTTTTCTCCGTACAATAGAGAGAGAGACAAATGGTGTAACAAAAACAAAATTTGGTACACAAAATGTGGTAGCAAAACTACGACTTCGGGTACTGGTTCCCATCGTACAAGGTTTGCTTAGTTTGGGGCTAGATAGTGTTGTGTGGATTTTCCTAAGTATAATAAAAAAAAATATTTTATAACAGCAATAAATTTTGAATTTTTGAAGGTAAACCAAACTGATGTCTGGGAATCATTTTTACGACCATTACGCCTACCGCATCCATGTATCAATGGATCTACTTTACTGCGAAGGATATATGGAACCCATTTGGAAAAGTATGTAAAAATCTGACTATCAAATTGCCATATTATTTGTTGGTTCTTTGTTTACTTCCCTACGTCCATCAACTTGAGGCATACAGATGTGCTTTCATTGAAGTGTTCATATTTTATTTAGATTTGAGCGAGCAAAAGGACCTCCTGGCCGTGACGATGACCTTGATATTGAAGAAGAGCTGACGAGACGTGGACGAGGCCACATGCCTCGAATTATGTTCAGTGGTGGTACATACATATCAGGTAAATTCGTTAAGAGTCTGTTTCATCACTGTCTTGTATTCACTCTTTTAAACTGTGAGTACCAATATACACTGAAGTGATATAATTAATAGTAATAATAAAGGAGGCTTGAAGTGTTTGAAAGTAATTAAACAGACTCTTAGTGTAGATACCTAGCAATGCTTTAAGGTTTTTTGCTGTGTGCGTTATTTAAGGGTGGATGGATATTTTGGGAATTGCGGTTTGCTCATTTTGATGTTAACAAGGAATGAAATAAACATGGGTTAACTATAGTTGAGCTTTATTGCCATGTCAGTGAGAAAATGTTTCACTTACATTCAGTTTGCATGTCATTGGACTAACTATTATTGTTGCCAAGCATTTCAATAACTGATAATAATTTTCTAAGTGATATTCACTACCAAATGTGTCTATTATTGCAAGAGCACTGGTGGTGTAGTGGTAGCAGTGGCCTGCCGATCCTAAAGTCGTGGGTTTAAATCCAGTTGTGTACCAATGAGTTTTACTGTCGAAAAAAATATGTGCACTATGCCAGTGCTCTCAAACGGTGGAGGAAAACATCGTGAGGAAACCGGCGTGTCGTAGAACCTAAAAAAGTTCGAACAACACGTGTCAAGAGTCACGCAACAAGGACCCGCCAGCGGCCTACTCGCGAAAACCAGTCCGCACACCAAGTGCGGATGATGAATTTTTGCTAGTGTGTCTAATATCAATTTCATCCCAATTTAGTGTTAATAACTGCTTGGCTTCGAAAATAAGTCTGTTCATGTTTTTGAGTTTTCAAAATAAAAGCTTAGTCAACTTATCATTGCCTAATCAGGCCGGTGTATCTAATGTAGATGTTTATACAGCGTCAGGGGCGTTACCCCTATTAAAGGAACGCTGTTATGCTTGGGATAGGTCAGCACCTATGCCATCCTCTCAGCTTAGTCGGCCTAATCACCAGAAAAGGCATGGTCAGTTTGTGCAGAGCTTAGTTCGGCAAGTTTATCATGCACACTTGATGTGCGGGCAGGTTTTTCCGCAAGTAGGCCGCTGGTGGGCCCTTTTTGCGTGACCCTTGACACGTGTTGCTCGAACTTTATTAGGTTCTACAACACGCCGGTTTCCTCACGATGTTTTCCTTCACCGTTTTGAGAGTACTGGCATAGTGCACATAAATTTTTCGACAGAATAACTCATTGGTACACGAGTGGAATCGAACCCTTGTGCAGAGCTTAGTGAAAGGACTGTTTAAAATAACTACAATAATCTAGTTTTCATTGACAGCGTCTGGAGAAGCTCTACGCACAGCTCAAAAGCCGACTGCCACTCATTCAGAGAGGCTAGCACTGTCGCTACTGTCGCCGATGCCTAACGAGCAAGACTTCGCAGTGAATGTCTGTACAGTGCTGGCGGCAGACCATTCTAATAGACTGCCGCTGGCGGCCACTCCGCATATACTGGACTTCTTGTTGGCGCATGCTGGGGTTTATAACCATCGTGAGTAGTTCTTCTTGTCGTGTCACTAGTTCTCTCGAACCAATGTGGTGAAAGGATTTTAAGTGTGCTACAAAAAGACTTCTTTAAAGCGAGTAGTTAATAATTTGTCGATGAAATTTTTAGGATCACTGACATTATAAAAAACAGTAGCAACCAAGTCATAGTTTGCTGCCTGTTCTTGTAGGCTGGTAGGTTGCTTTGAACTGGCACATATACTCTCCTATCTTTCAAAGCCTTGTGATACAAAATGATAAAAAACCATTTATTCAGATTTTTGAATTTGATGGTTACGCTTTTGGGTTCTTTCAATTAATTCTTTTTCTGTTGAAACTATCTTCAAGCTATTTTGGTCCATGCTTCTGTAAAAGAATTAATTGAAAGAACCCAAAAGCGTACAATAGCACATAACAATGCTCTTATTTGCAGCGAGTCTCCGCGACACAATCGGCCGGTCGTACTTCGAAGCGCGCGGTCGCTATCCCGACGATTTCTGGAAAATGCGGGCAGGGGGCGGCGGCGCCAAGGAGTTAGCGGACGAAACCAAGTTCACTCTGAGCATCGATGGCGAACCTGAGCTCATGGTGCAAGCTATGGCGGCACACAACAACCTGACGGATTGTCTCACTATGGAGGGAAAAGACGATGATGTGGAGAAGATTGCTGGAGATTTCGTAAGTCTATAGAATAACAAGTTAGTTGGCGTAACCAAGTTTAGTCTGAGCATCGATTGCGAACCTGAGCTCATGGTGCAAGCTATGGCGGCACACAACAACCTGACGGATTGTCTCACTATGGAGGGAAAAGACGATGATGTGGAGAAGATTGCTGGAGATTTCGTAAGTCTATAAAATAAGGTAATTAAGTTGACGTAACCAAGTTCAGTCTAAGCATTGATGGTGAACCTGAGCTGATGGTGCAAGCTATGGCGGCACACAACAACCTGACGGATTGTCTCACTATGGAGGGAAAAGACGATGATGTGGAGAAGATTGCTGGAGAATTCGTAAGTCTATAGAATAACAAGTTAGTTGGCGTAACCAAGTTAAGTCTGAGCATTGATAGTGAACCTGAGCTGATGGTGCAAGCTATGGCGGCACACAACAACCTGACGGATTGTCTCACTATGGAGGGAAAAGACGGTGATGTGGAGAAGATTGCTGGAGATTTCGTAAGTCTATAGAATAACAAGTTAGTTGGCGTAACCAAGTTAAGTCTGAGCATTGATAGTGAACCTGAGCTGATGGTGCAAGCTATGGCGGCACACAACAACCTGACGGATTGTCTCACTATGGAGGGAAAAGACGGTGATGTGGAGAAGATTGCTGGAGATTTCGTAAGTCTATAGAATAACAAGTTAGTTGGCGTAACCAAGTTAAGTCTGAGCATTGATAGTGAACCTGAGCTGATGGTGCAAGCTATGGCGGCACACAACAACCTGACGGATTGTCTCACTATGGAGGGAAAAGACGGTGATGTGGAGAAGATTGCTGGAGATTTCGTAAGTCTATAGAATAACAAGTTAGTTGGCGTAACCAAGTTAAGTCTGAGCATTGATAGTGAACCTGAGCTGATGGTGCAAGCTATGGCGGCACACAACAACCTGACGGATTGTCTCACTATGGAGGGAAAAGACGGTGATGTGGAGAAGATTGCTGGAGATTTCATAAGTCTATAGAATAACAAGTTAGTTGGCGTAACCAAGTTAAGTCTGAGCATTGATAGTGAACCTGAGCTGATGGTGCAAGCTATGGCGGCACACAACAACCTGACGGATTGTCTCACTATGGAGGGAAAAGACGGTGATGTGGAGAAGATTGCTGGAGATTTCGTAAGTCTATAGAATAACAAGTTAGTTGGCGTAACCAAGTTAAGTCTGAGCATTGATAGTGAACCTGAGCTGATGGTGCAAGCTATGGCGGCACACAACAACCTGACGGATTGTCTCACTATGGAGGGAAAAGACGGTGATGTGGAGAAGATTGCTGGAGATTTCGTAAGTCTATAGAATAACAAGTTAGTTGGCGTAACCAAGTTAAGTCTGAGCATTGATAGTGAACCTGAGCTGATGGTGCAAGCTATGGCGGCACACAACAACCTGACGGATTGTCTCACTATGGAGGGAAAAGACGGTGATGTGGAGAAGATTGCTGGAGATTTCGTAAGTCTATAGAATAACAAGTTAGTTGGCGTAACCAAGTTAAGTCTGAGCATTGATAGTGAACCTGAGCTGATGGTGCAAGCTATGGCGGCACACAACAACCTGACGGATTGTCTCACTATGGACTGACAAGGTGATGATGTGGAGAAGATTGGTGGAGATTTTGTAAGTCTATATAATAACAAGGATTTAGTTAGAGTTTTGTAAGTCTATAGAATAACAAGCGTTATTTCCGAATTTATACTCTGCCAATCGCCGCTTTATTGGATAAAAATTCTTCTTTCTGAGTCAGATTTTACGATGAAAATAGCTATTAATAAATTAAACTTAAGAAAACTTCCAATAATTTTCAGGGTAACTGGTAACTGTTTTTTTTATTAAAATGAATTATTTCGTTCGTTCGCTCACTCGGATCAATAATACTACCAACCTAACCATAAGACCTAATTAATATAAATTTTCCCTCAAACCAGGATACCCTAGAAGATTGGGTGACCGAGCCATCAGAAGAGTCTCAGCTGTTCGCGCCCACACTAGCCGGTGGGGCGGGATGTGTGTACACACAACGAGTACTGCAGATCGCATCTATTGTACGATCACTGTCCTTCCATGAAGAGAACATACAGTATCTAGCGAAGAATAATACTCTGATCAGGTGAGAATGGAATCAAAATGGCATCTCATTTGCTCTTGGTATTTCTCATTTGAGACCTACTTAAGTCACAAATGAGAAATTCAAATCCAGGGAACTTAAAAGGTACCTTATTGATGACTGGCCTCTCAGCTCAGTTGGTAGTAGCTCTGCCTTCTGCGCCGTAGGTCGTGGGTTCGATCCCCACTGAGGACAAATATTTGTGGTGAACACAGATGTTTGCTCTCTGACTGGGTGTTATATTGTATTATTATGAGTATTATATAACTGATTTGGATCAGTTGAGCTATCTCTAGATCGTTTGTAATGATCTGCAGATAGCTCAACTGTTTCTTGTGTATTTTGTACATTTTGTAAATATTTGTTTACTTGTAAGTTTCTTTGTGTAAATAAATGTACTCCTGTACAGACTCTTCTCTTTTATATTAAAAAAAAAACAATGTTTACCTATAAGTATTATATCAGGTATCTGGTTCCCATAGTACAAGCTCTGCTTAATTTGGGGCTAGATAGTGTTGAGTGTAATTGTCCATAATATTTATTTATTTCCAGCTTTAAAATTTGCATAACAGTCGGTTGCACGCATGCGCGATAGCTTTGTGTCATGCGCTTTTGCGGCTATCTAAAAAAAGCTTTGTGTGTTCCCGCATTACATCATTGCCATGTTTTGTACTATTTTACAGATTTCTGCTACTCTGTGCCAACTGTTGGGTCGGGACGTTGCGACAATCTGGGCTCGATACACTTGGAAATGTATCTACAGAGCTGGTTATCAAGGTAACTATGTCCCTATGTCCCTGGCGAATCTTTAATTCTTATACCATGAGTATGACACCTGGACGCTCGAGTTTCCCATTAAAAAAAATCGGTTGTCTGTAAAGTCGGTTTACTGACGATAGTTGAGCGTGACAACGTCATACAGCTGTCCACGCGGGCGCATCGCTCACTCAAGTAGGAGAGAGACAGATGTCGAACGCTACCGAACGCGGAGGCAGATTGTGCGTGAGTGCGGAACGAGCGGCATAGAGGCACAATCGTGCCTCTATGTCGCGCGTTCCGCGCTGTCGCTTGCACTTCAAGCCTTAAATGGAACGCTTCAGAGCGAGGTAACGCTGCATGAGTCATGTTTTTTCGTGCATGCCGCCAGCACCATCGATTTTTAAGACGTTGTCACGTCAAAAACAATCTTCTAGTCTAGATTCCTTAATTTAGCACTCATTGTAAAAACATCTTTCTTCTTATCGGGTCACTAATTCATTTTTAAACCAGTGTGGTGAAAGGATTTAAAATGCTCCACACCACAATTGCATCTCTGCGGCTCTTTTCGTGCACATGACGCAGGTTTTTGAATTCTTTAGGTTATACGATATGTTTTTTACTTCAAGATGTTTTCCTTCACTGGTTGCACATTTGTTGGACAACTAACATCTCTATGCCCTTGTAATACGATCTACATCTCCCCAGGACCCAGCAACGTGTCTGATCTCCCGCCACGTGCTCTCCACCATCCAGTCAGCGCTCGTGTCTCCGGATAGGTCACGTGTCCTGGCGGCCCTAGAGTTACTCAACAAGTTAGCGCAGAATGAGTTCAATGAAGACGCACTGCTCAAGGCATTGGAAGCTAAGGTAAGCTTTTGAACTTGAAATAGTTTTTTTGTTTTCGATATAGTGTTTATCCATTGCTTGCAAACTCGCTTCATTGCTGGTTTCAACCAACTAAGTTAAACATCATTCTCTGTAATGGTGACCCCATATAGGTGACCCCCTAGTGCCATTTTAATCCTTTATTACGTTATTTAAATTACGAAATTATACGATAACAAACATATCAAAAAAGGAGAACCTCCTTTTTTATTTGAAGTCGCTTTAAAATAAAAAGTTCAGAAAAATATAGGCATTCTAAAGTTATCCCAGCAGGACTAAAGTTATGTGCTGATTTAAAAATTGTTTTTTTTTTATCTGAAAGGTTATACCATACTTCCAGATTGGTCCCATAGAAATTCCATCACAATCGATTAGCCATTTGGCCATGAAGTTGGTTTCTAAAGTTTTTTAAACTAATATTATTGGTTCTCTTCTGGCAAATCCTTTCGCTAGTCTTTTCCTAGTCTTTATTGACAGAAATGTTATAAAGTGTTGTATAATTCTCAGGTATACGCGGATGTCTGTGCCCTACTCTCCCTCCGCGATATAATGGTGCTAGTGTGTACGTTGGAGTGTGTGTACGCTCTGACGTCACTGGACGACCGCGCCAGCGAGGCAGTGGCTCGCGTGCCCGGCTTGATACACACTCTAGTGTCGCTCGTCACTGTGGAAGTGAGTTATATATTATAGACAATCCATACAATACTATCTAGCCCCAAATTAAGCAGAGATTGTAGGAGATTGTGTTGTGTGAGGAGAACCAGATAGCTAATACAGGGTGTTACAAAACTACCCGTAAAGCCGAATGGAGGTTAAATGGGGCCTTAACGAGTGAGCTTTTTGTTTTTAATCAAAGCTACAACCACTTAAGGACTGCGCACATCTAAGCGATGGCGATCACGTGAAACGCTGTCAAATATGACAGTGATATTTGACAGCGTTTCAGCTGATCGCCATCCCCTAGATGTGCAAGAGAAGGGCCTTTATAAGAAGCAATCCCTTTTCTTTGAATTATTTTGGCCTCAGTATTATGTACAATCTTAATGAGTTTGTTTGTTTGTCAGGCACAAAGCTACGGTCCGAAGGCGTGTATACTAATGCGCGTTGTAGAAACAGTTAGCGGGCCGTCCGCGATCGCTGCGATTGCAGAAAGGGAACCGCAATCACAACCGCAACCGCAATCGCAGGCGCAACCGCAGTCGCAACCGCAGGTAATGTGCAACAGGCTATCTATACTTCTATACTAATATTATAAAGAGGAATGATTTGAATTTTTAGAATAGAATAGAATAGAAAATTCTTTGCACACCTTTAAACTAACAATGGAAAAACAAGTAACAATAATTAAACACATACTAATGTACAATGGGCGGTATTATCGCTGAAGAGCGATCTCTTCCAGACAACCTTTGGATGGAGAGAAGCGTATAATAAGATGGTTGGTATTTTTGTATGTTTGTAATGAATAAATTCAAAAAACTACTGTGCCGATTTCTAAAATTCTTTCACCATTGGAAAGCTACATTCACCCTGAGTAACATAGACTATATTTATTTGTTTAAAAAATAAATGTCCACCCGTGCGAAGCCGAGACAGGCCGCTATTATGAATATATAATCTGAGTGATTATTTTTTGTTCTAAAGCGGTTGGAAGCCCATTACAATGGAGACGAAATGTCATAGGTTTTACTAGATCCCGCGCAAGATAGATGACGAAAATAAAAAAAAACTGTCTACAGTGGTAACTCCACATAACAAACATGGACTTGCATTGGCCCGTATTCAGAAACAGTGTATCAGAGATGCGCGCGGTACTTTCAAAAATCTGTTATCGCCTGTCTATACTGCGCAGTAAGGAGTTTCCAAAGTCTATGGTTTGTTCTCACACATTGGGATGAAATTTGGAATGTAATATTTACTTATACTACTCACAAATCACTAGCAGTTGAAAATAGTTTTTCGCGATTTTAAATTAATAAGTTCAGTATTTTTTTTTTATCTTTGGAAATGCCAAAGTCTGCTATAAGTTGTTTCACGGAGCTCAGCGTCTTAATATTGAATTCTAGACTCCACAGAAACAAGTGCAAGAGCCAGCGCCCCCGCCCCCCGCGGTATCAGTCCCCGGACCATCCTCCAACAATCTGCAGCAGTCGCATATGCAGCAAAGAACCGTACAGGTAAATGATTATCAAATTGACTGACTGGTTTCCGCAAGTAGGCCTCTAAGGCCCAGATTCATAGACTGAACTTTGACTTTACTTTGATGGAAAGTTCTACTTTCAACCAAAAATATATTTCATAGTTCTGTCAAGCTCTTCTTTATTCAAAATATTTAAGTAAACTTCGATAAACAAAGCTTACTTTGCGAAGACTCCTTTGCTGTAAAGCAAAGTCACGTCTATGAATCTCGGCCTAAGGGCCCTTTTTTGCGTGACGCTTGACATTTGTTGTTCTAACTTTTTTTGGTTCTACTACACGCCGGTTTCCTCACTATGTTTTCCTTCGCCGTTTGAGAGTAATGGCATAGTGCACATAATTTTTTCGACAGAAAAACTCATTGGTTCACGACTGGATTTGAACACACGACCTTAGGATCAGAAGGTGGGGCCGCTACCGCTAGACCACCAGTGCTCTGAAAACGTCTAACAGGATTATTTTACTAGAAATAATATATTTATTTACAATTACAAGCTCTGCTTAGTTTGGGGCTGGGTAGTGTTGTGTGAATTGTCCACAATATTTATTATTATTTACTACATAAGCACAAGCACACACAAGCCAAAGCCAGGAAGGCAACCTCCTATTTGACCCGCTTCAAGCTCATATTTTAAAACAAAAGATGTCCTTCCCTTCAATACTTTCGACTCATTATTTTATTTTACTGTTATTTTTCTGTCTTCAGTTGTGTCCGTGCTGTGTAATTTAATGTATTTGTTTTACGTGTACGCCTTTTTGTCGATATGTTTTTTAATTCTTTCTTTTTTTTCCGTTCTGCCTAACAGACAAAATCATAATCCTCTTATTTTTAACAGGAAAACGAGCATTTCGCGCTTGCATGGCTTCGCTCCTCCTACGAACCGCTGCCAGCAAACGACAACAGTACCTACGACTCAGGAGAGTTGTACAAACTATACATTACTTGTTGTACCAAACTGAATCGGAAGGGGGTTATCTCGCCTGCACACTTTCCTCGACTAGTCAGGTACTTCTTTATTCTTTATTGTACACACATACAGATGATTAATTAAAAAAATAAGGGGGCATGTACAGAGGCGAGATTAACCCTAAATAGAGGCTTCAAACCTTGGAGGATAGAGAGAGTTGATTATAGTGGTGGGTGGGTGTACAAACACATAAGTATTTGGTACTTTACCATCCCACTGCTGGACAAGTCTGCTCCAATATATCTTTGACTGGCCTCTCAACTCAGTTGGTAGTAGCTCTGCCTTCTGCGCCGTAGGTCGTGGGTTCGATCCTCACTGATAAAAATATTTGTGTGGTGAACACTGATGTTTGTTCTCTGTCTGGGTGTTACATTGTATTCAAGTATGTATTTACAAAAAAAATATATATGAGTATTTTATTTTTTATCTTTACCATCCTCGAAGCGTAAAACAAATTATTTCACTTGAATAACAAGGATCACTTTGAAACGTAGTTAGGTGAGTCTAGGTGCCAGTTACACGTAACCAAGCCAGTCAGCCACGCAACAGCAGTCGGGTAAAAATCACCCATCTCTCTTACCTTTCTTCTCCATCTTCTTGAGCAGTCGGGGATTTTTACCCGACTGCTCAAAAAGAAGGTAATGTTTAAAAAAACCGCGTAGTCCTCCTTTGCCGCCCGGAGCCATAGCCCACTTTCCCGATTCAATCATTTTTTTAAATATGTCATGGGCTGTACACTTGCTGTCCAGCTGATAAATAATCTGTCCAGCTGAGAATCTATCCAGCTGCGAATCTGTCCAGTTTCCAGTGTCGTTAGATTCCCCTGATATTTTTACAAAATAAAAATATGCCTCACCCACAATGTGTTCATCAAAAGAGTAAAACTTTATATAATGTATTTTTAGAACCGTTTTCGGCGGTACTGTGGGACCAAACCAAGTGACTTTGGCGTCGGGTGAGACGCAACAGGTGTATGTCGGCATCCGATCTAGAAACGCGAACCGAACTACTATCCAACAAGGTGCGTAATATTATATTTGTTTAGCGTCATGTCTAATATGATATGAATACAGTAAAAAATCTGGTTTAGAAAAACAAATTGGTAATGTAAATTCTGGTATTTCTACAGTCAAAAAAATTTATAATATTTATTTTAGCTCCTATTTCTATTCGCATTTGATTTTAATGTAAAGTATTTTGTGAAATTCAAACAAGTCTAACTTGAGAGACTTGAGTTTGCAAGCATCACTCCTTCATATGTTTTTAATTTAAATAACTTTTGACTGTTGTCAAATATTATTACATTCAGATGCATAATTATTTTTCTAGATTTTATTATTAACCTTTATCGTCCCAGTGCTGGGCAAAGACCTCCCCCAAAGTCTTCCAGTACCCAAAGTCTCAGTGCATTTACAACATTTCGTTACCAAATGTTGTTTTCGTTTCGCCTACGTGTCTCTCTCTTTTGCATGGAAAAATGATGAGACAACAACTCTAGCTACGTAACATATTTTTGCTGTCTCATCTTTTCTTTCTACAAAAGACAGGGACACGTGGGCGAAACGAAAACAACATTTGGTAACGAAATGTGGTAGCGAAACTCGGACTTGGGGTAGAGTTATCTCTATTCTGAGCCTCATTTCATATTTTTAATTTTTAATTTCACAAGCATTATAAGGCAATAAATATACTGAATATTGTCCGAGACCCTAGCTAAATTAATTTTGTATTTGCAGGACCCGCATCGCCCATATTGAAAGCGCAACTAACGAACAAACCCGGAGCTGGCGAAGTAAAGACGCCAGTTTCTCAAGCGCAGGTTAGATATTTATAATTTACAAACTAGTTATGTTTTTGATACAAACTTTATGTTTTTGATGTATACATTTAGAAACATACCTTAGGACACCTTGTTTGGACCCTAAGCTACCATTTTAAAACTCGTATCAAAACTGTTTGAAGTTTTGGGTAAAAAGTATCATAATTATGCCAGGATTGTAAAAGTCTATCACTTCATTTGAGAATAAATAAACGTGTTGTTTATGATAAGGTAAATGCCCAATATGCCCCTGGATATAAAGTCAAACAGTATTTATTCTGTCAAATTACAAAGATAAGTTTCAAAGGTTTTAAACTTAAGTTTTTTTTAATGTAAAGGGTACCAATAATTATGTCCGGATTCTAATGAAAAAATATTGTCTCTGCGTAAAAAAATCCTGTTTGTATGTCCAACTAATAAGCTAGAATTAATGTATCTAGACGCAGCAATCCACTCCACATCTGTCCTCGGCGCTAGAATCAAACCCCACCAACACAACCTTGATCAAACATCTGCTCGCCCATAAAGTAAGCCCCGCGCTACCACCGCTGCAAGTAAGTGCATACTAACAGTACTAAAACAAGTTATGGGCCCAGTTTTGTATTGTAGATTAAATATTCGAGTATCAAAAAAAAATAGAAAACAATGAAGCCAGGCGTCAAAACCTACCTAAATGATATTTTCACTATAATTTTTATAGTAATAAAAAAAAATTGAATTGATTCCATAGAAATGTTGTACTCATCATGAATCGAAGTTTTTTAAGGTAATTAATATGAAACAAAATAAAACAGTTTGGATAACAATAAAACAATTAGCTTTACTTTAAAAAGTCAAAGGTAAAGTCAAATATATATTTATTCAGTAGTATCACAAGGATCACTTTGAAACGTCGTAAAGCTGAAAAGTAAAAAGGTTCCACGTGGCCAAGCCTAGAAAAACAGGCAACAAACTACGGCTTGGTTCCTACCATTTTTTTGTATAGTTATTTTGTAAAAATTTTCGGCCTCTTGTAATCTAAGATACCAAAGTTATTGTTATTTATATTATGTTGATTTTATAGTAAGGTGCTGCAATCAGAATATAACTATATCGATTGCTCAGAAAGTTATCAGAACCCAAAAGGTATCAACGTTGAAAAAACTAACAAATGCATGTTAGTCGTTTTGCAATAATTCACACTAAAAACTATAATAAATTTGAATGTTTTTTTAGATAATCGTACAAAAAGTAGTGATTTGTAGAAAAAAAGCATGTCAACTCAAAAAGTAGAACTAACTAATAAGGCATGATATTTGAATGCTTTTGAGAAGCATGACCGAGTGATTTTGAAAACTAAACTGATGAAATACCTAACTGTGTGCCCTAACCCTATAAATCATGAATATTCAAGATCCTGTTAAACTATTTAAATCATTTTACAAAGGAATTGAATTGAAATATGAAGTTGAAGGTAAACTTTTGGAAACAAGCATACTATTATACGCTAAATTACTGCCATAGACTTATTTGTGCTGTACTCTTCGTGTAAAAAGTTTTTAGTCAAATATCATAATTAATTTCCATAATGAATTTCTAAAGATAGCTCATTTTTTTGCTGCTGTTTTTGCCGTAAAATCACATTCGCTCAGTTTGACGCTCGTCTCATATTCTTAGTGGTCCTGTAGCCATAGCCCATAGACTAAGGGCGCTTGTACACGCTAAGAAAAAACGCCGGGTCTACCCAAGAATTCGTGTCGTAACTAGAAAATAACTGTGTACACTGCTCGCAGCGGTGCACGAAAAAAATCTTATCTGCGCAAGACACGACGCGGCGAACGTTGTTGCGTTTTCGTGTGTGGAAAAGACAAAATTCTTGTCTTGCGCAGATAAGATTTTTTTCGTGCACCGCTGCGAGCAGTGTACACAGTAATTTTCTTGTTACGACACGAATTCTTGGGTAGGCCCGGCGTTTTTTCTTAGCGTGTACAAGCGCCCTACGGCGTAGCAGCCATTAAGCTGAGCAGATCGATAAGTGTTGCCATCTCTATTTGTTGACATGAAAGTGACAGTGACAAAAGACTTTTAGCGAGCTGCTAAAATGTTTCTGGCATTATGAATGAGAAGGCTAATTTTTTAAACGATCAAGAATGTTCATGATTTTTCTTTCTATACATTTTTCCTTTTTTAAATTGTTATTTGTTTTTAGGTTACACAAAGACAACAAAATCAACAACAGGGAAGGTCGCCTAACACGGTGGTCGTACAGCCGCCTACTCAAGTAATGTATATTCTATAATTTATGCCTAGTCTATGCCTAGCTCTTTTTGATACGCGAGGAAAATTTTGATTACTTAGTGCGTATCAAATCGTATTAAAAAAAAAATTGTAGCGCGTGCATAAGATTTATCTCGTAGATTTGAAACAAAAATATTATTAAATTAGTAAGTACAAAAATTATGTCAAAATATTTTATGGTGTATTCATAGATAATATTTTTATATGATAGAGTTTTTTGTGTTTGAAGCATGGCAGCATGGTTTGATTGGAACTGATTGTTCTGGAGTTTGTAGCATATTTAAATAAAAATATGGTTTTTTATTGGACGTGTCTTTCCAATTTTGTTTCTAACTTCTTATCAAGTCACTGGTTCTAAATAGAATATGGTGAAAGGATTATGAGTGTGCCAAAGAGAATCCCTTATGTGAGTGAAAGAGACAAAGATAGTTTTTTGAGTATGCAACAGACTTCAGATTAAATCGTGTGTTTAGGGAGTATTTGAAGGTTTGCATTTATCTCTAGAATATCAATCGGAAGGCATTTGATATTGAAATCAATCCTGGAATCTCATTTATAAATGGCGACGGAACAGATGGAGAAAAAGGTGAGGTTTTCGATTCTATAATCACGTAACCCTCTCCAGGCATTGAATGTGGACCCGGAAGACATGATCAAATGTACGGCGATCACACCTTGCGGTGTTTCCAGTATTACGCCAGCGATTGAACAGGTATTTTTGCACGATCAGTACCCAAAGTCCCAGTGCATTTACAACATTTCGTTACCAAATGTTGTTTCCGTTTCGCCTACGTGTCTCTCTCTTTTGCATAAAAAAAATATAATTTTTCCAACAGACAACAACTCAAACTACGTAACGTATTTTTGCCGTCTCATATTTTCTCCATACAATAGAGAGAGACAAATAGGCGAAACGAAAACAACATTTGGGAACGAAATGTGGTAGCAAAACTCCGACTTCGGGTACAGTACACACAACAACATTGTCTAGAGATATTCAACATTTTGTTGATTTATACAAAAACTGAAAATAACTATTTATTGATTTTATAGTGGTTACTACACTAAAGAATGTATAGAATTATAATTAAATAATAATTTGAATTTTATGGAAATCACAAAGATTTTTATAATGTCCCAAAAGTTAAGAACCGAGCGGGATTTGAACCCGCGACCTTCCCCTTGGTACGGGGCTGCGCTGACCGCTGCGCCATCGGATCCTAATCACGCGCAGCGGTTAGCGCAGCCCCGTACCAAGGGGAAGGTCGCGGGTTCTAATCCCGCTTTGCTCTTTACTTTTGGGACATTATAAAAATGACTGAAAATAATTTCTTTAGAAAACTAGGTATGGCAAGAATTTTTTTTTATGTTGTTTAATAATAATAAAATACAACATATTATTTATTAATAAAAACTAAAGTAGGAACAAAATCTCGAAATCAATTCGAAATGGAATATACCTAGACAATGTTGATGTGTGTATATTGACCTAAGGTAGAAAATAATGTAGAAAAATGTTTTAAATCTAGTAGATCGTAAAACATATTCAAATTACTAGTTTTTTGTTGTATTAACACGTTGTTTTGCATGTGGCATGTTTTTATTTGATTTTAATATTTTCAAGAAGTTTCTCCCCGTTAGAATTTGAGTCATGGCTCGCCTTTCTTTTTGTTAATATTTTAAATACCTGAATTGTTTTTGTTAATTTCCTATTAAAATTTGTTTCCTAGTATAATTTGTTGACATTGTAAAGGCCTGTACACATCTAGGCCGCTGGCGAACACGATCAGTGAAACGCTGTCAAATTTGACTGCGATATTTGACAGCGTTTCATTGATCGCGTTCGCCAGCGGCCTCGGTGTGCTTAGGCTTTAAAGGCCTGCACATCTAGGCGTTGGCGATCAGTGAAACGCTGTCAAATACGACAGCGATATTTGACAGGTCTATAACCTTTGATTTTTCCACACTGAAATAAGTTGAGTTAGTATGTAACATATACCATACATACATACCTACTATAAATACTACAGATAGCTTTCACAATAACAAAAAATAACACTTGAGCCGTTACAGTCTCAATTCAAGACAAAGGACTGATTCACCTCTTCTCCATCTAATCCAGTAATAGGTATAGGTACTTAAGACGGCAAACACCGTGGAACATCTACAGAAACTATCTTCTCGATCACACTCTTTGACCTTTTGAAAGATCTGAACTTTTCTATGAAAATTCACAAGCAACTATCTTTTGAGCAATCCAATTGCACACAATTTAGCAAAGAAATAATTTTGATTTAAACACGTTTTCTTCTTTTATGTCCGAAAACCAGATAGCCAAACATTTTAGTAGAAAAACAGAAAATTATGTTTCTACAAAGACATAATCTTGATCCTAAGATGTTTTTGTTATTTTTATGTTTATTTTTTTAAATAGTATTATGTTTTAGAAAAAACATAATTTTGAGCTGCTCGCGACTTTTCATAAAGGTCAGCGAAAATCTTTCAAAAGTTCAAAGTGTGCGAGCTATAAGTTGTTTCACGATGATCATCGTCTTAACGCAGTTATATGCTTAAATGTAAACTAAGGCTCGTATTCAGAAACAGTGCTTGAGTCTGAGTCAAGCACTCTCAAGCATTGATTTTTTGACGTGACAACGTCTTATAATTCGATGAAGCCAGCTGCACGCACGAAAAACATGACTCATGCGGCGTTACCTCGCTTTGAGGCGTTCCATTTAAGGCTTGAAGTGCAAGCGAGAGCGCGGAACGAGCGACAAAGAGGCACAATCGGCCTCCGCGTTCGGCAGCGTTGGACATCTGTCTCTCTCCTACTTGAGTGAGCGATGCGTCCGCGTGGACAGCTGTATGACGTTGTCACGTTCAACTATCGTCAGTAAACCGACTTTACAGACAACTGATTTTTTGACAGTTGAGAAGTGCCAAAAATCTATGCTTGAGGCTCGACTCAGACTCAAGCACTGTGTCTGAATTGTGGCCTCAGATCTTCAAAGATTTAGTTGGGTCCTCATAAACACCTTGAAAATTTGATCGCGGTATTATTTTAAATTAAGATGTTCTTTTCTTTTTTTACAGTCTACGAATGAGGATCTAATTGGTAACTATAAGTCTTTCACTATTAAATATTTTTTTCATTTAAGCAAAAACAAAATGTTTTTTACTTTCATACCCTCCTAGCTCAGTTGTTAGTAGCTCTGCTTTATGCGCTGGAGGGCGTAGGTTCGATTCCCACCGAGAACCAATTATTTGTGTGGTGAACACAGATGTTTGTTCTCTGTCTGGGTGTTGTATTCTAAGTTGGTGTTTATAAAAAAATATGTTTATAATGGGGCTTCTATTCGGGCCATGTTTTTCTGCAATTTGTAGCTTGCAACTATTGGTGTCCCTCTCTTACTCACATGTTAGACAGGGACACAAATAGTTGCCGGCCACATATTGCAGTGAAAATATGACCCGCCTACGAGCCGCATTAGTACTACATCAGCTATCTGGTTCCCATAGTACAAGCTCTGCTATGTTTGGGGCTAGATAGTGTTGTGTGGATTGTGCATGATATGAATTATAATTTATTAATTTTATTACAGATATCAAAGAAGAACCCATACAGTTTCAGATTGATGAACAAACACAACTGACTATCGTAAGTATAAGTTTTATCTATTGTAAAAGCTTAATAAAAGCACAATTGTTTTAAATATGATTTATTTAGGCCCGACACGTCTTTCGAATTCGGGCCACGAGCACAAACTGACCGGAACATCTCTTGAGGTCCTCAATACAGTTCGGCTAGCGTAACTTGGCGGGTCTGAAGTGAGCTGTTCGATCGTAAATGGCCAATAACTGATGGAAGATTGACCAAACGGCTAGCTTCAGACCCGCCAAGCTACGCCAGCCGATCTGTACACACAATGAATAACAACCATGAATGCACCATCACAAACATACAAAAATACAAATTTTTCCACTTTATAATATTAGTATAGATGAAATAAAACAACCTTGCTAACATGCTATTCTTGCACCCAGAAGTCCAACCAAAACAAAATGCTAGCCGATCTACTGGAAAAGAAATCAAACCCACCCGTGCAAGTTGTACAAATGGGAGCGCCGACTATACAGATTACAGAGACAGGACAGATTGTACAAGTGAAGCAAGAAGCACCGGTTATACAAATCAGCGAGGCCGGGGTTGTTTCTGGCGGGCAATTCTTCCAGATAAAAAATGATCAAGGTACGTGGTCCTGTCATTAGCTCTTGCGAAACAGTGTGGTGAAAGGACTTTGAGTATGCTTGAAAGGGGCTTCTTAAGGCTTTTCAAATTGATCCTTGCGATTCTACTGAATAAATACACTTTTGATTTTGAATTACATTATATGAAGTTACATTCACAACTGAGTAATGATGGGATTTAAATGTAACACATATTCCGAAAACTGCCGTGACGGTGTTAAATAAATCCAGATCGTAACGTCATAATAATATGGAATAGTATTGTGGGCACTCTCTCGAATGCTTTTTGACGTGACAACGACTTATAATTTGATAAAGCCGGCTGCACGCACGAAAAAACATGACTCATGCGGCGTTACCTCGCTTTGACGCGTTCCATTTAAGGCGTTTGACGTGCAAGCGAGAGCGCGGAACGAGCGACAAAGAGGCACAATCGGACTCCGCGTTCGTCATCTGTCTCTCTCATACTCGTACTTGAGTGAGCGATGCGTCCGCGTGTACAGCCGTATGACGTTGTCACGTTCAACTATTGTCAGTAAACCGACTTTACAGACAACCGATTTTTTTTGGAGCTTATCCAGTTATATCCAACTCTTCGGAACGATCGAATATGAGTGTCAAAATAAATATTTTACCTACTAATTTGTTTGTACAGGTCAACTAATTCAAATAAAGAACGAGCAAGGTCAAATCATTCAGCTCAAAAGCGACCAATTACAGCAGCCGATTCTCCAATACAAGACTGATCAAATGAAATCTGAGCCAGTGCCTCAATTGATCCAAGGAGTGGTTCAGATCAAGAATGATAAGGATACAGTGGAACATGTAGTCACTGATCATTCATACACGGAACCGCCGTCAAAGAAGATGAAAATTGAGGAAAAGAGAGATGTAAGTGTGGCCGTACATTAACCGGACTATGGGTCCGGCCGGTTGGTAATGCCAATTGGCAAATTCATCATCCGCACTTGGTGTGCGGACTGGTTTCCGCAAGTAAGCCGCTGGCGGGCCCTTTTGCGTGACACATGACACGTGTTATTCGAACTTTTTTAGGTTCCACGACACGCCGGTTTCCTCACGATGTTTTCCTTCACAGTTTGAGAGTACTGACATAGTGCACATAAATTCGACAAAAAAAACATTGATACACGACTGTATTTGAACCCACGACCTAAGGATCAGAAGGCGGGGCCGCTACTACTAGTGCTTCTGTAGGCCAGCCGGTCAGTTAATGTACACCCCGATAAAACGAATCCACATTTTTCCATTGTCAAATTGTTGAGGCCCATGTACACTGCAGCAGGTCAATCATTCAATTATTACTTTTTTTCATTAAAAGATGGATAATTGTCCAAAAAGGCACCGTTAAGGTTATTGTAAAAACAAATACCATTCTACTGGAGTATTTTGTTGACATGAGCATGATAAATGAAATGTTGTTTTAGAAGTATCGTAAATAGAGCCACTGTCTATAGCTTATCTTTGAAACTAAAGCAATTTATTTTATTGATTTATAGAATAGAATAGAATAAAACAATCTTTATTGCACACCTTAAAACTAACAATGGAAAAACAAGTAACAATAATTAAACACATACTAATGTACAATGGGCGGTCTTATCGCTGTAGAGTGATCTCTTCCAGACAACCATTGGATGGAGAGAAGCGTATAATAAGATGGTTGGCTAAGGTGCACTAAGAAATAACAGTAAAGAATAAAAAAATAAGGACATAATTATGTATACACATTGCCCTATCCTTACAGGTGTACCCTAATACGATAGCGCAGCCATCATCATCCAAATTTAAGAGTTAATAAACAATCACAAACAATTAATAAATAATAAAAATAATCACAATAATATACACCGAATCCAATCAATAAAAAACAAAACAAAAATAAACAATATACTTTTAACATTATACAAATTATAATTCTAGGATTATTTGATATAGAATACATTTTTGCATATTTTCAGTTAAATCCACCACAAGAGACCGCATCAAAGACTGCTGCCAATCTCTATGCAGCACTGGCCGCGTCTGCTTTGGAAGATGAGGAAGATTTGGTATGTATTTCATTTATTTATCATCACTCTAGAACGCAGAGCGAGCCGACCAATCAGATTGTTTGAAATTACTGGCCCGTGCGGCTGAACTATGCCTCAAGTTGATGGACGCGGTACATCGTTGGGCACGTTCTTGACTTGACCCACGAGGCAATGCTTTACATCAGGTGGGCCATATGCTTGTTCCATCAGCTAGTTGTATAAAAAAACATTTCATTTCATTCAACTGTCAGTCAGTTTTTGTTTTCCAGTATTGTGTCCATAATATTAGTCTGAATAATTTCCAGCAAAAAATACAGACTAATATTATGGACACAAACAGAACAAAAATACAACACAAACAGAATCATTGATAGCGTCTGCTAAACAGTCTTTTATTTTCATCTGGTACTCACAAAATATAAGTATACTTATATTTTGTGAGTACCAGATGAAAATAGGCCCGTATTCCGAAACAGTGCTTGAGTCTGAGTCTCAAGCATAGACATTTTTCAATGGAGAACTGTCAAAAAATCTATGCCTGAGGCTCGACTCAGACTCATCACTGTTTTTGAATACGGGTCTAACCCCCGAATACTGAAACGCAACTCAGATTTAAGCACGTCTCAAGCGACGAATATTTGACAGATTTTCATTGAAAACTGTCAAATATTCGTCGCTTGAGACGTGCTTTAATCTGAGTTGCGTTTCAGTATTCGGGGGTAAGAGAGCTAAACTGTTAGTATGTACTTTTTTTTTTTCTTGGTTTTTGTTTATAAATGCAGGACCTAAGAGAGCTAAACTGTTAGTTTGTCTTTGTTTTTTAGTCCTTAATTTTTGTTTATAAATGCAGTCTTATATTTATGCAAAGTGTGATTTATTTCCATGTCTGTACAAATAGCGAATCAGCCATGGAATGTTGATCGCGGCCGCGCTTCGAGCTAAGGTTGTTTACGCAAAAGTATCTACGTCAGTGTGTGTCATGTCCATCCATCCTCATACATTGTTAACTCACGATTTTTAGGCCCGTGTGTAGAAAAAATGCTTGAGTCTGAGTTGAGTTCTTAAAAAAAGTAGACAGGCCTTTGCATCTATTGTAGATGATTTTTATGTACAGCGTCAGGGGCAACTGGCGACTACTCATGCCCCTATTTACGGGACGCTAGAGTGTCTGTGACAGAATTTTAGATGGAATAGGCTTGCCCAGCACCTATCCTGAGAGCTAAGTCGGCCTAATCCACAGGAAATTTTGCCATCGGACACCCTGTATTTCGCAATGGCGCAATAATCACCTAAGTGCTCCGACACCATTCTCGTACATAAATTACTCGCTTTTGTCCAACAAAAATTTGATGTTATAAATCTCGCATCTCTGGAACATATTCTTCAATGGTTTCAAAACGTCAAGAGTCAAGAACCTGAGGCTCGACTCAGACTCAAGCATTATCTCAGCATATTATTATGGCCCTTATAACCTACGAGCTTCCGTTAGTAGCGTGGTCAAAAGATCTCTCATCTCATTGGCTAGCTTAAACGATCTTTGTTAAATCAGCCAATGAGATGCCAGATTAACTGATATACGGAGAGCCCACGCTCGTAGTATATAAGAACTGTATTTAAGAAAAAAAAAACAGCTTTTGTACACTATTATTTGCTTTACTGTTATTTTTATCTTCATCATTCTGGATAAATTCATATCATAATCGTAACATGTTTTTTTATATTTACCTGTATACTGTGTTTCACCCAATCAGTTTGAACAATTCGTTACGCCTACGTGTCTCTCTTTCTTTTGTATGGAGAAAAGATGAGACAGCAGTACGTTACGCAGAAACGAACGAAACGAGTTGTTGTCTCATCATTTCTCCATACAAATGAGAGAGACACGTTGTCGAAACGAGTGTAAAATTCTCGTTTCGATATATTGTATTGCGTTAAATATAAAATAATATTTTTGTGTAGAGTTTTATGTAGAAGTAAAATAAGGGCTAGTAATTTGAATGATTTCAAATATTAAGTAGCATTATTTTTTATTAATATAAACAAAGTGGGTTTTTTTAATAATAAACTTAATAAATAGTGTTAACGATAATACAGCCTATGTTCAACATGTTAAAGTGTACTTTTGTTTGACAGCTACCACCCCCGCTTCTGAAGCAGGAGACAGATGTATCAACTGAGAACCAATCTATGATTATACAGGAACCTATTATGCAGGTACGAGCCTATTATGCTTGAAAAATGCGTGTAGTACACAAGGGTTGATAGAGGTAGGCAGAGAACATGGATTTCCACTTATACAGCTTTTGCTTCATTGAAATTTACTTTAAAAAAATGCCTACTTTTAATTTAAACAAAACGCTACTTTTAAGATTATAATAAAAAAGTGATCAATCCACGCCCCAAATTAAGCAGAGCTTGTACTATGGGAACCAACAATAACCCCTCGTAAGGACGTAAGTAACATCTGTCCTGTCCATCCAACTGTTGTCTGGTAAAGATCGCTGCTTACCGATAAGACCGCATATTGTTTTTACAAATAATTTTCAATTTTTTCATGTACTCGTCACCTGTTTTGTGAGCAATCAAGTATTTTTTATAAATCTATTTATTGTTTGGTTTTTAGTGTCTGCTGTGTTTTTTCAATAAATGTTCATTTTGTTTTATTTCTTTGCACATCATATCTTTTATTATGTTTAGGTACAACAGCCAAATAGGCAAGTGCAACAACAGCCAACGGTGATCCAACAGCCGAATTTACAAGTGCAGGGCAACTCTATGCAGGTGAGGGTTTTAGGCGCGGACCCTGTGGGCACGTGGCGTATTTGAGCTGCGTGTATTGATTTGTATGATAACGTTCTTCGTTTCGACTGGAGTACACGAAGACTATGTATAGCGTGGCACGGCGCACGAAGAGGCTACGCACGTTTCGACAATTTCTATGACTGTAAACTGCTCTGTGATAGATAAGCGAGCTGTCAAATATAGTATAGTAGTGTATAGTCATATTCATTTCTTCATTGCTTCATGTGTTTTATAGGTCTTAGGGAGTAATAACGTCCAGAACATGAGCCCCGGTGGGGCATTACAATGGCCTTACGGCTAATTAAATTAGGTAAACCTAGGTAACAAACATCTTAATTTATAAAATCTAACTTAACAATAAATCTTATAATATCTTTGTGTGACTATTAAACTTTAGAGGTAGGTAAAGATGTAGTTTTTATATCTCGTCTTCCATGAATTCCTTAATGCTGTTAGTCTTGGGTCATATTCGTGTATTACAGTGAAAACGTAGAACCACGTCAACAGCGTTGCGCTATGTAATCGCCTATTCGAGCAAGCCACGCGTGTGTTAATGACATCAATTCATGAGTAGCCTCTTCGTGGGTTACAGTGGACACAACCACATACATTTTCTTACAAAGCGAAGCTCAATACACGTGCGTAGCCTCTCCGTGCGATTTAGTATTATTATTACTAGCAGTTGGTAACCTTTAACTAACCTAGCGGTTAACCTAGCGGTTGGGAATCTTTTTCGTTAATTTGTATTTTTAAGAAATCATAAGAGTCATATTATTATTTTTACTGGTTTATTCTTACTGAACAACGCCATCTGCTGGACATGCTTGCAGTTAGTTGCTCACAATCGTCAATAGATGGCAGGAGCAGTCACATATTCAGTTTATGTTTAATTATTGAACTCGGAAAGAATTAATCATTTTCTTAAAATGAATCCTAGCTAGATCAATTTATCGCCCCCGAAAACCCCTGTATACTAAATTTCGTGAAAATCGTTGGTGCAGTTTCCGAGATCCTAAATATATATATGTATATATATACAAGATTTTCTCGTTTAAAGGTATAAGATTTATTAATCAATCAATTTCGATTGATCTCGAAGAAGTCATAATAATGATTTTTCCGAACATAATTGAGAAATTTTTAATAAAAAAGTTACTAATACAAACTGTAAAGTTCGTTTTTTTCATCAGATGCAACAAACACTTCAAGTTCAACAACCAATGATGCAAGTGCAGCCAATGGATGTTCAGAATATCATCCAATCACAATCCGGACAGCTTATACTTCAAGGTACCCTATATCACACTTCAACCCCTCTTAGAGACTCGACTGAGCCGTAGGTCGTGGGTTCGATCCCCATCGAGAACAAATATTTATTTATACCTGGATGGTCACAGCATTTTTTTTGTCCAATTTAAAAGAAAGATCAATATGTGTGGAGCTGACTACTCGCGGTGTTTTCCTTCACTGTTTGAGAGCTCCAGTATTGCCCACATTATTTCAGATAGAAAAATGCCGAATGTTAAATTAGAAACTACACATTTTTGTAAACAAATCCCAATAGTGTCTCTGCAAAATATCAAAATAAAAAAAGAATACCAAAATCAATAAATTTTGTCCACAGACAAGTCGATGGGACAACAACAGCAATACATGCAACAACAGCAAATGCAGATCATTTCGGCGCCCAGTAATGCACAAGGTAAATAAAATCGTAGAACCAGAAAAATTTAAAAACATAATATGTCAAGTGCAAATCGTTAACCTTTATTCCCCGACAACCGTTGGGGATAAAGGTTCTCGAATGGCGACCACGAACCGGAAGACAAAACGTAGGGACCACCCACCAGATGGACTGACGTCATTGTTAAGATCGCTGGAAGTCGATAGATGGAAAGGGCTCAGAATGGTTCTTACTGGAAATGTGTAGGGGAGGCCTTTGTCCAGCAGTGGACTTCTTCAAGCTGATAATGATGTCAAGTGCACGAAAAAAGCACTTGAAACCCTTTCACCACACTGGTCGGAAAAGAATAAGCAGCCATCCAAGGTTTGGTATTTTTCTACCCGATTCTGTTTATTGCCCCGGATATTTTTTGTATGCAGATTTACATCCAAAAACAACAGTATGAATTACTAATTTATACCAGTGCCGGTGAAATTACTGGCACGTGAGGCTGAACATCTGTATGCCTCAAGTTGATGAATGCAGGGCAGTGCATCGTAGGCCACGTTCCTAACTTGCGTGACCTTCGAAACAATGCTTTGTTATAGGCGATGGTTGGTAACATCAGGTGGGCCATATGCTTGATCTGTCAGCTAGTTGTACTTGCAGCAGTTTTTGTAAAGTATAATTTTTATGTTTAATATGTAAATGTATTTTTTAACCGACTTCCAATCAAAAAGGAGGAGGTTCTCAATTCGGTTGTATGGTTTTTTTTTTTTTTTAATGTTTGTTAACGCATAACTTCGTCATTTGTGAGCCGATTTGAAAAATTATTTTTTTATCTGAAAGGTACTGCTTCCAGATTGGTCCCATTTTAATTTTATTAAAATCGGTGTTGCCATTTTTTTTTAAATAATTTTTTTAATGTTTGTAACTGCATGCCTCCGTCATTTATGAACCGATTTAGAAAATTATTTTTTTATTTGGAAGGTTATTTTTACGTCCAGACTGTCCCAAACAAATTTCATTAAAACCGGCTTAGCCGTTTGGCAATGAAGTCGGTTTCTCAAGTTTTTTAAACTTATAATTATAAATAATAAAGACTGTTTGCTTGCAGGGGGAATAAGCTACATAACCCAGAATATTCCCAGTAATATGATGCAGAAAACCATTATCATCGTTCAGGGTCCTACGGGGGGTGGGCCTCTCACACTAACGGTAAAAAATAATAATAATCTAGACTTTAAAATTATATATTAAAGTTATAAACTTTCCGTTGAAATAGACACATTGTACCTACCCACAATATGGCGGGTCTGAAGTTAGCCGTTTGTCAAATCTTCCATCCGATAGCTTATTCTGAGTTTTACTCGATCAGTTAGACAACTTGTGTCTGTATCATTTGTATGGAGAAATTATGAGACAACAACAAAAAAGTACGTAGAATCGATTGAAACGATTTGTTGTCTCATCACTTCTCCTTACAATAGAGAGAGACACATAGGCGAAATATTGTTGGCCATTTTCGCACAAAAGGCTCACTTCAGATCAGCCTATAGTACAGACATTGAAATTTAGAGATGTTAGCAGCAATAGTTCTTGCATCTGAGCATTCTCGGAGTACGTTAAGCTATCAGTCACTGCCGTAAAATCTGTCAAGCTATGACGAAGGATGCTCTAATGGGGAGGAAAGCTACCGTTTTCTCACTCTAGCAACTGCGCATGCGTGCAACCGACTGATACGTAAATTTGACTGCTAAGAATCTTTTCTGTGGTTCTCCACAGATTCAAAAATGACAGACGTTCAATCTACAAAAAGTTTTGTGTGTTCAACCTCATTCAATTTTCAAAAACGTTTTCTAACCAAGTGTTTTCGTACATAAAAAGGTGAACAACCCAGGTGGTTTGGACGAGGCGACGCTAAACAGCCTTATTGCCCAGGCAACAGAGGCGATAACCCAACAGCAAATAATACAGGTTAAATAAAAAAACGTTGGATACGCTTGGAGATGCTGGTTTCTTTTTAGGTTTTCTCACTTCATTTTCTAACCTTGTTCTATCTCACTCACACGTTCCGTTTCCGTTTGTGTGAGTGAGATGGATGTATCATTTGATGTTGCTAATTTCTTTTTAGTTTTTGTGATACTAATCAAAAGGGATGGTAACATGGGTTTGAAACAATCACGTACTCACAAAATCATATTTTCTTCTTCGTTGCTCTAATTCGTCCATTATTTTTATTCGTTTTGCTTGTAGGCAGACGTTGATATTTTAACTAACACAATATTATCTTTACGGTTACTCAATTATACAGGTAAGTATGGCTGCTCCAATTAAACCCTTTACAACCTTTCACCACCCACACACTCTGAAACTGACAAATTTTTCTAGAAAAAATTGACAAACTACTGTCAAATATTTGATTAGTCAACCGTAATATCGGCCCTAAATATTTTGACGGTTGTCTGCATCTTAAAGAAGGTGTATTTACACTTCCCATATTATAATTATGTAGTATGTTTGTGTGAGGAATAATCTATTTCAGGAATCTTCTCCACTCATGCTGTGAACTCATCGCTATCTACTGTCAAAACTAAACTACACACACACATACACAATCATTAAGTGTTGCTAGTAATACGTTTTGTTTCTGCTATTCTAGACTGTTGTCTGGTAAATTATGCTGCATTTCCGTCCTAAAAGGAACATGATAAGTGTTGCTAGTAACACTTTTAGGCTGTACAGAAGGGCAAGTCCCAGTTCAGTTACAACATTTCGTTTACCATTGTTTTTGTGTGAACACGTGTCTCTTTCTTTTGTATGGAAAATTGATGAGACAACTCGTTTCGATCGTTTCTACTTTGCTGTCTCATCTTTTCTCCATACAATAGAGAGAGACAAATGGGAGAAACGAAAACAAATGTTGTAAATGAAGTGGGACTTGCCCGTCAGTTAAACTATGTAAACAAAGTTGTTTTACCCAAGACAGGTCCTAAAAGCACACACATACATGTATTCGGTGTTGCCAGTAACACTTATTATGCAATTGTAAACTATATTTCCATGTACATAAAGCTGTATTTCCCATGGAACAGAACGCCGGTATGTTGCAATCGGGCCAACGTGTGATCGTGTCTCAGCCGATGTTGGTTAGCTCGTCGCAGCCCACGCAATCTATCGCGGTCATCAAACAAGCTATATCTCAGGTCTAGTGCACTGTATTTGCACGTAGACGTTGCTTTGTAGATTTGATATTTTGGAGGGTAGTCTACTAAAACGAGGGCGGATATGTGGAAAATCAACCAATGGAAACGTTCTTACAAAAATATTAAAAGTATCTAATTAGGAATAAAATCTAATTAAACGATTTTTTACACCTCGGTTAATAACCATTGATTTTTTTATATTTTTTTTAATGGTAGTCTCGCATAATTTCGTCATTTATTTGTTGATTCGATTTGTTGAACCCAGTTCTATATCATAAAAGAACAACAAACAGCCGTATGTTCACATAAAAAACCCAACTTCTATCTTTTTTTTCTTGTAGTTTAATTCTACAATCAAAATGTTCTATCAGTTGTTTTTTATATCCGTCTTCGGTTTGGTAGGATCCATAAGTTTCTGTGCATTATACTGTTAGGTGCCTTTGGAAAGAACTGTTACCTAACGGTATACAGTGATCATTGATTAAATATAGAAAGGAAGTGGGGCATATTGTTTGTTTTTGCCTGCAAAAATCTACTGAATAATCCTTTAAATTCATTATTTTGTCTCAATATTTGTGATGTGCTAGGAAGAAAAAGCATGAGTATAAGTTTTTAGATAATATGTCTAAATATGTACAGCTTTATGTGTTAGAGGGAGAAGCATGCATGAAGTGCATGAAATACATATCATCATTATTTATTTTTATTTCATCCCTATTTTATCCCACTGCATGGTAAAGGTTTATTTTTTTTCCAGCTTTCAATGTCCTTTGATTAATTTAACCAGTCTAGTAGAAAATTTAAAAATAGCATTACCAGTCCACTTTCGGTTTGCGTTACGCCAGCGCGCTGGATTCTTGCTGTTGCTTTAAAACGCAAAAATTGGGGGGTTTCTAGTCCCCAGAACCATTATTAAAACTATTACACGGGTATTTATCGCGCATCTTACCTTATTTAATTTATTTACCCGTGTCATCGTTTTAATATGTGTTTTGGCCCAGGACTATCATCATTAAATTACTTTTCTATAAAGATGCTTCTTCTTCTTATCGAGTCAGGACTCTCTTAAACCTTTCTCGATCAATATGTAGCCACCTCAATAGCTCTATTCGTTGTCATGTTAGTTATAATTAGCGGCACATAACTCTAGCGCTGACCGTTATTGCGCAGAAGTCAAAAATAAGGTACCTGCGGGGGGCTCGCCACCTATAGATGCTTAGATATTTTGGCGTAGAATTTATTTTTTATTTATTAATAAATCAAACTGGTAGATTTTGGAGTATAATATATTTGTAAAATGAATGCGTAGTTTTCGGGCTATTTTAGAAATAACGTAGTTGTATTAGTGCATGTATGTACATATGTTTGACTGGCCTCTCAGCTCAGTTGGTAGCAGCTCTGCCTTCTGCGCTATAGGTCGTGGGCTCGATTCCCACTGAGAACAAATATTTGTGCTGTGAACATTAGAAATTTGTTCTTTGTCTGGTTGTTATATTGTATTCTAAGAATGTATTTATAAAAAAAAAAGTATTTGTGTATTATATCAGCTATCTAGTTCCCATAGTAAACGCTCGGCTTAATTTGGGGCTAGATAGTGTTGTGTGGTTTGTCTTCAATATTTATTATTTATTTTACGTAAGTTGGTTCGATTATCTAATTGAGTGTTTAACGTTGTTTTATTTTCACAGAACGCACCACAGTTGACGCAAAGTCAACAACCTGTTATAACGACTCAGCCGCAACCGCATAAGGCACAGATCATCAATCAGGGAACACAAGTAATTATACATCTTAACCTGCTATTTAAAAATCGGTTGTCTGTAAAGTCTGTTTACTGACGATAGTAAAGTACCGTGTTTGAACTGATGGTCTCGCCCCAATAACCCCGTCTTCTCTGTAAAGTCTGTTTACTGACGATAGTAAAGTACCGTGTTTGAACTGATGGTCTCGCCCCAATAACCCCGTCTTCCGCTATACAGCGTGCTTTTTTGAGAAGGATCGGTAAAGCAGGGTGTATTTTTTTTTGATAAATCGTTCGGGTCTATTTCTATCAAAGGTAAGACTTTTGAAAAAAAATATACAGTTTGATGATTTCTTATAAATCGAACTCCTTTCACGACTTTACCCTAATTCTCGTGGTTTCGAACTTGGCCATCGCCGCCCTTAAAAAAAACACCCTGTTTAAATCATCTACAATAGAAGCAAAGGCCAGTTTTTTTTGGCTCTTGCATGACTCTAGACTCAGAATAATTTATTCAACAGTTATTTGTGATTCAGAACAATTTGATACAGTTATTTGTGACTTAGAATATTTTCACAGCAGTTATTTGTGACTCAAAATAATTTACCATAGGCAGAGGGCTCACCAACATACCTTGGAGCCGGCATGGTCGCGCACCGTCCAGTTTCAGAGAAACTTCCTCTGAGGTTTTCCCCTAGCGACTACAGTATGGGGTTCTTCAAAAAGGGCGTTTTAAAATATTTAAAGGGTCAGCAACGCGGGAGTGATGCCTCTGGTGTTGCAAGCGTCCATAGGCTACGGTAACCGCTTTCCGTCAGGTGGGCCGTATGCTTGTTAGCTAACATAGTTATATAAAAAAATTGTGTGTGTCAGCTCCGACGCACGACTGGAGTTTACTCCATATAGGCAAAGTAAGGGTACACACTACTCACGATCTAGCTGCAATGCTCACACCAAATTAGAAAGTTGCGCAAGATAGGTTGCGCACCAAAAACGTAACGAGGTCATTCGTTCAGCAGATTTCACTCCCCACATTTTTCTCATACCGGGCGCCTTATATCAAAAAACCGATTCTTTAGGAGTAAACTCCAAAAACAAATTCCTCAGCAGGTAGTAGTGACCCAGAAGAATCCGCCGCCGCTGATCAGCACAGCCACTGGTAACCCGATATCCGGCCAGCAGATCCTAATGAACAACCAGCAGATTATAATGAACGCGCCTATGAAGACGGGGCATAAGTTTACCCCCATCCAACCACAGCAGAGGCAGACTGTCTTGCAGTCTACTGAAAGCAAGCCGGTAAGTTAAATCATCATCATCATAAGCCTGAAGAAGTCCACTGCTGGACATAGGCCTCCTCTACACATTTCCAGGAAGAACAATTTCTGAGCGCTAATCATCTATCGACTTCCCGCGATCGTAACAATGTCGTCGGTCTATCTGGTGGGTGGGCGCCCTACGTTTCGTCTGAAAGTTCACGGTCAAGTTAAATTATATAAATTAAAAAAAAACTTGGAAACCGAACTTCATGGCCATACTATTAAACTGAATTTGGTAAAATTTCAATGGGACAAACCTTCAGTGAAAAAAAGAATTTACTAAATCGATTCATAAATCACGGAGGTATGCAGTCTTCTCCTTCCTGGGGCGTCATTCTCGGGCCGATCTCGATCATTTAGCAATTTTATTTTATTGCTTCTTTCGAAGAGATAATGGCAGATTTCCTTGAGTAATTCCTCAACGACCTTATCGTAGAAGCCTCAACAGCTACGATATACGGAAAACGTAGAAAAGTGTGGGGTTGTGCAATGTCAAAAATAAAATAATCGCTTAGAAAATCTCGCTCGGCCCGAGAATAAGGCCCCTGCCCTTATCCTTTATGCAGTAACAGACATGAAAACAAAACGACTTAACCGATTTTATGAAATTACTATCTTATATTTTCGATCTGTATTCACAGAAAGCACAGTCGGGAGTTCGACAAGTGATCACGCGACAACCCATAATGGTTGGGAATACGAAGATAGGAGAAAAAGAGACCATCGTTAGCCAACCTGTGGCTAGTGAGGTATGGACAACTTTAAATAACTTGGCTTCAATGTAAAGCTATTTTTTGCCATCACACCTGAGGGAAAGTGAGGATGCAGCCTAAGATGAAGCATGCTTAGCCATAATCCACCTGTTCACTCTTGTCTTAAATTCCTAAATTATAACGTTCCGGAAATACTGACATCGGCAGAGAGTTCCACTCCTTGGCAGTTCGTACTATATTAGTGGAATCACAGCGCTTGTACGAGAATGTGGAATATCTAACTATAAAGGAATTATTTGATAAAAGACGTTAGAGAAAGCATTGATGTAATAGAGTAGTAGTAGAGCTCTTTGTGTCTGGCTCGTTCGGGGAAGTACTACCCAATACCTATTTCTGCCGTGAAGGAGCATTGCTGTGTTTCGGTTTGAAGGGTGTTTGATAATTAGTTACTACAATACACGCGAGCGACACCGGCACACGCGCCATAAAAGTCACTTACCTACCTACCTGATTAATAAATACTATCTTAAATTTCCAGATAGTCTCATTTTACACTACGTAAATTATGTATTTCAGACAAGGCAAGCTCCGTCCCCATCACCACACACGCCGCCGCTAGATGACACGCCTTGGATCTGTCATTGGAGAGGATGCGGGAAGTAAGTACCGTCTAGCGTATCAACAGTGGTAGTTGTACCGTACCGTTTCATCACCACACATCAGTGGTAACAACGAAACTTCAACAAAAAACCTAACTAATTCAGCGGATAGGGAGACGAAAACCCATATGACGCGGTGACAAACCTGCTAACCGTACTGACGCGACAGAGCGATCGCGGGGAGGTGAGCGGGGAAGCGGGCTGGGCGCCGCATTCCAGCGACGTGCTAACTTAGCTTGGTCGAGTGAAGTTGGCGATCTTGCTACATTATGTTCATCTTTGTGTCGTAGATCGTTCGAGAACGCAGGCGAGGTGTTTAACCACTGTGCCCGCGTGCACTGCCCGGTGGGCGCGGGCGGCGAGGCGCCGTGCATGTGGCTGGAGTGCGACCGCGTGCCGCGACGCACCTTCGCACTGCTCAACCATCTCACCGACAAGCACTGCTCCGCCAATGTATGTATTGCTCAACCATCTCACCGACAAGCACTGCTCCGTCAATGTATGTATTGCTCAACCATCTCACCGACAAGCACTGCTCCGCCAATGTATGTATTGCTCAACCATCTCACCGACAAGCACTGCTCCGTCAATGTATGTATTGCTCAACCATCTCACCGACAAGCACTGCTCCGCCAGTGTACGTATTGCTCAACCATCTCGCCGACAAGCACTGCTCCGCCAATGTATGTATTGCTCAACCATCTCACCGACAAGCACTGTTCTGCCAATGTATGTATTGCTCAACCATCTCACCGACAAGCACTGTTCTGCCAATGTATGTATTGCTCAACCATCTCAACGACAAGCACTGCTCCGTCAATGTATGTATTGCTCAACCATCTCACCGACAAGCACTGCTCCGCCAATGTATGTATCGCTCAACTATCTCACCGACAAGCACTGCTCCGCCAAAGCACTGCTCCGTCAATGTATGTATTGCTCAACCATCTCACCGACAAGCATTGCTCCGCCAATGTATGTATCGCTCAACTATCTCACCGACAAGCACTGCTCCGCCAATGTATGTATTGCTCAACCATCTCACCGACAAGCACTGCTCCGGCAATGTATGTATCCAGTCAGGGTCTGGAGTAAGATGAGAGATTTCCATATTTCCACTGTAAATCATTTACCTGCAGGCTGATCAAGTAACTTTTGTTGCAATGGTATCAATCGAAATCTTATTGAAACTGTCAATTTGCGATCACGTAGTAGCTTATTCACTCTCACCTAGAAGAAGCCCAGATTGTAATCTGTCTTATTTCTTATTCGACAGGCATTAAAAGCGGTGTACAACTCGAGAAAGCACGCGGCAGAAGCGGAGGCCAACAAGCCCGTCTCTCTCGGCTATCCGCCCAACGCAGCACTAGCGGCCTTAAACAAGCACGCTGCGGACATGTTCAACCCGAGGGAACTTATGGTGTGTAGTACTGTGTTTTCACTGACTTCAAGGTTTTGGGGCCAGTCTAAAAGTATAACCTTCCATATAAAAAAATATTTTTTCAAATGACAAAGTTATGCAATAACAACAGCAAAAAATGCAAAGGCCGTTCGGAGTTTTGCTACCACATTTTCGTCTACCAAATGTTGTTTTCGTGTGAGCACGTTTATCTCTCTTTTGTATTAAAAATTGATGAGACAAAAACTCGTTTCGATCGTTTCTACGTAACGTATTTTTGCTATCTCATCTTTTCTCCATACAATAGAGAGAGACAAATATATGAAACGAAATCATTTTTTAGACGATATTTTGTTTTCGTTTAAGTTTGTGAAGTCTTGCTTTTCATAAACCAATACGTTTTTTTTTACGTGGTATCATTAGTCATTGGTTATCCTAACTTTCGATACATTCAAAGCTTCATTGACTACTAACGACGGTGTTCATTAGTTTGGACTGGCACCACACTGGAACTTCACTCCTATTTTTATTCTGTAATAGATCATGCAAAATACGGTAGGAACCAAGCTTTAGTTTGTTGCCTGTTCTTCTAGGCTTGGTCGCGTGGAACTGGCACCTAGACTCACCTAGCTTTAAGACGTTTCAAAGTGAACCTTGTTATACTATTGAATACTATTTGACTTTGATTGACGAACGCTACTCCCCACCAGGGGTGCTCATCGTTTACTGTGCAAGTGATGTACGGTTCTAGGCAAATAAATATGGCACATCGGCTTTTCAGCTTTGTAGAGCGCTATCTCTTTCTGACGCACACTACGCCCTTCTCTTCTTAAATTGAAGAGCTTAGCTCTTGTCGGGGTTTTGATGCAGTTTTCTATAATTAAGTCTTTCGAATGCGGCCTCCTTGACTTCCTTTTACGACATGACAGCGACTTTTTCTAATATCTGGCTCATGTAACTTATTCTTGGCCTTCCTCTTCCCCGTTTTCCTTCAACCTTTCCTTCAATGATGTCGTTCTACGCCTTATGAAGCCGAAATTAGTCGATGTGCAATATTTGTTGCCTACATTGCATCAGGCGAGCGTGAATGGAACTGCTGGAAGGGGAAGACCTAGGCGCATGTATCTCGATCAGATCGCAGACGTTTTAGAGAAAGGCCAGGTTAGGAGTACCCTAAACCGACGAGCATGTATGAAGAATGTTATGAGAGTGAACGAAGCGAAAGAGGTGTGTCAGGATCGTAGCAAGTGGAAATCCGTGATCTCTGCCTACCCCCATGGGAATAAGGCGTGATTTTATGTATGTATGTATGTACTATACTAACATTCGTGTATGTTTGCGCGCGCAGCATCGCGCAGAGCTCGGCCGGACGCCGTCGGAGCAATCGGTGAGACGCGACGCTTCTGTAGTGTTACATTATTGTGTTCGCGTGTGTTTATGTTCGCTTGCTCTGCGCACGTTTTTACCAACAATGCTTTTAGCAAGTAATTGAAATTCTCTTGGCATGGCTTCATTGACGTGTTTGTTGCCTGTTCTTCTAGGCTTGGTCGTGTGGAACTAGCACCTAGACTCACCTAGCCTCATCTAGCTTTAAGACGATTCAAAGTGATCCTTGTAATACCATTGAATAAAAACATATTTGACTTTTACTTTTGACGATGAGCTTTCTTTGATTACTAATCGACCGATTAATTTTTGACAGCTGTTCTCGGCAAGTAGAAAATTGAGATAAACTGCTATCAAATATGTGATCGGTCGATTAGTAATCATGTAATCGGCCCAAAATCAATAAAATACAATAAATACCTTTCCTAAATAGTAGATGTAAAACAAAAATTTTACTAATGTAAAATTTTCGCTAAATTATATCCAGAAACCAGAACCCTAGATCAAATTCAAAAGTCCAGGTCAAATAATCTTTAGTGGTCTAGCTTTTTCAAAAATTAGAGGATTTGCTGTAGTAAGCTTTGTCTTTGCTCAAAATAACTTTTATTTATTTGTTTCAATAATTCTTTTGTTGGTAAAATCGGGCAGGTTTTTTTTGTGTTCTCAATGTGTCTGATATCATTAATTAATAGCGAACGTTGAAAAAAATCATTTTAAAAACATAGTTATGAGTTTTGCAAGTTATGTATTAGCTTAGCTTCGTGTGTATATTTTTTAGTACAGTCAACGTCAAAGGCGTCAAAGGTTTGGCATATTTCTGACTTGTAAAGTTCCAATAATTGTTGAACCCACTTTAAAAAGATTTTTATAATGTCCCAAAAGTTAAGAACCGAGAAAGTCTTAGGGACTGTTAATACGGCACAAGCGACTTTTGGGGCATTATAAAAACTTTGTGATTTCCTTAAGTGTAGTGTTTAAGTGTGTTATCACTATAAAATACATTATAATATTACTATAAAATCAATAAAAACCCACTTTGGAAATTTTGTACTTTATTTACAATTACATATTTGCAAAATGATGTTGTTATTACCTTTGACACATCCAGAGAAAGAGGGAATTCAAAATCTGAAACCATCAACTTTTGATGCTGACTGTACGCGGCATGAAATATATTAGTCGTAATAAAACAATAAATGAATAACCTTATGTTTGTATTTACAACAAAAAATACGTATTATAACAGCTATTTGGTCCCTAAGTACAAGCTCTGCTTAGTTTGGGGCTAGATAGCGTTGTGTGGATTGTCCACAATATTTATATTTACTTACATTCTCAGGATGAAAACGAAGGTCCGGTGACGAAGAGTATACGATTGACAGCAGCACTTATACTGAGGAATATCGTCATCTATTCTAATACTGGCAGACGGTGAGTTTATTTACGATCATCTATTCTAATACTGGCAGGCGGTGAGTTTATTTACGATCATCTATTCTAATACTGGCAGACGGTAAGTGCATTTACGATCATCTATTCTAATACTGGCAGACGGTAAGTGCATTTACGATCATCTATTATAATACTGGCAGACGGTAAGTGCATTTACGATCATCTATTCTAATACTGGCAGACGGTGAGTTATTATTACCGATAAGAAAAAACACAGAAATTGCAGTAAAACAAATCGGAAACTACCATAGAGTTATAATCCCTATTTTGGCTTTCAAACTGAGTATTGACAGCCAAAGATAGGTAACAGTAGCAGTAATATAATACAGTATAGTATAATATTGTATATCAGTAGTTTAATATAGTTATAGTCTTTGTATAACGAGATGCTTACCATTTCTTGGACAAATCCTTCTAAGTACGGAAGATATTCCTTAAAAAAAACTTAAAAAAAGCCAAAGCTCTTTTTTCATTTTGCCAAAAATATATAATACATCATCATTCTCTTGGAATTAAATGTCATTTTTAATTATATGGAACAAACGGGTATTTATCGCGATTACCTTTATGAATTCCCGACGTTTTCAATCGCGATAAATACCCGTTTGTTCTATAAAATTATGTATAACGATAGCGTTGATTTAAAAAGTACTAATGACATTTTTGTTGTTGTGCATTGAAAATTGTTTTTTTTACTTTGCATCAGTCTCAGAAGGTAGAGCTTCAAATTGAGCTGTCGAATGTTATATTGAACCAAGTAATTTTGTTCCCAGACAACTCCGGTCATACGAGTCTCACCTATCATCAATCGCAATTAGCAACGTCGAGGCATCCCGTACCATCGCGCAAGTTCTATTCGACATGAACAATATATGAGAGTCACTGAACGGGCGGTCGCCCGTTGTGTGGCACGACGACGTTCCTACAGGGACCTACTGTGTGTGAATGTGTTCTACGCCAACCCAGTATCAAATCAAAATCTAAATCACCCAGTATCAAATCAAATTATTTTTTTATGTTACAAAAAGTAAAGCAACATGCATGTTAGCATTGAAAAAAGCATTGCCTCGTAGGTCACGCACGTTAGAAACGTGCCCTACAATGCACTGTTCTGCCACTTACATGGAAAGGTAAGAATTAATGAGGAGTAGTAGAGTAATTTACCACTCCAGCAAAATTAGACGAGGAATGTTAGTCAACAAACCATATTGTTATGGTTTGTGGAAAACTTTAATTTTCTTATTGGTGTCGAGTTTAAAAATAATTGAACATTGCAGGAAAGATCTGAGATCGCCAAGTAATGCAAAATTTGTAAAAACAATAATTTGTAAGATGATTATTTTAGGGTCAGTACAACAAGTTTGTTGACACATTCTACATCGAATCTGGAGTATTGAAGAAATGATGACGCCATTTTGTTTCGCTTCTCTTCAGATCTTTTCAATATTTTTGAACGGTTTTTTTAAATGAACGTTCTACTTCGAGATATTTTGTAAAATTTACTTTTCTATGGCGTGATTTGTCTATGAAAGAGTACTTAAACTATTTCTGTCACATTTTCCGTCAAACAAAAGAAAAAACGAAGTATAATTTGGTCTTTTTGGTAGAAAGATACTTATAGGGCGCTTACTCTAAACTTGCGGTGACTGGGTTGGTCAAGTGGAGTACAAAATTGTCAGTGAATTATAAAGGACAATATAACAATTAAACCCAAGATTTAAAGTGCATTTTCCTTAAAATAAGTAACCTAAACAAATTCAAAGTGTATTGACCTATTTTGAGTATTATAAGATAACTGTTAAGCATATTTTGTACCTTCTAATGTAAGTGTGTGTTTTAGGTGATGTAAATATTATCTTAGGAGGTCTAGAATCTGAGAATAAAAGTGATTTCAATGAAGCAAGTTTATTATTTTAAAGTGATTCAGTAATTTGTTTTAGGTCACTATCTGATGAAACTAGCAAATTGGCCCACCTGGTGTTAAGTGCTAACCATCACTTATAACAGCATTGCCTCGTAGGTCATGCGTGTCAGGAACGTGCCCTACGATATATTGCTCTGTGACCATGAACTAGAGGTATACAGATGTTCAGCCTCACGTGCCAGTAGTTTCACCGGCACCCACTCCTTTCAAACCGAAACACGGCGATGCTGCTTCACGGGAGAAATAGGCATGGTGGTGGTACTTCCCCGGATGAACCAACCACAAAATAGTAGAGCTCTTTGTTTGAGGAAAACTTTTTTAGGCAGAGTTGATCACTTTTTGAGGTAGGTACTTTCGCCAAAACTCGAAAGGGGGGGGCTATTTTTTTTCACTTCTGTCGGTTTACTAACTGATAAAACAAACCTGATGTTAAGTAGTAACCATCGCCTATAACAAAGCATTGCTTCGCAGGTCACGCAAGTCAGGAACTGTCACGTGTGCACATTTAATTTCACTGGTATTTCAACCTTAATTTCAACTTAAGTTATACACGCTTCAACTTAATGGACGAAGGGCACGTTCCTAAATTGTGACCTGCGAGGCAATACTTTGCTATAGGCGATGGTTACCACTTAACATCAGGTGTGCTTGCTTCCTCATCTACTTGTATAAAAAATTCGTAAATTCTTCTAGCGGTCGCCCATCTAAACGGTAGCCGCACAGATCGTCACTTAAATTAGTAATGACCAAGCGAAATACCACCCAAAGAATGCCATTCGTGTAATGCCACCTTGAATAAAATCCCCCGAGTTTGAACAAAGAAGCTACGTTTGATCGATGGCCCTCCCGCGACCATCCGTCTTCATTCCTCGCTCGCCGCCAATTACGGAAAGGAATGAACACTGCGCTGTCAGGTTTTAGTAGGTTAAGAAATGGGGTGTTGTTGGTAGGAGTTAGGGGTATAAATTAACTTTTGGAGCCGTTTTTTCATGGACCTACTATTTTGTCCCATTAGTAGGACCACGAGGGAGACCTATTTCTGTCTTTCCTATTATATGGCAATGATGCAGGTTTTATTAAAAAAACACTCAACAGTCTAGCTCGTCACACACGGAGCGATAATAAAATAAAAAATAGAAATACATATTGTAGACAATCGACACAACACTATCTAGCCCCAAAATTAAGCAGAGCTTGTACTATGGGGACCAAATAGCTGATATAATACATACATATTTTTTTTGTAAATACATACTTAGAATACAATACAAATACACACAGACAGAAAACAAACATGCATTCACCGCACAAATATTTAATTTTGTTCTCGGTGGGGATCGAATAATAATGTGTAGGTATTAATATAAAGTAAAGCAAGGCAGATTACGATGCACTTTCTATACAAATATTCAAGTGACCGCACACGCAGCTATAATATATATTTCTATGACGTCACCAACTTTAACCAACCGTAATGTAAAGATAAATAATAAAGGGCTATGCTACCGTTACCTTCGTTTTTCGCGTAGGTCTACGCGTCTACGTCGTAGTACGTCTTATGAATATGGCCTACGGCGTAGACCATAGAGCACGGTCTACGGCGTAGACGACCGTACACTGCTTTGGTACTCAAGTACATACGACTTAACAGAACCAAGTTTAACTGTAACAGAACTGCATACCCAATTACCCATGTCTGTCGCAGTCTTAGAGTAAAATCTGCCGTTTAATGAGCTCACTAACACTTTCTGTATTCTGTGATAAAAACATCGATAGGTAAACAATCTTGCTCCATCCTTCGTGTTTAAAGAGGTTACTTTGTAAACCTATATCCTATAGCTACTGACATCACCACAGGGTCGTAAATTCCTTTCTAAAACGGGAAATTTATTGCAACCCACATTTTAAGCGTCAAAATACAAGCACAATAGACACTACAGGCCCAATTTCGTGACAGTGGACAATCGATAAATTTGGATCAACGCGCCCGACCGTGCCACGACCCTTATCAGTAAACCCGCCTAGACAAACGCCCCTAAAGCCGCTAGCGTTACATGAAATACAGACCCGACGATTTTTTTTTAAATCACTGTACCCAAAGTCCGATCTTTTTTACGAGAACGGGCAAGCAGACGCGAGAATTCTTATTTTGATACTTGCATAAAATTGAAATGAAATGAAATATTTTATTTGCAAGAAGCATGGTACAATTCGATCGTCATGTAAGAAAAAGTGGCTCGCATACTTCCTCGGAGACCGACATACAAAATTCACAATGTAGATTATAATAATAATATATGAAATATTAAATAAAATATATTAAAAATAAAGAAAGAAAGTGAACGTCAACGAACAAGAAAGTGGACGTGGCAGAGCCCCGGTGGTACGAAAAATGAGATTGACTTCATCATAGCAGACAAAAGACGTATATTCAGAGATGTCAGTGTGCTCAATAGGTTTAAAACCGGGAGTGATCACCGACTTGTCCGAGGCACTCTGAATATCAATTATAACCTCGAACGTCGCCGTTTAATGAAGTCCACGCTCCGCCCAAACTTGCTCCAAGCCGCGATGGGTTCCGAAAAATTCCAGCTTGCTCTGGAAAATCGGTTCGCTGCTTTGGAAACCACGGATGACGTTGACCAAGACCTAGACAATGTGAGTACCGTCCTCAGAGATGAAGGGGTGCAATTTTGTCGCATGCAACGTACGGGCAAGAAGTCAAAACTCTCGGAGGAGACTCTCAGGCTAATGGAAAAAAGACGAGAAACACCATCATTAGCGCAGTCAGAACAACGGGCGCTCAATAAACATATAACCAAGCTGGTACGGCGTGACCTCCGGTGTTTCAATACGCGATGTATTGAGAAAGCTATAGAGCTAAACCGGGGGTCAAAGGTTTTTGTTCAGCGCCTCGGGAGAAGCAACCTGACTGCATTGCAAACTGACACAGGCACAACCGTCGTCTCCAAGCCAGAGATTCTCACCGAAGTTGAGAAATTCTATAGTCAGTTGTACAGCTCGCACGCATTACAACCCCAACCTAGTAACGAGGACGCAAGAGCCACATTAACCCGCCACTACACCGAAGACCTGCCTGAAATTAGCCTAGACGAAATCGAACTGGCCCTGAAACAATTAAAGAATGGAAAGGCCCCGGGAGAAGACGGAGTAACGTCAGAGCTCCTGAAGGCAGGTGGCACACCAATCCTTCAGGAGCTTCAGCGTATATTTAACTCTGTCATCACCAATGGGAGAACTCCAGTGGCATGGAATAAGAGCCTAGTTGTGTTGTTCTTCAAAAAAGGGAACAAAACCTTACTGAAGAACTACAGGCCTATTTCACTTTTAAGCCACATCTATAAATTGTTTTCTAGGGTAATGACGAATCGTCTAGCCCGAAGATTTGATGAGTTTCAGCCACCAGAGCAGGCTGGGTTTCGAGGAGGATACGGTACCATAGACCACATACACACAGTGCGCCAGATTATACAGAAGTCAGAGGAGTATAATCAGCCTCTGTGCCTAGCGTTTGTGGACTATGAGAAGGCGTTTGACTCCATCGAGACCTGGGCTGTTCTGGAGTCCCTGCAGCGATGCCAAGTTGACTGGCGATACATCGAGGTGCTGAGATGCCTTTATGACTCCGCTACAATGACCGTCCAAGTACAAAACCAGCAGTCTAAACCTATCCAACTGCGCCGCGGAGTGAGACAAGGGGATGTTATATCCCCGAAATTGTTCACAAACGCGTTGGAAGATCTGTTTAAGACACTGAACTGGAATGGACGGGGCATTAACATAAATGGCGAGTATATCTCACATCTGCGATTTGCGGACGATATCGTCATCATGGCAGAATCGTTGCAGGAGCTACAGCAAATGCTGAACAGCTTAGCTGATGCCTCTCGACTGGTCGGACTGGGCATGAACTTGGATAAGACCAAAATCATGGTCAATGAGCATATTACCCCAGTACCGATCACGGTCGCTAACTCTACCCTCGAAGTTGTTGAGGAATACGTCTATCTCGGACAGATCCTCCAGCTAGGCAGAAACAACTTTGAAAAGGAGCTAAGTAGGAGAATTCAGCTTGGTTGGGCAGCATTTGGGAAACTTCGTCAGGTCTTCTCGTCGCCCATCCCACAGTGCTTGAAAACCAAAGTCTTTAATCAGTGCGTCCTACCAGTTATGACATACGGAGCCGAAACGTGGACACTCACGGCAGGACGGGTCCATAGGTTAAAAGTCGCTCAGCGAGCTATGGAGAGGGCTATGCTCGGAGTCTCTCTTAGAGACAGGATCCGGAACGAGGTCATTCGACAGAGGACCAAAGTTGTCGACATAGCCCAAAGAACAAGCAAGCTGAAGTGGCAGTGGGCCGGTCATGTTTGCCGAAGAACCGATAACCGCTGGGATAAACGAGTTCTGGAGTGGAGACCGCGTTTAGGCAAACGTAGTGTAGGACGCCCTCAGACTAGATGGAGCGACGACTTGCGCAGGGTGGCGGGCAGCAACTGGATGGGAAGAGCCAAAGACCGGGCTCAGTGGCGCGCCATGGGAGAGACCTATGTCCAGCAGTGGACTGCAATAGGTTGATGATGATGATGATGATGATTAAAAATATTATTATTATTTAAATGTATTATTATATTAAAAAAGTTCCGAGTGGATGACGTGAAACATCTCTTTTCTTACTGTGATACTCCTGTATTTGTTCATAGACTTAGCAAAAGTTTTGTTTTGCGTTTACGCTAGACGTTCATTGGACATTTGTTTAGAAAAACTGTTTTCAAAAAGGTCTCATGTGATGGTTGGTAATCGCTGAATGTTTTGAATACATAATTCGTTGGTTCATTTCCGGATTTACCCTTCTTACACTAGTAGAACGCCGGTGACTTCGCCCGTGTGGTGTCTAAGTAATATGTGGATATGCTTATTTATTTGTATCCAACAAAGGAAACACGATAATAACAAATAACTAAGAACGCCTCTTAAAACTCACAACATTATAAATACTTTTTTCAGGCAAGTAAACAGGAACATAAAAACTTGAAAAAAATCTCAATTCTTGTATCTACCTAAATTGACTATTTCATTCCATTATATAAATCGGGGTATCTTCTTCCGTCCAGCCCAGGCATTTAGGTCGATATTCAAATCCCGTCCCAGTCTAGAATAAAATAGAACATATCGTCCTGAACATCGTGATGTTTTGCGTAAATCAGGCAACATTTCTCCTAGGTTCCCTTATTTAAAATCTCTTTTTTAACTTGTTTATACAAACCCATTACTTAGACGCAGATTGAAACTGTTAGTAATTAGCTAGGTCGCTCTAATTACTCGGATACCTTTGCGGTTAAGTTAACACCAGATTAATCTAAGGATAAGCGTAGCGTAAATTTTACAGTGAGCCATCTGATCATGAGTCAGGGTTTTCGGTACAGTCGAGGGTTTTTGAAAATATAAATATTGTGGACAATTCACACGACACTATCTGGCCCCGAACTAAGCAGAGCTTGTACTATGGGAACCAAATAGCTGATATAATGTTCATATCTACATAGAATACAATATAACACAGACAGAGAACAAATATCTACGTTCACCACACAAATATTTGTTCTCGTGGGGATAGAACCCACGACCTACGGCGCAGAAGGCAGAGCTACTACCAACTGAGCTGAGAGGCCAGTCGGCCAGATAGAAGCGGGCTTTTATAAAAGCCTTTTTTTTTTACAATTTATAGGCTAACGCTTGACCGCAATCTCACCTGATGTTAAGTGATGATGCATACGAGTATTAGCCGACTAACGAGGATCACTAACTATTACCCGCGCGTTTGTCCGTTCGAGTTCCTATTGGTATTTTTTAAAGCATAGCATCTAAAATCTTACGTTCAATATTGAAGTTTTTATAGTTTGAAGCGTTCGCATTGTGAGCAAGAAAAAAGTACAGAAACACAATGTTTTATTATTTTGTTTTTACAGTAAGTATCCGATTTGTACAACTGACATTGTAAAATAGAATAATAAATGTTATTTACCAACTTCAAATAAAAAAGGAGCACCTCGTTCTAGAATAATTTGTGTGAACCTTTTAAAAGTTGTGGAACTTACAAATAGGTCTTCATTTTCCGCATTAAAAACCCGTTAGTATAAAGAGCACGTTCGGGAAATATTTTAAGTTAACCCTCTCCCGCACATTTTTAAGTTAGAATTGATGATGAGCTTCCACTCTTTGTGCCTCTTTAGGGGAGGGGGGCCTAAGGTGGGCACCGGGCCTAAAGCAGGCACCCTTCATTAAAGCTCAAATTTCTAAACCTAATTCGGCGCGACTGCATGGCAACATGCCCCCCCGCCATGCCCCTTCCGCGGCAGTCACCCAGTCCGCCAGCACCCGACGAGCACACGCGTTGCGTCGCGGAAAAATAAAACAGTGCTTTTTGAAAAAAATATCACGGTAAGTTGATTGTGTTTTCATTATCTGTGTGTCAGTTGTCTTAATATCAGAATGTAGGTAGTGTTTTGTATGTATCTGGAAGTGTTTTGGTTATTTTTTCTCGTCTCTTTCTAATTCGTTAGAGGTTAGAATTTGGTTATAAGAAAAAATCGTTGAAAAGGGCAAAGTGAACCGGGCATAGTGGGCATGCCCACTTTGCCCATTGCTCTTTGCTCCGCTCTGAATCGAAAAGGTTTATCAGGCATTTGTATTTTTTGTTGTAGATGGTAAACAAGTTTATAAGAAAAACCTCACAAGCGGCTTGGGATGAGACGTCAAAGAGCCCATAAAGACGTCAAAAAACTGAAAAAATATGGTATTCCAAGGTCTACACTCCAAAGACACCTTCAATCAGGATCTTCCAAAAAGAAACTAGGACGGCACACTACAGTCTTCACCCCTGAGCAAGAAGAATTAAGAGTATTTACCTAATTAAAAAGTTCCTGCCTTAAATTTTATGAAAAACGTTACCAAATTATTAAATAAATATAGATTAGACGAAAATCAGACAAATTCTGATTTTTGCCACGTTTATAAATAAACGATGAATAGAACATATTACCCTGTTTTATTTATAGCTTTGTTTAAGATTATAATAGAAAATACTAGATATATTTTCATGCTTTATGCAAACACTATTTACATGCCCGTTTTGCCCAAAGCATGTGCCCACTTTAGGCTTACTGTTTGGGCAAAGTGGTCATCAGTAAGGGGTTCGTTTTAACTGTACTCGCATTTTCATTTTAAGAGTTTTTTACAATTTGACCAAGCAATATTAAAGCTTATAAAATACAGCCCAAGCTACAATAAAATATTAACAGTAAATCTTTTTTTAACGTTTTATAACTTTAATTTTTACTAAAGGTGCCTGCTTTAGGCCCCCCTCCCCTAAGTATTCTTGTCACAACTATAACTTATGATATAGGCTGGTTCTATAAGTACTTTTTTTCCACCATACATAAGTACTATTAAGGTGAAAACTATTCATTGAATATAGTTAGAACCCGTAGACGGAGTTTTGCTACCACATTTCGTCTACCAAATGTTGTTTTCGTGTGAGTACGTGTCTCTCTTTTGTATGGAAAATTGATAAGACAACACCTCGTTTCGATCGTTTCAATGCAATGTAGCGTATATTTGCTGTCTCATCTTTTCTCCATACAATAGAGAGAGAGAGAGAGAGAGAGAAATAGGCAAAACGAAAACATCATTTCGTAGACGAAATGTTGTAAATGAAGTAGGACTTGCTTGTTTATCTTTATAACACGGCAAAAAACCATTTATGCATTACGCTATTTTTCTATCCCCGACTAGTGATGTGTCTCGTTGCCCGTTCGCAGTAGTGATGTCCTATTTCCAAAACCGGCTAACAATACTTAGGTAGGTTTTACGCCCCAAGGAAGCCCCATACGAAGTTGTACTACCACCATGCCTATTTCTGCCGGCAAGCAGCGTCTCTGTGTTTCGGTTCGAAGGGTGTGGGTGCCGGTGAAATTACTGGCATATTTTAAAATACACACTTAGCATACAATATAGCACCTAGACAAAGAACAAACATCTTTTTTCACCACTACTGTGTTTGATATTTGTTCTAGGTGGGGATCGAACCCACGACCTAAGGCGCAGAAGCCAGAGCTTAGACCAACTACTGAGAGGCCGGTCAACATCTATCCATCTGAACGAAAACATCCATGTTTTATTCGCAAAAAGAGCTCAAGCACTGGCATATTCACATTGGTTCATTTGCATACAACCGTGACCCCAAACGGCCTATATTCCACCGCGTGTAGCTGAAAAGAGCTGTCAGATGCATAATTCACTTTGCACTCTGGTAATGGTGAAACTTTTACACTCGTTTGTGTACAATCCATGTGATACTCTATTTTTAAATTAATATAGCTTTATAAAGCTATAACTCAATTTGTAGGTTTTTTGGACAAAAAAAACTAATTCTACCTCAACCACTTAGGGTGTTATTAATAATCCTGGCGCAACGCTGGAGTAGTTAAATCGGGTTTTGTTACATTTGCTCGAGTTGACAATTGCATGTCAATGCAAGAGACAAAACACGGATTAACTAGTCCAACGCTACGCCAGGATTATTAATAAGACCCTTACAGGTTAGGACCTTGTTACAATAATTTGATAATTATTAAATAAATAAATGAAATGGTTTAGACTGGCATAGGATCGAGGTAGATGGCACAAACTAAGGGAGGCCTATACCCAACAGTAAGTGAAGTCGGTCTGTGGATGATGATGATGATGAAATAAATAAATATTGAAGACAATCTATCACAACACTATCTAGCTTAAGCTTAAGAAGAACTTGTACCATAGGAACCACATAACTGATATAATGCTTATATTTTTTTTATAATATACGAGTATAGTTGGTAGGTTGGTTTTGGCCTTGTGCAGAATTTCGTAATCCCAACTAGTAGGGCTTAGTTTTTTCCTAATATCCTACCTAGCTACGTCTCGTAGCTACGTTATAATGGTGGGCATTTTATAATCATTTAATTTAATATTTTTTATGACAAATGTAAGTTACTGTCTGTAAATTTATTATGATAAGAAAAAGCAATAACCATTTCTTAGAAAATGGCCGGTTGGTGGTCATTAATTTAGCTACTTAATAACCTAATTCTTTCCTAATAACACAGCTGTATAGGTAAGCTACCTAATGCCCCAACTTTTTACAAAAACTTAAAGATCATTTCGTTCATAATCTAAAACTTTCTTGCGAATACACAATTTATATAAAAAGTTAACACGCAAATTACAGTTTTAAACAAGTTATCATAATTTATGGATTAAATTTTACACATTTTCCTTTTCGTAACAAACTTTTATTTTCTTTTCATTTGGTTTACTGAAAAGTTTGAATGTTTGTCCGAGATTTTCTTATACTTACCTATACCTTGCTATCTAATAACTTTGCTTATTTCAAATATTTTCTAGGTCTAAGAATGAAAGGAAAAACATTCAGTTGGGACGATCATAAATCATTAATCACACAAACAAGTAGAAGTATCTAAATTAGGTCCTTTATGTTTCAATTTCCTTTGGAAGACAAACTCATAAGTTCCTCGTCGCGTCCTAGAAAAATCTAGAAAAGTACCTACTGAACAGCTGTTGATTTATTTTACACTAATTAGTTTGATTTATTGATAAGATTGGGTATCTTACTCCTGCGGCACAAAATCTGTTTTGTGCCGGCGCGGGGCGGCCCGTCAGCGGTCAAAATGAAGATCGTAGAATCTTTAAAAACGCAAAAAATCTACAACTGTTTCAATTCAGTAAATTCAGAGCAATTTAATGGATTCCATAAATTAAGTCCGTGGTTTTTTACTGGCGGATTTCAAAGGCCTTTTATTTACCCTGGTCGTTTACTGGTTTTTGTTATTTTATCAGAATATTTTTTCTCAATTTATGGGCGTGACCTCGATTAAGCAGTAGAAATAAAGGTTTTCTTATTTCATTTTTATTTTAGTTAAAAGGGTATCGACACAACAACAGGGTACTAAAATGTCTGTCTAGTCTCGCATCGTAGATTCTTTCGTTTTGTTTTAAAATCGGAGAAAGTTTACGCCGCTTTTGTAATATTTGTAGGAAAAATTCGGTATTCAATTCCAAACAAAAAGGTAGGTACTAACGGTTGGGACAAAATTATGTACACCCACACCAATTGGCCCGAACCTCGATCGAAGGGGCACAAACATTTCGGCGACAAAATATTTGCTTTTATCCAAAGGTCTATAAATAAAAAGATAGTGGGTCTGAGTACTTACGAATGGGAGATGGGAACGAACGAACGAAAAAAAATAAAATTCAATGTGGTTTTAGGACAAATTTAATAGGTTTCAGCCGCAACTCTCAGTTAATAAAAGTTAGTTATCGATAGTAATCATTAAAAAAAAATCAGAACGAACGAAAAAAAATAAAATTCAATGTGGTTTTAGGACAAATTTAATAGGTTTTGAGCCACAACTCTCAGTTAATAAAAGTTAGTTAATCATTAAAAAAATTCAATAATGTTCGCAGAACTCCTGTCCCAATTCGATTTGATTTGAAGGAGATTCCATTGCATTTTCAGGGACATGATACAAGATTTAGCACAATTACTAAAGATGGGCGTTTAAACGACAAGTATTCAAATAAACACAAACAGACTGTTTTAGTTAAGCAGCTAAACAAAACTACATTAACAACCACTTTTCGTTCAGTGTTTTTAATTATCTAATGAAATTGAACCTTATTTATACTACCGTAAGCAAGCATAATGGTTACCAATTAAAAAACCACAACGTTGCAAATTAAACGACGATAATTTAGTTAGTGTTGAAAATTTATAACCTTTGGTCTACATGCGGGTTATGAAATTATAATCTGCTTTTTTCTTTTCAAAAGTGAGAAAAGTTAAAGTTATGTTAGTTGATAAAAGCAGATAAACGAAAAAGTTGTTTATAAAAATAAGCGTAAGCATGTAGTTTATTAGAAAAAGCCAATAATCATAATATTTGTATTTAAAGGTGCAAAGAAGTAAACTTCTAGACATAATGGTTCGTCTCAGAGTAACGGATGCTGTGTAATGCGACTCAGGACATATTCCTGCACTCAAGTACATCCTCAGTGATCGTGTCCTTACAGGTCATTTTATTTTTAATGTTACCGATGATGTTATTAGTGGACTGTATTTTTAGGTAGGATGTTTATTGAAGAAAACGACTGGTTACAAGTAGCACACAGTTCGGGTAGGCCGAGGAGGGGTGACGGGGGTTGAATCGGGCAGCGTAAGGCGTTGATGCGTCTTTGACTTAGGCAAAGGTGCCGCTCAACATCAGTGAAGTGACAGCGTAGGTATCTTTTGTTGCAATCAAACCAAATCGCATCTGTCAGTTTACTTTTTTAAACGTAGATAGTAATAATTTTATTTTTTATTTATTAGTTCCTTAATACTTAATATCGGCTTTTTTTGTATTTTTAACAACGCTCTTGTCTAAAATAATGCTTGCATTTCATTCATTTCCTTGTTTTCTGTAACATAAAATCTTACCGAGGTCTTTTATTCTTCAGACAAATAATAAAATACAGCCAAATAAATGTCTAGTTTAGCTTATGTCTAGTTATCCGTCTAGCTTGCTGTGTGTTGCAGAATCTCTGGCAATTTCACGCATCCCAGTTTCAACCTATAACGCTGTGTATAGCGCCGTTTATGTCGCAAGATAGAGTAGAATAGAAAAGGTACACTCAGCCACAAAAACGTACAACTAGTTGACCTACCAACCGAGTATTCGAGAAAGGTTCGCAATAAGTATCGAATCTGTCAAACTGCCATCGGTTCGTGGAAGATTTTGTAACAAAAGTTAAGTTAAAATTACCTAGTAGAAGTATAAAAAAAACTACTGTATTATGCAGCATTGAACAATTTCAGTCTGATGATGATGATGACTGAATTATGACACTGACTGTACCTCTTGCTAAGCGACTTTAAAGTTTGTACACGCGCTATGTAAGAGTATAGCTATGAAAGCTTATTTTTGTTGGACCAAAACCCCAGCTGATAATTTCCAGCTGTTAAGGTTCATGTTTCTTTTACGAGGATGCTGCAAACCTTATCTTAACAAACCTTATCCCTTAATCCCGAAAATTGTCACATCTTTCTTTTCACGGGACGTTGAACCTTACTTCCTGAGGATTGAGTTGGTTTTAGGCTGCCGATAAAATTTTAGGCACATTTTGTGTCACGTTTTACCGATTGCTCAGATATGATTGATAGCAGACCAAGAGCTGATTGATGGGCGCATTACGATAACGTTGGATATGTCAGGATTCTTTTTCAAGGCCAAGTTCAGGAATTGCTAAAACATCCACGTGTCAGAATTTTTCCTTGCCTGTTTCCTATTGGGGTAGTTAGTACCTCCCGATCAAAGAGTATAATAAGTAGTGGGGAGCTCCCGATTTTGCTTTTTTTTTTTTTTGCGAAGTGCAAAGTTGTACAATAATTTTAAATAACATTTTAAAATAGCTATACCTACTTATTTTTCGAGCGGATTTTGTAAAAAGTCATGTTATGCGAGAATTATTGTGACTTCAGATAAAACCCAGGAAAGACAGATACTAGAAGAACTACGGCGCTGCATAGTCCCTAGCTAAGATGAATTAAAGATTTGACGAGCGTCTGCAAAATCCCATCGAGTGCTACGTTGCAGTTACGACGTAGCACATCACTCGCAAAGACACGCTCGTATCAAATAAAAGCCTTGTAAACCAGGGCTCGAGGCAATTTCAAAGTTATTATGCCTGTGTCACTCAAGCAATCTATCCCCAAATTAAATTAAGCAGAGCTTTTACTAGATACTTGATATAATACTTATATATTTTTTTGTAATTATGTACTATTACAATATAAGACCGATCTCTACCGGACACACAAATATTTGTGCCCGGTAGAGATCGAACCCACGGCGTATGGCGCTGAAGCCTGAAGAAGGCTGGGGGGCCATCTTAGTTGAACCCATTAGTCTAACTGCATTCAAAGTTGAATGCTTTTTAATAAACAATATCACATGGATGGTTCATATCGGCAGCTACCTATCCTATAATAGAAGCAGACCAACGCAACGAAAACCAACATAAACATGTCCTGAGTTTTATTCCTGATTTTCAGCATTTTTTAGATTTCGCCAAATCCTTTAAGCCACTAGAGGCAAACTTCATCGCGTCTATCTCGGGAAGTGGCTTCTTATCCAGAGCACTGATCATTCTCTTCAGCCTCGCAATCGCCAACCCAGGATGTAGACCCTTCGGACACGCCATAGAACAGTTCAAAATCGTGTGGCATCGGAACGCTTTGAAATCATCGCGCAAGTCATATAGCCTCTGCTCCGTGTCTTCGTCTCTTGAGTCGATGCACCATCTATAAGCGTGTAGCAACGTAGCTGGACCGAGGAACCGGCGTCCGTTCCACCAGTAACTAGGGCAGGATGTGGAGCAACAGGCGCATAACACGCACTCGTACAACCCTGATACCTTCAGATTGTCTTTAATACTCTGCGCGTACTGTCCCCTAGATACCAGTGCGTTTTTACGAACTAAATAAGGACGTATGCTGTCGTACCCGTTGAAGAAGTGCGTCATGTCCACGACCAAGTCTCTGATTACGTACATGTGGGGTATGGGGTAGATTGTGATTGTTTTAGCGTTTGGGATTGTTGTGATGCAGGCGAGGCAGTTTTTTCCTTGCAGGTTAATAGCGCAGGAGCCGCATATCCCCTCTCTGCAAGACCTGCGGAAGGTGAGCGTTGGATCCATGTCTTTGAGCTTTATCAACGCGTCCAAGACCATTGTCCCGCAAGTGCTGACATCCAGCTCGCAGCTCTGGAGCTTAGGCTCTTCGTTTGTCGCTATGCCTCCGAAACGATAAATTTTGAACACTCTCCTGGAGTCTACAGGTTTTGTTGGTGCTGCTGCAGGTTTGCAATCTTTTTTTGTATCTTTTGATGAGTACCATCTTATTATACTAGTATGGTGTTTTGATCTTCGTATTCTTAGGATGAGGGGAGTGTACATTATATTTGTAAACGTTATAAAATTCAACCAATATTGCTATCGACAAACATTTAAAATAATCACAAATTATAATTTTACTTTGCTTTTGTGGCAATGATATGACAGTAATGTCGTTGTTTATGGCACCAAAAAGATAAAAAAGTTTTTATTCCCATGATAAAAGTTTATTGACACGCAACATAGAGTTTTAAACGCCTTGCTGCACACGACGAAGTTTTTTTTTGTTTTTTATAGCATCTTCTAGTAAAGTCCGCGCAAAATAAGACAACGCGTGGCAGATGGTGGAAAACATGAATAAAATGGACTGGAAATGCAATATCTTCCAATCACAAACATAAGTGAGGAAATCGAATTAATTCAAGTCAGTTTTTTTTACATTTTCCGTCATATACGTGCAAAGTTATCATGCGCGGACTCTAGATACCTAAAGGCTTTCAATCGAAGCGGATTTTGCAACATATATTCCACTAAAGCACTTCTGACAGGTTCCGAGCTATAATGGGTCCCAATAGGCCTGCCGGGCCTACATTGTGAAGCCATGAACGAGCAGAAGATTTACATCGTAGATTACGGGTTTACTACTCTACTCTATACAGTTCGGCCAGTGTAACTTGGCCGGTCTGAACTGAACTGAGCTGTTTGTGCGTAATGAATGAGCATTGACTGATGGTGGAATTGCTAAACGGCTAACTTCAGATCGGATAAATTACGCCGGCTGTATTGCACTGATTCTTTCGAACCAAGTGTGGTGAAAGGATTTTAAGTGCGCCTCAACGAGGCTCCTTTCTTCCACTTGACACATATTTTAGAACTTTTTAGATTCTACGATAAATGCCGGTTTCCTCACGATGTATGTTCAGTCAATTTCAGTTTTAAAATTACAAAGGAATGTCGGAGAAAGCTCAAAATCCATCTTCTGGAAATATATGAGGTAGTCAAATTTATAGTTTAAAGTTATGTTTATTCAGCTGTATCACAAGGATAGAACAGAATAGAAGACAATTTATTCTACGCAAAGGTACAAGTACATTACAACACAAGAAGAAAAGGATCACTTTGAAACGTTTTAAATCTAGGTGAGCCTAGGTAACAGTTCCACGCGACCAAGCCTAGAAGAACAAGCAACAGTGAACAACCTTAAGTACCTAGGTTATATTAAATTCTGAAAAAAGACTAAATAGCACTATCTAGCCCCAAATTAAGCAGAGCTTGTTATGGAAACCAGATGGCTCATATAAGACTTAAAAACTTTTTTTTGTAAATACATTCTTAGAATACAATATTCTTAGAATACCTAAACAGAGAACAAACATCTGCGTCCACCACACAAATGATGTTCTCAGTGGGAATCGAACCCATCTACGGCGCAGAAGGCAGAGCTACCACCAACTGAGCCGAGAGGCCAGCAAAAAACCGCAAGAACCAAACCCCCGAGCTTGCTTATCACCCAATAATGTAAAGCTTATTAAATAGAAGTGGCTAGGTAGGGTGACTAGGTATGGCGGTACACTCAGAAAAAAATATTGTTGGTTCCAACAATAAAACTTTAACAGGGGAGAGCCCACCATGGTGTATAGTCCGTGCGTCAATGTTTTTATTGTCATGGATCAAGTTGTCATTGCAACAATGTTTCTATTGTCAAGAATTAATTGTCATTGCAACAATGTTTCTATTCTATCAATAAGGCGTGTTTTGATACTACAACAATGTATCTTTTGTCAGCGGAACTAATTTCGAAAACGAAGGACTAAAAATGTATAACTAGTAGGTACGAAAGACCCCAAGTGTGAGGGGTAAAAAAAGAAGATTTGATAAGACCGAAGTTGATCCGATGCATTCATCGGATCAACTCCAGTCATATCAAATCTTCAACGGATTCATAAATCCGTTGAATACAATTTCATAAAACCATTTCCACAATATAAGGAAACGCCGTGCGTTTTCGTCAGCGCGTTCTAGGACCGTTACAATTTTAGTCACGCCATCTAGTTCTAAATTTAGTAAGCAGCTTTTTTGTTAGTTTACTTTACTAACAATGCTCACATTGACACACTTGCAACGTTCCATTGTCACCTCAGTGACATATTTATTGTATGACAAAAGGTAGTTGAATACTACGACTATAGTTATTTTGCTAGGTTGTTTTACAATGTTCACATTAATACACTAGCAACGTTATATTGTCACCACAACGACTTACTTATTGCATGACAAAAAGTACTCAAATGCCACAACTATAGTTACTTTGCTACGTTTTTTAACAATGTTCACATTGACACGCTAGCAACGTTCCATTTTCACTACAGCAACGTATCTATTGCATGTCAAATGGTAGTTAAATGCTACGACTATAGTAACTGTGTTAGATTTATTAACAATGTTCACATTGTCACACCTATAACGTTTTATTGTTATATAATCAATGTTTTTATTAACTTTGATGTAAGGACAAAGCTGAATTATTCCTTGCACATTAAACGAAGGAAAATCAGCGGACAATAAAAACGTTGCTGAACTCAACAAAGCTCTTTCTGCTAAAGTAACAGAGTATTTAGTTGCTCCGACAGGAAATTTCTGACAATGCATTTATTGTGACTTTGTTGACCCATTTTTTTCTGTGTGTATGACGGCCATGCGACCACTCTGAGTAATTACGACGAGCCAACACTACGGCACTAAGGTGAATAGTTTATTTGCAAGCCTCACCCTTGGCTTATCTCATCGGCCTATCAGTTTGACACAACGCTCGGGAAGTAGACTATCTGTGGCGATTGCATCATCCACCATATTGTTTTTCCCATCTGAAGACGGGCACATCCCTATCCAAGTCCCTAGCACTCGCCGACTGAGATGTCAGATTACTCTTTCTCGAAAACTCCAATTGAATAATCTTGTGATACTATATTGTTTTGGCGTTTGTAAATCCACTGTTATTGGGAAATTAAACTGTTCTAAAAATTACTTTGGCATCCAGTTTGAATGAGTTTTTCTGTCGAAAAATGTATGTGCACTGTGCCAGTGCTTTCAAACGGTGAAGGATAACATCGTGAGGAAACCGGCAAGTCGTAGAATCTAAAAGTTCAAACATGTGTCAAGTGCACGCGAGGATCCTCTCTGAGGCGCACTTGAAATCCTTTCACCACACTGGTTTAAAATAACCAGTGACAGGATAAGAAGAAGAAGACGGTACATTTTTACCATGATTGTAAAATAGGCAAGTAAAATATTTTTCATTGCTCATACTCTGAAAGTAGGTCTGAAGTTGCCTGAGGGGCCTAATTGAAAGTAAAACTTTCAGCCCTAGGGAGAATCGCTTTCTACTGACAGCTGTCAAATTATAAAAATAAACAAGATCTATTTTATTCAACCATGTTCCAACTTTCTAAAGTCTTTCTAACTACAAGGAGGTTGTTTAACCAAATTCCAACTTTTTATTCAGCAAGTAGGTTGGAAACCCATTACAACGGTATGAAGTTTAAAAAGTCTAATTAGAGCGCAATGTAAAATTTAAATTTAAATAACATAAAGATAGTATTAAATAAATAATATATCTTCTAAATTACTTTATTAATATATCATCCATGTCAACAATATTTATAAAAAATATGATAAAAATTAGAACTGCCTACTATCCTCGTGTGTTGATCCCTTAAACGGCTTAATTATTATATTCGTACTCGTACGTTCAACTATTTCTTTAAAATAACATAGATTTGAGCAAACAATTTACCATTTTTTAAATTATGAAAATGAAAATTTTGGCTGAATAATGCTGGCGAACCGAAGCCGAAGGCCCGCCAGAGAAAAAAAAAAAAAAACCGGGAAGGCGGCAATTCAATCTTCATTTTCACAAATTTTTCTTTCATGTTTTTATTTTTACTTTCCTTGTATTCGTAATGAAAAGCACAGTGTTTACCTCGGATGAAAGTCTTTTAAGTCCCTCAAGCTCCATTGGCGCCCTCGCTACGCTCTGGCGCCAAACCCGTCTCGGGACTCAAAAAACGTGACTTTCAACACTCGGGTAACAATGTACTATAAAATTGTAGGTATGTAGGTACCTGTACTTTTATAATTTGTTGCGTGCAATAAAGTATTTTCTATTTATCTACCTATCTATGAAGAATGTTCATCATCCTTCTCGCCCGTGTGTATCCTAAACTTAACGTAATAACGTAACGTTATATGTATGACGGATGTTTAGTTATTTACCATCAAACACCACCATGTAAGCCTACTAAGCAAATGTAATTCAACTAAGCCTCACATATAATCTGCTAACAACTAATCATAATATCTGGTTCGGTTAGTAACGTATGAGTTACTAACTTTATATATTGTGTTAAATAGTAATTATGTAAACTAATGAGACATTATGCAGGCTCTTTGAAGCTTTATAATATCATCATCATTATAAGCCTTAAGAAGCATAGACCTCCCCTACACATTTCCAGGAAGAACGATTCTGAGCTCTTTCCATTCACCGACCTAAACAATTTTGTCGGTCTATCGGGTGGGTGGGCGCCCTACTTTTCGTTTTCCGGTTCGTGGTCGCCATTCGAGAACCTATATTCCCCAACGATTGTTGGTTCTTTTACCTGCCCATTGCCACTTTAACTTACTAATTCTAAGAGCTATGTCCTTGTTTTTTTCCTACTTTAATTTTTAGTATCAAATAATATCAAACAGTTGTATATTTTTATTATTAATAAACAACACATAATAAAGATTCTTGCCATAACCTAGTTTTATAAAGAAATTATATCATGCATACCTACAGATACATAGGGATACATACATACATACATACATAAAATCACGCCTTATTCCCATGGGGGTAGGCAGAGATCACGGATTTCCACTTGCTACGATCCTGACACACCTCTTTCGCTTCATTCACTCTCATAACATTCTTCATACATGCTCGTCGGTTTAGGCTACTCCTAACCTGGCATGACATAGGGATATCATTAACAATAATTGGGGAAAGCCACTGCTCGTTATTTTATAAAAAATAATGTTGAAATATTTGATAACTTTGCCTCATAATATTTCAAAAAACCTACACATCAAAAGAAAAATAACATCTAAAGCCATTAATTTAAATCGAATTTGATCGTATTAACGATAAATGGTTTACCATAAGGGATAATGGTGTTGTGGAAACCATGATTGATGACTTGGATCCTCAAAGGGTAAATTGGAAAACATCTACATTACCAGACCGTCTAAAATGGGCATGTTAACTAATAGGAAAAGTTTTTAACCTAAATCGTTTTTTTATAAATACAGGGTGTCCCACGGACATGCCACATGGAGGGATACTTTCCTTCCAAATACAAATTAATTAATTATTTATCAAATCAGAAAACAATATTAATAATAGTGTGTATTGAAATAATATGATAATAATATTAAGACTTATTTGTGAAAATTGACTTACCAATGTTATATTACTGTAACGCAATGGTTCAATAAATAAATATCAAATAAATGTCAAATATCAATGAGAAAAAAAAACTATGAATGCAGTTTATATTGTTTTTTAAATTCAAATAATGTCTTCTTTCAGTAAAAGGTTGCATCTACAATATTCAAGGTACTTTTTCTTAATGTGGCATATCCATGGGACGCCCTGTATAATATGGTTGTGAAACATGGACATTGACGCAGTGGGACAGCAAACTACTGGAAGCTTTCGATATGCGTTGCTGACGGAGAATTAAGAAAATTAGTTGGACAGAAAAGTTACAAACGAAGAGGTCTTAGAGCGAGTAAATGAGAAGAGAGTTATACTTGAGACGATACAAAACCAAAGAGGAAAGATGTTTGGATATCTTTTACGACATGACAGCTACATATAGAGCATCATTGAAGGAAAGGTGAAGGAAAACGGGGAAGATGAAGGCCAAGGATAAGTTACGTGAGCCAGATAAAGGAAAGGTCGCTGTCATGTCGTATAGAGAAGTCAAGGAGGCCGCATTTGAAAGACTCAATTGGAGAAAACTCAGAAAACTGCATCAAAACCACAATTTACGACATAATGTTGGATGGAAAGCGATTCTATTGCGAGGGATTAACCATTTTGAACCGACTAAAGAAAAAGGTATTTCTCAATTCAGCTGTATGTATAGAAGTAAGGTTTGCAGGAAAGTATTTAGGGCATTCTGTAACTGAGTTGTAAGTTCTTAGTAAGATATCATTTTGGTTCTCGTTTTTCAAAAAAAGAATTACTATTTCCGAGAGGAGCGAGAAATACTTTTCAAATCATACTTTCGTAAATAAAATGAAATAAGATCACGACCGTAATCCCCACGGTAGACACCTTCTGATCTCTTGGTTTAAACAAATCCTATAAACTTAAAAGCATTCCTTTCAAACATTTCTTAAAACCTTTCTAACCAGCGGTTTATCAAAGAACTTCTGAAAAATAAAATAATTTCAAATGTCTGTAAGCTTTTCGTTGCGTTAAAGATATTCTTATAATGTTTCCAGACACTAAACTTGTAAAAGGTGAATAACTTATTCTCAAAGTATTTTATAAATAGTAGTGCAGACATGTCTTGTATAAATATACTATGATAATGTATAAAATTGAATCAAAAAGGACAAGTTGATATTTCCAAGAGATACCAAATTATGGGAGAATGGAAGAAAAATACACGTTGTGCCGACCCCACCTAGTGAGATAAGGACAGGAAGAAGAAGAAGAAATATGAGTGCAAAATTAAATTTGATACTATTCTATGAATTCAAATAAATAAATAAATAAATATTATAGACAATCCACACAACACTATCTAGCCCCAAACTAAGCAGAGCTTGTACTATGGGAACCAGATAGCTGATATATAAATATTTTTTGTAAATACATACATATAATACTAATATAACACCCAGACGGAGAACAAACATCTGTGTTCACCACACAAATATTTGTTCTCGGTGGGGATCGAACCCACGACCTACGGCTCAGAAGGCAGAGCTACTACCAACTGAGCTGAGAGGCCAATCGATCCGAAATCCGATTATTTCAGCTCGTTTATTTTGTTATTTTCCAATTTAGTTTTTTAACTTGTAAATTGGTTTTGTGTTAATTATTTTCTGTTACTTACTAACTCCACATTTCTGAATTAATTAATTTTCTTCTTTATGCACACAAATGATCCCTATTTTCCTTGGTCTATGACGCATGAATGGCTGGACCGATTTGGTTGAAAATTGGTGCCATCAATTTTCATAATATACTTTTTATAAATATAAATACAAAATATAAACAGTGCTTACACTATCGCCATCTTTTACTACAAATAGTGACGGCTAACTTTAAGTAATGCTTTAATTTAAATTGCGTTTTTAAGTATGTCTATAAATGTGTAATTAAGGTGTTTTACATAATGAGTGACTTCACAAAGGGCTCTAAAAGGTTGCGCTGTCAACGCTATCTAGTGAGGCAGGGCTCCAAAGGTAGGCGACCTTAGATAATCCGGGCTCTTAACCAAATCGTTTAATCTGATGTTCATGAGGGTAGACCTACGTGATCGTAATGGCTGATCATCATCACCCTATTACTTACCTGCTAGTTGAAGATAAGTAACCGTTATCGTAAGAAGTAGTAGAGCTCTTTGTGAAGGGCTCGTCCATGGAAGTACTACCACCATGTCGTGCAGTGAAGAAGTCCAATGCTGGACATAGGCCTCCCCTATACATTTCCAGAAAGATCGATTCTGAGCTCTTTCCATCCACCGACTTCCCGCGATCTTAACAATGTCGTCGGTCCATCTGGTGGGTGGGCGCTCTACGTTTCGTCTTACGGTTCGTGGTCGCCATTCGAGAACCTTTATTCCCCAACGGCTGTCGGTTCTTCGAGCTATATGACGTGCCCATTGCCACTTCAACTTACTAATTCAAAGAGCTATGTCGGTGACCTTGGTTCTTCTACGGATATTCTCATTTCTGATTCTATCACGTAGTGCAACTCCCAGCATAGCTCTCTCCATAGCTCGTTGCGCAACTTTGAGCTTGTGTACGAGGCCAATAGTCAGCGACCACTCATCATTGGCAACACGCACTGATTAAAGGCTTTTGTCTTGAGGCTCTGTGGTATCTGCGACGAAAAAAGGTCGCGCAATTTCCCGAACGCTGCCCACCCGAGCTTATAAGCTATATTTAGCTCTCTTTATGACATTCAGCTCAAAATTCGGTGTAAAACAACTCAGCACTGATTTTCAGTTCTATTTTTGCATACTATAGTTATACATAGCGAAATACGGTACATTTTTAGGAAATTACAACACCATGTTACACCTATTTCAGCAAATAAAGACATTCTATTCTATTCTATTCTATTCAGCTGAAACCCTGGAAGACACCTACATCTCATCTTACTGTTTTCGTATAACATTGTTGGCATGGCATGTGTTTGGCATATTAAGCGGTATGAATAATTTAATGTACTCGGTCATATGTAACATACCACAGTTTGGGCAGAAACAGCTACTTCATTGACAGTGTACAGACATACAGACATTGCAAATTTACATGTTTTTGTATATATCTAGACCTAAACCAAACCAAGCAGAGTATAATGGGGCCCAGATAGCAATAATACTTGAATACAATTTTTTTGTAAATGCATACATTGAATGCAATATAACACCTAGAAAGAGAACAAACATCTGTGTTCACCACATAATAATTTGTTCTCAGTGGGGATCAAACCCTCGACCTACGGCGAAGAAGGCAGAGCTACTACCACAATTGAGCTGAGAGGCCAGTCAAACTTATCATGTGTGGTATTTCAAATATTTGTCATAACATAATTGATTTTGCTGGAACTGACCTAGCTACCACCAACAGCTGTAAGCATAGTTTGAGGCCTTGTTTGAGTTCCACATTGTGAGGTAGCATAGCACTTAACGGTTAGCGAGCTACCACTTAATGTCTACTTTGATAAGTTATAATTAAGCTCTTACGTTGTTCCGTTTAAATCTATGCAAGAAGCCATTGTGCTAAAAAGCTTTTTTGTTCATTATTATAATAGCACAACTAGTTAACTTTTATGTTTAGGACATCCGGGGAGTGGAATTCCTTGCCGGCGGCGTCTGTTTTTTAAGAGTACTTGAGTGAATAGGTATCTTCTAGATAAGCGTGCTTCACCGCCGACCGCATCATGACTTAACAGCAGGTGATATTGCGGTCAAACCTATAAATTGTAAAAAAAAAATGATTTCGTTTTACCGCAGAACAAAATCAAACTGAGGTGATGACACCAAGGAATATAATACTCTCACCCTCAAAGAATAGAACAAGTGCCATAGATTTCACCAAACATGGTTCAAATCTTACCCATTGGTTCGGAGCTACGAGGGCACGGACATGGACAGAAGAACAAATCAACAAGTACACCGACTAAGGCATCGAAAATGTAACACCCGTTTTTGGTTTTGAGATAAAAAAACTCTACGTCATCTAGACTACTGAGCCAAACTGTACAAAGGAGAGTTTTTAAGACCAGGACTCTCAGAATCGACCTATTTTTGATTCAACATTAAACAATCAAATATTATTTGTTTTGATCTGATAAAAATATATGTTGTAGTTTAATAAATATTCTTGATTATTCTATGGTTCAAAACACGATATTGTCAACTTTACTCGATCAAAAAAATCGCGAAAACTCCCTATTTCGCGAATTTTTGATCGTTTTTTTAAGTCGTACTTGAAGTAGACCCAACGTTTACTCCCGAAAAACATGTCAAAAAATAGGCAATGAAATTACGAAGAATATTCTATGGTTCATTTTTCTCAAAACAGTTTTTTATTGTTTTAACAAGATATTATAATAATGCGGCCCGCGCGCTTCGTTTCAGTAGCCGGCCAGGCGTCTTTGAGGTTGGACCTGTGTCGCTGTTGCTAGCTCGCTACGTTCCCCGCAAAATATACGATAAATTATTATTGTTGTTTGCTGTCACAGTATAAAATTGTAACAGTAAGTACAATTAACTTTGTTTTACGGAATTCATGTTAATGTTTCGGGTGTTTATTTTTAGGGAAATATAAGTAAGCAACACAATTTATTTTATTACCTACCTACAACTGTTTTTTTTAATGTCACTAAAACTGTCTCCTTTTCTTTCATGACTGTTACAGCGCTTCCGCACTACGCTTACCGATGCGGTTTTAGTAATTTTTGTTTGATTAGAAAACTACTGGAGGGATTTGGATGAGAATTTCGGTATTCTGTAGCTTTAGTTTTCACCTATCACATAGGTTATGTTTTATAACTAGGTAATAGATAGTCCACGCGTACAAAGTCGCGGGGCTAGTTATTTATTATTACTTATATAAGGTGACTGGTAATTAGTGACCGAAACTTAAACACGTAACTTTACTCATCATTATGAACAACTTTTACTATGAGACCAAATGTGAAATCGCGAAAAAAAAATCAGCTATTCCCTACATGTTCGCAAAACTCGTCAAAATGTATGGAACAGCTGATTTTTTTTTAACTAAACAAGGTAACACTAATTACCAGGCACCCTATATAAGTAATAATAAATAACTAGCCCCGCGACTTCGTACGCGTGGACTATTACCTAGTTATAAAACATAGCCTATGTGATAGGTGAAAACTAAAGCTACAGAATACCGAAATTCTCATCTGACGTATAAAAAAAAACTACTGACTAGATCTCGTTCAAACCAAATATCGTTGGAAGTTTGCATAGTAATGCACAACATATATTTTTTTCTGTATTATCATTCTCTTACTTTAGAAGTTAGAGGGGGGGACCAACTTTTTTTCACTTTGGAAGTGTCTCTCGCGCAAACTATTCAGTTTAGAACAAAACGATATTAGAAACCTCAACATCATTTTTGAAGACCTATTCATAGATATCCCGCACGTATGGGTTCGATGAAAAAAAAATTTTTGAGTTTCAGTTTGAAGTATACCTCTGAAATTCATAGTTTTTTTTTATTTTTATGTGAAAATCTTAATGCGGTTCACAGAATACATCTACTTGCCAAGTTTCATCAGTCTAGCTCTTACGGACAGACAGACAGACAGACAGGCAGACAGACAGACAGACAGACAGACATGACGAATCTATAAGGGTTCCGTTTTTGCCATTTGGCTACGGAACCCTAACAATTGTAGGTAGGTAATAAAATAAATTGTGTTGCTTACTTATATTTCCCTAAAAATAAACACCCGAAACATTAACATGAATTCCGTAAAACAAAGTTAATTGTACTTACTGTTACAATTTTATACTGTGACGCAAAATTTTTGCACAGCGGGGTCACCGAGTTCATTTGAACTGCGTTTTCGCGCGACTGGCTCGCGGCGATTGAGGTAGCGCTAAATGCCTACTGCGCTCGAATATCCTGGCCTTAATTGTAGAAGACCGCTGTATCCGCACTTCATTACTCAATTTATATCTATGCTAATATTATAAAGAGGAAAGATTTGTATTTTTGTGTGTAGGTATGTTTGTAATAAATTCAAAAACTACTGTGCCGATTTAAAGGGCACACACATGGACCTTGTATAGGGTATGGAAACATGGAGGTAGGCTGAGGTTTTACAGTAGTTAGGTAGGTGACAGTCGCACTTAGGTCGTAGCTATACGTGGGAAAGTGATCTGTAAGTCTGACTACTGGGGTGCTGTGGGAAAGTTTGAAGCTAGTTTAAGCTTCCTCCCGTATACATATAAGCACAGACGCTGAATGGGGCCTTTGCAGGTTTCTTGGTTCAACCCTCAGGGTGAGTTATAGGGTATCTATTCATTGAGTTGCTAAGCTTCTGAGGTAGGTTTCACCATAAAAATGCCAGTAAACTGGTTTTACAACAAGTCGTGTTTGGGATATGCTTACAAAAGTATAATAAAATACAAAATAATAGAATAGAATTATATGGAAAAAACGGTGTTTATCGCGATTACCTTTTTTATTTCCCGACGTTTGAGTCTCCCCGCGACCACGACTGTTGTAATACGGTTGAAACGTCGGGAAATAATATATTATATACTTTTTCTTTCTTTCTTTCTTCTTTCTTTCTCTTTCTAAACACCCGTTTTTTCCATATAATTATGCATAGGGATCCCGTTAATTTAAAAAGTGCTAATATAATAGAATGCTGAAAACGCACTATATGGGTCTGTAATGTTTACAACGTCTGCAGGATATAAAGTGCTGCCACATTTAGATGATACACTGCGATATTTGACAGCGACACCTGTATCATTGTTAAATATCGCAGCTTTTCGCCAGCATATCGCCTAGATATGGCCGTATCCTCAAAACCGGATAATCTACGCGAGATATTTCGGTGTCTTATTTACGCAAGCTTGAGAGAATTGCAGCGAGAAATTGTGCTCTAAAGGTCTATCCCCACACATCAGTGTCTTGTCAGGGACGGGGCAGGAACGTGGTCGTGGCAAGACCGAGTATCCTGTGCTGCCAGGAGCTACCTGTAGGCCAACCACAAGGTCTGTCTGTCTCTGACTCTGGTTTTGAGTCTGTCTGAGTGCTCACCAGTGTATTATACTGTGTGTGTGACGTTTCGACGCAGTATTTATTTAGTCAACACTCACACAGACTCAAAACCAGAGCCAGAGGTAGCCTTACAGTGGTTATGGTAGCCCTAATGTTCACACACGTCAGTGCCGTGGCAGTGCGAAAAATAATCATAACATATAATAATAATCCATATATCTCGGGTTAGACAAGTCGTACAATACGATACGCGTACAGTCTCTTTTAATAACTCATCATTCATTTTCACCTATAAAAAAGTCAACAAATTGCAAGGAAAATATATCAACACGTTCGTGCACGGCACGGAATAGAATCGGAACACGTTACGGCGTCGGCCCTGACACTGAAGCTTCGTTGCCGGCACGGGCACGGACATGTATGATCGAGTTCATAGACAATGTACCTATGCATTAAAATTTATTCAGACTCCTGACGTAACACGTCCTTGTCCCGTCCCTAACACGGCACTGATGTGTGGGGATAGACCTTTACTAGTTTGGAATCAAAACTACTGCAAGTCAACGTGTGCTAAATATTTGGTCGAGTCACTGACTTGCGTTAGTACTACGGTACTCATACATTTAAATGAGAGATCTACCTTGCCTAGGGACCGTTCGTGAGACTGTTTCTGTGTTGTTTTTTGAGATAATACTTGCAATTTTGAAAGCTTTATTATGAAATGCTGTCTGTTTTGAGATATTACCTGCTCCTTTCCCCCGAGGCATTATTACGTAAAAGTTTCTGTATTCACCATCTTTCTACACATCGGAAAAACGTCGTTTTACTCTAAGATAAAAGTTTACGCGATTTATGAGACATTGGGCGGGTCAAGAAGGCTTCAGCGGAAGGTTTTAAGGGAGATAAAAGCTGTTGGCTTTCGAGAGTTTAAGTTGAAAGAGATTAAAGTCCTTGAGTACACTTGGATTTCAAAATCTGTAGATAATGATTGAAAAATGGAGTTCATAATCAAGTACAAAAAGGCAGAGGATGTTAAATATTTTTAATGAATTAGGTTGAGGGTTTGGTGTGTGATCAAATAAATGTAATAAATACTTTTAAAGTTTTTTTCAACAAAAACGAAAACTGTGATAAACCTACACAAAATTAATATTAAATTTTCTTGTCGTAGTCTTTTGCGTGATTCGTGTGGTCGTGTGGAACTGGCACCCAGAATCACCTAGCTTGTTGACTCTTGTGATACAACTGAATAAAAAAAAAACTGAATTAGAATTATTGTATTCTACAATAGATTTATACGGCTTTATGAAGAACAGCAGCCGCCCTCGGGTTCGCCCTGTTCCCGTTACGCCCCGTTTCCGTTACTTTTTCGGTATAAAAAGTTCTATGTCCGTCTACTGGTTCTAAGCTACCTCCCCACCAAGCCACATCGGTTCTCCCATTCTTGATTTATAAATAGTGAAACTAACAAAACTTTATTTTTTATATGATCCTTTTACAAATCAAAAATAGTCTAAAATAATAGCAGTGAAGTTCCAGTGTGGTGCCACTTCACTTAGTCAGACGTATGCAATGCAATAATACAAAAGCAAAAGTTTCAAAGACAGGACACGCTACGCTTCAAAGTTATACTATAGTATCTACACAGCTTATATAAAAATAAGATACGAAATAGCATTGCAAATTGACATGTTAGCTTCCTATGTGCCATACTATAATGAATCGTTGTGCTAAATTTCATGCAGATTCGTTTAGCCGTTCTGGCGTTATTGAGTAACAAACATCCATCCATCCATCCATGATGAAATTAGTGGGAGCAGTTTCTACTTATATTTGTGCGTGTACACAAAACCACAGAGGCCTGGTACGTGATCGCTTAAGAATCACACCACACCACATGTAAGCTCTAAGCTCTCACACCTTGATATACTGATGCAGGTGGCTTCGCGGTGTTTCGAGATACAATCACGTTTCAATTCATGCCTCACCGTTGCTGAAGGATATTCTAACTAGAAGAGGTACCTATATTATAAGATTTATGACGCTTAGATGTTTATGTTTGAATGAACCATTCATATTTCAATGTGAACGTAAATTGTATACTTACACCTTTCAGGAAGGTGTATACAAACTACAGACTTAAACACCACTGAAATACCTTAGATTAATATTAAAGAGTCTGTTGTAATCAAAGTCTTGACTGACTGCCTTCTCATGCAGTAATAGAGCTCTTTGTGAAGAGCTCGTCACGTAGCGAAATGGTGCCTGTAAGTAAGCATAATAGGTTTTTTTTTTCCAAATATGTATTGTAACGAGGTGTCAAAATTTAACGAAACCAATAAGTAAAACATATTTATAAAAAAGATTTAGAAGATAGTGTTCAGTTTCAAGAAAAGAAACTGAACAAAAGTACAGTCCTCTCAAAATATTGTATCAAAATACAGTCATCTCAATATCTCAGATTTTTTAAAAGTTATTTTTAGCATAATAATCAGTTGAAAAAAGTAAAACAATGGATTTTCGCGTCTCTGACTGTGTGTGTTCCGCGACGGCGATCAGTGAAACGCTATCAAACATCACCATCATATTTAACAGCGTTTCACTGATCACCATTACAGAACGCTTAGATGTGCGCAAAGCTTTAGTAAATAATACTCCTAAATTACGTTTTCCGTGTGATTACTTCCGCGATACTAACACTATATATCACCCTGGAGAACTATTTACATAATGAACGCTGAGCTCGGTTGGTACGATAAATAGAACAAAGTCAGATAACAATGCCAATGCTATATCTTTATAGCCCAGGAAGTTGAATAGACGCTTCTTTAAGAATGATAAATAAATTATAGAGCCTCTTTGAGGTGTACTTAAAATTCTTTCACCACACTTGGTTCAAAAGAGTCAGTGACACCATAAGAAGAATAAGTGTAATAAAAGAAGAATACGTGTGAGATGTTTCCAATGTTGTAAAAAACGTTTTTGATAGAAAAGGAATATTATACTTAGTGTTAAGGAGTATTTCCCCCGAATACTGAAACGCAACTCAGATTTAAGCACGTCTCAAGCGACGAATATTTCAGTATTCAGCGTTTCAGTATTCGGGGGTTTGTGTGATAAATTTGAGTAATAATATTGTATTAATTATTAATTTTCATTATTAAGGTATTGCGCTGACATTTTATTATAATTTGCATACGTGTGATATTTAAATATTTTGCATGCTTTTAGGTAGAACATGGCTGAACTTCTTAATTTGTACCATCCTGTAATTATAATAATAATATAATAATAATATCGTTTATTTCAGACCAACAAATGCACACATTACAAAAATGAAACACTTTGGGTCCATAGTAATAAATACCTTAGAGACTAACATACATAAAATAAAATAAAATTACTAATCAAATCTTCAAATCTTAGGGGATTTTTTCTTTAGCGCACCCCTAAAGCGACGAAAGACGATTCCTGGCGGCCAGAAATCCGTAGTGAGAAACATGTCCCCATGCTTCGCAGGCACCTGGAGCACGTACGATTTGAAGGCCGTGTCTCTCACTCCCGATGGCTCTAGCCGCTGCAGATGTAGCTGTATTGGTGGCGGGTCCTTGATCCAGAAACGGATCCTCTCCTTTACATAGCGAAGGACCTCATCACCAGAAGTATTCGGGTCCAATCTCGAGAGGTAAAGGAGGATGGTCGGGTCCACAGCACGCAGGGTGACTTCTGTTGCTATGACGCTGCCGGTACCACGTTTATTTCGTGATGGTTTCTGTTTTTTCTCCACCAGGGTGAAACCATCTTTATCTACTTTTTTTTGATGTACCAACGGGGATCTTCGTTTGTGCCTTCTGCCTCAAAACAGCGCAAGGCACTGGCGATGGTTGAGGCTGGCCGGAAGCTTGCGCATAACTTTTCTTCTTCGCCGGTTGACGAGCTGGCGGAGTAGGAAGAGATGTTTGCTTCAAAGGCTGCGGTGTTGGCACGGCCGGGGCAATCGGGCGGTCAATAACCTGCACATCGGTGTCACATGTCGCGCTGATGACGGGTGACGTTTGGCATCGGGTGACACCACGCTGCACACATACGCTACGTGTGACGCGGGCGAAATCACTGCTTCGGTATTTTTATTGCACAATCCTTCGACTTGCGTCTTCAATTCGGTGATAATTTTCTCCGAATTGTCCAACTTTGTCTTAAGATCTGTGACATCAGTCCTTAGCAGCATGATGTCCTTAAGCAACCTCGTAACATCGACATGGTCAAAGGTCACGGGGGGCAGCTTGTGGAGGTCTCGTGCTACGTAGGTGGGCACATCATCCGGGTCGGTTTCTAAGAACACCTTGAAAATGTCCTGCAGGTCCTTCTTGCCGCGTCCATCTCTCTGCCTAGTTATTAAGCGGATGGTGGTCACAGCTGTGTCGGCAAGCACCCTCTTCGCTTCCAGAATCTGGTCCTCGGTGAAGCTGGACACGAGAATTTGTTCCAGAGAAACCTGGTCCATAACGTCCAGCTTTTGTTGGACGAAGGCCAGGAATTCCTGCACTAGGATAGTGTCGGAGCGCTTGGGTGATTGCGCCATTGCGAATTAAATTTCGCAAACTCGCGGAAATTAAGTGGGTCAACTCACGAGCAACCTTAACATAACGACCGCTCTGTACGGTGTCAGCGACGCGAATTATAACATGTGTTTCGCAAATAATTGATTGTATTGTATTGTATTGTAATGTAAGACCTACACCTGTACGTTTTTTAGGGTTCCGTAGCCAAATGGCAAAAACGGAACCCTTATAGATTCGTCATGTCTGTCTGTCTGTCTGTCTGTCTGTCTGTCCGGCCGTGTCACAGCCACTTTTCTCCAAAACCATAAGAGCTAGACTGATGAAACTTGATGAGTAGATGTATTCTGTGAACCGCATTAAGGTTTTTACACAAAAATAGAAAAAAAACTATAAATTTTGGGGGTCCCCATACTTGAAACTGAAACTCAAAAAATTTTTTTTCAACGAACCCATACGTGCGGGGTATCTATGAATAGGTCTTCAAAAATGATGATGAGATTTCTAATATAGTTTTTTTCTAAACTTAATAGTTTGCGCGAGAGACACTTCCAAAGTGGAAAAAAGTTGGTCCCCCCCCCTCTAACTTCTAAAATAAGAGAATGATAAATCTAAAAAAAATATATGTTGTACATTACTATGCAAACTTTCAACGATATTTGGTTTGAACGAGATCTAGTGAGTAGTTTTTTTTTATACGTCATAAATCGTAAACCGCAATTTACCTTTCGACGAACTACAAGAACCTTTATATTATGTTACTTGATGCTACGGAACCCTTCATGGGCGAGTCCGACTCGCACTTGGCTGCTTTTTTATTTAATCAACTAGCTGATAGACCAAGCATGCCTCATCGGATATTAAGTGGTAACCATCGCCTATAACAAAGCATTGCCTCGTAGGTCACGTACGCCAGGAATGTGTACGATGCATTCCCCTGCGTCCATTAACTTGAGGCATACAGATGTTCAGCCTCACGTGTCAGTAATTTCACCAGCTGTGGGTGCTGGTGAAATTACTGACCCTTCAAACCGAAAAACAGCAATGCTGCTTCACGGCAGAAATAGGCATGGTGGTAGTACATGTGGTGCTCTACCACCATTTTTATTTTACGTTAGATAGACCATCTTTTGGCCACAATCCCACCTCATGGTAAGCGACGATGTAGCCGACGATGAAGCAGAATGGTCTAGAAGACACCTATTCACTCTTGCCTTGAAGAGGCCCAGATTGTAGTGATCAGGAAAAACAGCCATCGGTAATGAGTTCCATTCCCTGGAGGTTCGCATAATAAAGGTGGAACCAAAATGATTAGTGCGAATAGGTGGTATGCTAACCAGGTATATGGATGATACTGAACACTGGTCTCAAAACGCTATATCTTGCTACCTCTTTTGTAATTTAAACTAATCTTACAAGATACGAAAAAACTAATAAGGCGCGTGCCGAGTAAGGAAGCAAGTTAATTAAACAGAGATTACTAACCTTATTATCTTCTCTGTTGATAATCTAAAGGCGTTCTTATAAAGGAAAAGTTATTTGTTTCTTAGCAAGATTTTATGGCATCCGTTTTATTTCTGACTGGTCTCTAAGCTCAGTTTGTTATTACCAACTAAGCTGAGAGGCAGAGGCTCTGCCTTCTGCGCCGTAGGTGTTCGATCCTCACCGAGGATAAATATTTGTGTGGTGAACACAGACGTTTGATCTCCGTCTGGGTTATATTGTATTCTAAAAAAATACAAATAAGTATTATATCAGTTAATAGTCACTAAATTAAACAGAACTTTAATTGTGTGGATTGTCCACATTATTAACCGACTTCAAAAAAGGAGGAGGTTGCTCAATTCGACCGTATATTATGCTTTTTTTATGTTTGTTCGCGGATAACATCATCGTTTATGAACCGATTTAGTAAATTATTTTTTTCCTTTTAATACATCCATGAAGTCGGTTTGACATTTTTTTAAATTGTATTATTTATTTATTTTATTATTTCTGGAAAATTTCAGCCGTAAAAAGACGGCTTACGTTTTTCTTTGCAAATAAAGAAAGCGTTTCTTTGGATTTTTTATTTTTTACCTGTTTCTGATATTTTTAACTTTCAAATTACTTAGGCCTTTTCTCCATGAACCTAAACCCACGAGAGGAGAGCACGAGAAGAGCTTTTGCGAATACCACCTAATGGTAACAAAATGATTGATACACCCGAGACGATAAACCTCTAAAACCTTGAAATATACAACCAAAAGTTATCCAAAAATAATATTATCATATTCCAATCCTTCATAATAATCACTCGCTCTCTCTTAGGCAGAAAAAATCGCAAAATTATTGCCAAAATATCATAAAAGCTTCAAAACTTTCGACAAGCTACTAACACAACAATACCAATTTATCTCAACCCATCTTAATCATTTTGTGTTCTCTATTTGGTAGCAGGTAAGGTACAGTTTAGCCTGAATTTGTCAATTGAATAGTATAACAAGTTGGTTTCGTAATAGTCCACGTTGGAGGATAGCCAAATAATTCATGAAAGTAAACATTATAAAAGCTTCAGTAGGCCTACCCCAAGCTCTTTCTGGCTCTGGTTTCGAGTCTGTGTGAGTGTTGACTGAATAAATCCTACGTCGAAACGTCACACACAGTATAATACACTGGTGAGCACTCGCACAGACTCAAAACCAGAGACAGAGCCAGACAGAGCTTATGGTAGGCCTACAGGTCTGACTAAGGTTGTGGTTTTCAGGCCGGTCCTGTTAAATAGCGGTTACCCACGACCTGGGATAACGTACAGGGAATAAAGACCTCTCCTGATAATTGCTGGTTTACCGTGAAAAATGGTAAGACGCAGAAAACAGTGAAATAACTTTTCGCTCTCACTGACCTTTTCGAAAAATATAAAATAACTGAACTTATTTATCTAAAATCGCGAGCAAATAAAATATCTTGTGGGCAATATACGATTACACACAGTTCGCAAAAAAAAATTTGGATCCTAGATATTAAATTTTATTGAAAACCAACAACAAAGATCTTTGCATACAATCCGATTACAAACAGTTAGGCAAAAAAATATTTGATCCTAACACGTTTTTTCTATTTAAAAGTTCACCCAAGTAGGTACGAAAACCATTCTGGCCAACTTAAAATTAGGGAAACGTGCTAGGGTGAAAATAGTTTTTTGCTATATCTTTCAAAGGGTCAAATGGTGTGAGCGAGAAGTACATCAACGGTTGTCTTCGTCTTATACGAAGCTTCGTATTAACGTTATGAGTTACTAGGGCCATTGTAAGCAACCCATATTTAATAATGACTTGGCAAGCTACGCCACATTCGCTTCGAAAAAAATATTACCTTAATATAAATGCAATTTTCCATTTCATTCGTAAAACGGCGATTCAATTCTCACAAATGAAAAGTGTTGGCCGATTACGGGAAATACGAGCTCATATCCCGTCGCTGGTAAAACAATTACAGAGACAAATGTAAATTCAGTTGGCAAGCCACAGTAAACAGAATAAACAGTAAATAACATGTACAGCTCAGTAGGGGTCGTTAGGGCTCAGTAGGGCTGCCCCCTAACTTTACACTTTAGGCCTTCCACTAACTCTGTCTGGCTCTGTCTCTGGCTCTGGTTTTGAGTCTGTGTGTGTGTTGACTAAATAAATCCGGAGCCCAAACGTCACACACACAGTATAATACACTAGTGAGCACTCACACAGACACATATTGTTATGAAAAGCATGAGATTCAGTCGTGTATAGGTTAACTAGACATTTTGTGAAAATTTTAAATTTTTAAAATTAAATAAATATTGTAGAATCCACACAACACTATCTAGCCCCAAATTAAGTAGAGCTTGTGCTATGGGAAAGATAGCTGAGAAAATACTTACATCCATTTTATTATGTATATTTAGAATACAATATAACACCCAGACAGAGAACAAACCTCCGTGTTCACCACACATAAATATATTCTACGGCGCAGAAGGCAGAGAGCCAGAGCTGAGAGGCCAGTCATATACTGGTTCTTTACTAATACTGTGCATATAACGTTAGATACCGGTATAATCTCTAGACTATGTCTAGCCAGCGTCGCAAATTGGAGACAATAGTCAGTAATTAGACGCTTTGGTAACTCGACGCTTTGTCTACGCATTTGCGGCGGTTAATTAGATTTGTCTAAACTTTAGCAGAAATGAGGCTCTGGTTTGTGGTTAATATTTTCAAAGTTGCATCGAAACCAAGCACAGTTGTGCAGGAATCTTAATCTTCTTCTTTTTATCGTTTTACTGATTCAAACCAAGTGTGGTGAATGGATTTTAAGTGTGCCTCAAAGAGGCTCCTTTCGTGCACTTGACACAATATTCGAACATTTTAGGTTCTACGACAAACCGGTTTCCTCACGATGTTTTCCTTCACCGTTTGAGAACACTGGCATAGTGTACATGAATTTTAGGGCAGAAAAACTTACTCGTACATGACTGGATTTGAGCCCACGATCTTAGGATCGGAAAGCGGGGCCGCTACCACTAGGCCACCAGCGCTCTACTATATCTTAGTAATATTTTGGGATAATAGTTTTTAGAGTTTTTTTTTCGACATTATAAAGAGAATGATGAAGGCTAAAGTTTCATAAAGCCTTGCGCACATCCAAGCATTCTGTGATGGCGATTAGTGAAACGTGTTTAAATTTGACAGCGATATTGGACAGCGTTTCAGCTAACCGCCATCGCCATCGCTTATATGTGCGCAGGCCTTTAGCGTTCTGCGAAGGCGATTAGTGAAACGTGTTTAAATATGACAGCATTATTTGACAACGTTTCACTGATCGCCACACTTTTGTTCTTATTTTTAACCGACTTCCAATCAAAAAGGAGGAGGTTCTCAATTCGGTTGTATGTTTTTTTTTTTTTTTTTTATTTTTTTTTTTAATGTTTGTTACCGCATAACTTCGTCATTTGTGAGCCGATTTGAAAAATTATTTTTTTATCTGAAAGGTACTGCTTCCAGATTGGTCCCATTTTAATTTTATTAAAATCGGTGTTGCCATTTTTTTTAAATAATTTTTTTATAGTTTGTAACTGCATGTCGTCGTGCATGAAATTTTTTTTTTTTATTTGGTTATTCTTACGTCCAGATTGTCCCAAACAAATTTGATTAAAATCGGTTTAGCCGTTTGACAATGAAGTCGGTTTCTCAAGTTTTTTAAACTTATAATTATGTTATTCTTTAAAGCCCTGCGCACACCTAGGTCGCTGGCGATAGCGATCAGTGAAACACTGTCAAATATCACTGTCAAATTTGACAACGTTTCACTGATCGCCGACGCCAACGACCTAGGTGTAAGCAGGCCTTAAAACTTGAAACTACTTTAAATAAACTTCAATTTCCGTGACTCGAGTAGGTAATCTATCTGAAGTTTTATTAAGTAAACTACCCTTTTAAGAGTTCCTCAAACAGCTGGCCTACCACGAAATTCATATGGTTATGGTTATGGCTGTCAAAATTGGGTCAACAGTGTCAACACATTCAAACCCAAGAAGAAAATGAATGTGTGGGTCAGCCTATCTATACACAATTTGACAGCCATAGCCCTAACCATATGGAGCTTGTGGTAGCCCTGCAGGTGGATGTGTAAATATGGAGTGAATAGAAAGAGGAAACGAAAGAATGTCGCCACAAAAGGGTCCGGACTCGTTGCAAAGGTTACACGAGCTTCAACCCGGCCTCAATAGCCCAAACCTAAACAAATAAAATCCATTATTTATGACCCCTCACATAATGAGCGGGTATTCCTAAGCATCCCCTGGAGTAACGTAACCTTAAGGTTTGCGCACATCTAGGCGCTCTGCTATGGCGATAGCGAACAGTTTCAGCATATATGTACATCTGCACACACTGCCGCAAACTTTGACAGCGATACACAGATCTCCATGCATTTTCATTCAGATTCTTGCATATTCTTGCATAAATAAACAATAGCAAACTTGTGTAGTATTCTTATTGCTTTTATTTTAAATTATATTGAATTATTGACTGTTATTTGGAATATTCACAACTATAATTTTTATATTTTTAATTTTAATGTAAGCTGTTTAAGTATGAAATGTTCCTTGCATTTAGGCGCTTTTTCTCGAGCTGTAGGCCTACCAAAAGCTCTGTATGGCTCTGGTTTTGAGTATGTGTGAGTCACCATTGTATTATACTGATGTGTGTGTGACGTTTCGACGTAGAATTTATTTAGTCAACACTCCCAAGATACAACAACACAACAAGCCCAAATAGCATTTTGTCTAAATAAAATAAATAAAAACAGGGGGTATTTCTAGGAAGAGGCCAAAATTAACCCTTACCTATTTATTAAAATTAAATTGTAAACATTTTACACAAAGCAAAGCTTGAAGCACAGATAGGTAATTAAACATAATAGAAGAATACAAGCAAAAAATGTAGCGACTAATTTCTGAATTGTGTTTCTTACCGTTTGCTCCGGGCCTTAAGGAAGCAAATGGCGCTAATTTGTTAGGTGGCGAGCTAAGGGCGCAATCTACTTAATTTGGTCCGGCCATGTTCTGGTACATTACTACAGAGTAAATAATAGTAAGAATAACAGAAGGCTCAGAAAGACAAAATGAGCGTCGTGAGAAATAGTTTTTCTTCTGAGTACTGTGTCTATTATTCATTGGAAGAACCAAGCTGTAGTTTATTGTCTGTTCTTCTAGACTTAGGCCCGTATTCCGAAACAGCGCTTGAGTCTGAGTCGAGCCTCAAGCATAGATTTTATGACAGTTCTCCATTGAAAAGTGTCAAAAATCTGTGCTTGAGGCTCGACTCAGACTCAAGCGCTGTTTCGGAATACGGGCCTTAGTCACGTGGAACTGTCAAAGCTCGCGTCAGTGTGTGTGGTTGTATGCTAAAACTGATCGCTATAGCAGACTGCTTAGATGTGCGCAAGAGACGTTTCGAAGTGATCCTTGTGATATAGCTGAATAAACGAATTTTGACTTTAACTTTGAGTAAAAAACTTACTCGTACATGACTGGATTTGAGCCCACGACCTTAGGATCGGAAAGCGGGGCCGCTACCACTAGGCCACCAGCGCTCTACTATATCTTAGTAATATTTTGGGATAATAGTTTTTAGAGTTTTTTTTTCGACATTATAAAGAGAATGATGAAGGCTAAAGTTTCATAAAGCCTTGCGCACATCCAAGCATTCTGTGATGGCGATTAGTGAAACGTGTTTAAATTTGACAGCGATATTGGACAGCGTTTCAGCTAACCGCCATCGCCATCGCTTATATGTGCGCAGGCCTTTAGCGTTCTGCGAAGGCGATTAGTGAAACGTGTTTAAATATGACATCATTATTTGACAACGTTTCACTGATCGCCACACTTTTGTTCTTATTTTTAACCGACTTCCAATCAAAAAGGAGGAGGTTCTCAATTCGGTTGTATGTTTTTTTATTTTTTTTTTATTTTTTTTTTTAATGTTTGTTACCGCATAACTTCGTCATTTGTGAGCCGATTTGAAAAATTATTTTTTTATCTGAAAGGTACTGCTTCCAGATTGGTCCCATTTTAATTTTATTAAAATCGGTGTTGCCATTTTTTTTAAATAATTTTTTTATAGTTTGTAACTGCATGTCGTCGTGCATGAAATTTTTTTTTTTTATTTGGTTATTCTTACGTCCAGATTGTCCCAAACAAATTTGATTAAAATCGGTTTAGCCGTTTGACAATGAAGTCGGTTTCTCAAGTTTTTTAAACTTATAATTATGTTGTTATTTGTGTGAGAAATAGTTTTTCTTCTGAGTACTGTGTCTATTATTCATTGGAAGAACCAAGCTGTAGTTTATTGTCTGTTCTTCTAGACTTAGTCACGTGGAACTGTCAAAGCTCGCGTCAGTGTGTGTGGTTGTATGCTAAAACTGATCGCTATAGCAGACTGCTTAGATGTGCGCAAGAGACGTTTCGAAGTGATCCTTGTGATATAGCTGAATAAACGAATTTTGACTTTAACTTTGAGTAAGCATTGCTCAGTTTTCCTTCTATTTGAAGCGAGAGATTTTTATTGAAAAAAGTTCCTTCTACTTTCTTTTAGTAACTTTCTTTTAGTCATTTTTACTTAAGTAGGTACCTGTTTTTTTAAAACCTAAATATTTAAGATCTACAAATTTCAGATCTTAAATATTTAGGTTAATATATCTACATTTAATGTTACATGCTTCAAGCAAATAAATCATTTCATTTCTTCATCTAACTATTGGTATTGCAATCAGCATACCTTTGTTTCAAACACTGCCTCATCAGTCCTACTTAACACGTGCGATCCTGATTGGTATGCAAGTGGTCACTTTACCCTTGATTCAATACCCAACAATTCGGCAACTGTTTTTTTTGACGTGACGACGTCTTATAATTCGATGGAGCCGGCTGCACGCACGAAAAAACAGGACTCATGCGGCGTTACCTCGCTCTGAGGCGTTCCATTTAAAGCTTGAAGTAAAAGCGAGAGCGCGGATCGTGCGACAAAGAGGCACAATCGGCCTCCGCGTTCGACAGCGTTCGACATCTGTCTCTCTCCTACTTGAGTGAGCGATGCGTCCGCGTGGACAGTTGCTATGCAATAATACATTTACATGTTTTCGTCAAGTATAAAGTGCAGTGAAAAGTGAATGTGATGTCAATTGTTTATAGCAACGATAATTGTGGCTTATGAAGTTGTCAATTTCAACTGTCGCCAGTAAACCGAATTTACAGACAGCCGATTTTTTTAAATAAATAAACACATAACGAATACTGTGGATTCTGAGCTCTTCACTTTTCACGATCTTAACAGTGTCGTCGGTCAATCAGGGTGACGTCATTAAGTTTTAGTTAATATAAGAACTTAAAAACGTCACACGTCATTCAGTTTAGTGTGCACGCGCTTAGTTTCAATCGGAAACAATTGGCGTGTTTACGGGACGGAGCTCAAAAAATATTTTTAATAATAGAAATAATAAATAATAGAAAAAATAAAATTAAAAATAGTTTTGTATTGAAATGTATGTACTTACGGTCTTTCCATTGATTACAAAAAAAAAGATTTAACAGGCCAATTTACACGTTATTCTACTTAACTGTTCTGTTCTATGCATTCTGTGTACGCATGTTTTGGGGTACTGTCTAGCTCATAGTTAATAGTATTTATGCTTGTAAATTTATCGATTGTACAAATGTACACTGTATTGTGTACATAATAAACAAATAAAAAAATACGGATTGGGTTGGATAAACCGAATCGTGTGGCACATAATCAGGGTTACCAAAATGTCAACAATCGAGGTAGGTGAGGGTATTCCACACTGGCTCCACAATGTAGCACTAGCAGGGTATTTGTACCACTTCCCTGTTTGTTGTTAGACTTTGAATGTTGATTGTTGGTATTCTGTCCCAATCGTGATCTGAATATTGAGCGAATTGTTCTCTATTGTTCTCTGCTGAGTATTTGTGATAAAATATAATATAGGCTTGCGTTTGACCGCAATCTCACCTGCTGTTAAGTGATGATTCGGTCGACGGTGTAGCACGCTTACCTAGAAGACACCTGTTCACTCTACTCTTAAAAACATCCAAGTTATAAGTGTTCGGAAAAACAGACGCCGGCAAGGAATTCCACTCTTTGGCGGTCCACGACTTAGAAGTTGAAGCAAAGCGCTAAGTGCTCGTTGGAACATCAACCATGTATGGATGCAGCATTTCCGTGCGTCTTAGTATAGTCCGTTGATAGAATGGGAATAAGGGAACTAAACCGTAAAGTTCCATCGCACACTCTCCGAAATGTATCCTCTAAAATACCGATAGACTGGCAACTTTATGGCGATGTTCGAGACTCTGGAGCTTAGAGTCGACTAGGGCCTTATTAATAATCCTGGCTTAGCGTTGGACTAGTTAATCCGTGTTTTGTCACATTTGTTCGAGTTGACAATTGCATGTCAATGCAAGAGACAAAAACGCTAATCCAACGCTACGCCAGGATTATTAATAAGGCCCGACTAGAGTTTTACTACCTATGAGTCTTTTGGCTCGTCTCTCAACTCCAGCGTACCCCTCCCCTCCCCCCTCCCGTAGGGATACGTGACTTAATACCAAAATTCGTCGCCACCTGGATTGCAAGTTCAAAAGTGAATTGTTACAGTCGACAGACCGCATTCGTCAGTTAATGGCTCTGAGGACAATAGCTGCAGCGCTTTCAATCAGGCTTAACGCCTCTACAGACTGGCTGGTTTTCTGGAAGACCTGGTAGAATATACTCAACTAGGAGCCCGTCCCGGCTTCGCACGGGGTAGACAATATTGTTGTACATTATTTTGTTCTATCGCTAATAGTTTCGGCAGCGCATTCGACGAAAGACATTTTAAGACTCATTTTTCTACACCTTCGGTTACATTGTTCAAATTTTACCAGGGATCCCTAATTTTTTTCTAAATGAAATGTAGCCTATGTCAAATTGGAAGAATGTAGCATTCTATTGGTGAAAGAATTTTTTAAATCGGCTCAGTACTTTTTGAGCCTATTCATTACAAACATACAAAAATAGGTACAAATCTTTCTTCTTTATAATATTTGTATAGATATAGATTTAGACGGCTCGCGTTGTTGGGCCGTATAGGAGACGACTAAGGGAACACACCAAACGATGGAAAGCAGCAGCAAAACTCATATCGAGGCACCATACAGAGAAGACTATGACAAACCGCTCCAGTGCCTACCACAAGCTCTGTCTGGCTCTGGTTTTGAGTCTGTGTGAGTACTCACCAGTGTATTATACTATGTGTATGACGTTTCGACGCACGATTTATTTTGTTAACACTCACCCAGACTCAAAACCATAGCCAGGCAGAGCTTGTTTGGAACCAAGCAAAAAGCTTGTCAATTTTCTAGTTTCGTCGTTTGCAAATCGGTGCAATACAATTTGAATTTGTATACTTTTAAGTTTCATTTGGACTTCGATTGTTCAATCGATTCCACCTTTATGGCCTTGGAACTGTCATCCGATGTAATTGGCTATTAATAGTTGGTACTGCGTGAAAGCTGACATGGATAAGAGACGAGTAAATGCAGAGATGACGGCTGACAGAGGAGAATGGAGAAGGAAGACTTGTTGTGCCGACCCCACATAAAGTGGGAAAATGGAAGAATTACTTACCCATTAAATTGGGCCCGAAATCGTGTGGTTGGTAAAATTCCTTCAGCGTGAAACTTCCAATAATTTACAGTCTGCCGTATTCAGTACAGTCGAAGCTTAGTGATCTATGCAGTTAGATGAATGTGTGCCTAATGCCTTTAGCTAGAAGTTTATTGTTTTCTAGGAAGACCCTACCTACATTACATTCAAAATAACTTAAATCTTTATTCAGGATTTCTCGAAAATGTATGGTATAAAAAAGGAATAGGATTCTCTACTCTTAACTTTTATTATTTAATCACATATGATCGATTAAATAATAAAAGTGAAGGTATTTAATCCAAATAGTAACAAATAAAGATAATAAAAATCGTATGAGTTGCCTGCCTTTTTTTTAGATGCCCCACCCAAGACTAAGATCTTGGCCTAAGGACAGCTGAAGCCGGATTCAACATTTTTTTTAAATAAAGTCTGTTTTTGCAATACAATTCGATCAAGCAATTGCTTGAATACGCTACGAGCTTCCAAGTATTATTCAAAATTTTGAAAATCGAACGGTGGTCCCGAGACTCACTCAGATGCAATCACTGACTCAAAATGGCGGCCGCTGATTGGTTAGAAATATCCAAGCACGCTTAAACCCTTTGATATTTAGTAATGGCGAAACCCAAAAACCCGACACTAAAAGCCTGAAGAATCTATTTCGAAGCCGAGCCACAGCTTCGTTCGAGCTAATCTCAGCTAATATTCAATGTAACAGCCGATCCGAATTTCACGGCGTACCATATGGAATAAAGAGGAGTTTCTTGAAACGAGCATTTGCTCACGAGCAAAACTCAATAATGCAAAATATGGCTCAAGGCCTGGCTTGCGCACACCTAGGTCGCTGGCGATGGCGATGTCAAAGCGGTATTTGACAGCGTTTCACTGATCGCCATCGCCAGCGACCTAGGTGTACCTAGTCCTTCAATGAAACTAAATATGGCACTTCGCTACATGCTATAATAATAAATGAAACTCTGTTATAAAATAAATAAAAAAATCTTAAAAATTATCATTTTTTAGGACACAAAAAAGCCGCATTGGAAATCCTTTCACCACACTGATTTCAAAGAACCAGTGTCACGATAAGAAGAAGAAGAACTAATTAGCGTGTGAATGGCGCCAGCGTCTTGAACTTTTCACTTCAATAAAAAGATCTAAGTAATACAATATCATTGAAAGCCACTTTCAGGCTATCTTACTAATGAAGCGTATATTATATTATAAGCGCAGAGCTAGAGTATAAAGTCGTACTATCCAGTCCACTGCTCCAGTAGGCCTACCATAAGCTCTGTCTGGCTCTGTCTCTGGTTTTGAGTCTGTGTGAGTGCTGTCTAAATAAATCCTACAACCTGTTTTAGACGGTTTAAAACCACTGTTTCTACCAAGATGACCTTGGCAGAACGTTTCTGTCTACATGGCTTAAAACCAACCCTTACCTTTGGCAGGCGTGCTTTTCTACCAAGTTCGTTTAGAGGTCATGCGAAAATTGGTTTGAAACCGCCTCTACGCGGTTTAAAACTTCTGTTTTAAACCATCGTTTAAAACCGTGTAGCTCGGCAGTAAGTCGAAACGTCACACGCAGTATATAACACTGGTGAGCACTCACACAGACTCAAAACCAGAGCCAGAGACAGAGCCAGACAGAGCTTGTGGTAGGCCTACAGGCTGTCTTACTAATGTAGCGTATAACATAGCAGGGCTAGAGTATAAAGTCGGTTAAGTATCCAGTCCACTGCTCCAGCAATGCACCGGAAACCACGAATATCTTATTCGCAGACCGGAAAGCACTCATCTTGGCTTAGCTAGTCGTAGCCAGCTGCATAGCATGTGCATACGACCACGCTCCTAGTATAAGGCTGCATTCACACGTAAACCATTTTACGACCAGCTTTACAGCAAAAATTGAAAGGAGAAAGGAATCAAAACTGTAATTACTCAAATAGGGATATTTTTTTTGGAATATAACTTCTTGAAATAAACAATAAGTATATAAATAACATAATAACAAGTAAACCTTAGCGCCCTAAAGCTGGAGTGCTATAAGCTTGTACTTTTGTGTTGGAGTGTACTTTTTTTTATGTTTGCTATCATGTAGTTTCGTCATTTGTGAGCCGATTTGTTGTTTTTTTGAAAGTAAAGGAAATTACTTCTCATATAAATTTTATTTAAATCGGGTTAGCCGTTTGGTTTTAATTGTATTTTTTTATGTTTACTACTGTATACCGTCATTTATGAAACGATTTAGTAAATTATTTTATTATCTAAAAGGTCTTCCAGATTGGTCTCATAGAATTTACATCAAAACCAGTTCAGCAGTTTGGCCATGAATTTGTTATATAAACTCATATTATCAATGCTTTTTTATTGTCGTCTATCATACTTTTTCTTTTCCAGGTTATTGTAACCTGCTTCCTGTGTAAATGTGTCTTGAGGGAGGTTTGCACCGAGGAGCGAGCATCTTGATTTATCGAACTTCGTGTACAAATGGATTTGTGCTGGGTGCTAATGCTTGAATGAACTATTCACATTGAAAGGTGTGACTGTATACAACTTACACTCACCTGAAATACAGTACCTTAGACTAATATTAAGGAGCCTTTGTAGGGTACGTTCCTTACATGCATGACCTACGAGACAAAGTTTTATTACAGGCGATGCTTACCACTTAATATCCAGTGAGCCATAATTATGCTAGTTACACTAGCAATTTGTATAATATTTTTCTGATGGGTATGAAAAAAACGGCCACCATTAGGGCCGACTTGTCTATTGATTGTCTTTACTTGTTTAAAAAATATTTTATTTATGTAATAGGATATAAATATTGACACTGGCATAATTGATCCAAAATGGACAGATGCCATTTACTAAGAAGAAGAAGAAGGCTTTAACCTGACTTTGAATCTGAACTTGACTTTTGAGGGGCGACTTGTATATTGGCTGACTTCAAAAAAAAACCATTATCTTTATGTAATTATTTTTGACATTGGCAAAATTGTCTGAATAGACATATGCCATCTAATTGAGAAGAAGAATACTTAACTTTTGAAACCATCATGGGTTTTAATTACACTATTTTTATGAACTATTTTGAAGTTTTTTTTTATTTTTATGAGTTCAACCGTGATCATGGTACATGCAAGCCGAAATATCGGGTGTCAAAAAACTTACAAAATTTAATCATGGTCCCGTTGTTCATAAAAATAGTAAGAAGAAGACTTAGATCATAGCTTTTGGAATACCATCTTATCTTATCAAGCAGATCGTTCCCTAACCGGATGATCCGGGTTCGATAGAGCGGAAGTATAGGTAGATATAATAGTTTGGTCGGGACCCATGGGTGCAGTATTAACATTTTCGATACAAACTTGGTACTTCATTGGCAGACTCCTTGCGAGAGAACATATACAATTTTTTATTCAACAATTTAAGAAACACAGCAATGCTGGTTCACGGCACAAATAGTCAAGGCCTTGCCTATTTGTGGTCAAATTATTGGAATATAAATTAAACTAAAAATGTAAAATTAGCTGGAGACTGGTGACCAAAGGGCGCTTTAGAGTTCATTGTTAAATTTTCTAGTTTCTTATAAAATGTATTGTTTTGTTTAAATCATTTCATGTTTTATAATAGTTTTTGTAATATTCTGTTGTTAATATTTTTTTTTGTAAAATTTGCTTATTTAAAATGGACTTTTATTCTTGATACGATTTATACTGTTCTACTATTGGGCACTTCATTGATTGATACTTCATACTTACGAGCTGGGAAATAATACTCCTTTTTCTACCACGCTAAGCCAAAAGTGCCTACTATGACGCAGGCCGCTCAAATTACCCACTAATCGTCTCCTCAAACATTTGTTAAAGAGATTACATAGCAGCTAGGGGCGGGGGGGCAGGGGGGGGTACTAGCTGTTATGTAATCTGTGACACTTCTTTCACAAAGTTTTAGAAGCAGTAGAGAAATTATGCCGTATTAGAGCGACAGCACTGGTGGTCTAGTGGTAACAGTGGGTTTTTCAATCGAAAAATGTATGTGCACTATGCCAGTACTCTCAAAATGGTGAAGAAAAACATCGTGAAACCGACGACGTGTCGTAGAACCTAAAAAAGTTTGAGCAACACGCGTGTCAAGCGTCACGCAAAAAGGGCCCGCCAGCGGCCTACTTGCGGATACCAGTCCGCACATCAAGTGCGGATGATGATTTTTTGCCGTATTAAATCAATTGGCTTAATTAAAAATGCATTGTGAGCATACGAGGTAGTAGGTTCGAATCAGGTACATTACCTATTAACCTCAATAGTTTAGCGATCCAAATTAAGCAAAATAAAAAAAAAGCTGTTCTTAGCCTTAAAATCTACTTTTGGCGGGTATGCCTCTTTAAGGCCTGCGCACGTCGCGGCACGTCGATGGCCATGGCAATCAGTGAATCGCTGTCATATTTGACAGCGTCTCATAGACCGCCATCTTAGATCGCTTAGATGTGCACAAGGATAAATGGTTAGATAGATAATTATAAGTTTAAAAAACTTGAGAAACCGACTTCATTGCCAAACGGCTACACCGATTTTAATGAAATTTGTTTGGGACAATCTGGACGTAAGAAAACCTTCCAAATAAAAAAATAATTTTCTAAATCGGTTCATAAATGACGTAGGCATGCAGTTACAAACATAAAAAAAAATGGCAACACCGATTTTAATAAAATTAAAATGGGACCAATCTGGGAGCAGTACCTTTCAGATAAAAATTTTTTTTTCAAATCGGCTCACAAATTACGAAGCTATTCGGTAACAAAAAAAAAAAAAAAAAAAAACAAATAAAAAAAAATACAACCGAATTGAGAACCTCCTCCTTTTTGATTGGAAGTCGGTTAAAAAGATTAATTTTTGATTGTGTGTCAAGCCTGCCGTATCCACTGAGCTTTCGATACAAGATTACGGCACGTTCACTCTTATCACAAGCCTTATAAAAAAGTAGAATAAATACTACTTCCTATCCCACATCATCAATATTATCAGCATGAAGAAGTCCACAGTCTAGGGTTTTTTTTAAACCGCTGCCTAAGTATTGGGTAATTTAAGTCAATAACCATGTAATTATTTAAATATCTATGAATGCAGTTTAAATTGTTTTTAAAATTAAAATAATGTCTTCTTTAGGTAAAATGTGCCATCTACATACAAGGTACTTTGCCTCCATGTGGCATATCCGTGGCACGCCCTGTACTACGCAGTGCCCTAATCTGAGCGCGTCATATTCCCAAAGTTGACATAATCTGACGCCTTGTAATTTGGGAGGCAACGAAGATTATAGGCTTATTTTAAAATCATTTGTAAGATTAATTCGGTCCTTTTTGGTAATCCTATTTCATGGGTACTATATTTTTACTTTGATTATAACAAACAGACGAAGACAGGCAGTAAGTTACCTATGACAGCCATATCCATAACCATATGGAGCTCGTGGTAGCCATACAGGTACGTGATTAATTGCAACAGCATCCAAATTATGTTTTAATCGGTTACTTTTGTTTTTCAAGTTTTTGAAACTTAGGTAAGTTACATAAGGTATAAGTATCAAAAACTTGAAAAACCTGCATAACCAAACTGCTGGACAGATTTTGATGAAGTTTATATGGGACCAAATACTTTTTAAGGCAATTTAAGGCGTGCCGCGCATGCTGGAGTGTCAAAAACCTATAAACCAACCATCTTCTTCTTTTTATCGTGTCACTGGTTCTTTAAAATCAGTGTGGTGAAAGGATTTCAAGTGCGCCTCAAGGGATCCTTTCGTGAACCACTGTAGGATCCACCGAATAAATTTGGCACGCGCGCATCCTAGTCAAATCAATGGACGTTTTCTCTACATTGACGTGGGTTTCCAACCTCCTTGGACCAGAACGTTAAACGCGTACATTCGAATGAAAATGATTTATTCAAATCGGTTTATAAAGAAGGAGAAAATATAGTTTATTCATTCTCACTTTCTATGTCAATATTTTTGACGTGACATCGTCTTATAATTCGATGAAGCCGGCTAGCGGCTGCACGCACGTAAAAACATGACTCATGCGTTACCTCGCTCTGAGGCGTTCCATTTAAGGCTTGAAGTGCAAGCGAGAGCGCGGAACGAGCGACAAAGACAAACCACAATCGGCCTCCGCGTTCGACACTGTCTCTGTCCTACTTGAGTGAGCGATGTGTCCGCGTCGACAGCTGTATGACGTTGTCACGTTCAACTATCGTCAGTAAAGCGACTTTACAGACAACCGATCTTTTTAGAGAGAATATATCAACCGATTTATTAAATCTTGGGACTATATGAGAGCGAAAGTTAATATTGTATAAGTTTTTCGAAATACACTTTCCACGTAGGAAAAGTTAGCAGATTCTTTGTTATTCTCAGATTCATTCAGAATTTAAGTCACGCTTCAAAGAAAAGGTGGATTTAGTAAGTTTGCGTTCGCCATTTCCGTTATTAATTCATTGTTGCCTTGGGTTGCTCAGAAGCGACGTATTTTCGGACGAATGGCATTATCTTATAAATTATGTTGTATGTCTGAGACACTGTGAGAAATAATTAGGTAAGAAAGGTATGCATTTGACATTAATTTATAATAGAACCTTATTTTATGTGGATTATTTTATTTTAATTTTATTATGACGATTAATTTGTATTTAATTCAAATATCTGTTAGCTAATTTTTTTTATCTTGGTTGTATATGAGTTTATCTGTATTTTATTCTTTAATCTATTTTAATCCATTTTTTTTTGCATTAATTAGGGTAAATGGTCGCAATGTAGACCGTTCTAATTAATTAAATAAATAACTAATATACAATAAATAAATTTCCTTTGATTTAATGAAAATATTTGTCTCGGGCCAGACCAAACCCCACGCTCATAATTTATTTGCCAGACCTTTAGACTGTAAAGGCGGCAATTCGTTTACTCACACCCTGTTAGAGAGCCACCTACGTATTCAAAGCCTAATCTACACCAAACCGCTCGTTACTTAGTACTTACCACGGCCATTACCAGCCACAGATCATTATCAGTTAGTACACGTTCGAACACAGATTACATAACAGTTAGTACGCGTTCGAACATAGATTAACTATCAGTTTGTACGTGAGATGTCGAATGGGGTTGTGCCACAGATTGATAAGTAGTTTGTAAGCGTGAAGTATACTAGAAAGTTCGTAGTGGTTTTGTGTGGGTTTGAAGTGGTTCGGTTTAATTGGGGAAGGGCTCGTTTCGTTTGCTTTTGAATTGTGATTGATTCTTGCTATATTCGCCTTATAGACGTCTAAATTAAGAGGGAATCACACAGGCGACTCTCCATACAAACGTAGTCCCCTATTTCCTCGAGTTCTTTGAATCAGAAAGTACCTTTGCTGTGTTTGGAGTATACAAAAATACAAAATAACTTTACTGACATAAGCACAGTACATATTGTTATTATTGAATCAATAGGTTCTTGAACTAGTAAAAAACTGTGTTTCAGGAACCAGTGGCTTCTCCCTTATTCTTATAAAAATTATGTAAGAAAAAAATAAATAAAAAAAAACACCAGTAAAGGAAAAAAAAACGTTACAAGTAATGACATTTTTATAATATTAGTGGGATTCCTTGTTCTTAAGTAATACCACCGCAGTAGGCTTACCACAAGCTCTGATTTTGAGTCTGTCTGAGTGCTGACCAGTGTATTATACTGTGTGTGACGTTTTGACGTGGGATTTCTTTAGACAGCACTCACACGGACTCAAAACCAGAGCCTGCAGGCGTTATTGAGTAGAAAACATCCATCCATCCCTCCAAATTTTCATATTTATAATATTAGTGTGATTCCATGTTTTTAAGTTATCGCAACGCTGATAATGAAATGATGTTGTTTATTGCATAAGTATAGTTTTACATCAGTTTAGTAATAGTAGGTACTAAAAAGAGCGCAACACATACAGGTGCTCGTCAAACATGTAGGTAATAGTAAAAAGCATAACAATTATTCATAGGTTAACTTAAAATCTTATACCTTTAAACGAGAAAATCTTGCATATATATATATATACAGAGTGGATACGACAGATGGGCATTAAATTACACTACGTACACTATACGTGTTAAGTATTAAATCGATACGGTATAAAAATAAAAAGCTACAAAAATGAGATTTTTTTTATTTCAAACAAACTAAATAGCTTACCGATCCGAGTAAAACGCAAACACCCTTGATAGTAAAACGGCAACGTCGCGCGCTTGCCGGAGCGCGACATGCCCAGGCAGGCGGCGCGGCGGCCGGGGCGATGACCTGGCGGCGCGAGTGGAGGCCTGAGCCGCCTTTGAATTGGGTAGGTACGATCACAACAACAAACGTAAATAAATCATGTCAGTGTATTCTGACGCCGTGTAAGTTACACGAGGCATTGTTGAACACACAAAACCAAATTTTAATAACGTGTCTTCACATCACAATAAAAAACAGTCAATCACAATAAAAACACTAACACTAAATAATAATAATCCCAAGTTACGTATCCTGTCACAATAGAGAAAAGAAATACTGTCGTAAACTTATTTAGTGTCCTATCACAAATTGCCTGTATTCGTTTTCAATTCGTAAAAATAAAAACGTAAGCTTCCGTGTTCCGGTAGGTAGGCACATCCGTTTCGAACGGTCAGCGGTCGCGAACTGAAGTTGAAAGTAGTTAGGTAGCAATAAGAAAGAACGCACTGACCTATGTCTATTTCTTTTACCCGCGGGATTTTTGCTATGTCATTGTCTCTCTCTATGTCACTCTCGTAGTGAAAATGCGAGTCTGTGTGTGTATTACTTGCGTCGGAGTGGCAAACACGCTTCGTAGGTATAGGTAATCATCTGCTATGAAAAATACATCGTGTTCAAAATATGAAAAAACGGCTAAACTACTGCTCCTAATTAAAAGATTTTTGGTACAGAGCTTGAAAATGGTGCCAAGTATATGCAGTTTATTTTTTGTCTCATCAGTCGTATCCACCCTGTATATTTAGGATCTCGGAAACTGCACCAACGATTTTCACGAAATTTAGTATACAGGGGTTTTCGGGGGCGATAAATTGATCTAGCTAGGATTCATTTTAAGAAAATGATTATTTCTTTCCGAGTTCATTAATTAAACATAAACGGAATATGTGACTGCTCCTGCCATCTATTGACAATTGTGAGCAACTAACTGCAAGCATGTCCAGCAGATGGCGCTGTTCAGTAAGAATAAACCAGTAAAGATGATAATATGACTCTTATGATTTCTTAAAAATACAAATTAACGAAAAAAATTCCGTGCGAAGCTCGGTTACCAACTGCTAGTATAATTAAATACATTGTGTAATTGAATGTGGCTGTAAAGAGGCCCGTCACTTATCATGCAAAATTAAACATTGTTTTTTTTTTCTTGTCATTGTCTTTGTAGTTATTTGTTAGAAATTCTTATCACAAATCCGGAGCGACCCGCGTGCGGAAGCTAGCAAGTCATACATTTGATTCGCACCAATGAACCACGTAAACAATTCCATACTTGATTGACACATTGCCGTGTATATCTCGTCTATTGAGACGTAACAAATTTACTTTGGCGCCGTTTATTTGGCACGGAATAGCCATTTCATGTTATTTATAAACAGAGGGTCTTATTTATGACCCCAAAGATACACAGGGTCTCGGCCTGGCCTTTTATGGCCCGTGCTCAATTCTCGTTACCTTGAAGATATTGAGGTATTGGGAGCGAGACTGAATACCTAACTATGCATGGGTGTTGTAGATAGGCATATGCTTGTATGTAATATATTTATTATTGCTTTAGAAATTTTTAAAAGTATTTAATATCTAGAATGCACTGTTATCTAGGCTTCGTCGCTTGGTGATGGCACTGAGGCCCAGATTAATAGGCCGCACTTTGCTTTACAGCAAAGGAGTCTTCGCAAAGTAAGCTTTGTTTATCGAGTTTACCTTCGACATTTTGAACGAAGAAGAGCTTGACAGAACTATGAAATATATTTTTGGTTGAAAGTTGAACTTTCCATCAAAGTAAAGTCAAAGTTCGGTCTATGAATCTGGGCCCTAGACTAAAATGTTTCAAGTTATTCTTGTGATAGAACTAGACTTTGACTCTGTATTCCATAGATTTCCATCTTAAAATGGGACACTTAGCTTTAGTTCTTTTATACTTTTCTACCATCATTACATATGCTTGTATATTTAACTTTTGACATTATAACTTCATCTTTATGTAAACCTAAATATTGCACGATTAGTTTTAAGTAAAATACATTGGACATTTATAAATTTACCACCTTTTTCAACATGTATTTTATGCAATAAACACTTTGACTTTGACTTTGACATAAAGCATACTCAACACGGTCTTTAGTTAAAGTAATTTTTGTTTCGGACTACCCTCGCATAATATTTAGGGGACCCTCGCTGATGCTCTCCTTCCGTCCAAACCATTCATTTCTTTTAGATTCAATATTATGCCTTCGTCGAAAAAATATACGGCCTTTTTTGTCCCAACCGACTATCCTCTTTTATTTCATTACTCTTTTTAACCAAACGGGTGTTATAAAAAACATATAACGAGCATAAAATAACTCACCTTATCGAAAACATCGGAGTTTTCGGTTTTAGAGTTTTAGTATCTATGGGCGTCCCACGGATATGCCACATGGGGGGAAAGTACATTGAATATTGCAAATGGAACATTTTACTGAATGCAGTTCAAATTAGTTTTTAAATTCAAATAATTTCTTCTTTCACTAAAATGTTCCATCTATAATATTCAAGGTACTTTCCGCCATGTGGCATATCTGTGAGATGCCCTGTATATTCATAAAAAGTTTACAGTAATTTTAAGTTGTTTTTACTTTAGTTTACAGTCCACTTATTTCTTACTTTACAGCTTGATTTTAGGTAGATAAAAACGAAGGTTGGTAGATGGTTAGTAGGAAGGTAGGTAGAAGGTAGGTATATTAATAGGTTTAATAATTATGTAACATTTTATCGAAATTGAAATCCAGTGAGCGAATTTTCAACGCGTTTGTTAATTACTTGTATCTTAATCAACGTTCATCCAGATAATTTAACACCAATAAATGATTAATTCAGGAAGGTTTAATTTAATCAGACGGGCGAAGTTTCACGGGAACTTATTTATTAGTTACGCGCACCCCAACTTTGCGAGAGGAAGCGGCGTACTGAATCTTAATATAAGGTATGCGACAGGAGAGTTGTATACTTGTCCTTCTTCTTCTGGTCGTGTCGTGTAGTTCTTACAAACCTATTATGGCCCATTGATGTGATGGCTTCTTTGGTTCACTTGAACTCGTACACCTGAAACATGTTTTCCAACTTCTTCTCGTCGTCTTCCAACTTCTTCTCGTCTTCTTCCAACTCTTCTTTATTGGTCGTGCTTTACGGCTTGCTACTAACATCCAGGACAATATTGTGGACAGTCAACAGAGCACTTTGTAGTTCCAAATTAAGCAAAGTCTGTCCTCAGACTTAATCACCCCACTGATAGGAGGTCTCAAGTACGAGTATGCAGTACGTGGTCTCATTTAGGCTCTGCCTGACAACCAGCGCTGCTTGACATGGTAGCTACTGCCATATCAGGCAGGAGAAAACCGAGTCGGACCATTTAGCACGAGACGGGACTGTCTGGGATCCAGATTCTTGATGTTTGTATTGTTTTGTCTTAAAGATTGTAACTTGTATTGGTCTAAGTAAGTACACAGATGATGTTGTACTAACATTTTCTCCATGTCTTCAGCTGTCCGTTCTGTGTCTTTTAATGTATTTGTCTTGCGTGTGCGCCTTTAAAAATTAAATGTATTTTCCTTCTTTCTTTCTTGTTTCTATTGATCTAAGTCGTGATACTGGTTCTCAGCTACTGTGGTAGCGCACGTCTTCGATGAAGGTCAACCGCGCGAGGTAGGAATACCTTGGATTCCGGCGATTATTGGATTATGATATAGCTATTGTGTAGTTCTGGAAGTTTTACTTGTTATGAGGTTGAGTAGTTTTAGTTGTATACAACGAATACTATAAATGTGAAAGTTTGGATGAATGGATGGATGGATGTTTGTTACTCAATAACGCCACCACCATGCCTATTTCTGCCGTGAAGCAGCATTGCTGTGTTTAGGTTTGAAAAGTGTGGGTGCCGGTGAAATTACTGGCACGTGAGGCTGAACATCTGTATGCTTCAAGTTAATGGACGCAAGGCAGTGCAGTCAGTTAATTGTTCCATCAGCAAGTTGAATATAGAATTAAAAAAAATTGTTGTCTGTAAAGTCGGTTTATGCTAAGCGTCCACTTGTCGATATCGCACGCAACGGATCGTAGCATTCTTTGTATAGAGACTCATATAAGTGCGTCCACCTGTCCGCATCGTACGCATCGCACATTGGCAATGCCGACACCGTTGTAGGCTTGTTGAAAAAATATCGATACATCGATATATCGATATTATTTTTCCAATATATCGATATTTTTGAGCGATATTTAATAGTTCGATATATCGATGTATCGATATAAAATTCTAAGTATCGAAAAGGTATAAAAACCGATATTTTTTTCAGACCAATAAACATTTATAAGTTTTAAGATTAAAAAATCCCAAAAACAAAATACTTTTTTTATACTAACATCTTTTAACAAATTATATTATAAGTATTTTTTGTTTTTGGTCGACTTGATTTGCTGTTTTATAGTTTGGTTTTTAAGTTGGCAACTCTGTTAGTCAATTTCAATTTCAACAGCACGAATATTCTCTGTCAAGTCAAATCATACCGATATATCGATATATCGATATTTTTTAATAAAAATATCAATATCGATATCGATATTTTCAAAAAACATCGATACGATATATATCGATACTTTATTGCATTTCCGACATCCCTACCCGTTGCTACGAGAGGCAACTTTTGCGATGCGTGTCGATGACGTCATACGGAATGCCGATCAGTAGACGCACCCCGCGCGTTCTCAGTAAATGTGGTTTCAGGATATCAACAAGATAATTGAATTTAGCTTGCGACATACGAAAATATTGGAAGAACTTGGTGTCATCGTTGGACAAATCAGGAAACAGGGTGTGCTATTCTCCATGTTCCGATCTCTTCTTGAATGTGTCGTGTATCCAGATACTATGTTTCCTTTTTACTTTTTTTTCCAATTCTTCCTCTTCTGCTAACAAACAAGCTACAACGACAATTTGTTCTTCATCGTATTCTGGTACTCACTCACCGTCGGTAATCCGTACGCTGCCGATACAGTGGACGCACTCTGAAAACTTGTATCTGTTTGATGCGACGCGTCCGTTGCGTACGAAACCGACAGGTGGACGCTTACCATTACTGACGATAGTTGAACGTGACAACGTCATACAGCTGTCCACGCGGACGAATCGCTCACTCAAGTAGAAGAGAGGCAGATGTCGAACGCTGCCGAACGCGGAGGCCGATTGTGCTTCTTTGTCGCTCGTTCCGCGCTCTCGCTTGCACTTCAAGCTTTAAATGGAACGCCTCAGAGTTGATTAACGCCGCATGACGTCATGTTTTTTCGTTCGTGCAGCCGGCTCCCATCGAATTAATTGTCACGTCAGAAACAAAAATTGGCCAGTAATTCATAATTATTACTTGTAGAATAGCGATCGCATTAAAACATAACAGTCGATAATAAATGCGAAGCACTTTGCGATGAGATGTTCCACTCCATTTCCATAACTAGGTCGCCGGCTATATCCTTGCAATCCTGAAAGAATACCGATAATCGTTTATTTCTCTATCATGATGCGACACAGCATAAAATAAAACAACTGCCCCAATCGCGTAATTTTCGAACGCAATATGGTTGACGGCATAAGAGCACTGGTGGTTTAGTGGTAGCGGCCCCGCCTTCCGATCCGAAGGTCGTGGGTTCAAATTCAGCCGTGTCGAAAAAATGTATGTGCACTATGCCAGTACTCCCAAAACGGTGAAGGAAAACATCGTGAGGAAACCAGCGTGTCGTAAAACCTAAAAAAAATCGAGCAACACGTGTCAAGGGTCACGCATAAGGGCCCGCCAGCGGCCTACTTGCGGAAAAAAAAGCCCGCACATCAAGTGCGGATGATAAAAATTTCCCGAAAATTTTGGTTGGCATTCCGTCAAAAAAAATGCGTAAATTGCACGAAAAAAAAGAGCCATTGCTCTACATGATATTGACCATCGTTTGGCTACAATCTCACCTGATGGTAAGCGACGATGTAGCCAACGATGAAACAGGATGTTCTAGAAAACACCTATTCACTCTTGCCTTGAAGAGGCCCAGATTTTAGTCACGAAAACCAGCCGTCGGCAATAAGCTCCATTCCCTGGAGGTTCGCATAATGAAGGTGGAACCAAAACGCTTAGTGCGAATGGGTGGTATGCTAACCAGGTATGGAATATATAAATCAAAAGTTTTTTTTTTTTTTTAAATATTGCGGACAAAATAAATATTGCGGACAATCCACACTATCTAGCCCCAAACTAAGCAAGCTTGTATTATGGAAACCAGATAGCTGATATAATACGTAAATACTTTTTTTTTGTAAATACATTCATAGAATAAAATATAGCACCCAGACAGAGAACAAACATCTATGTTAACTACACAAATGTTTGTTCTCGGTGGGGATCGAACCCACGACCTACGGCGCAGAAGGCAGAGCTATTGCCAACTGAGCTGAAAGGCAAGTCTGCCTTCTGCCAATTGAGCTGGAGCAGAGAGGCCTGTTTACTTTTATTGACTTTACTAGCTATTCTTTTTAAGCTGTGTCAGGATCAAAGAGTGGGAATAATAAACGAGTATTTCCTGATCCAATGATCCTCGCTGTGAGCGCAGTTTTAGTCTTTTAAAACGATTGGTGACTTTTTACTTTTTTTGTTATTATACCCATGGTCTCTAGAAAGCGACAACCGCTTTATTACCGTCATTAACCAGACTTTATCTACAGTCTATAAAAGTGATTTTTGCAACAGTGTAATTAGGCTGTAAGAAGACCACCGTCTAATAAATAAAAATCTGCCAAGTCAGTAACCACGCTATAGAAAACCAGTGAAAAATCTGAGACTTAGTGCCAATGAGGTCATGAAACGAGAGCAGTCGTAAAAACTTTCTGTATTAATGCAAACGTACATAAATTTGGGTTATTTTACAACCCAAGCAGCTTTTAGAAAACCTACTTTATAGACCCCCTTCAGAAGGCCTACCACAAGCTCTGTCTGGCTCTGTCTCTGGCCCTGGTTTTGAGCCTATGTGAGTGTTGACCAAATAAATCCTACGTCAAAACGTATACGTACACACACAGTATAACACACTGGTGAGCACGCACACATACTCAAAACCAGAGCCAGAGACTGAGCCAGACAGAACTTATGGTAGGCCTACAGGTCTAAGGGACTGTACATATAATAATGCAATCGAACATAAATTTGGGTTATTTTACAACCCTAGCAGCTTTTAGGGTACTTTATAGGCCGCCTTTAAATCCGGAGGACTGTCAGCCCGTGGCATAAAAAAAAATGCTATTTGCTTAAGATTTTAGAGTGGAAAGTGCTTGGTTGCTATAGATACTCGTAATTAATTATAGTTGTCATAAACATAAACAGATACTGATATAATACTTCATTTTTGTAAATACATACTTCATCTTCTTCTTTAATGAATGGCATCTGTCCTTTTCGGATCAACTTTGCCAGTGTCGAGTAGTTTAATGGGTATATTGATGATAAATTACATAGATAAAATACTTTTTCGTCAAGTCGTCTGTCATAAGTCGGCCCTACCCTATTGGCTTTGGAAAAAAGATGGCCGTTTTTTCCAAAACCATCTGAAACATTTTCGAAATCAGAATATCACATAATACACTTTAATTCCAACTGCTAACACTTTGAGCTAAGACCTCAAGTAATGTTGGTTAAAATACCACCGAAATTACACAACAAAACTCAAAATAACACCAGAAAAACAATTAAAATCAAATAGCTATGTGATTTCCCAAAATGACAGAAAACCTAAATACATATAGAATACAATAAACCACCCAGACAGAGAACAAATATCTGCGTTCGCCACACAAATTTCGCGGTGGGGATCGAAGCCACGATCTATATACGGCGCTGAAGGCAGAGCTACCTGTGCTGAGAGGACAGATGTAATGGATGTTTGTTGTTTTCATTCGTTTGAATTTTGGGCACCTCTGTTAAATTAAAATGGAAGAAAATTTACATTCTGCCATTTTGAGGCGTCTGATTGAAGCGACGCGTGACCCAAGAGCTGGTGGGTATCTGGCGCAGCGCATTAGCATTGCTATTCAGCGTTGCAATGCCGTCAGTGTCTTGGCACGCTTCTGTCTGGTACTGATTTGGATCAGTTGAAATATCTCTAGATTGTTTGTGACCGTCTGCAGATAGCTCAACTGTTTCTTGGTGTATTTCGTAATTTTTGTAAATGTTTGTTTTCATTACTCATACTCTGAAAGTAGGTCGGAAGTTGCCTGAGGGGCCTCATTGAAAGTAATACTTTCAGCCCTAGGGAGAATCGCTTTCTACTGACAGCTGTCATATTATAAAAAAAAACAAGTTCTATTTTATTCAACCATGTTCCAACTTTCTAAAGTCTTTCTAACTGCAAGGAGGTTGAACCAAATTCCAACTTTTTATTCAGCAAGTAGGTTGGAAACCCATTACAACGGTAAGAAGTTTAAAAAGTCTAATTAGAGCGCAATGTAAAATTTAAATAACATAAAAATAGTATTAAATAAATAATATATCTTCTAAATTACTTGATTATTATATAGCTTCAACTAGTTGTTTAAAATAACATAGATTTGAGCAAACAATTTACCATTTTTTAAATTATAAAAATGAAAATAATGGCTGAATAATGCTGGCGAACCGAAGCCGAAGACCCGCCAGAGAAAAAGAAAAAAAAAACCGGGAAGGCGGCAATTCAATCTTCATTTTCACTAATTTTTCTTTCATGTTTTTATTTTTACTTTCCTTGTATTCGTAATGAAAAGCACAGTGTTTACCTCGGGTGAAAGTCTTTTAAGTCCCTCAAGCTCCATTGGCGCCCTCGCTTACGCTCTGGCGCCAAACCCGTCTCGGGACTCAAAAAACGTGACTTTCAACACTCGGGTAACAATGTACTATTAAATTGTAAGTTTCATTGTGTAAATAAATGTATTTCTGCCATTTCAATTTACATCTTCAAGTAACAAAAGCCTGTTTTATTTCGGACATCGGTGAGACTACCGAAAATGTTTTATTTATATTAGCCGCCAGTTTTCGCGAACCTCAACGTTTGAGGTGAACAGAAAAGGTCCTGTTTTGTTAGCACCGGTTTCACACGCTTTCTATTCAGATTACGAATTCTGAAGCTGAAAGAACGAAGCTTTATTGAAATTAAATAATTTGGTTAAAGAGAAAAGGTTATACTGTATAAAAAATACAACCGAATTGAGAACTTCCTCCTTTTTTATTTCAAGCCGGTTAAAAATAGGATAATAGCAATATGACAGTTGCCTTAGGCTGAGAGCAGACTTAACACAACAGTCTTGTGACAGACTACCGCTTTACAAAGTGTATGAAGACGCGCAGACTTCAAACAAAACGTCTCATAGACAAAATTGTCTATACCTACAAGAACTGCACAGCGACGAATCTGACTACGATTGTCGGCTTCTCTTTTGCTTGTATGAGGGCGCGCACATCAAAGACATAACAATCTCCCACCAAACGTACCCAATAGAAAAAACTGTTTTGTTTTAAGTGTGCGACGTGTCGTAGCCAAAATAGTTTTGCGGCAGACTTGAAAATCTGTCTGAAGACTGTCGTGACTCAAGTGTGCGCTCAGCCTTATTCTAAGTTTCCAACATCATTTTATCGTTAGCTTAACGCAAATGATCTTGAATATATTAATTTACAGCGTAAACGTAAACTTAAGCTAACAGAAGATGTTGAAAACTCAGAATAAGCCCTCGGTATAGGTAGCACTTATGTATACAACAAGTGATTTTGACGCAATTTTTAAGGGTGACATTTTTGGTCTTAAATCACCAGATTTTTCCAAACTAGCTTCTGTGAATAATCCTGGGCTTCCGATAACTTTTTTGACCCGTTTTCCTGATGTCTTGGTCAACGAAAGTTCAAAGACAAGTTGGTGCTAACTCCTCTGTTGTCTCCATCGAGTGTAGTAATGGATTGGGGTTTTCTACCTGAGTGACTTTGCCTCTTTAAATCTTGTTCTAGAATGGGGTGGAATTTTAGGACCAGTTGGTAATATCTACTGAGCATAGAATAGTACACCATACATAGCAGAATAATAAAATAGGCCGCCCATTTATTTAGTTTCGCTTAGTTACTGTGACGTCCTTGTAAACAATAAAGTATTTATAACTTTTGAAACTATCATGGTTTTATGGTAAATATCCCGTTGTTTCATAAAAATAGTGAATAAAGTATTTATCTATCTAAATATCTACCACATATCCAGAACCTATTCTTTTTTTAATATAACTAGCTGAAGGAACATGTGGCCCTCGTGGTGTTAAGTAGTAACCATCGCCTTAACGTGCCTTACGATGCACTGCCCTGCATCCATCATCTTAGGACATCAGCTTCAGGTGCCAGTAATTTCACCCACAGCCTTCAAACCGAAACAGAGCAACGATTCTGCTTCACGGCAGAAATAAGCATGGTGGTAGTATTATGGCCTGCGCACACCTAGTTCGCTGGCGGTAGCGAACAGTGAAACGCTGTCAAATATCGCTGTCAAATCTCAAATCTGACAGCGATATTTGACAGCGTTTCACTGATCGCTACCGCCAGCGAACTAGGTGTGTTCGAGCCTTTACTTCCCCGGACGAGCCCTTCACAAAGAGATCTACTACTATTAAGATCGATAAGAAGAAAAACAAACGACTTTTAATTAAAACTTTGTTCCAGTGACAATTAATTAGATACAGTTAATAATAGGACCTCTTTATTTATTGAAGACGGTCAAAAAGTATGTTTTCATTGATCCAATTTCCAAGATCGACAACTTTCCTGTTGCCTTCAAAATAAATCTCCCGTAAACCGACCTCTGCTTCACGTAGCATTTTATTTTCTGCATTGAAACCGGACGTAGGTATTTATTGCCCGAGGTGCAACGAGAATTAAACTGAGAGTCATATTGATTAGGATATAGACGGGTATTTATAGTATTACTTTATTTTACTTGGAAAACCAATAGCTAATTAATCTAGAAGGGATACTATGCTTGATTAGATGATGGTAAAAATGTATATTATTGTATATTAACATTATATCAGCTATCTGGTTCCAAAGGCTCTACTAAATTTAGGGCTAGCTAAATGTTGTGTGGATTGTCCACAATTTTTTTTTCTACTTGTAACGTAAATAAACATTGATTTACACAAAGAAACTAACAATTACACAAAATTTTTACAAAATGTATTAATACACAAGGAACAGTTGAGCTACCTGCAGACCGTTACAAATGATCTAGAGATAACACAACTGATCCAAATCAGTACCAGACGGAAGCGTCCCTAAGACGCTGGCGGCATTATATTTGATTTCTTGTACTCCCAAGTTCACTTTACATCATAAATAGGTCAAAATATTGACTGTTTAAAATATGGTGTGTTTGGAGCTGTCTTGTCTTATTACTCTGTTTTCGCCCGGCTAGGCAAGTTTAAAGATATAAGTGCTCACTGGGGACGGTGAGAGAGATCGCCTTGCGCGGTGTTTTCTACTGCTAAATAGGTAATTTAGATGCTACATTTTAAATTCTTAACTAGCTTATAGCACTTTCAAATTCAATCTTAAGGAAACTTAAAAGAACGGAGCGGAGCAGTAATAAAACTTAAAAACACGTCAGTTTTAAGTATCTTTTTAAAAGGCAATGTCTGTTTATTTTCTTGCAGGCTTAGATACGTATAACCGCGGGTTTGTCCGTACTTAGTCCATTCGAAAAAAATGTCCCGTCTTCTTTCGCTTGGCACCATACCGAACGTATTTCTGTAGGCCTACCACAAGCTCTGTCTGGCTCTGGTGTAGAGTCTGTGTGAGTGTTGGCTAAATAAATCCTACGCTGAAACGTCACTCACTCGCCATAATATACTGGTGAACACTCACACAGACTATGAACCAGATCCGGAGACAGGGCCAGAGCCAGGCAAAGCTTGTGGTAATGCTTACTGCACTTACCCAACTACCTAATTAATAAAAGCTATTCCTTAAATTCCCAGATATTTTCATTTTACAAAGAAATTATCTACAAACCATTTTCATCATCAAGAAAATTTTTAAAGATTAAACAAATCAGCCCTTTTATGCAACGCATTTATCACCATTATTATTTTTTCCACACAATTTTAGTCATACGTATAATAAATTCTCGCATAACGCAAAATCCTTTCATTTGAAACTTTTCCACGTTTTCCATTAAAACTGTAATATCCAGACTCAGTAGAATGGAGGTATTACAATATTTGATTCAGGCTTTGTGACGCAAATTGCAGATTGCATTCGTAATTCTAGAATCTAGATCTTTGAATCGTGTTCAGGCGGAGTTTCAAAACCTGATTATAATGTCATTTATGTATTTCAGATACAAAACAGATTTCAGATACAGCTTGGCTAAGCCATGGGTTTCCTCACGATGTTTTCCTTCACCATTTGAGAGCACTAGCATTGTATACACGCATGCAGTGGCCTAGTGGTAGTCACCCCGTCTTCCGATTCTAAGTTCTTGGGTTTGAACCTGAGCTGTGAATCAACAGTTTATACAGTCGCTCGGATCCAAATAACTGCCAATCAGGGGCGTCCCCGAATAGAACGTGGATGTTAGAAATATTGATTTTTATCGCTACTCACTAAACCAGAGGTTTCGAACCTTTTCTCATAGACCACTATCAAAATTTTGCTGGTTCCGGTGGACCCCCCTGCCCTGCAGCTACATTTTTACTATATTCCCAGTCGACAAAAAATATGGATATTATATCTAACTATGGACATTTGCGTTGCGGCTGAGAACCTACCACGAATTAACAGTTTTCGAGAAATGTTTTATTCATATTCATTTATTCATTGTAAATTTTAAGTAGTAACAGTCGCTAAGCTTCTTAAAATATTATCCGCCTACATTGATAGGTGAAGTCATGCCAACAATTTAGTTTTTCACTATCGAAACTCACGTGGAACTGGCACCTAGACTCACCTTAGCTTTAAGACGTTTCAAAGTGATTCTTGTATCGTGTTGAATAAAATTTTATTGAGTTTGAGTTTGAAACTAAATACATTTTCTTGGACCCTTTACGAATTGTGACCCCTATTTATTTGTCACGCCATCGTAGACCCCGTCGAGTCTACCGTTTACCCCTGGGGGTTCACCTGGATCATGTTGGGAATCAATGCACTAAACCTTATACTTTACTGCTAAAAGGCTTTTCAATGCACGACACAACACCTTCACAAAAAGGCATGTCCAGATTGTCCAGACAGGTCGTAACTACCAATTTCCGCCGTACGTTTCGCTTAGATTTCCAATATCCGCTTTTCGTGCTGTTCAGCGCTTTCTTTTTAAATAGTGTGCGCTGCCTTTATAGTCCGCGTCATAGTTATACAGAGCCTTTTGTAGACGCCATTTTGTTTAGCACGTCTGTGGAAGTAACAACCGTAGAGTTATTTTTTTTTACAAAAAATAAGTTACTTCTGAGAAAATAGATTGTTTGTATTGTAGGAGTAAAAATGCCAAATTGGTGGTTTTGTTGTTATTCATTATGTGTAATAAGGACCTCAAGGGGTCCAGTCAGTCTGTGCTTGTGGTCCAAATTTGAAAGACGTGTCGTGCCTAATTAAATTATATTTACAACAATTGTGCTTTTATTAAGTTTTCAGTAATGTGTGTGTGTGCTGCGTATGTTTTGTTGCATTCAAAACCTATATTTCTCGGATCTGTCAGTTTTGACATGATTTTGAGCTTCGATTGCAAGCAAATAGAAGGCCTAAGTGTGTAAGTAGTTACAACCCTTGCCTCATATTTTTGAATGCCTGATCACTTTTTTCTACTGACTATACCAACAAAGAGATTTGGGATAGCCTAGTGTGCTTGGGGATTACAGAATTGAGTCTATCTACTAGGTCTTTCAAAAACACATGATATCTATTCCAATATTATTTTCAATCTGTCTCACCCAATAAAAGCAGTCTCCCAGTCCACTAGTCTCCCAGTCAAGGCTCAAACGAGGTTTGAAAAAGGTCTTGTTAGACGAAATAAAGTTTTTATATTCGAAAATATTTCACAGATTTACCTTTAATATCTCTATTTACTGTCTTAGAATTGAAATAGTACATTGTTACCTGAGTGTTGAAAGTCACGTTTTTTGAGTCCCGAGACGGGTTTAAGAGCTTGAGGGACTTAAAAGACTTTCACCCGAGGTAAACACTGTGCTTTTCATTACGAATACAAGGACAGTAAAAATAAAAACATGAAAGAAAAATTGGTGAAAATGAAGATTGAATTGCCGCCTTCCCGGTTTTTTTTTTCTTTTTCTCTGGCGGGCCTTCGGCTACGGCTCGCCAGCATTATTCAGCCATTCATTTTCATAATTTAAAAAATGGTAAATTGTTTGCTCAAATCTATGTTATTTTAAATAAATAGTTGAAGCTATATATTAATTGTTAGAGGATATTTATGCTGATGAATATACGGCCAACACAATCTTTGCTTTAGTTGTTTTATTGTACTAAATTATAACTAATTAACAATTAATATTTAAATAAAGAGATCAAGACACACGCACACACTTTGGGGAGTCAGAACGAACAGACAGACATGAATGAACGGCTTCTTTAGCAGCTTCAGTTAGTGCTACATATTCAGCTTCTGCTGTAGATAGTGCCACACATCTTTGTTTCTTTGCTTCCCAGCTAATGCAACTATTTGCATATTTGAAACAATAGCCTGAGTAAGACTTTCTGTCTATCTTGCAACCAGCCCAATCGGCATCAGCCATTCCATACATTTCTTTATTTGACTTGGTGAAGCAGATACCAACATCCATTGTACCCTTCAGGTACCTCAAAATGCGCTTTGCATATTTGAAATGTTCTTCACTATAAGCATTATTGAATTGTGATAGATAGCTTACAGAATAAGCTATGTCGGGTCGGCTTGCCACTGACAAATACATTAGTGTACCAATTAAATTTAGATATGGAATATCTTTGTCACATTTATCAGATTTTTCCAACTTTAGGTATGGTTCAATTGGGGTACCTACTCATTGGTTTGCAATTTTCCATTTTATATTTTTTCAATGCGTTCTGAATATATCTTTGCTGGGTTAATTTTAATTTTCCATTTTCATGATTTATTTCAAGGCCAAGTACATATTTTGGTTTTCCAATGTCTTTCATCTCAAAACTTTTATTTAGATTTTTCTATAGCTCATTTAATTCTTCTTTATTTGAATATGCTATTATTAAATCGTCGACATAAACAGCAATTATCATCTTGTTTGAGCCTTGTATCTTTGTATATATGCATGGATCAGCTGTTGATGCCTTAAAGTTCATTTTTCTAAGTTCACAGTCTAACTTGTAGAACCATTGACGGCCAGCTTGCTTTAAACCATAAAGGGCCTTTCTCAACAAGCAAACTTTTTCACCTTTTATTTTATTTATATCATAAAGCATATTTCTGGCTTTATAGAATAGTTCCAAATTTTCATTTTCACTTTCATCCTGCATTATTTTAGTTATATATTCTTCAAGATATTCAGGTTTCTTCATTATTATTTTTTCATTTAATTCTCCATTTAAATATGCAGTAGTTACATCCATTTGATGAAGCTCTAAATCTTCTTCAACTGCAAGAGCCAATAATGTTCTGATTGAACTCAATTTGGCTACTGGAGCATATGTTTCGTTGTAATCAATTCCGGGTCTTTGAGTGAAACCACGAGCCACTAATCGTGCCTTTTTGATTACTTTTTCATCTGGGCCAATTTTTTCTTTAAGAATCATTTTAGATTCCACTATATTTTTAGACATTTTGTCTTTTTCTTGAATTTTCCATGTACCATTTTTTATGTGCGATTTTATTTCAGCTTTTATGGCTTCCTGCCATCCATTGTTTTGAATATCGTTTTCTTCGATTTCTTCACATACATAGTTGCACTCACCATCTCCAAGATCATAATCATTTGACCATACAGGAGGGTTTTTAATTCTGATAGGACGGCTAGTTTGGCTTGTCTCTGTTTTCTCACCAGTACTTTGACATTGCTGTTGTTGACTTTGTGCAGTTACGTTTTCAGCTACTGTGACCTCATTTTCATCTTTATAGTCGCTGAACGAGTGCATAGATTCATCATCATCATCAGTACTTTCTTCATTTTGCTGAAAATAAGAGGGCTGAAAAGATAAGTTATTAATTGTTGTTTCTTCTCTTTGTTTTCTGTTTCCATTAATATTTATATTTTCGGTTTCAGGTTGTTCAGGTTCAGGTAGAGTTAGGCCATTTTGGACTTCATTATTCTGATAGTACATTTTTCCATCTAGTATTTTTACATCACGACGTACAATTACTGTATTTTTCTTCGGTAAGTATATTCTATACGCTTTACTATATTTTGCATATCCAACAAACACACCTTCACTTGCTTTTGATGCGAATTTATTTCGCTTTTTCTGTTTGTTGAGTGTGAACACTTTTGATCCAAATACGTGTAAATGTCTTACAGATGGAATGCGGCCAACCCATCTCACATATGGTGTCTCACCATTCAGTGCCTTAGCAGGACATCTATTCACAATATAATTTGCAGTGAATACAGCTTCTGCCCACAGAGGTTCCGGAACCTTTGACTCAATCATCATACACCTGGCTTTTTCTACTAAGGTTCTATTTTTCCTTTCTGCCAGTCCATTCTGCTGAGGAGTGTATATGACTGTCAGTCTTCTCTGGATACCATTATCTCTTAGATATTTGTTGAATTCATCATTACAAAATTCTGTACCATTATCTGACTGTATAAACTTTATTTTATTTTCAGTAAGCTTTTCCACTTCCTCCTTAAATTCTTTAAATTTTTCTAATGTTTCTGATTTCTTCTGTAAGAAGTACACATAACAGTATCGGCTGAAATCATCAATAAAGGTTAAGATATACCTTGAACCACCAATGCTGCCGTCCCTACGAAAAGTGCAATAACTAGGTCAAACCTGATTTCGAGAAAAACGCGGTAAAAGATTTTATTTTAGTTTTGATTGTATCTCCATCACTATACATGGTATCGGATTGAAACTTTCACTACATGATATATAACAATGTAGAGAATATTATGTGGTACTAAATGTTTGTTCCCGCATTGTATTTCCTATATAAAAACCAATAAATACAATAATGGTAAGTATTATTACTATGTAGAAATAATGTTTACTAGTCATAACCGCAACAAGTAACCTATTTATTGCACTAATGGTTAGGAAACCCAACATGATGCATTTTTGACTAGCAATTCTTTTTTTTTAACTGCTTCTTAACCATAAATGTGCATTAAGTTTCTTATTTATTGCGGTTTTCATAAGTAAGAGACAAGTTTAAAACGCCAAAGTCTTAACTTGTTACTATTACAAAAACAGAGATGTTACACTTTTATGTCAAATACCTATGAATAAACAGAGATATTTTACCTCTTACCGATTTAGCATGAAACTGTTTTCGGTAAAGTCAAGTCTACTCATGATATCTGCGTTCAGTTGTGTTTTTAAAATAATGTGAAATCGGTTATAATTTAATGAACAAAAAAATAATTTATCATATTAAATCTTTTTTATTTCTAACTAAAACAGTAAAATCCCAATGGGAATCACTTCGCTATTTTAGTTATTAACTCTGCTCTATTAGCCACCATTTAAAATTCAACGGTTACTACAATTAAATAACAAACATTTCAAAAATTTATTCATTTGTCAAAATGAATCTTAATAGTAGTTAAAGTACACAATCTTAGTTTACGAGTTGGGGCTGAGCTACAGGCTACCAACGGGGTCCACAGGTGGCGGATAGTGGAACGGCCACCAGATATGGTGGCCGTGAATACTCAATAATCAGTCCCCGAACAAGCATCGGCAGGGTCAACAGGAAGTAGTGGTAAATCTGTTGGGACAGGCTTGCTTAAAAAATGCTGCATTTTCTTATGACGACACTGTGACATGGCGATCAAATGCCGTCATTAAATAAGCATTCCCCTGAACGTTCTTGACAACAGGCTTCTACGACGTAACATACCGTGGCGGTCTGAGTCCGGCAGGGGTAGGAACAAGGCTACCCAGGTCGTCATCCTGCGAAAGCCTTGTAAGGTAGGGACGTGGAATGTCCGGACCATGTTGGTGCCGGGGAAGATTAAAGAAGTTAAAGGGGAAATGTATAGATTGGGGCTCGACATATTAGGTTTAAGTGAAATAAGATGGGAAGGAAGTGGAAACTACTGGAGCGACGACTATAGAATTATTTATACTGGGGATAAACAAGGAAGTAATGGTACAGCAATAATTTTGAACAAGGAATGGGGAAACCAAGTAGAAAATACCATACATCATAGCGACAGAATCACAGCAGTTAAAGTAAAATCAGAACCAACAGATATGTTTATAATACAAGTTTATATGCCAACGGAAGCTATTCAGATGGAGATATAGAACAGATGTACGAAGAATTGGATTCCCTTATGGACCTAGTCAATGAAAAATATAACCTGATTTTAATGGGGGATTTCAATGCAGTAGTAGTAAGAGAAATGCACGGAAATATAGTAGGCAAATACGGGTTATGTAACCGAAACGCAAGAGGAGATAGGCTAATTCAATTTTGTGGAGAGTATAGCCTAACTATACTAAACACGAACTTTGAACATCCTAAAAGGAGAAGATATACTTGAAAAATGCCAGGTAACTTAGGAAGATACCAACTTGACTACATAATTATGAAAGAAAAATTTAAGAGTATGGTGTCCGATTGTAAAACGTACCCCGGAGCTGATCTTAATACTGACCATAATCTACTCGTCAGCAAATTTGAAATTAAAGTTAAAAAACAGAGAAGAAAACCAAAAACTAAAACTATTGATCTCAGTAAGCTAAGAAATGATAATAATTTTAAAGTGCAATACAATAATATATTAGATAGTAGAATCAAGTTATATAAGGAAAATAATGTGATGGATAACGTTAATAACAAATTGTGCAATATTAGAGATATAATTAAAAGTAGTGCAGAAGATAGTTTGAAGAAAGAACAAATAAAACCTAGAAAAAAATGGCTTAATTCAGAAATAACCGATTTGATGTTGAAAAGAAGGTTGCTGTGTAACAAGGATGATGATGAGAGTATAAAAGAATATAGGAAAATTACTAAAAAAATAACACTTAAATGTAGAGAATGTAAACTAAAAGATATTGAAAAAGACTGCGCTAATATAGATTATTATATGAATAAAGGCAAAATAGACGTAGCGTATAATATAATAAGAACTTTAAGTAAGAAACCAAAAATAAAATCAAGTGCAATATTAGACGAAAATAACTAGTGCTATAATTAGTGCTAGATAATAGAAAAGTAGTAGAGAGATGGAAGAGATATATAGAAGTTTTATATAAAGGTTCGTCAGAAATTGATATAGAAAATGAAAGTGAAGTAGAGGAAGATAACCTAGGTCCAGAAATAATAAAAGACGAATTTAACGCAGATTTAAGAACCATAAAAAATGGAAAAGCAGCTGGAGACGACGGAATATTTATAGAGTTAATTAAATATTCAAATAATGATCTCCTTATGGATGAAATTTACGAACTAACAAAATCCATATACAGCAGTAGGGAAATTCCCGAAGATTTCAAAACAACAAAAACCGTCACTCTACCTAAAAAAGCAAACACTTATAAATGCGAAGAACACAGAACACTTAGTTTAATTTCTCAAGCTTCAAAAATTATACTTAAAATCATACAGAATAGAATAAGAACAAAAATAGAAGAAAATTTAAGTGAAGACCAATTTGGGTTCAGAAGAAATAAAGGGACTAGAGAAGCAATACTGGCTTTGAGACTTATTATAGATAGAAATATTTTACTCCCCTCGTACCCTCCTCACCTCCTGGTGCTAGTTATAAACGCAATAAATAGTGAATTTATTGCAATTTATTTCGCGTAGGTATACTGTATTTTATTTATCTTCCTACAAATAAATGCAATATATCTACTTACTAAATCAATTTTAGTATTCATCCCATAATTATTAATAAGGTCCCTTAAGATAACTGCAATAACTCAAGCTTATTGTACTTATAACTAGTAAATGAGAATCACAAGAAACGAAATTTGGTAGTTATAAATGCAATAACTGTTCTTATTGCACAAATAATTAGCACATTATTTAATACTGAAAATAAGGATCCGTATCATATCTGCAATAACTCAAACATATTGCACTTATAACTAGTCAATGAATATTCCAAATGACGAACTATGCTAATTATAAATATAGTAACTATACTTATTGCAGATATAGTTAGTAAAATTGCTAAATAGCGTAAGTAAGTTATTCCTATCTATAGTTATTTCGGTCTTGATATGAAAACCATAAAGCATCGACCTAGATATTGCAGTTAGACTTAGTATTAAAACCGGCTACGTCATAGATACGTAAAAAGTGTCTAAAAACAATATATAGATCTCGTTCTGCTAATTCCGAATATGTACTTATCTCAATTTGGGGCAAAACTTGAGTTATTGCACTTTTCGTAAGGACGGCAGAATGGTTGCCTGTTGCATGGGTCCACACAAGTCAGTGTGAATGACCTCCAAAATTTGTTTTGTCTTTATTCCATCATTTTTGGGAAAAGGCAACCGTGTCATTTTTCCTTGAATACAACTTTCACAGTTTTCAAATATTTCATTTTTATTTAATTCTATACCAGACACTAGGTTTTTTGATGATAGTATTTTTAGATCTTTTTCATTCAAGTGAGCCAACTTTTTATGCCATTTCATTAAATTATTATCTGAAACATTATTTGCTTGTTCGTTTGTTTGCATGCTTTTAAGAGTAGTCATATAGAGCCCATCCTTTTTGTCAGCAGTCAAAACAGTCTTTCCTTTGCAATCCTTTATGTAGGCTTTATTTTCAGTGAACAGAACTGTATGGTCTCGCTCAGTTATGCGAGCTACTGATAGCAAATTTGTGGTTAACTCTGGTACATAAATGGTATCATTAAGATTTATTTCATTTTCTTTATAAATGATTTGGACTGTCCCCGTACCTTTTATTTCTGCGCTGTGGTTCGATGCCAGTTTTAGCTTCCCTTGTTCGGCTTTGATGTTTTTGAATTTTTCATTTCTTCCTGTCATGTGGGAAGTACATCCACTGTCCAGACACCAAACATCATTAGAAGCCTCGGTATGTGCCATATTTGCTGTGTGCTCTGAAATAAAAAAGTTTTTAGAATTTTTCTTTTTATTTCCCGATGAGCTTGAACTTTGGTTCTTGCTCCGAGACCAGCACTTGGATGCTTCGTGACCAGTTTTGTCACATACTGTGCATTTTATTTTCCTTTTGTTAAAATAGTAAGCGCTTTCTTGTGCGTTGCCATTTTTTTGGTTTATAATTCCATGCCTTGACCTCGCCTGGGCTTCTTCAATAATCTTTATTTTCAACTCCTCAGGCGTAGGCAATTTGTCTCTTGTTTCTATTGCTATCCGAAAATTTTCATAAGCCGATGGCAAACTGTATAGAATGATGATGCTCAGCAGATCATCATTTATTCCAACTTCCATGTTTTTGAGCATGTCGACACAGTCGAACATGGCGGACAGGTGATCCTGCACATCATCTTTATCCATTAGTTTCTTCAGGATCAATTGTTTTAATAATGCCGCCTTCCTGGCGGGGCCTTCGCTTTGATAAATACATTTAAGTTTTTTCCATATTTCGGATGCCGATGCGCAATTTTTTACTTGCCGTATTTCCGTAGGCGATATGAGAAGAAATAGCTCCGATCGCGCCAACATGTCCTTTTCGGCGTCGGGCTTTGGGTCATTTATTGTGGTCCACAATCCATTTTTTACAAGAACGGCTTGAGCTTGTATGACCCAAGTATCGTAATTGTTTCGGTTTAGTAACTCAATGCGGTATTGGGAAATTTGTTGGTTGGTGGCCATGATGAACCCAAACCACGCTCTGCTACCATTTGTTAGAGGATATTTATGCTGATGAATATACGGCCAACACAATCTTTACTTTAGTTGTTTTATTGTACTGAATTATAACTAATTAACAATTGATATTTCAATAAAGAGATCAAGACACACGCACACACTTTGGGGAGTCAGAACGAACAGACAGACATGAATGAACGAACAAATTGATTAGGGACGGGACGTCTTCATAGTGTTGTGCTAGTGCCATTCCAACATTAATCAAGTAATTTAGAAGATACATTATTTATTTAATACTATCTTTATGTTATTTAAATTTAAATTTTACATTGCGCTCTAATTAGACTTTTTAAACTTCTTACCGTTGTAATGGGTTTCCAACCTACTTGCTGAATAAAAAGTTGGAATTTGGTTCAATAGCCTCCTTGCAGTTAGAAAGACTTTAGAAAGTTGGAACATGGTTGAATAAAATAGAACTTGTTTTTTTTATAATTTGACAGCTGTCAGTAGAAAGCGATTCTCCCTAGGGCTGAAAGTATTACTTTTAATTAGGCCCCTCAGGCAACTTCAGACCTACTTTCAGAGACTTTTTCTTTACGACACCACCTTAATTTTTGTTGCTTGTTTTTATTTTGTGTGTTAGACAAATAAAGTTTTTATCTATCTAACTTTTACAAAGTATTATCTACCCTGAAACTAAAAAATATGAATAAGGTTCGTGCTTTTAAATCTATATCTATAATTTATAAAAGAAAGTGTTACTTACACTATTTATAACTCAAGAACGGCTGAACCGATTTGGCTGAAAATTGGTGAACAGCTTAAAATCAAGAGACGGACATAGGACCTTTTATCCCGCAAAAGTAACGGGAATGAGGTGGCAGCCGCGGGCAACCGCCAGCTTAGTAAAAAAAATATGTAGATAACTGTATGACTGACGACTCAAAATGAAGATAGGGGTGTTCAATATAATCTACTCAATAATACTGTGACTCAGTTCGTTTAACTCGCACCACATTGTCCACAAAAAACTAAACAAAACGTGGGTTGTATTAAAATTAAAAAGAACCATTATTAATTGAATAGAGCTAGAACTCTGTCTATCTTTATAAAATGGTAAACGATAATCTACGCATTACGACGCCATATTTTTTTTCCCCGACTAATGTTGTCTTGTTGCCCGGTCTCAGTAGGGATGTCCTATTTCCAAAATCAGCTAACAGTAGGTACACCAAAAAGGCAAAAAAACTATACAATAGGCATTGATTGTGATTGTTCCTTTTCCCTTCACGCCATATCGATTTCGATTGTGATGTCATTGCAAATGGGTATTCCTTGTAAGCTCTGTTTACAGAAAGGGTCAGAGTTCGCTCAATTGTATTGGAAATTGCCTATTCACGAAATTCATTTTGTCTAGTTTGCCATGAAACAACTTTGGGATAGATAGAATACAGTATAAAACCACTGAACCGGTTTATTGATTCTGTATCCTATTTCCTACTAAATAAATGAAATAGTCTTACCCTCAAGCATAGTAAGTATATACCAGTAGGCCTACCACAAGCTCTGTCTCTGGCTCTGGTTTTGAGTCTGTGTGAGTGTTGACTTAATAAACCCTACGTAAAAACGTCATACACACAGTAAAATACACCGGTAAGCACTCACACAGGCTCAAAACCAGAGCCAGAGACAGAGCCAGACTGAGTCTGTGGTAGGTCTACAGATTCTTAAAGTCAAGTCAAAGTCAAATATGTATTTATTCAATAGTATCACAAGGATCACTTTGAAACGTCATAAAGCTAGGTGAGACTAGGTGCAAGTTCCACGCGACCAAGCCTAGAAGAACAAAAAAAGCAGCCAAGTGCGAGTCGGACTCGCCCATGAAGGGTTCCGTAGCATCAAGTAACATAATATACAGAAAATAAACAGGAAACAGGTTCTTGTAGTTCGTCGAAAGGTAAATTGCGGTTTACGATTTATGACGTATAAAAAAAAAACTACTGGCTAGATCTCGTTCAAACCAAATATCGTTGAAAGTTTGCATAGTAATGTACAACATATATTTTTTTTAGTTTTATCATTCCCTTATTTTAGAAGTTAGAGGGGGGGGGACCAACTTTTTTCAACTTTGGAAGTGTCTCTCGCGCAAACTATTCAGTTTAGAAAAAAACGATATTAGAAACCTCAACATCATTTTTGAAGACCTATTCATAGATACCCCACACGTATGGGTTCGACGAAAAAAATTTTTTTGAGTTGCAGTTTGAAGTATGGGGACCCCCAAAATTTATAGTTTTTTTTCTATTTTTGTGTAAAAATCTTAATGCGGTTTACAGAATACATCTACTCGCCAAGTTTCATCAGTGTAGCTCTTATGGTTTCGGAGAAAAATGGCTGTGACACGGTCGGACAGACAGACAGACAGACAGACAGACAGACAGACAGACAGACAGACAGACATGACGAATCTATAAGGGTTCCGTTTTTGCCATTTGGCTACGGAACCCTAAAAACGGTTTAAAAAATAATGATAATTGCAGTGAAGCTCCAGTGTGGTGCCACTCCACTTAGTGAGGGATTTTTTGAAACGGAAGAGAAGCTTTTGCCTTAGATCTTTCTCAAATTCCTACACCTAATAACTCATAAAGTCATAACCTATAATTTCTAATTTACTCAGTCAAATGAACGTTATTAGGGATTTCCAAATTTGAAAATGTAACTAGCAATCCCATCGCTCTGAAGTTTTATGACGTTTTATAAAATAACCAGAAATTTTTCTGTACGCTATGCAGGAAAATCTTCAAGGATTCAGATTACGTCTACACCGCTAGGAATGCCTTAGAAGTGTAGCAAAGATTGCAAGGGGAAAGATTTCTGCTCCAGATAGCTACTTATTTCTGAAAAGCACAGGAAATAAAGAATTTAAATAGCAATGTACAAGGATTTTTTTTCAAAAAATTCGCTTTTTGACTGAGTATTTTCTTATTTTACTGTATTTATTTTATTTCTGAGAGATGTTATTTTCTCAATTGTCTTCCGATTTTTGTCGCCACTCAAAGACCTTCCCAGTAGTACATAGTACTATAATTTATTCTGTCCCAGTAATGAGGACACAAGTTTTTTTTTAATTTAGTCTCTCTATCGTTGCATCAAAATGCATCAGAGCCACATAACATTACGGTGACAAGTGACCACCCCTAGGTAAACCCATATCTTCGTTTCTTCTTCTCGTGTCACTGATTCTTTCGAATCAAGTGTGGTGAAAGAACATATAACGACATATACATAAGACCCATATCTCCGCTAATGTGCCACATTCTGGTCACAGACGAAATACCAGTTCTATGTACTGTGAAAATGCCGGAGGGACATTTGATGAAGGTGTGACGTCAGCTATGTCTCATAATTCTTTCAAAGCATCATGACGTAATGGAGTGAAAGAGGGTGTGGCTCCCTCGTTCGACGACATCTTGTGAAACTGATTGGAAAACATTCGGAAAAATGGAATCTGAGAAAGCATTTTTAAAACGGGTTTTGATAAGATCAGGCTTATTGGAGTCTAACCGAAGTTATTACATTTTGTGTGTCATTCAAACTGACGGCAGATATAACAGACTTCTTTACAAATCGATGTGTTGCCATTTTGGGTGTTATTAATAATCCTGGCGCAACGCTGGAGTAGTTAAATCGTATTTTGTCACATTTGTCCGAGTTGACAATTGCATGTCAATGCAAGAGACAAAACACGGATCAACCAGTCCAACGCTACGCTAGGATTATTAATAAGACCTTTTGAGTTTTATTATTTGAAACCACAATGTTTTTGCAAAGCGGTTACTGCGTTGCCGTGCAGTGAAGATCAAAGAGTCAATCTCGCAGCTTCTTATAGAGTACAAGCGGCTGCCCGCGGCTTCATTTGCCCCGCCCCGTAACTTTTTCAGGATAAAGAGTATCCTATGTGCTATTCCAGACTATCTCTATCCCTATCATCCAGATCCATTCAGCCGTTCTGGCGTTATTGAGTAACAAATCATCCATCCATACAAGTTTGGATATACCCACCATTTTTAAAATTTAAGTGTCGATGGTTCCGTAAACGATTATCGGGCTTTTCATAGGTCCAACCTTTGAAAAGCTTGATGAAAAGCCGTCGCTCTTAATCATGTAAGTGAACCACACCTATACTTTACTTTTGAGGTTTAACACGAAGCTATAGTGGCTTAGCTTTTTTGGTTAAGGGGGTACGATTTCCATACAAACTTAATTTACACAACTATGGGCGAATAAAGTATTAATGTACACTGAAATAGCTGTAATAGGCTTTTACAGTGGTCCTTATTACCGGCCAGTTATATAAAGTTGGAGTGTCAGCCGTTGGTCGTGGCAGTCGGGGCTTCAGAAAAAGAACTAACAGACTTTTACGTATATTTTGAAACAGTGATGTACAAAATTGACTCTATGCTAAAAGCTAGTACCCGTTAAAAAGAATGACGAAAAAATTACTTTTTTGGTTTTTTATTAATATTTCTTTTATCCTACAGTTTTCTCCAACTTTATATAACTGGCCGGCAATAAAAACCACTGTAAAATTCTATTACAGCTATTTCAGAGTACATTTATACTTTGTTTGCCCATAGTTGTGTAAATTCAGTTTGTATCGGAATTAATCGAACAACCTTAATAACTGATCGCTTAAGGCGACGTTCACCCGACCGTTATTTGAATAGGTAGCAGTAGCATTTTCAGCTGAAAGCTTTTTGGCTATCGATCATTGGCATCAGGTAAGCTATGGAGTTTGGGTGGCATAGAAATTCCGTCATTGGAATTGGTCATATTTTTTTCATTTTTATAAGTAGTAGAGCTCTTTGTGAAGGGCTCGTCCGGGGAACCACTACCATGCCTATTTCTGCCGTGAAGCAGGATTGCTGCGTTTTGGTTTGAAGGGTGTATGTGGGTGCCAGTGAATTGGGCACGTGAGGCTGAATGTCTTTAAATGATTGTTTTTTTTTTTGTTTTGGTTGTTTGATTTTTTTAGTATTTTGGTTTTAGTTGTTTGTTGATTTGCTTGATTTGCAGGGCACGTTCTCAGTGTTCAGTAATTGAAATTACTGTCACGAGGCTGAACATCTGTATTCCTCAAGTTGATGGACGCAAGATGACCTATTCGGGGCAATGCTTTGTTATAGGTAACTTAACATCAGGTGGCCCATATGCTTGTCCCATTAAACAGTTATATAAAAAAAAGTGAATATGTAAACGAAATTAAAAGAATGTAAAAGCAGAATAATAGATAGAATAGTAGATATTATCTTCTGAAATCTTTTAGTAGGTGCCTACAATTACAAGAAAATAGCATACAATTATTATTTGGTAAGTTTCTAAAAATACAGATTTTGCTGTGAGCAGCGTTATATCGCAGAAGATCACAGAGTTCGAAAATCATCTTTTTTTATCGAACACGGTAATTTCGTCAAACGATAGGGACACAGAAAAGGTGTAGGCTCTTGCAAGTAGGTGAAGTAGTAGTGATCAGATATTTGCAAACCTACTTCAAAAAAGAGAATTGGCTAGATTATTCTGAGCTTAAGAGGTTAAAGCTAAAATTGTTAACTTTATTGGCCGTACCCAAAAACAATACAAAAGATAAACAGTGCTTAAACTATTGCCTATTGTCATCTCTTACCACTGGGTAATGACAAACAGTGACAGGACAAATTTAAGCAATGATTAAACTTAGATTACGTTTGTAAATATGATAATTGTTAGGTTTCTTTCATGTATTTTTTTTATTAAAGAAATTTAGAATTAAGGAGGAACAGTGTAAAAGATGACATAGATAAGAAAAAAAGGAATACCGAGAAATGATGCCTGAAAGAAGAGAATGAAGGAGAAAAACATGTGCCGACCCCACATAAATTAGGATAAGGGCAGGAAGAAGAAGAGCTGAAAAAAGAGATAGAAGAAAGAATACTGCTCAAGATATACCTTCTTCTTCTTCTTCCTGCCCTTATCCCACTTTATGTGGGGTCGGCACAACATGTCTTCTTCCTCCATTCCCCTCTGTCAGCCGTCATCTCTGCATTCACTCCTCTCCTTTCCATGTCATTTTTCACACAGTTCATCCATGTTTTCCTTGGTCTACCTCTGCTCACATATCCATCCACATCCATACTCATCACTCTCCTAGTCACATGACTTTCATCCCTCCTCATGACATGCCCGTACCACGCCAACCTATTGCTCTTCAGTTTTTCTGTCACTGGCGCTACTTTCAAACACTGCTCAAGATATACCTATACTGTGGTGAAGCTGAGGTGTGCGGAATCTAGTGAAGCGATCTAGATAAATTTACCCTTAACTCGTCTGGAAATTTCGATTACATCGTCAATGCTGATAGGCATAGTTTTTTGTTATGGCTATCAGTTACAGCTTATAGATACTTGGACGAAAAGAAACTACCTCCTTGAACGTTGAGTAAGATTGGATAAGTGAATTACTGTTTTCGGTTTATTGACTTGCTAAAATATAATTTTACTTTTATTGGAATATTACTTACTAACGGGTATTTTATTTTATTTCGATTTCTTAGGAAAACAGATAATTATAGTCAAAATGATAATTTAAAAAACAACTACGGACCATTCAAATGTTTTCGGAAACAGTGAAAATATTGGAACTTAGCATTAATTATACATGAAAAAGAAATACAATGAGATATGTAACGAGAGATTAAGTTGTACAAAAAATAATAAATAAAATGTTATTTTAAAGAAATAACAATTAAAACAGAAAAAAAATAGCAGGTATACTAAAAACAAGCCTATAAAACTATAGCCTCACCGAACTAGCGTTTTGACAAAATGTTTTTAATTCTTTGTGCTATTGAGGCAAAAAGATCTAGTTAGGGGATGTCAACCTATATCTTGGTTGGCTAGTAGCTGGACTGCTATAATGATCCTATAGCAGTCATTTAGCTTAGCAGGCTGATAAGTCTATTGCTATCTCTATTTAATTTTGTTGACATGAAAGTGACAACAGACTTTAACGCCCGCGCGCGCACTGCTTGTGTTTGTCGGAGCCTATTCTAGCAATATGAGTCATCTCAGCGCTGTTCAAACTCATTCAAAAGTAATTTTTCGCAGACAAAACAGTAACCCGAACGCAATGAAACGTACACCATTAAGGTCGAAAATCGCTTGCTGTCGCAATATAACGACAATATTGAGTTTCGAGGAAGCAACGACACCGACATCCATTAGCGGCCACCCCCTGTTCTTGTGTTGTAAGCGAGCAATTAAAAATGGTCAATAGAGTGGCAACAGTTGCGCAACTAAGTAGAGTGCGGTCAGATCGCAGCTCTGCAAACGTGCATTTTTTTAATTCCTCCGGACAGCTAGCGACAGTATAATTGCTGTAAAGCATCTTAAGCGTGGCATACGCATATTTGCATCTTTAAAAACGCAGTTAAGTATCGGTCGAACTTTTATGACATCGCAACACAATACATAAACCTTTTTGTATTTTTGACAAAAAAAATTACCAAGACAAACCCATCACCATTTCCCCATAACCCACTTCATGCTTAAGCCATAACAAGCTCGTTCTCTTGAGCTTCTTATAACATTGCATATTATCGTAGAAGTAACTTCTTCTTTATCCATCCCCTTTCACATAAGTCAAAATGACCAAGACAGCATAGCTGAGTTGCTCTTCAAGTATGATTTTGCCTGAAAAATTGCCGGTTTGTAGCCTTTGATTCAATTCCACCATACTTTTTGAATAACTTTATCGACGCCGTTATTAGATGTCAAACCAATTTGAGGGTACAAGAAAAAGTAATGAAAAGTTGACATATTTTGTAAAACGATTTGTTTTGATTAGCTTATAACATTGTAATATTTTTACGAAAATCTGATTCTGATGTAATCTGATTTGAGTCAAATAAAATTGGACAGCAATTTGATATTAACGATATTTTCTAAAATATACGTAAAAATAAGCTTTTGACTCGTAGACTATACATATACACACGTACTTTTGTTAGTATTTTCTTTTCTTTATTTTCTCTAAGTTAGTGACCAACGATGAATGAGTGACTAGTCAAACTAGTTCTTATATGCTTCCCCAAGATCACTATTCATATAATAATAAATTATGACTACTTATAATACTTTGTTCAGTTTGCAGTTTGATGGTGCTGTGTTAAATTACTATGTGCCTTTCGGGTCCCACTGCTGGGCAAAGTCTTCATTCCCTCCAGACACCGCGATCCTTGGCTATGCTTGTCCTGTCCGTCAGGATACCATTAAGCTCGTCTCGCCATCTCCGTTTTGGTCTACCGCTTCGCCTTCTCTCTGGGTCAGGATGCTAATCAGCAGCTACCTTTGCCCACAGCTCATCTTTCATACGGCAGACATGACCAGCCCAGTTCCACTTCAGTTTGGCGGCTTTCGAAGCTACATCTGCGATTTGTGGTCGTGAGCACAGTTCTGTGTTACGGATTCTATCCAGTCGTTTGACTTTTAGAAGACTGCGCTCCATCGCACGTTGCAACCTTGATTTTTGACTTTTGAAGTGAAGTATTTACCATCATTTTTATTCAGTTACCGCAAATGATAGAGGCAAATGGAAGGAATTGGAGGAGGTCTATGCCAAAGGGCACACGAATTATATAAGCTAACTACTGCTAAACCAGTGTAAATGTAGGTATAATTTGTAGGTAAATATTTTTCTGAATAGGCTTTATTATTATTATTGTATTATTCAGTTCATATTTCCCTGAATAGTTATGATTAAATCGTAACAATGGTTCTTATTAAAAACAAATGTCGCGGTGGATGTATGAGATCATTTAAACAGCCTGGAATAACTTAGAAATGGCATGACACTCGTATTATCTTTATACCCACGTGTACTGCCCGAAGGTTAATAATAATTTACCTGGTTCCCCACACAAATGAACTTGCTGGCTAAAGCTAGTATACACCTACGCTATCTGCTTTAAAAAGCCAATGAATTTTTGAGGCGCAATATGAACCGACACGAATTCCCACAGCGGAGAACCTCCTCTAACATATTCAACTGCATTCAAATATTCAGAGTCCAACAATACTGTACTGTCGCGAAAATAGAATTGTGCTGAAGTTTCACTTCAAAATGTCTGAATCTTAAGTTTGATGATTTGAAGAAAACGGCCACCATTTTTTCAAATGATAGCTTATGAACTGACAACTTGACACTGGCAAGATTATTTGCCAAAATAACAGACAGTTTGCAAAAGGCGTTTTTTAAACAATCGCATATTGTTCGGAGCATTTTTTAACAGAATTACAGCAACAGGCAGACCGCATCCGTTTTTTGGTCTGGGATTCAAATTGTCTCGCATTCAGAGTAAATTATATTCACAATCAGAGCAATAGAGTTCATTTTACCCTAACGGAAAATCCACAGTGACGTAGGTTAGGTGTTAGCGAACAACCGAATGTGATATTTCCTGAATTTGAAGGCGGAATGCAATGTGCCGGACTTTAAGCGATATTGAATGCAAGTAGAGTGAACGAAAGTGAATTAATATTGGCGGACATTCCACACAGCGCCATATAGCTCCGAACTAAGCGAATTTGTAAGTTGACACCACATGAACTGCTGAATACTTACTAAAAGTATCTAAATCTAGACTTAAAGAAATACCTAATTAGCTTACTTAATTGAAATTTAGGGCCGGTTTCCCGGATGACTAGTTGCAAAATTTAATTTAAACAATTGTCAAATATTTGATCGGTCGATTAGTCAACCATGAAATACACTCTCTTTATCAGTGTTTGAATCAAACCCTGTCAATATTTTTCATTATCCAGTGGTAAAGAATGGCAAGAGCTTGAATACCGTTTTTCGGCAGATTTTTATAAGGCCCGTATTCAGCCTCAAGTATAGATTTCAGTTCTCCATTGAAGAATGTCAACAATCTATTCTTTAGGTTTCACTCAGACTCATGCACTATTTCTGAATACGGACCTAAAACCGCTAAAGGTTTAGGATATCAGATGAGAAATATTTATATGGCTTCGCTCGCTCCGTTCCCGTTACTTACATCCGTTTTCCGTATCTTTATAAATTGTAAACTACGTGTTATTCTGATGTATAAGCTATATTATTGTAAAGTTTCATTAACATCCAATCAGTAGTTTATACGTGAAAGAGTTACAAACATCCATCCCTTCATACTTACAAACTTTCGTGTTTATAATGGTAGGATTCACTAAACGCCTCAAGTTCTGTCAAATCTCTATCTCACCCTTGTTTCCCCAACATCATTTCTATAACACAAATCCACCTCATCCCGTCCACAACTACCAAAATGTCCACTTATTCCACAAATGGGTACCGCATGGTCGTCCTACCCGGCCCGTTGACGCGAAAATATTGTTACTTACTGGCGACAAAGTATTATGTGGATTTGTCGCTAGACGGACACCGCATTTAAGCTGAATTTCTTAAAAGCTGTGACCGGGTTAAAAGACGGATGCCGGTCATTAAACTATGAATAAAAAAGTAATCAAACTTTGCATTGTAAATTATTTATATAGCGTTATGGGCAACTGGTGATTACACAAACCCTATACTTGCGAGACGGTGAAGGAAAACTATGAATAACGGTATAAAAACTTAAGCGTAACATATTTTTTTGGACACAACACTGTTGGTATGAGGATGTGTTTTTTTATGCACCTAGATGATCGAACAAAAATAATGACCCACCTGAGATCGTGCCTTACGATGCACTGTCCTGTGTCTATCAGCTAAAGGCATACAGATGTTCAGCCTCACGTGCTAGTAATTTCACCGGCACCCACACCCTTCAAACCAAAACGCAGTAATGCTGCTTCACGGCAGAAAAAGGCATGGTGGTAGTACTTCCCCGGACGCCTTCACAAAAGAGCTCTACTACTTACTACAAGGATCCCGTGTTTTTCTATGATACGGTCGCCAAATTATGGTCGCAGTTTTTTAAGTAACCTCAGCTTACTTGGGCGATGTGGCTATTGTCTATTTTATGGTAGACAAGTTAAGAGGTGAAACGTTATATGGATATTTATAAGTTTTGTGACAGTTGGCAGTAGCTCTGCCTTCTGTGCTGGAAGGCGTGGGTTCGTTCCCCACCGATTACAAATATTTGTGTAGTGAACGCAGATGTTTGTTTTCTGTCTAGGTGTTATATTGTATTCTAAGTATGTATGATCATAACACAATTTCGTACTTAAAAATATTGTCTAACTGGGCTCCGTACATATGCAAACTTTTTGTAGTAAAAATGTCGGGATCCAAATTTTTTTTGTTCCTTCTTTTCGTGTCACTGTTATTTCGAACCAAGTGTGGTGAAAGGCTCTTTTTGTGTACTTGACACATATTATTGAATTTTTGCTTTGCGGCTATTTACTAAACGGAGTGCAATCTGATTCTGACAAAATAGTTGTTCGCCATTTTTAGGGTTCCGTAGCCAAATGGCAAAAACGGAACCCTTATAGATTCGTCATGTCTGTCTGTCTGTCTGTCTGTCTGTCTGTCCGGCCGTGTCACAGCCATTTTTCTCCGAAACCATAAGAGCTAGACTGATGAAACTTGGTGAGTAGATGTATTCTGTGAACCGCATTAAGGTTTTTACACAAAAATAGAAAAAAAACTATAAATTTTGGGGGTCCCCATACTTGAAACTGAAACTCAAAAAATTTTTTTTCATCGAACCCATACGTTTGGGGTATCTATGGATAGGTCTTCAAAAATGATGTTGAGGTTTTTAACATCGTTTTTTTCTAAACTGAATAGTTTGCGCGAGAGACACTTCCAAAGTGGAAAAAAGTTGGTCCCCCCCCCTCTAACTTCTAAAATAAGAGAATGATAAAACTAAAAAAAATATATGTTGTACATTACTATGCAAACTTCTAACGATATTTGGTTTGAACGAGATCTAGTCAGTAGTTTTTTTTTTATACGTCCTAAATCGTAAACCGCAATTTACCTTTCGACGAACTACAAAAACCTTTATATTATGTTATTTGATGCTACGGAACCCTTCATGGGCGAGTCCGACTCGCACTTGGCTGCTTTTTTATTTCTTAAGTTCAGTAATTTTTTATCTTTCAAAAAGTAATGAGCCCATCGGGCGCGGTCAGCCCCTTGATATAAAAAATATTACTGGAATTCCCAACTAATCTAGATTTTATACGATCTTTTCAGGTTCTTCACAGCGGAAAATGTTTCTTACGCTCGTGTACACAAAGGTTCATTTTCGCTTGAATAGTTGACTAGTAATCTCATGTTGGTCTCAAGACACCTTCTATTTTCCTTTGCACAGTATTTCAGGAGTAGATAGTTCTAGATGTTTAATCAAGTAAACAATTTTCTTATTTTCATTTTTGTTAGCTCGAGTAAAAAACAATCCTAGCAACAATACCTTCAGAAGAACAGTACCCAGAGTCGGAGTTTTGCTACCACATTTCGTTACCAAAATGAAATGTTGTGTACGTTTCTTCGCCTATTTTTCTCTATGGAGAAAATATGAGACGGCAAGAATACGTTACCTAGTTAGAGTTGCTGTCTCATCTTTTCTCCATACAATGGACAGAGACAAATAGGCGAAACGAAAATATTTGGTAAAGAAATGTTGTAAATGCACTGGGACTTCAGGTACAGGTACCAACCGTACCTAATTTTTATTAAGGTATTGTTGCTAGGACCAGTAGTTACTAATTTTCCTTTTTTTTGTCAGTTATAGAAGTTTTTTGATTTTTTTTTTTAACCTACATTGGCCCACTGCTGGGCAAAGGTCTCCTAAAAAACCGTCCTTAGCGATCTCCCGAGGAAGAGGAATACCAAGGATAAGTTACATGAGCCAAGTAAAAGCAAAGATCGCTGTCATGTCGTATAAGGAGGTCAAGGAGGTTGCCCTCAAAAGAAATACCTGGAGAAAAATGCATACATTACGCCGACAAGAGCGTTGCTCTTAAATAAGAAGAAGAGCGGTCTCCCACCAATCTTTCCTCTGACAGTCAAAATCATCTCGCTACTCGCTAACGTCTTCTAGAACGCCTCCGTCCTCGTCTCCCGTCCTCAGGCACCCAAGTTGTCACAATATTCACAAGTAAGTACATTAATTTAAAAATTATGACAATATTTACCTACTTCGTTCGTTTATTCAACACAGTATAAGCAAAAGCTTTTCCAATCAGAAAACCCAATATTATTCATAAGCATATTCTGAATTTCCAATATCCTTTAGAACGTGTATTCAAAATGCACAAAAGCTAAGCTTTGTTCGCCGTATGCCGCAAATTACTACGGAGAACATAGTGAGGAAATAATATTTGATACGAGCCAACAGTCAAAGAGCAGTCTACGAAAGCTTGGTGTAGCTTATTGGCGATAGGCTAGGCGTCGTTTGAGGACTGGATGCTCGTATTTTCTTTGCCTGTTCTTTTAGGCTTGGCCGCGTGGAACTTAGCACTTAGGCTTTAAGACGTTTCAAAGTGATCCCTGCGATCCTACTGAATAAAAACAATCTTGGATTTCGATTTTGATTTTGGCCAAAATCACGTCCCCCTCCACGTTAGACGATCTCGGAGCATCGCCGTTTTTTAGTGGTTATACTGGTCTTGGCCGGGGAGTCCCACATACCCCTCCCAAGCCTCCATTGGGGGGCGATGCGTCACGCATTTCTCCGAGCGCAAAAATAAGGCTAGGGGCTTTGATTTGGGTGTTGCAGCTGGCTGATTGTCGGGCTAAACGATCCGGTTTTGTTTGAAATACTTTTGTGGTTGACATAATTTAGCATCAATTTTATTAAAATATTGATCACTCAAGGCCATCGGCAGTCCTCAATCTACTGACATAATGGTAAGTGATGATAAATTATATTTTTTGCTATGGATTGATAGATCTATAATGATATACGAGTATATTCACTTTTTGTAGGTTTTGCTGGGATGTATGTTTTGCCTATTCCATCTAAAATCCTGTCCCAGGCAGTATAGCGTCCCATTTAGGTCTTGTGTAATCACCTGTGCCCCTGACGCTATATGATCTACAATAGATGCAAAGGCCTGTTTTTTTGTTATGGTTCTGGATATACAGGGTTATTCATTATTAGCTGCAAATACTCAGTAATAAGGTTCAACAAATAAAATAAAAAATATTTATGAAATGATTTTTTTTAAGTTTTGTTATGAAAATCCCGAGAAAATCGATAAAGGAATCATTGGCGCCTGACCTATTTTGACCTTTGATCCGCGCCCGCGCGCCGTGAGCGACACTCTGCGTTCCGTCACCCCCTGGGTGGGTCATTGTCCTGTTCTCCATGGCAATCATTATGCAATAGCCGTAAAGAAATTAATAATAATAAAATTTTGATACAAAAACTTAAATCAAAATTAAAAAAAAATCATTTCATAAATATTTTTTATTTTATTTGTTGAACCTAATTCCTGAGTATTTGCAGCTAATAAGGAATAACCCTGTATATGAGTGATCTAGCCGTTACATTGATAGCCTACAATCCAAGCGCTTGCTTATTTGCAAGCTTTTGTACGCTTCTCCATATTTTTATTTGCTTTCTGAATTGTGCATTTTAGCGGTCGGAAAATTAAAATGGTTTATTCGCTCTTGCGATGCGATCTATGGGTGTTTGAGTTTGTGTAATAGATGCCAGCATGTTACAGCTTTTTTTTATTAGGCTTGGAGGATACTTCAAAATGCGCCATCAAAGTCACGAATACCTGCGGATACAGCCTTCATAGTTTTGTTGGTAGAAGGCTCTGCCCTCTGTGCTGGAGGGCATGGGTTCGATCCCTACAAAGAACGAATATTTGTATGAGCAACACAACATTTAGACCAGAGATTCCCAAAGTGGTCGATATCCCCTTGGGGTCGACCCCTTGGGGTCGATATTGGTTTCCTAGGGGTCGACATAAACGAAAACTGATTTTGGGGTTCGACGAGGTCCAAAAATCGACCCCTATTAAATGAACACAAGTTCTTATTTCAAACTTTCAAGCTAAGTAGCTATGTACTTTTCATTACTCATACTCTGAAAGTAGGTCTGAAGTTGCCTGAGGGGCCTAATTGAAAGTAAAACTTTCAGCCCTAGGTAGAATCGCTTTCTACTGACAGCTGTCAAATTATAAAAAAAAACAAGTTCTATTTTATTCAACCATGTTCCAACTTTCTAAAGTCTTTCTGACTGCAAAGAGGTCGTTGAACCAAATTCCAACTTTTTATTCAGCAAGTAGGTTGGAAACCCATTACAAAGGTAAGAGGTTTAAAAAGTCTAGTTAGAGCGCAATGTAAAATTTAAATTTAAATATTATAAAGATAGTATTAAATAAATAATATATCTTCTAAATTACTTGATTAATATATAGCTTCAACTATTTATTTAAAATAACATAGATTTGAGCAAACAATTTACCATTTTTTAAATTATGAGAATGAAAACAATGGCTGAATAATGCTGGCGAACCGTAGCCGAAGGCCCGCCAGAGAAAAAGAAAAAAAAAACCGGGAAGGCGGCAATTCAATCTTCATTTTCACGAATTTTTCTTTCATGTTTTTATTTTTACTTTCCTTGTATTCGTAATGAAAAGCACAGTGTTTACCTCGGGTGAAAGTCTTTTAAGTCCCTCAAGCTCCATTGGCGCCCTCGCTTACGCTCTGGCGCCAAACCCGTCTCGGGACTCAAAAAACGTGACTTTCAACACTCAGGTAACAATGTACTATTATTGTTTATGTTGTGTTACGTGTACTAAGAATGATTGATATTTTTGTAGGAAATAGCATTGTTGTAGTAATGTAAAGTCTGAAGTTCGTACAACGTACGTTTATTTTGTTAATTTTGATGAGAAAATGAAGTCAACTTTAGTCACCGAACCAAGTGAAAACTTTTCCTAGGTATTTTGTATCAATAGGAAAAAACTAAAGATCCTCTTATTCATAATAGTCTGCTAACTTAAAGCATTGCTAATTCTCACTCTGTCTTCTTCTATTGACCTAAATCGAGAAAGCCCTATGAAAAATAACACGCTGTAGCCGCTGTTTTAGTAAGCGGACCGTTACGAATAAGGGGGTCGATCTTAAAAGTGGGCAATTTGGCCATGGGGTCTGAGGTAACTGTTCATTTTCGAAAAGGGGTCACTTGTCGAAAATAGTTTGGGAATCCCTGATTTAGACAGTCGTATCTATACTGATATCCGTACTTATAAGGGATAATATGTACTTTTACGCCACTAATGCTCATACCCATTACGGTCTGATAGACTCTGTGCAATATAACTTTGCGCTTGACAGATGCCGAAAAATTTAAAAAACTGATTTGAAAAAAAAGTATCAGGCAATGAGTGAGGGGAATATATTTATTTGTTGCATAAGAGTGCAAATTTGCTTTTTAACCGAATGCTCAATTTTAATGACTGAATTTAAATCACAAGCGCAGTGAGTGATTCTAAAATTAGAATCCTATGAACGTTAGCAAGGGAATCAAAAGAGCACGAGGTGAATAGTACATTGTTACCTGAGTGTTGAAAGTCACGTTTTTTGAGTCCCGAGACGGGTTTGGCGCCAGAGCGTTAGCGAGGGCGCCAATGGAGCTTGAGGGACACAAAAGACTTTCACCCGAGGTAAACACTGTGCTTTTCATTACGAATACAAGGAAAGTAAAAATAAAAACATGAAAGAAAAATTAGTGAAAATGAAGATTGAATTGCCGCCTTCCCGGTTTTTTTTTTCTTTTTCTCTGGCGGGCCTTCGGCTTCGGCTCGCCAGCATTATTCAGCCATTATTTTCATTTTCATAATTTAAATCTATGTTATTTTAAATAAATAGTTGAAGCTATACACTAATCAAGTAATTTAGAAGATATATTATTTATTTAATACTATCTTTATGTTATTTAAATTTAAATATTACATTGCGCTCTAATTAGACTTTTTAAACTTCTTACCGTTGTAATGGGTTTCCAACCTACTTGCTGAATAAAAAGTTGGAATTTGGTTGAACAACCTCCTTGCAGTTAGAAAGACTTTAGAAAGTTGGAATATGGTTGAATAAAATAGAACTAGTTTTTTTTTATAATTTGACAGCTGTCAGTAGAAAGCGATTCTCCCTAGGGCTGAAAGTTTTACTTTCAATTAGGCCCCTCAGGCAACTTCAGACCTACTTTCAGAGTATGAGTAATGAAAAAATCTTTGCACTCGAGTGTAACCCGTAACTTTTCATTCTACCTCAGCGAGCAAATAACTAAATGCAAAAAAGAAAATAGCGCACGTAAAGCAAATTAAAAAAAAGTAATACACCAAGAAGGTTCCGAGTCAGAGTTTTTAACAAAAATTAAAAAAGGTTTTATGATAAATTCAGCAACATGGATTTTCTAAATTCAAATGCACTTATTATATCTACTAGCGGATAAAAATGCCTTTTGTACTAAGACATCGAAGGGCAAAAATACCTTTTCCGAGATGGGGGATGAAAATTTATATTTGATTTATGCCCCAGGAACGAAGAGTTTATCTCATTTTATTTTATTTACCCAACAACGTTTGACCGCAGGTTTAGTGATATGTATGATGTGTGCGTGTGATGCGTACGATATCAATATTTATGATACGTAGGCAAGTTTATGATATATTCCGTAAACGAAATTATTATTTTACGGTTGCTGCTATAAGTTTACGAGGGGAGTTATGGTTCCTTGTCGGTAGAATTACCCGCTTTCGATTAGGATTATTGTTGTAATAAAATTGATGTACCTATTTCAATTACTCAGATTATCCCTTACAGGTTTGTGTACAGTAGGCCTACCGCAAGCTCTGTCTGGTTCTGTCTTTGTTTCTTTTTTTGAGTCTGTGTGAGTGCTAACCAGTGTGTTATAGTAGTAGTTTGTGCCTGAAAAAGTTTTTCGTTTAAAACCAGCAGTACCTACCCATTTTTTTATAAACTTTAAACTTCAGTATCAGGAGTTAATCATTGGAAAATAATTTGAAAGTACGCCAATTCAGAATAATAATTTATTTTTTCCAAAAGATCGCCAAAAGTTCGATTGAACGATTTCAAAGAAGCTTAGGCGAACTTTCCCTCTCAAACCTTTGAAAGTTTTGAGGATCCATTGAATTGAGTCCTTTTTCTAAGGTTTAGAGGGTGAACAAGAACAATACGTACCAAGAGCCTACTTTACGACCTTCAAATAATCCATACTAAAAGAAAAAGTTGGCAACACATTTGTGAGACTTCGGCAAATTTCGGCAAATTTTTATCATGCGAACTTGATGTGCGGGCAGGTTTTTTCCGCAAGTAGGCCACTGGTGGGCCCTTTTGGCGTGACCCCTGACACGTGTTGCTTGAACTTTTTTAGGTTCTACAACACGCCGGTTTCCTCACGATGTTTTCCTTCACCGTTTTGAGAGTACTGGCATAGTGCACATAAATTTTTCGATAGAAAAATCTATTAGTACATGACTGGATTTTAACCCACGGCCTTCGGATCGGAAGGCGGTGCCGCTACCACTAGACCACCAGTGCCCTCATTTGTAAGACTTTATACAGTTAACGTTGGTAATAAGCGTATTTTTAGAGTTGTATGTAACTTGGTCCTAACTGGGGTACAAACCACACAGTAACCCTACCATAAGCTCTGTCTGGCTCTGTCTCTGGCTCTGGTTTTACTGGAAAAAACTTCTTTGTCAACAGAGCAAGCAGATGTTTTAATGCAATCGCTGTCGGTAGTGCAGATATCGAAATGGAGATTGACATCTTCAATACCGCTGCTAGGCGTATGAAGCGCTTCGTTTGCGACTCTTTTTTTCAACAGTAGTTTAGTTGGTAGTTTTTTTTTTCATTTTTACATAAGTACTTAGTGTTTTTTTTCTGTGTAAGTTGCATGTTCTTTTTTTTAATTATTCTAAATTTCAAACCGTTGTGTAGCGGTTTCTCCGTCTACTTCATTGTTTTACTCAATCCAGTAACTATAAATGGAAACTTTTAATTAGCCTTAAGTATCTATCCTCTTTTTAACCGACTTCCGATCAAAAAGGAGGAGGTTCTCAATTCGGTTGTATGTTTTTTTTTTTTTTATTTTATTTTTTTTATTTTTTTTTTTATGTTTGTTACCGCATAACTTCGTCATTTGTGAGCCGATTTGAAAAATTATTTTTTTATCTGAAAGGTACTGCTTCCAGATTGGTCCCATTTTAATTTTATTAAAATCGATGCTGCCATTTTTTTTAAATAATTTTTTTAATGTTTGTAACTGCATGCCTCCGTCATTTATGAACCGATTTAGAAAATTATTTTTTTATTTGGAAGGTTATTTTTACGTCCAGACTGTCCCAAACAAATTTTATTAAAATCGGTTTAGCCGTTTGGCAATGAAGTCGGTTTCTCAAGTTTTTTAAACTTATAATTATTATTTGTATCCAATTTTAAGCTGTGAGTTTTCCTAAGAAAATAAAAATAAAATAAAATAAATAAAATAAAATAATAAACTGGTGAGCACTCATACAGACTCAAAACCAGAGCCAAAGACAGATAGAGCTTGTGGTAGGCCTACAGGAAGACAAAACCAAACGCGAATAAAGGTCAAAGTCAAAATCAAATCAAAAGTTATTTATTTAGCATCACATTGAAATAGTTTAAACAAGTGCTAACAATAATAATTATAAGTTTAAAAAACTAGAGAAACCGACTTCATTGCCAAACGGCTAAACCGATTTTAATCAAATTTGTTTGGGAAAATCTGGACGTAAGAATAACCAAATAAAAAAAATAATTTTCTAAATCGGTTCATAAATGACGGAGGCATGCAGTTACAAACATTAAAAAAAAATATTTTTAAAAAAAAATGGCAACACCGATTTTAATAAAATTAAAATGGGACCAATCTGGAAGCAGTACCTTTCAGATAAAAAAATAATTTTTCAAATCGGCTCACAAATGACGAAGTTATGCGGTAACAAACATTGAAAAAAAAAAAAAAAAAAAAAACATACAACCGAATTGACTTCCTTCCCTTTTTGATTGGAAGTCGGTTAAAAAGGAACAGTTACATTAAAATTAGCTGCCACTCAGCATAAATAATAATAATAATAGCGCTGAAAGGCAAATGGCATTAATTCAGTTAAATCAAAAACCTAGAATATACCACGCGATATCTTTTATACCTTTTCGGCAAGCACGAGCAAAAGCTGAACAATAATGTAATTCTCATTCTTACTCGTAGCTACACATTCACAAAATTAAGAAAGTGTTCAGTGCTACGACGCTACACGCTGCTACGCCGTAGCATCAAACTACTAATAGTACATTATGATATAAGTGCGGTAAGTTGAAAATTACAGCCGAGGCGTTATTGCAAGCCCGAGCCGTAGGCGAGGGCTACAAGAAAGCAGAGGCTGTAATTATCAAAGCGCACGTATGTCATACGACGTTTTATAACACATTTGCGAGGAAACAAATAATACTCGGACTTTCGGACGAACTTACTTGTAGTAATTACTTACTTGTTAAAACAGTTGGAAAAATTTGAACAATTTGTAAAGTTGATTATTACGTTGCCACCACAATGAGCTTGACTTATATTTTTAAGAAAGTTCCATGAAATAGGCTAAAAACACACTTTCTGTGAAAATGAATTGGCATCTTTGCTTGTTTTCCATAAGATGAAGTTTTGATACGCTTGTAAGTATCTATCGTTCGATTTTTCAGGCAAGAGGCTTAAAGTAGCCTTTTTCACTGCCTCTGAGAATTTTGGCGGTTCGAATTAATAAATTCATCATTACTTGACGACATTTTCAAACAAAAATAATACAGCGAAAAGAAAAAGCGCGCGGAATAACTTTTTACTTTTTCACAAATTAGCAAATTATTATTTTTTTAAGGCAAAGGCACAAAAACAGACAGTATTACTAATAGAGTAAATTAATATTTTTTTGCTTTTGTTACAAATAAATGGTATTAATTTATTGTTAAAATTAATTAAATTAAAGAATAAATGTGTATTTTCTATATTTTATCTCCCAGAGTTAATTTTATTCATAAAATGTTTACCACAAAAAAATCTTAGATCTTAGAATTTTTAATCTAAGATTTAAAAAGGTACCGTTCGTGGATTGATAACCGTGCGTTTTACATTACGATAACGCACAAGTACGTAAAAACATACATAACGATATTGAAATCGGTGAAGTAGGAGACCCTTTATGAGCAAATGTGTTATAAAATAATATATTGAGTAGATTGTTGTTTTAGTGTATAGTAAAGTGAATGTTGGATATTCGTAAAAATTGGAGACAAACTTATCTTTCACCAAACCCCGAAAAGGTCAAACAATCCAGAATAACAAAAAACATCAAGAACATTATTTTTACGTATTTGAATAAAAATATGGAAGGATTTTTGTCTCCTGAAAAAAGGATATTAGATCTATATCAAAGCCAAAACAAACTTTATTGAAAGCACTCAAGTGGAAAAAGGACGCATACCGAAGCTACCTTGGATCTGGTTAGCGACTGAACTGATTGAACTTTGCTTTCTTTTAGAAACCTGACCATGGCCACTTTTTAGGAGTAGAAACTAATTGTAATAAGTTTAGGGCCTATTACAGTCTTATTTTTGGTCAGACCCCAACTTAATATGCTTATGGAATCCTCAAGTTTAAAATTTTAGGAGAATTAAAAGCTAAGTTATGTTTAAGTGCTTGTTTTGCATATAAATAATTATTCTAATTCTATTCTTATTCTATTTATATTGGAACAGCGGTTACCTGGCAAGTCCTCAGGTGCCATCTGCGTATATTTTCATTTGGCTTCAGGGCAACTTGAAGTGGGTGGAGAGGGCCGCAGTTGCACGGAAAATATGGAAATAAATTGGGTCGCGATTTGAATAATGTAAAATCTTCCCGCAATACAATCAAATACAAAATCATTTATTTATGCTACAGTTAAATAACTACAAAACGACTAACGCTGGCAGAAATGTCCTAAATATAATAAGTAAATAATAATTATTGTATACAATCCACACAACACTTTCTCGCCCCAAATTAAGCAGAGCTTGTACTATGGGAACCAGATAGCTGATATAATACTTATATATTTTTTTGTAAATAAATACGTAGAATACAATGTATTGTACCTTAAAATCGGAAGAAGGGGCCATCAAACCATCAGTGTTCAGTACACTGAACACTGATGGTCTAGTGGTGGCCGCCCCTTCTTCCGATTTTAAGGTCGTGGGTTAAAATTTTTTTTGTCGAAAAATGTATGTGCACTATGCCAGTACTCCCAAACGGTGAAGGAAAACATCGTGAGGAAATCGGCGTGTGCGACCTAAAAAAGTTCGAACAACTCGTGTCAAGCGTCACGCAAAAAGGGCCCGCCAGCGGCCTACTTTCAGAAACCAGTCCACACACCAAGTGTAGATCAAAGTATTTTATTTTGGAATTTTCATCGATATCTCGAGAAAAACTCGGTTTTCCTCTCAATAATTTGTGTTTTGAATTTCCATCGACAACTGGAAAAAAGTCTCGATTTTCCTCTCGATATTAAGCTATATATTACTTTATGTAACGTCTAGTATAGAATTCTGTAGTAACTTTAAATATTGGTGTGGTAACGTTAAGATCTCATTCCTCACGCTTGAGTCTACGCCACAATATTGGGTATGATGTTAAGTCAGCGGAAACAGTCCTTTCTACTCCGTCAAGCTTTGATTTCCTAAAAACTAGACGCCGTTAATAAAACCGTAAGCTCGTAGACTTTGGTAAAAGAGGTTCTAGGTCACCCAAAGGTCTCCGTCATGGGTTTACGTGAGCTAAAGCCGACACTGCCAGACTATTTTCAGAAGGAAGATTGTGTAATTCTGTTGCAATCAAAACTTTGATACTAACAAATAAATGATACTAACAAGGAGCACTTATCTTGCCATCATTTTTAGATCTATTTGTTGCCATGCAAGTTTTACAAATAATAATAATAATAATAATAATATGTCTTTATTTCGAACACGAGATCCATAGGCACACAAATATTACACATTACAAATATACAAGAGTTTAGGTCTTAAGAGCTAGAACGCTAAAAAGCTAACAACACAACAAGATAATATAATATAATAGGTAGGCATCATACCTAACCTAACGTAAAAAGATATAATTTAGGATGCTAATTGCACCCATCGTCTATAGACGCCTGTCAGCATAAGCCTATCTGACAGACTTGCAATAATTGCGTTTTTACACTTACCGACTCTGGACATAAATTTAGCGATGCGATCCCTTTGGATGGCATTAAAGGAGTTAACTCGCGCCTCCAGGTACATTCCGGAGGCACTGCAGTAACGTTCCAACCCCATGAGTTGCCTAAAGATGTTGTTATAGGCAACTCGGATGCCATCATGCGCTTTCTTTGTGTAGTTTGTCCAAAGTTGGCAAGTGTAAAAAGTCTGACAGTAGGACCTAAACAGGGTCAGTTTTACGTCCCTGGACGATTTACAGAATTTCCGTATGATCATGTTTCCGACTACGCATAACGCTCGCCGCTGACGCTCAATATCGTCGTCGTCTTTTAGGTTTGATGTTACGATATGGCCAAGATACTTAAAACTGTCCACGACATTGACCGGCTGTCCATTTAAAAAAATACCGGGTACTGTCTCAGGTCCCTTTCCGGATCTAAACACTACCATCTCTGTCTTTTTCACATTGTAAATGAGATCATGTTCTCTAGCATACCTTTCGCAGATGTTAAGTAACTTTCTCAAGCCTTTGATCGAGGGACTAAGCAGCACCATATCATCGGCGTAGCTCAAATTATTAACATATCTGTTATCTAATCGGAGCCCGACCCGAGTGCTGCTTAGTTCCACGATCAGATCATTAACATAGGTGTTGAATAGGTCCGGAGAGGTGACCCCCCCCTGCCTCACACCGCAGGACAGTCTGTAGCTATCAGAAAGTTCAACGCCCCATCTAATGTTGTTAGTCTGATTGCGATACCAATATCTAAGCAGACCAACAACATCATTCGGGGCACTTGTACGATGTAGCTTTTCCCATAGAATTTCATGGTTGAGGGTGTCAAATGCTCTGCTTAAATCTAGAAAGCACGCATAAACGCTTGTCTTACCCTCCCTGTAGTATTCAACCACTTGTTTCATGGAGAAGATAGCCATATCAGTAGATACATGGGGTCTAAAACCAAATTGTCCGTCGTCAATAGACAGTGAAGGTGTTATACAACTTTGTATAACTCTCTCAAGTACCTTGGCCATTATCGTGGCGAGCGATATAGGTCTATAGTTAGCCACGCTTGAGACATCTCCGGTTTTATTTTTCAGAATAGGTACGACGAGTGTACGCATCATCTCAATCGGCAGGTAGCAATGTCGCAGAAAGAGATTAAAAAGCCCTGCGAGTATGAAATAAATATGCTGGCCCGCATACAACAAATGTTCAATGCTAAGGCCGTCATGACCCGGGGACTTACCACGTTTCATATTTCTAAGTATTTTCTCAATATCGCTAGCTGTTATTGTCATGTGATGATGAGTACCCGGGCCATCACGGTTACCAACGCTACTATTATGTATTTTATTTGCTGAATAAGAACTACCATCAACGTTAAAATGTTTCCTAAATAAATTAGAAATCGTTTTCTTGTCTTCTTCACCTTCAATATTAATTGGCATACTAATTTTACTATCCAACTTTTTAGTTTCCTTCCAAAATTTCACAAAGTTACCTGCTGAATGTTGGCGGGCCAGTATATCCATTTTTATCTTTTGTTGATTATTCTGCACAAACTTCACTGCAGCTTTAAACTCTCAAAGCGAATTGACTATTCGCTATCTCATGTTTATTACGTCAACATTCAGTCTTGTTGCTATCGTTCCTTGTCAAAGATAAGATTGGTTTCAATTATTTGTATTGCAATCAAGCTCATTAAAAAAAAGTCAAAACTGACAGATGCGACTAGGTTTTGATTGTAACAAAAAATACGCCATAGTCCACTATTAACAAGCTCCATCTGGCTCTGTGTCTGGCTCCGGTTTTGAGTCTGTGTGAGTGTTGACTAAATAAATCCTACGTCGAAACGTCACACATACTCGAAACCAGAGCCAGAGACAGAGCCAGACAGAGCTTGTGGTAGGCCTTCTGCTGTCTCGCTATGTAACGCCCGTTATGCCGGTCCCAGATTCCAAGAGAATTCGACGTTACTGGTTGAAATATGAATTTAAGTTTCGCTCTGCAATCTGCTTCTAATATCAGAGATGGCAAGCGGTGGCGAATTGATATTTCAATAATTTTCAGGAAGGTTTCAGCTGAATTTCAATAACTTAGATATACTTTAGCGTTATTGCACCGGTTTCAATGAACATTGAGCTACTTCTTATCGGGTCACTGATTCTTTCGAACCAAGTGTGGTGAAAGGATTTTAAGTGCGCCTCAACGAGGGTTCTTTCGTGCACTTAACACTTATTTTAGAACTTTTAAGGTTCCACGATATGCCGGTTTCCTCACGATGTGCTCCTTTACTGTTTGAGAGCACTGGCATAGTGCACACACATTTTGGGCAGAAAAACTCTATCTTTTTGACATATTTTTATTAAGTAGGACTTACACAATGTTAATAGACAACTTTTAATTGCATAAAGGCATACTATATGACTAAGTTAGCTACTAGAAACTTGTATTTATTAATTAATTTGTTGTATGCAGTAATTGTGATTATTTTTTAATTTATATTTTAGTTTTAGTTTAATTTCCGCACACAAATTTATTTTGTTATCCTTATTAATATTATAAATGCGTTTGTAACTCTGTCTGTCTGTCTGTCGTCCTGTCTGGCTTTCACGCCAAAACTACTGAACCGATTGAAATGAAAATTGGTACACAGATAGTTGAGGGCCTGAGGAAGGACATAGGCTACTTTTTATTGCGAAAAAAGGGTTGTAAGGGGTTGAAAATAGGTGTTGAAAGTTGTATGGAAGTATCGTCATTTTTAGAGCTAGAAACTTAAAACTTATTTTTTAGTCTGTTGATTTGATATAAAAAAATATGACATTTAAAGTTTGTGCTGGGGGGGTAGAGGGAGGGGAGTACAGGGGGGAGTGTGGAGGGGAGGTGCGGGGGGAGTGTGGAGGGGAGTACAGGGGGGAGTGTGGAGGGGAGTACAGGGGGAGTGTGGAGGGGAGGTGCGGGGGGAGTACAGGGGGGAGTGTGGAGGGGAGTACAGGGGGGAGTGTGGAGGGGAGTACAGGGGGGAGTGTGGAGGGGAGGTGAGGGGAGGTGTGGGGGAGTGTGGAGGGGAGTACAGGGCGGAGTGTAGAGGGGAGTACAGGGGGAGTGTGGAGGGGAGGTTCGGGGGGAGTGTGGAGGGGAGTACAGGGGGGAGTGTGGAGGGGAGGTGCGGAGGGAGTGTGGAGGGGAGTACAGGGGGAGTGTGGAGGGGAGGAGCGAGGGGGGATGCGGGGGGAGTACAGGGGGAGTGTGGAGGGGAGTACAGTGGGGAGTGTAGAGGGGAGGTGCGGGGGGAGTGTGGAAGGGAGGTGCGGGGGGAGTACAGGGGGATTGTGGAGGGGAGTCTGGGGGAGTGTGGGGGGAGTTCGGAGAGGAATGCGGGAGGGATGAAAGTGTGGCGTAGTACGACGCCATATGTCTAAGTTTAGTAAGAGGGCAGACGACTGTGTCACGTGCACGCGAATATGACGTTGTTATTTAATTACTGTTTTCTTCCGATGCAAATTAAAAATGCTACCCATAGACATTATACCACGCGGACGAAGTCGCGGGCACAGCTAGTTTTAGAATAAATGAATATGAAATGAATATAAGGATAATGATCTATGGGCATAGGCAGAGGCACGTCTAAACGTAAAGGTTTGAGAGGCAGTGCACTCAACGTTGTTAGTATTCAATATATCGAACTGGTCTCTCAGCTCAGTTGGTAGTAGCTCTGCCTTGCGCCGTAGGTCGTGGGTTCGATCCCTACTGAGAACAAATTATTGTGTCGTGAACGCAGATTTTAGTTCTTTGTCTGGATTTTATAAAGTAAGTAGGTTTTTTTAAAGTATGTATTTACAAAAAAATATAAGTATTATATCAGCAATCTGGTTCCCATAGTACAAGCTCAGCTTAATTTGGGGCTAGATAGTGTTGTGTGGATTGCCCGCAATATTTATTATGTAAATTTATGGTGCAAATTTGTTTAGATTTGACAAATCTAATGGCTGGATTCAAACCGTCTATGTAAACACAATTAAACCTAGTATTCAGATAACAAAGTTTCACAAACTGCACAGATTATTTATGAAGCGGCGTCAATTCTCTGTTTATTTATGAGCTTATTTCAGTCCAAAGCCAAATTTCAGTCACGTTTAATTTATTCATTTCAAAATAATCCGTGAATAAAGCCCCTATACACTGCATACGCCGAGTCTGAATTTGAACATCTAGTTCAAATGCAAACCATTGATAATTCAATTCAATTTAGAACAAACGGAATCATTATAGCCCGTGTTTCAGTTTGTGAGACAGAGATGGCGATACTTGTTAGTTTAGCATTATGCAAAAACTTAATTTTTCATAACTGCTCGTTTGCAATTTTGCAATGCAAAGGCCTGTTTACTTTTACAGTCGAACCGTTACTGTGACTAAACCTTAGGACTATAGGAAATTTAAAAGGCGGTTATTCGCTCAAATTACATTATTATAAATTCCATAGCAAATCAGGATTACCTTCAGTTTAAAGAATATAGTAAAAATGTTATTGCAGGGCAGGGGGTTCACTATAACCAGTATTGAAAGTGGTCTATGAGGAAAAAAAGATTGGGAACCTCTGGTTTAAAGTGACCCGGACTCATTATTAGATTTAGCTGTCCACTGACTGCTTCAACTGTCATAACTGCATGAAACTGGCATTGTGCAGCTGACTTGCAATTCAATTGCAGCTCGTCAGTATACACCCTTATACCCCCGAGCCTTAAGGCTTCGAATGAGCAAAGCACTGTCAACTTATCCAATTTGTTCACTGAGTCGAATCTACGGCGAGCTGAATAAACTTTAAGTTGAATTATTAAATTATTGCTTATTCTGTTGATTCTAGAACGTCGATTTGATTGAAATTCATATTTATGTAACACGCCGTTTCTTTATTAAGATTGATACAATGAGACATTCGTTTACTCAACATATGATAAGTACATACAAACATAAAATCACACGCCTCATTCCCATGGGGGTAGGCAGAGATTACGGATTTCCACTTGCTACGATTTTGACACACCTCTTTCGCTTCATTCACTTGCATAACATTCTTCATACATGCTCGTTGGTTTAGGGTACTTCTCTGGCCTTTTTTTAAAACGTCTGTGATCTGATCGAGATACATAAGATTTAAGAACTATAAAGATTTATATGGTAGCAATACATCAATGTTACATAAGTGTTATTACATTTTACAAACAGGTACACATACTAAAAATATATTTATTTTTTTATATACTAAAAAGAGGTTCATGCGTCGAGGTTTCATAGATATAGTATTTATTAAATATTTCACAACTCCAATCACCCCGGCTCTAACCAGACCAAAACTCTCTAGCTGATTCTTCTTCTTGAATCACCTGACAGCGCGCCAAATACTTTGACATTCACTGACATTCTATGACATGACGGCTAGTAGTGTATGACAGATGACTTACCTTGAGCACAGATAATAGAGTCATAGCTTATTGAAACAGCAACTTATATTTTACATTTATAACATAATATTTTTTCTTCTTTTTTCTGCCTTTATCCCACTTTGTGTGGGGTCGGCATAGCATGTTCTCCTCTTCCATTCTCCTCTATCAGCCGTCATCTCTGAATTTACTTCTTTCTTATCCATGTAATCTGTCACACTTTTTATGCAACTAGGCGATAGAACAAGCATATGGCCCACCTCATGCTAAGCGAGGCAAGGCTTGTTTACTCTAGTGACCTGTAGGCCTACAACAAGCTCTGTTTGGCTCTGTCTCTGGCTCTGGTTTTGAGTCTGTGTGAGTGTTGATTAAATAATGTGTGTGACGTTTTGACGTAACGTCACACACAGAGTATAATGCACTGGTGAGCACTCACACATACTCAAACCAGAGCCAGAGACAGAGCCAGACAGAGCTCATGGTAGGCCTACTTACTGCGGGAAAAAAAACCACTCCTCTTGCGTCTCCCTAAGTTTTATTTTCTGTTCCCCAAGGCTATCCTAAAGGTCGTAAGAAATAAGTAAAGTAGGTACCTATTTACTGTTTTTCCAAACGCTTCTTCTAAACAAATGTTCGCGTGTCAGCTCATTCTAAATCATTGCGCCAGACGCTTCAAGCGTTCTAAAGCCTAGTTCTCACTAGAGCTGTCAAAAATTACTTCTGCCTTTTGTGAGCTATTTAACTTTCCTACTTATTTCAGTGAAAACGACACATTGTTTCTTTTTAGTGCTCAAAAAAGAAAATCAGAAAATAAATAAATATTGTGGGCAATCCCCACAACACTATCTAGCCCTAAACTAAGTACCTAGTAAAATAGAAAATAAATTACTCTTATTTTTTTTTCCTGAACTGGGACAGTACAGCTGGCCTACCATGAGCTTCATATGGTTATGGTTATGGCTGTCAAAATTGTGTCAACAGTGTCAACACATTCAAACCCAAGAATAAAATTAATGTGTGGATCAGCCTATCTATACACAATTTGACAGCCATAGCCATAACCATATGGAGCTCGTGGTAGCCCTGCTGTAACGTATTGTAATATTACATATGGTTAGTCAATTAAACAATAAAATACGAACAGCTAGTAGTTTTTAAATACTCCCAAAATGTGCCAATTATTGTAGTTTTTGTTTTATGGAGCTTGCTCGAAAGCGCTTGCGCGTCTCAATACAAAACCCTCTGAAAAAAAGCTTGTTGTAATATAAAAAACCAAAGAGTTGGATTGAACTCATTATTGTAGGGAATAAATAAATAAATAATACTAGTGCCTTGTGCATACATCTTTACAACGTATTCTTGACTAAAGTAAATGGGTTCCTTATCTCGCGCCTGGTTCTATTTATTTACGAAATGTTTGTATTTTTTCATCAGATAATATGCTGTAACTGTGGCGAACGTATTTATTTGGTTTCACATCTTCTCGTCATCATCATCATCAACCTATATCAGTCCACTGCTGGACGTAGGTCTCTCCCAAGACGCGCCACTGAGCCCAGTCCTCGGCTCCTCTCCAGTGCTTGTCAGCTACATTTCGCAGATCGTCGCCCCACCTTGCAGGAGGGCGTCCTACACTACGCTTACCTAAACGCGTAATAAAACTTTTTTTTGAATTGCCAAACCCAAGATTGAGCAGATTTCATACTACTCATATGGTATAGTTTGACTTGTACCATTTCACTTTCATGAAAACCCAAACCCCTCCATAAAAAATAAACATAGTATTTTGGATAATTCTAGTTCATAATAGACCGTGGAGCTAACAATTGCATGAGGGTTGAAAAATGAATAATGAAACTGTGGATTTTACTATGAAAATGAGAGCTCTCGTGAGTACGGTTAGCAAACATGTCAGAAGAATTAAAAATATTGTTCAAGCGAAAACTTAAATAAACATTATTTAACTTTGTAACCTCAGTGGGGTTGAGAATAGTTGTTTGAATACAATTTTCCACAGGTTTACATAATTATATTATGTCATTTATTACAATAGAAAAATCTGAAGAGATACAAAAAAATATAGTAATAGTATAGTATTAATTGCTATCGATCATCATCAGGTGGGCCATATTTATGCTAGTTCTGACACGTATACCTACTCACATAAACAAATTATACAAAAACAGGTGGGCATTGAAACAGCACGGTCTGTAGACATATTAAATCATCATCATCTGAACCAGACGAGTATTGCGTAATATTGTTGCTATCAAAAGTAGGTATGATACTAACAAACAATAATAATAATTACAAGGAGAATTTCCTATTCGTTTATTACGACGGCATTACACCTTGTTGCAATCGGTTCTTGTCAAAGATGGGGTTTGTTTCAATCCATTTTTTATTAGAATTTAAGTTTTAAATAGTGACAAGAATGAAAGATGTGACTTGGTTTTGATTGCAGCAAAAGATAAGCAATCACCCTTTACTGGCTAAGCCTCCTTAATTTTGTTAATGCTGCTTTTTGTCTCAAATAAATGATTATAACAAAAAACATGAAATAAATATTACAACATAATGTAAGGATATTTTTTCTTCACGTTCTATTTTTTTTGCTATTCGTACAAATATTCCTCCAAAAAGCTACGCAACTACGCGCACGAAATAAATGAAAATTTTCAATTTTGGCGACACGCTTGCTAAAGTTGAATCGTTTATTATATTTGCGTATAAATGTTTAAAATTAATGAAATGAAAATATTATGGTAACCACCACGATTATTGCAAGAATAGGAGGTAACTTTTTATGACTAGGCACGAGTATGAACCATATTATTTATATAAAATAATTATAAAAAAACAGGTACATAATGTATAATAAAAATCGGTTGTCTGTCTGTGTAGTCGGTTTACTGACAAAAGTTGAACTTGACAACGTCATACAGCTGTCCACGCGGACGCATCGCTCACTCAAGTAGGAGAGAGACAGATGTCGCTGCCGAACGCGGAGGCCGATTGTGCCTCTTTGTCGCTCGTTCCGCGCTCTCGCTTGCACTTCAAGCCTTAAATGAAACGTTTCAGAGCGAGGTAACGCCACATGAGTCATGTTTTTTCGTACGTGCATTCGGCTCCATCGAACTATAAGACGTTGTCACGTCAAAAACTACCATTTATCATATCAACCGTATAAGTAAATAGCTATTGCCAAAACCATTTTGTAGATAATTAAATAAAATAAAAAATTCTTATCATGTCACTGGTTCTTTCAAACCAGAGTGTGGTGAAAGGACTTAAAGTGCTCCTCAGGGAGGCGAGAAAACTTTTTAGATTCTTCGACATGCTGGTTTCCTAACGATGTTTTCTTTCACCGTTTTTTTTTTCAACAAAAAAATCATTGGTGCACGACTGGATTTGAACCCACGACTTTAGGATACAGACCAATATTTTCCCTTAAAATACTAAAAACTCCATAAACCGCTTTTTATGAAGCTAAGCGGTTTAATGAATACTCCAAAATATTTTAAAGCAAACTGTTATATTTTTATGCAGATGTTTAATTTTTATCTTCAAACTTTAACGAGAGGCATCATACTTATACCGTTTTATTTTTAATCATAATAAAAACCTTACATAAACCTCACGATCAAGATCAGTAGGCCTCCCACAAGCTCTGTCTGGCTCTGTCTCTGGCTCTGGTTTTGAGCCTGTGTGAGTGTTAAAGGCCTGCGCACACCTTGTTCGCTGGCGGTAGCGATCAGTGAAACGCTGTCAAATATCGCTGTCAGATTTGAGATTTGACAGCGATTTTTGACAGCATTTCACTGATCGCTACCGCCAGCGAACTAGGTGTGTTCGAGCCTTAACTAGATAAATCCTACGTCAAAATGTCACACATATAGTCTATACACTGGTAAGCACTCACACAGACTTAAAACCAGAGCCAGATCAGAGCCTAAATACAGATAAACAATTATTTATCTGTGTTTTAGATCTGATCTGGCTCTGGTAGCTTTAAAGCTCTAGACTGAAGGCCTGCGCACACCTAGTTCGCTGCCGGTAGCGATCAGTGAAACGCTGTCAAATATTCGCTGTCAAATCTCAAATCTGACAGCGATATTTGACAGCGTTTCACTGATCGCTACCGCCAGCGAACTAGGTGTGTTCGGGCCATTACTAGTCTAGAGCTTTGGGTATCTGTATTTAGACCCTTTTATTTTAGAAGGGCTGCTGGCCAGTAGGCCTACCACAAGCTTGAAAAGATTTCAAAACTTAAATAGACATGCGAAATTAAGATTTGCATAAAGATAAAGATTAAATATGTTGTTGCTGTCAGATTTGAGATTACAGCGATATTTGACAGCGTTTCACTGATCGCTACCGCGAACTAGGTGTGCGCAGGGGCCTAATTCTCGGGCCGATGTCGATCATTTTGCAATTTTATTTAATTGCTTCTTTTCACAACCCCGCACTTTTTCTACGTTTTTCGTATGTCGTAGCTGTCGAGGTTTCTACGATGAGGTCGTTGATGAATTACTCAAGGAAATCTACCATTCTCTCTTCGAAAAGAAGTAATAAGATAAAATTGCAAAATGATCGAGATCGGCCCGAGAATAAGGCCACAGGCCTTAGATGTCAAAAGTTAATTATCTGGTTCCTATTGTACAAGCTTTGCTTAATTTAGGGCGAGATAGTGTTGTGGGGATTGTCCAGAAAATATATGAATTTATTTAATGACATAAAAATTGGTCGTCACTCAGCATAAATTTTGTGACCAATGTATTCTAGTCTCTGCCTTCAATGTCTATACCTTAGTTTATGTTACAAGTATATGTATTAGCCTTAATTTAACTTGTATGTTATATGTTTACAAATAAATAAATAATAATATTGATCTTATTATTCTTATCGTGTCACTGATTCTTTCGAACCAAGTGTGGCGAAAGGATTTTAAGTGCGCCTCAAAGAGGCTCCTTTCGTGCACTAGACACATATTTTTGAACTTAATGGTTCTATGATATGCCGGTTTCCTCACGATGTTTTCCTTCACCGTTTGAGAGCACTGGCATAGTGTACATACATTTTTGGGCAGAAAACTTATTGGCACACGACTGGATTTGAACCCACGACCTTAGAATAATAATGATATAAATGCTATAGAAGTGAAAGCGCCACTATTACTATTTATAATCAGTCTGTAACTATAATTATAATTTATAAATGTTGATTATTGCTATTTTAATTAGCAAAATGCCAATTATAGAAAGGTTAAGTCAAATTGTCGTCTCTCAAATACCAGTATTTTAATAAATATTTCGAGAACTAATTGAATTTAAGTGGGGCTTTTTAGAAAGGGTCTTTTAGGGGCCCCAGGTACCCTGACCCTACCTGACGACATTTCGGTCCACCATTAGTGGTGCCCCTCACCCTGAGCCATCCAATCGTAGTTACTTGAATTTTACGAACCTTAAAGGTTGAAACCCGTTCCATATAAGAGCATCATTTGGAAGATGGTGTAGTTTTTAACGTGACAACGTCTTATAATTCGATGGAGCCGGCTGCACGCACAAAAAAACACATGACTCATGCGGCGTTACCGCGGCGCGCTCTGAGGCGTTCCATTTAAGGCTTGAAGTGCAAGCTAGAGCGCGGAACGAGCGACAAAGAGGCAGAATTGGCCTCCGCGTTCGGCAGCGTTCGACATCTGTGTATTTTTTTATGACGTTGTCACATTCTACTATCGTCAGTAAACAGACTTATAAGTGGGGATCGAACCCACGGCCAACGGCGCAGAAGGCAGAGCTAGAGAACAAATATTTGTGCTGTGAACACAAATGTTTGTTATCAGTCTGGGTGTTATATTGTATTCTAAGTATTAGTCTAAGATCCCGCTATAGAAGGACCTTCACCGAGCTGGTTATTTAATGAAACGTATTTTATATATAATTAAACATGCCAATAAATATATTCTATAAGGGTTGCCTATCAAATTTCAGTCCAGGATAATTATGATTAATTAATAATTAAAAGAAAAAAAAAAAAACTTTCCACTGGTTTGTTTATTAAACAAATTCTATACCAATCGAAAGTATAGACCCCAGTATTTTTATTCAATAAACATACCAGTGCAAAATGCTAGTATCGATTTACCTGTTTATACCTGGCTACCCGAGAGTTGTGACGGGAAAAAAATAGGCAACCTAACGTTTGCATATACTATGGGGTCTATACTTTCGATTGGTATAGAATTTGTCTAATAAACAAACCGGTGGAAAGTTAAAAAAACAATTTAGTTTTTTAATTATTAATTAATCATATCCTGGACTGAAATTTGATAGGCAACCCATATAGAATATATTTATTGGCATGTTTAATTAAATATAAAATACGTTTCATTAAATAACCAGCTCGGTGAAGGTCCTTCTATAGCGGGATCCTATAGTATATGTATTTACAAAAAATAATAATTATGTATTATATCAGCTATCTGGTTCCCTTAGTACAAGCTTGGCTAAATTTGGGGCTAAATTGTGGATTCTCTACAATATTATATTATACCATTACTTAATTGGTACATACGAAAGAGTCACCTACGCGATGTTTAATCTTTCTTTTGTGAATATCACAAAGGAAAGATAGTGACGTCATTCATTCTTTCAAAGAATGAATGACGTCACTCATTTGCATGACGCTAGAGTGATTGCGTTCTTTGTGCGTTTGTTTTCTGTTTGTATTTCACCCTCAACAGACTGACAGCCAGTTAGCGTATTCTTTTCATAGTTACCCTCAAAGTGGAAATTTATAATTTATGATTTTGAAAACCCGCAAGGCCTCGGTTCTCCACGGAGTCTCAACCTCGTTTTATAATTTACTTCTTCTTTTTATCGTTTCTATATCTCTCTTTAACTGAATTAGTAGGAAAAGACTGGTCAAAGAAAGCGAAGGAGAGGAAAGAATGGAGATCTTTGGAGGAGGCCTATACCCGTCGAGGGGTCCTTAGATATAAGTTATTTAAAAATTAAGTATGATAATTAGGGAAAAATAAAGGCTTTTTTATTTTTTATTTATTTTATTAATTTATCGTTTCACTGATTCTTTTGAACCAAGTGTGATGAAAGGATTTTAAGTGCACCTCAAAGAGGCTCCTTTCGTGCACTTGACTCCATATTTTCGAACTTTTTAGCTTCTACGACATGCCGGTTTCCTCACGATGTATGCCACAACTTCTGTTTTCTTTCTTCACTTCTGTTTTTCTTGGTACACGACTGGATTTGAACCCACGACCTTGGGACCGGAAGGCGGGGCCGCTGCCACTAGGCTACCAGGGCTCATAATTAACTGAATTTTCAGGTACGTGAAAAGCCCGTGCATAACTATTTCAATATCTAGACAATTTCACTGGAATACCAGCAACAAAGTTACACGGTAAAGTTTGAACCGGCAGGTACTAACTGGTGCCGTCAAATTGTAATGTTGTTTTATATAATTTCGGTACTCTTGACCTAGTTGCCTGTAGGTCTACCATAAGTTCTGTCTGGCTCTGGTTTTATGTCTGTGTGAGTGCTCACCAGTGTATTATACTGCGCGTTTCTACGTGGGATTTATTGTTTCTGGCTCTGGTTTTAAGTCTGTATGAGTGCTCACCTGTGTATTATGTTTTGTGTGTGACGTTTCGACATAGGATTTATTTGTTCAACACTCACAGATACTCAAAACCAGAGCCAGAGTCAGAGCCAGACAGAGCTTGTTGACCTACTGATGCGCAGTTTCAGATGAGACTATTAAAATTAACATTATTTTAGTAGTAGAGCTTTTTGTGTGTGGCTCGTCTATGAAAGTAATACCACCACGCCTATTTCTGTATTTGACAGTTGTAAGTTTTTTTTGACAGTGAAATTAGAGCTTGTGTCGTGGCCAGGAAGTATCACATTTATTTGAGATCACTCAATAATTTGCAAACAAAATTTCGGTTAAAACAACAGTCAATATTTGATCGGTTGATTAGTCAATACTATATCCTTAGAGATCTAAAAGGAAGTACTTATACAGTGTCTGTGTTTTTTATTTGGCCAGTTCGTTTTTAGTTTGCAACTTTTACCCTATCTAGCGGCATTTCGAAAGGTTTTTCTACTTATCAACGGTAGAAGGCTTGGAGTGATAAGGGTCTCGTACTGTCTACAGGAATCTTTGTGAATACAAATTGTATTTTTTCAGATAGGTTTTTGGCTTTGGAACGCGGTACTTTTGCAATCTATCGTCGTTTTTTCTTTTGTGGTCTTTTCATTCGGCCTACAAGAAAAGTTATGTTTTTTATTGATCTGAAACGTTATTCATTGTCAACAATGGGAAACTACTTTTGTACTTTGAAATTCGAGAAAATTTTGTGCAATAATGCCAAAACAAAACCAAAGTCTATAGGGCACAGGCCACACTTGCGTGGGCCATAGTGTACTGCATGCTAAAAACAAAACATTTTCACTTATTCTACTAATCCTTGATATAAAAAGAAGCCCACTCCGTCTCCAGAAAAAACCTACTTCAATGCCAAATTTTATCTATATCGGTTCAATGCACAACAAAAACTTCTTCATACTACACCTGCTTGGAAAGTACCTTGATACTTTATCAAATTTACGGTAGAAAGTACGTCATTGCATATCGAACAAATATGCGGGGAGAAAACGCATCTGAGCGGGAGAGAAAAGTGTATGAAAATCCATTTCTTACGTGGTTTTTATTTTTTATTTTGGGTAAGACTATGCGCCGGTAACCTAAATGTCAAAAGCCAAAAAGTTTTTACAGTGAGTTTTTATCTCAAAGTTCGCAAAATGACACTGGCCACTAGCTGTGTGTTGGATGGTGTCGGGCTGGCAGTGCGAACCTGCGGCGGCAGGATAAACAATTTGAAAAAAGAACATGTGAAAATTGCAGACGCCATTTCCAATTTGTGTGTTTGTTTGAGGATTCAGTTTTCGTAGAATTTATTTTCCTTGTAGGTGTAGTATAAAGCACTATGTATCACTCGAGAGAAACTGCGATTCCCGATCTCGGGTGTTTTAAAGCCCGAGCCGTGACACCCTCAACGGTAATCGGTCACTTTCTCCCAAGGTTTCTCCTCTCGGTGAACAATGTACTATTTCAGATCAGTGGTTCTAAAGAGGTTGTGGAATCTAAAAAGTTCGAAAACATGTGTCCATTGCACGAAAGGAGGAAAGCATACCACACTGGTTTTAAAGAACCGAAAGAACGATAAGAAGAAGAGTGATTTTTATAATGTCCCAAAAGTTAAGAGCCGAGCGGGATTTGAACCCGCGACCTTCCCCTCTTCTTCTTTCTTTTTCTTTGGGAGGGGAAGGTCGCGGGTTCAAATTCCGCTCGGCTCTTAACTTTTGGGACATTATAAAAATCTTTGTGATTTCCTTAAGTGTAGTAAACACTATAAAATTAATAAACAGAAGAAGAGTGGTTTAATGGCTTAGTCTCAACCATCAGTCAAACAAACTTTCGCATTAGCAAATTAGTATGGAAGTAGGTTAGGGTCTCTTTCCAAATGACTTGCATACGCGTATAAACCACAAGAAGCGATACGTGCTGCCAAAAGCTACTGCCAAATCGCTTTGGCGTGGATAAGCGTAGCCAAAACTATCAGTAAGCAGTTTGAAAATTTAATTCTGCGATTGTCTATTCCAATGCTGAAAATAAATACGTCATGTAGAATAAAAATCTTATTATAACTTGAGGCATGCTGATGTTCACGTTCCAGTAAATTCCTTGGCACCTTTCAAACCGAGACTGATGCTGCTTCACGGCAGAAATAGGCATGGTAGTACTTCCCCGGACGAGCCACACACAAAGAACTCTCTACTAAAACTCGCGTCAAAAAATATTTAGGTGGAAAAGGTTTCATTCTACTCAAGTTTATTGAAAAGACAAGTGGTTAATTTTAGTACAGAAAGCTCAAAAATTCTAAATTAATTTACCAAGCACTTTATTCATAAAGCCCAGTGTACATTAAAGCGTGTACGTTGTTTTTGACCGTTACGCTGCATTTTCCCGCCAAAACCACATTACGCTTCGTGACTGGCACGTCTGAGCCACTCTACCCCGCACGTTTATTACGTAAATATAAGCGGTTTCGACAGCGATAGCAGGCGTTGAGCGAACCATCAGTGTAGTACTTATTTCTGTGCCGTTAGGAACGCCAAACAAATTGTAATAAGATAAAGATCTCACACTGTTTTGGCTTGTTGCTGCAAAACGTTTTTTGTTTAGCAATAAACAATAATTTATATTTAAATTGAAAATTATAATTGGATAGTATAATAAATATTTATATATAATAAAACGTGTAATTTACTGTTCAAATAGGTTATTTCTAAGTTATCTGAAATAAAGTTTGTATTGTTTTGTGTACGGAGTTTAGTTGCCAATCGATCGATTTTGCTTAGCTCTTTCATTAATTATATTTTATTTAAACATCTTTTTAACAATTGTATTTCAAGCAATAAATATACTTTACCTTTGAAGTCGGGAGGACTTGTGGGTTATGTTGGATTCTTGCTGCCGCTAAGCCTCTGGGGTGTTCCTCTTCATTTTGGTGCGGTAGACGAGGTTATGGTTTCGTTGCGTTCCACAACCTCGTCTGCGGTTGTTTTTGCAGACCCATCTTAATGAAGGGCTGAAACCTGTTTCTCTTCATCTGAATGCACTCTGAAAACAAAGGCTCCTTCTCCTTATTGCAAGCCTGTCGTGACTTACGTAATATCTCAAACTCCTCTAATTAGCGTATTGTTACTGGTTTATTACTGAAATATGACTGGGAGATTTTGGAAACATGAATATGAAAAATGGTTAATTCATTGGCAGCATTGATAACAGCCTTGGCTTAAATAAATAAAGTAATATTCATCATATTTTCATACAGCGCCATCTAGTCTCAAATTAAGTAAAGTTTGTACAATGGGAAATTGTAACTGATAGAATACTTTATACGTTTTGCGAATTCATAAAGCACAGCACCAAGACACTGAACCAACACCGAGTTGATCACAAAATGTTTGCCCTTAGCAAGGATCGAACCAACAACCTGTAAAAGGAGTAGAACGGTCATGTGGTCAGTAAAGTCTCGACTTTCTTCATAAAAATCGGCAGTTTTTCACAAGTTGTTTAATGAAAAATGTGAACCCACATCACCATAAAGAAGTCCGAGAGCTACGAGGCCTCTCATGCCGCCTTCCTACGGTGCGTGATATCACGCACCAGCCCGCACCGCGCACGACGACGCACGGCAACGCACACAGAAAATGCTCCTGTGCTACCGCGCACCTCGGCGCACGAGACCGTTCCCATGGTGTGTCGTACGTGCTGGTGCGGGCTGGTGCGCGATATCACGCACCAGTGGGAAGGGGCTATGAGACGCCGAATTTGATAGCCCCTAATAGTAGGAAGGCGGCATCATTGCATAACACTAATCCGCTGACACTTTTGGGTCTGGGACAAATAAATTTACCTACCTAGTTTTAAGATAGTTGTATGTACCTAGCCAATTTACCTATGTTATGCTAATATAATACCTATTATTGTACATCTGAAACGGATAAACTGTTGTTTCCCTGTTTTATTTTTATTTTAGAGACCTTTCTTATTTCTTGTACACAGTTGAACAATAAATGATTCTGATTCAGATTCTGATTCTTGCATACCCTGGTATTTTGGGTATACGCCCCAAAAAATAACAAAGATTATTTTACTGTGATTAGTCCCACAAGTTCTCTATTTTAAATAGGTCAATGACCTCCATCGGTTTGCTCTAAAAAACTAGTAGGAAGAAGGCTCCATCCATCTCTGTAAGCAGGTTATTTTAAAAGTTTTTCTTTGATAAAAGAGTTTACTTAAAGGTTTAAGGCCAAAATACACCACCAACTGAACGGGTGGGTTAGGGTATAATATCAATTTATCAATGTGACTTTCTCAGCCAGATCTGCTGTACCAAAGTCTTAGCTTAATCTCAAACCTTTTGTTCGATTGTTAAATTGAAAGCTCTCAAGAGATTTTCGGGCTAAAAGATTTCGAGAATTTTCCATCTATTAATTTACACAATTTCACAATTTTTACACTGGGTATAAGGGCCATCGGGCCATTATTTAAAAATTAAGTATGTTAGTTAGGGAACAATAAGGGCTTTTTATTTATTATAAGGGCCATTGATCACGCGGTAGTGCGATGAAACTGCGTATAACTGAAAGTAACTGCGTAAGTCTCGGCGTGCGACGAAAACGCATCGTTTGATCGTACGAGCGCGAGTAACTGGATAGCCGTTTGTTTAATATATTGATGCAACTGGTCTGAGTAAGCCAAATGACTGAAGTGATTAATGAAGCTTTTATAACTCGCGTTTCGAGCGGTTGGAACTTCACTAAAGCTTTTACAGAATGCAAGTGAAGACAGGCATCATGGCTCAGTTGGTAGTAGCCCTGTCTTCTGCGCCGTAGGTCGTGGGTTCGATCCCCACCGAGAACAAATATATAGGAGGTAAAAAAAGATGTTTGTTTTCTGTCTGGGTGTTATATTGTATTCTAAGTATGTATTTTTTTAGACTTGCCTACATAGACCCACTGCTGGGCAAATGCCAAAGTAATGTTTTTACAAAAATAATTTATTTAAGTATTAATCAGCTATCTGTTTCCCATCGTACAAACTCTGCTTAGTTCGGGGCTAGATAGTATTGTAGATTGTCTATAATATTTATTTATTTTTATTTATAATAGGACCATTCTTTATCTTAACAGTTTTGAACCACCATTTTGTTTTGTGAACTTTGTATGGGTTAAATCTGGTGAAATAAAAACCGAATACAAATATTTAAATATCGTCAGGGTTACTACGTAGACAAATAAAGGTAGAAAAGTAATTTGAATTCTTATTAGAAGCTTTTTCTTATTCACAAATAAGCATTACCATAATATTTTAAGCAAAATATGTTTTTATCTCTTTGGATTAAAATAAAAACAAAATGTATTATGATTTATTCCGACTTTTCCGATACTCGATACTAAAACTTTCTAATTTCTTTCCCTCATAAATCATACGCAAATCTACAATATTGATACGAAAAATCCCAATTGTCAATACAAAAGGAATTTGATTAATGTTACTTATTCAAGCCACGAGCGCGTGTAGACAAGGAGCTAAGTGTGGTTTTCTTCCCATTTTTCCGATGCCTTGTTTAATGGCTATCACATATTAGGTACCTACTTACATCATCAAGCCACAATCAGAATACTATACAGGGTTATTCATTATTAACTGCAAATACTCAGGAATTAGGTTCAACAAATAGAATAAAAAATATTTATGAAATTATTTTTTTTAAATTTGATCAAATTTTTTTTCAAGTTTTTGTATCAAAATTTATTTTTATTAATTTCCTTACGGCTATTGCATAATGATTGCCACGGAGAACAGGATGATGACCCACCCCGGCGGTGACTGAGTGTCGCTCACGGCGCGCGGGCGCGGATCAAAGGTCAAAATAGGTCAGGCGCCAATGATTCCTTTATCGATTTTCTCGGGATTTTCATAACAAAACTTAAAAAAATCATTTCATAAATATTTTTTATTTTATTTGTTGAACCTAATTCCTGAGTATTTGCAGCTAATAATGAATGACCCTGTATAAGGGTACGACCACATATAGGCGATCTGCGATGGCGATCAGTGAAACGCTGTCAAATATGACAGCGTTATTTGAAAGCGTTTCACTGATCGCCATCGCCTAGATGTGCGCCGGCCTTAAGAGTGGCGTGAGTTTTTTTTTATGTTTATTATTATTTGTGTTAATCATTGTAGTTTGTAATAATGGGTTTTTAATGCCTATAATAAAAACATTTTCTTTTTTTTTTATAAAATGTCATGTGTTCATGTAGGAGCGAAATTGACTGCAGTCAGCACCACAAACTCTGAAGAACTACGAACGGCTTAATAAAAGTATGAGTGGCTTGACGTAATAAAACAACCACCAGCTTTAGTTCCATAATGTTAATCGCGCAGGATTCTGAGCGGCAATTCAGGCCAATTTCTTTTTTCATCTCGCTAAGGGCGCAATTACCCATCCTTCCCCTACATCCGCTTACCGAAATCATCCTAACTTTGGTTTTCCTTCGCTTTAGGCGGTTTACCATTAAAATTTCGACACGCTGTTTATGAAAGTATTGAGGCATTTATGAAGCGTAATTAATTTGAACTTTTAAACAAAATTAACATTAAAATTTTTGGATGAGAAATTTGAAATTCTGTTCTAAAGTTTTGTTTATTCGCACGTGGCAGGGAGGGACGGCCATTTTGTAAACAATTTCACAGAAACGCAAAAAACACGAAGCTCGGCGAACGTATAAGCATTAAGCATTCCATTCAGGGACTCATTACACAATATTAAAGAGAAACACGCTTCATAAACTTTTTAATTATAAAGGATCACGGCACAGATTATACAGAGAAGATACGATGTTTGAGTTTACGCGGGAAAGTTTGTTTTGTACATAGTTTCTGTTTCTACGCCGACAACGCAAACTCCTTCGCTGTTTAGCATGAACGAGCAGGTTAGTTATCAAAAAACATGCCGTAGCAACCGCTGGGGCAGAAAAACGAGTTATTTGCTTGTTGAATAAAGATCTCTAAGCTATCATCAGTGCTGTCTATATTGTTTTAACCTGTAATTAAATTAAAATAAATTAAACTACAATTTGTTATAATCTGTAGGTCTTTTTTTTACGGGGGAAAATGCTTTACGTATGACTTCTACTTGGGGAAGAGTAGGAGGGGATGTCAGACTCTCTGTCATACTGACAGCATACTGACTAAAAACCCACCGATGTTCCTTCACTCACCTCAGTGCCAGTGCATCATCGAACCACTCCTCACCTGACGAATGGTCCGATGCTGCATCGGAACTTGACAGAGTCACGGGGTCCCGATTGGATTCTACCGCGGCGTAGGCCTACCACAAGCTCTGCCTGCTCTCTCTAGCTCTGGTTTTGAGTCTATGTTTGTGAGTGCTTACCAGTGTATTACACTGTGTGTGTGACGTTTCGACGTAGGATTTATTAAGACAGCACTCTCAATTTGCCAGTCAATACGCCAAGTATAGCTAATGCTGTCAATAATCTTTATTTCGATTACATGGCCCTCTCGTGTTGTCACTCATGTCACTCATTTGCTGATTTAGTTACGTGTTTTAAAAAAAAATAGTTGCACGTTATTTTGAGTTACATTGCGGGGCGACTGAGTAAATAACCTTTACACAGCCAAGTAACAGCTGTGTATGCCTCGCAGTGTAAATAAATAAGTTTAAATAAAAAACAATATACCTAAAGATAAACACCACCACACGTATTATTACGATTCATTAGAGTTGCTTGGATTTACAAATAGATTAGACGCAAAATGAAAATTTAAACAGATAGCCTTGTTTTATTTAATAAAGAAACGTCTTTTTTATTAAAAAATATTATAAAACAGGCGTAGCTCCGTAATCGTCCGGCTATTAAGCTTCGACTATATTTAAGCACATGTAATCACACTTTGCTAGAAGGGTTAAAGTTTTTAGTGAGAATTTACATTTTGAGGCAAATGTGTCATAGCAGACGTTCGTAATGTAAATGGGGTACTCCCACAAATGCCACATTTGTTTTCCACCCAATGCCACGGATTTAAAAAATTAAACGAGTAGCTATGCTTCTAACGAGTATAAGTACTCAAATAAATGTAATGAAAATGACAAATATGACAAGGGTGCATGCATACCCCTGTAATTCGTTTAAAAACACGGGATGAAAATTAAAAATGAAAATAACAACTCATGCCTTTACAATTCGCATAAATAAATACAAAAAAATAGGAAAGAGATGATGGCACGATGACAAATAACACGTTAGGTGCTGAAAGAAAAAAAAGGAGTGGAACTCTTTACTGTCGTAAAATTTTTCGGAGCATTACAACCTTGGAATTTTTAAGTCAAGAGTGAACGAGTGGATTATAGCTAAGTGTGCTCCACCTTACGCTGAATTTTCACTTTCCATCAGGTGTAATGGCAGTCAGACGTTTAGCTATCAGAAATACAAAAAAAAACATGATATATGCTAAAACACTTTCTAAGTTGAGTCGAGGTGGAAGATATTTTGAAGGAACAATGTAATATGTGTAAGTCAATACGTCCCCCTGCTGAACATATGGCTTAAAGTTAGACAATTTAAATATCATCATCATCATTATCATCATCATCATCATCATTCATCATTCTTCATTCTTCATCATCATCATCATCATCATCATCATCATCATCATTCATCATTCTTCATCATCATCATCAGCCTGAAGAAGTCCATTGCTGGGCATAGGCCTCCCCTACACACTTCCAGGAAGAACGGTTCTGAGCCATTCCATTTAAATATAGGTGGTCTGAAACATGGGGTCGAAGCCTTAGCCCAAAACAGCAAAAAAGTCTGGATAGCAATTTTAGGACAAGAGTTTTTACTTGTCGGGGAAAATTACCAGCTATGGAACGTAGAATTACCCTCAGATTATAATAAAAAGTTGGAGTGCAAAGGGCATATTTCTGGATGAAACAGGTTGTTGCTAACAGTACAACCTGTTAGCAACAACCGGTTTTGCTGATCTGAAACTCATAAAAGAATACCATCAAGCACTTTTTAAATTATCGTTCGTTATGCTTAATTATATGGAGGAAGACCAAGTGAGGGTAGTTGCAACTGCGACTACCTCCGCTTCTCGACTGTATCTCCAATGAACACCAGTCTGCACGCGACCACGGCTGTTATAACATCGAATCATCGGGAAATAAAAAAGGTGGTCGCGATAAATACCCGTTTTTCATCCATAAAATGAATACCATCAAAGTTTGTAATTGGTATTTTGGTAACATTGTAAGGCATCAAGGTAATGCTTATCGTGGTTACAAACAATGCACAATGCGGCTGCGCGATGTTAATACTTAGCTCCTCAGTAACGCTTGTGTAAGTACACAGCCTCTTTGCACAACAGTAAATCCTATTTAGCAAATGCCTACTGGTTGAAAAAAAAAACCAGCAAACCACGCGTTTGCTGGTCAATGCATTGTAAACGCGTTCCATTTTCAAATCACTGTAACAAGCTATGCAAAACTCTTTGGTGAAATCTCTTTTCATAAAAACGATCTGCTGCGCTCGCACGGTCGCCAAACAGAATGTTGCTCACATTGGCTCACTTACTGCCCTAGTGTAACAATCTACTATTTCGGTCTGCAGAGCCTTTTAAGTCCATATTGCCTCATTTTCCGTAGTGATATTTTTTATGGAGTATTCTTATTCTTATTGTTTTTATTTTTATTTTATTGTAATAATCCGGCAGTAAGCATGTAACCCACCTGTACTGGTTGACAGGCACTGGTAGTCCACTTTCTGTGAGAAAGACTTTCTTTCCTGGAGATTTTATTATATTTTTATTGCCTTGCCCTTTGTCGGAGTCTGGGCATCTGTCACATCTGATAAATAGGCTTTAAACTTTTGATGGATTAGAGCGAATTGCGAGAAAACTTATTTCTAGGCTGATTTTTAACTGTGTTTATTTAGCAGGATAGCCACGATAAAAAACCATAGGTCAGTAATTTTTTAAAACGTTTAATTTGAATGGTGAGAGTGCCAGTTAAATTACTGGCACGTGAGACTAAGCATCTGTATGCCTCAAGGTAATGGACGCAGGGCACGTTCCTGACGTGCGTGACCTTCAAGCCAATCCTTTATGGCGATGGATGCTTACCACTTAACATCAGGATGACCATATGTTTTTATTAGCTAGGCGTATAAAAAAAATATTGGTAGGTATTTTTAACAGTAATTCAATCAGCAAAAATGTTTATACCCGTGTTTGATGGCTCCCGCTTAGTAAATGTTGAAGAATTATATACAACAAGCTGTATACGCTTCTGATATGTCAACGTTAATTATTTGATCATGACAGCTCTTTATACACTGCCGCCAAAAAGACTGTGACATCACTCGCCTCCCCGTAATGGTCGTAGCCTCGCATTAAATTCTTGTAGTGCATTTTGTATCTCTAATTCATAACTTAATATGCAAACTAAAGTGGTTCTCGGGTTTTTATTTCTTCAGTAAACAAAGAAGAGATTATTACTAAGACGTTGAATAAAAGAAGTTAAATTATTCAACGTAAAGAATACGAAACTAAAGTTTAGTAAAGACAAGGAGTAATATTTGTCTTTAGAGTGTAACAGAGCCGATATTCAGGGTTATAACAGAAAACGAGCATAGTTAATTATAGCGGTGTGTAACATCTCGTTTCCAGCTAGCTCTCCTCGCCTGCCAAGCCATGCCAGCCATCAAGTCAGAAAGCCGCGTTTACAGAATTATGCGAAAACAAAACGGCTAAACCGATTTTAGATATTTTTTATGGAACGAACCTGGAAATATTACTTTTCAGATAAAAAATAACTCATAAATATAATCTCATTAACGTCAAAAATAAAAAAACAAATCAACCTCATCCTTATTTGAAGATGGTTGAAAAATGAGCAGTTTGAAGACAAACAAATCACAACAACAAATAAAAAGAGATTACGTAAACTGTTGTGATAATTAGTAATCGATAGCTTGAGTTACTAAAAGTTGAATTATGCTGGTTAAAGTCGTAGTCTATGTATTTCAGTTCTTTGAGTCAGGAGTAATGAACAACAGAACCCAACAGAACCCAATGACCCAAGACGTCCGTGCAGCAGACCACCACGGAGATGGCACGGCAAATTAGATGTACATCTACCAGACTGGTCCAATTTAGCAATGGAACGAGAAAGCTGGTAAAAGGGTGGCCTTTGCTCTTCAGCGGGACGAAATAGGCTGAAAATAAATAATAACGGAACGTTTGTGGATAAGTGTTTGCTACGAGTACCTACACTATCATTCAATAATATTGTACCTTGTTCCCTGTCTTTTTATCACTCTGAAAAGTCACCTGAAGTTGAAGAAAAAAATAAAAGTTTGTGTTCTAGACAAAGTGGAAAGTAAACACTGAGAAAACTCAATATTTAAGAGGCAAGTAGGACGGTAAACTACTTACTTTATCGCCCTCGTTTGCTTTGCACACTCATGCTTGGCCGAGTGCAATTCACACATTCGTCGGTACTCAGTTTTACGTCCGTATTCAAAATGAACCGCTCTACATAACGATGAAGTGATACTCAAAGTAGATTTTTATTGCTCTGAAACTCATTTTATGCTATAGAAGGTATGTACGACCTTTAAAGCTACCAATAAAAACAAAATCGTAGCACTCCAGGAACGCCTAAAGAAGTAAAAACTTTAACAATTAACCGCCTGACCCCGACCTGAGACCCCCCGAGGCGATGACAGTTGGAGTAAGGCGCTAATTGAATGGCGTCCAAGAACTGGGTATAGAAGCGTCAGTCGTCGTGTGGCAGACATTATCACAAGACCGGCAACAGTGGCACATTCAAAGAGAGGCCTATATCTAGCAGTGGGTGAATTCGGGCTGTGGATAATGACCCCCCCCCGACTATTGGTGAAGTTTGTCAATCTTTGCCGAAGTGTGACGACTTCATTGGTTTTTCCCCACCTCAAAAAAAAGCTCGCCTGAAGAAATTTTCACTTCGAAAAATAAATAAATAAAGAACGAAAATATATTTTATTGACCAAACTGACCAAGCTAAGCCTCAAAAGATCGTAAAATAATACTGGAAAAGTTCTTGCGAATAATACAGAAAAATATACAGTAATGGCCCGAACACACCTAGTTCGCTGGCGGTAGCGATCAGTGAAACGCTGTCAAATATCGCTGTCAGATTTGAGATTTGACAGCGTTTCACTGATCGCTACCGCCAGCGAACTAGGTGTGCGCAAGCCTTAAGTATAATGGTTTTGTGCCGAATAAAAGATGACTTTCCTCATGTTTCATACTCACATAAATCATATTTTCGAACGTACTTAATGATTCGTATCGAAAGTTATATATCATAATGTTGTATATACATTTTCATCATTATTTTAGTGGGATATTCTTATTACCATGTCCTAAGTTCCTTCAAACTAGTATATGCACCTGGTTTGCATACTACCCGTTCGCACTAAGCGTTTTGGTTCCACCTTCGTTATGCAAACCTCCAGGGAATGGAACTCGGCCTTCGGCTGTTTTTCCTGACCACTACATCTAGGCCTCTTCAAGGCAAGAGTGAATAAGTCTTTTCTAGACCATCCTGCGACATCGTCGTCGGCTACATCGTCGCTTACCATCAGGTGAGATTGTAGCCTAAGGTTGATTTATATTATGTAAAAAAAGTAAAGTAAAAGGATTTTAACCGCACCTCTAGGAAGCTATTTCCTATGAAGAGGCTCCTATTAAGGCCTGCGCACATCTAGGCGATGGCGATCAGCTGAAACGCTGTCAAATATCGCTGTCATATTTGAGAGCTTTCAGCTGATCGCTATCACCATCGCCTAGATGTGCTCAGGCATTTAAATGATATGAGAAATTGGGACAGGATAGATTATCCCTTTAGTGTGTCTACGTTACCGAAGTTTATCTATTATTGGGATACCAATAAAATAATAGTATCTATGATATTTGTCGTAATTGGACAACAATTGAATAGCTTTGCAAGAAAACAATCTAAGCTATATTAAGGCTTTCTTACACTGGCGATTCGTAAACGTTTCCCGCCTGTATACTAACCCTTTTCACACCAAAGCACAAGGGCTTCGTTCATCAAAATAGTATCCTATTTAAATAAAACTGTTCCGAAAGCTTTAGAACAAAACCGCCATTTTCTTTAAAACAATTTCGACAGCTGATTTAGCTGAGTAGCACATATACCGTCAAAAAAGAACGTTGAAGTTTGCACGTCAATATGACAGTAAAGAACGGATATGTCATTGTGTAAATGGAATTTAATAAAAGCAGAAGGGTTTTCTGTCGCGGTCTCGCACCATACTCGTTCGCCTTGCTGGAAACATGTTCGCAAATCGCCAGTGTGCAAACACCCTTGATATTGCTAAGATATTTATTGGAGCCCGAAAAAAGGCGAATTCATCTGCCAAATTACCTTATTGATGACGTTCTTTTGTATTGAACGGCTTTTACGCAGCTTTGCGCGTATTTATTTTGATATTATTTCTATAGGATTACATTCTGTATCGAAATACATGAGTATTAATAGCCACCAGTTTACTGTTATAAAACCTAGACATGAGCCTCTTATTTTTTAATTATTCATATTAGTGTATAGGACCTACATAACTAATTAATTATTTGTATTGCGTTTCATTTATTCAAATTGGAAGCCAGTTCTCAAAAGAACATAGTGACTTCTAAACTTTGGCAAACAAAATAATTTTCATCTAAACAACAGTAAAATATACGAGTGTTATCAAACAAAAGTAACAAAGTAGGGTTTTCAGGTCAATGAATTGAGTTTTTGAAGTAAAACGATGGAAAGGTTATTAAAAAAGTTTTTGTAGATCGCGAAATGCGTTGAGTGTTGCCAGATAACGAATGTTTAAAACGACTTTTAGGCACTTTTATTAATAACTTGTCATTTTTGTTTTGGCTCTGAATAAAATTATTTGACATTCAAACTCATTTCAGGTCACGAATAATTTAAAGTTTGAGTAAAAAAACTTCGTAAATGCTCCTTTTTATAAACAAAACTCATGTTATTTCTCAATTGTTTTAATAAGATCCCAAAGTCAACCACATAAATAATATTCTATTAAATTTAAACGTACTACTAAAATTTGAAACTAAGTGAAGGCACACGCCTTGTAAAGTTTTGTTTTCAACTCCCATAGTTACTACAAATTAACAAGGTACATACCTGCCAGTTATAATAATCAATCATTACAGCGCAACGCCTGACTACAAATAGGTTGATATATAATAATAAACATACTACTAACGAGTGCCTCTTTACTTCTCTTTGTTAATGATCAAGGAGTCTGGGAACCAAAGAGTTTCTTATTCTTCTTTCTGTTTGAGATCAACTCGATAGCAGTTCTAAATTCAAACGGAATATTAATCGTGAACAGTCTTCAACACAGCTCTCGTGTTTTGAATTACATTGTCTAGAGAATTGCCTGCGCTGGAAAACCTTATCCGGATATTTATCTAGCATTGTTTTAGTGGAATAATATCCGGGTGACCCGGCTGGCCGGTGTGATAGCTTACAAATCTAATTCCGGACGTTGCGAGGTCACCGCTGCACACGAATACATAGTGTTGTGGCTAAGGTGATATACTTGTGAAAAGTTCTCATATTTTTTCTTGAATTTTTTGTAAATTAAGGAGAAAAATAATATGTTTATAAAAAAATGTATCCAGAAGTATTAATTTGTTTTATTGTTCCTGGATCCGAAGAAAAGCTCTAAATTGTTATCAAAATTGTATAATCAAAGCTGTCTCTAAAATTTATGTAAATTAACTCTTCAAGCTTATGATGTCAAAGTCAAGTCAAAGTCAAATCAGTATTTTTTCAGTTGTATCACATGGATCAACGTCCACACAAAACTAGGTGAGGAAGTGTAGATAACATAGTTATCTTGAGTACCAATATTATAGAGAGTGTATAAATTTTTTTGTCATGACCGTTTTTTTTCATGATATTATCTTATGTTATGCCTAAGTTTTTATTCTATGTCTGTCCCACCACTAAACCCAACTAGCCACGTCTCTCGACACTGCAGTTGTCTGAAATGCGCCTCGAATCTCATCTAGCGGATTTAGAGTTTTTACTTTTATTGCGGAGTTTTACTCTTGCTGTCCACTGCAGAGCGTGACAGGTAAGCTGACGAGGCTTGAAACTCTACTCTGTTCCACGATGAGGAGTGAGTTTTTCTACCTAATTTTCTTGCAACCTGGACTACTTAAATTTCACCAAGGGCAGCTTTTTCCATCTACAAATAAATATCTCTGTCAGATAAAAATATATAATATATACATCTTTTTTAGGCTTAAACTGGTGGTTGCGATTCAAGATAATAATTTTATTTTCAAACTTAGTAATTTTACTGTACACCGTTTTCATATAGTTCTTTTAAACCAATGTGTTGAAAGGATTTTAAGTGCTTCTTTCGTGTACTTAAATACACATGTTTTCGAACTTTCTTGGTTCTATACGATATGTCGGTTTTCTTCTCCGTTTGAACCCTCAAATGAATGAACGTTGAATGAACGGTATACAATGAGTTTACTTATTCAACAAATGATGTGCCAAGTAGATGGGTCTACTGGCACATAAATTGTTGGACAAGCAAACTCATTGTATACCGTTCATTCAAAATTTTTCATCATTTTATATTTGTTAAACTCGGCCGTGTTTAAATTATCTGACTTCAAAGAGCAACTCGGACCTCCCAAGTTTGATAAACTGACACACAATTAGTATTGTTTTGAGCTATATTCGCGCTCCAGCAAATCCCTTTTTGTTCAACGGTGAAAATATTGAATCACACTTTTGCTTTGTACTTTTCTATTGTACGATGCGAAATAGCTACTTGAAATGGTTTTCACACGTATTGCTGTTAGAACACATTGCCGTCAGCCTTTGTGTAGATAAGCTATCGTAGAAAAGATAAAAAAAGCAGCATAACAATACAGCATTTAGTCAAACGGTCTTATGGCCCACGTGATGATGGTAAGCGGTCACCGTCGCTCATTGACGTCAACAACACCACGGGTGATGTCGTTGCGTTGCCTACCCTGGAAGTTTTTTTTACTCTCGGTTAGATTATTTTTTAAACTATCATTAGTACATTTAGTCATTTTATCTTCATAATTCATAAGTAAGAACGACGGGACGAGACGAGACTCATTGAGACAAAGTTTCTTTAGAGTTTTTGTTGTCGGTATTGGTCTAAGTAGGTTCACAGATAATGTTGTACCTACATTTTCTGCCTGTCTTCAGTATCTCTACCGAGAACCAATCGTACACCAGCTGACGTGGACACGTAACCGTCTCGCAATCGCTATTCATGCTTCTTGAAGAATCCGCTAGGGGCGCTTATGGTTTCTCCATACAAAATGGTGGCATAGGTGGGCGATACGATCGGCGATAGGCGTCAGGCACCGCACACGGCGTCAGGCACCGCACACCGATTTCATACGATTGGTTCCCGGTAGGGGTACTGCTGTCCGTTCTGTGTTTTTTAATATATGTGTCATACGTGTACGCCTTTATCTCAAACTAGCGGTGACTCGCAGCTTCGCTCGTCTCGTTCCCGTTACTTACATCCGTTCTTCTTTACAATATCTTTATAAATTGTAGCTTATATGTTATTATTATGTATAAGCTATATTATTTCAAAGTTTTATTAAAATACATTGGGCAGTTTTTACGTGAAAGAGTAACAAACATACATCCATCCATACTTATAAACTTTCATGATTATAATATTAGTAGGACACAATAGTTATTTGTTATACAAGAGTGCAAAGCTGCTTTTTAACCGCGTGCTCAATTTTGATGACCGAGCAAGCGCAGGATTCTAATATTTAACCACGAGCGTAGCGAGTGGTTTAAAAGTTAGAATCCTAAGCGTTGGCGAAGGAATCAAAAGAGCACAAGGTGAAAAATCTTTGCACTCGAGTGCAACACGTAACTTTTCATCCCACCTCAGCGAGGAAATGACCAAATGCAAAAAAGAACATGGCGCGACTAAAACACCCCAAGAAGGTTCCAAGTATGAGTTTTTAACAAATTTAAAAAGGTTGCATGATAAATTCGTCACCATGCAGGTAAAAGTAAATAGGTTAAATTATATTTTGAATACACAAATACACCAAGAAGGTTACGAGTGCGAGTATTTACCAAATTAAAAAAGGTTGTTTGATAAATTCAGCACCATGGAGGTAGAAGTAAATAGGTTGTGTATTCACAAACTTAGTGAACACGATATTCTAAGTTCAAATTTACTTTATCCTCTAGAGGATAAAAACAGCTTTTGCAGTCAGATATTGAACAGCAAAAACACACTTTCTGAGCTGGTGGGATGAAAATGTATTTTTTTAAGTGAAATAGTAACAAACATCCATCCATACTTACAAACTTACGTTAATAATATTAGTAGTAGGATAGGATATAAAATGTATTTTCTTTCTTTTTAAGAAGTTGCTTGAAAGTTGCCAGTGCCTTAAGCTACATAAATCTTAACAGTCTGTGTTGTGGAGCGCGCTCATATCTTCAATCCATCAAAGTCGGCTGCAGCGACAATGTATCCACTTAGCGGGGTGTGCGGTAAATGTCGCTGACCTAAATAAGGCTGTGAGTGTCTATCTTGACTTGCCTCTCAGCTCAGTTGGTAGTCGCTCTGCCTTCTGCGACGTAGGCCGTGGGTTCGATGACTGGGTGTTATGTTGTACTCTAAGTACGTATTTACAAAAAATGTACCTATCTGGTTCTTTTAGTACAAGCTCTGCTTTGGGGCTAGATAGTGTTGCGTGGATTGTCTATAATATTTATTATATTGTTTATAAGCATGACTGGAGAGCAATAGGCCTTCAGTAGTGAAAGAGCACCCTATGAATAAGGCTTAGAGTGCTGGGGTTTTGAAACCTGAAAATATAACATTGAAAAATGTATGTTCTGGTTCTCTAAAATGTGTCACATATTACTGTATTTCTATAGTACAAATAAAATACACACAAATTTCTCTTTGTCTTCATAAAGGCTACGTACGTAGCACACTGCTACGCCGCGTAACATGCACGTAGCATAGGCGTAGCATACGCGTAGCTTACTAATATATTTTACTAAGACATCAAAGCTTATTTTCATGAATATTTTTTCCATCTACTTGTTTCATCGAAAACTATCATATACCTAGCTTTAGGCATAATTTAGGCTAATGGTAACCCATTAAACTCAATATTGCATACACATGGTTTAGTTTAGGTACAAACATAGTTCTTAGGTGTAAGCCAGTATCACATGGACCCTGTGTATAAGGTAAAGCAGGCAGGCGGGGAGTTAGACCGAGGTCTATAGACAGTAGTTGTATGTGGACTGCAACTGAGTATCCCCACAGACTTTGCCTCATCTGCTGTTCTGCCCATAGTACTCTCACCTGCACGCCATGGAAAACGCAATTTTAGAGGCCCATTTATGGGAAAATACGTCTAACAAAAAATACTATTATAGGAACCATCGACACAACGAAAAACACTTTTGCTTATTTGCCAGAAATCCTTGATTAATTTCTCCAATTCTCGAATTTATCTTCTGTAGGCCTGCCACAAGCTCTGTCTGGCTCTGGTTTTGAGTCTGTGTGAGAGTTGACTAAATAAATACTACGTCGAAACGTCACACACACAGTATAATACACTGGTGAACACTCACACAGACTTAGAACCAGAGCCAGACAGAGCTTGTGGTAAGCGCACTGTGATAAAAATGTAATTTAGAAAAAGTTTCGCTGACAACAAATTTTTTATCCAAATGTTATTTCCAAAGATTAGCTTCTGAGTCGTGCGACGATTTATCAACGGATTAGTTCGAAGACGGATCTGCCTCCACAAGAAACAGACGAAGCTAACGATCCCCATTCCGAGAACGTTTTGTGGAATGTGGATTGTTACAAATCTACCATGTTAAGACGCCGCATTAGAACAGTGATGTTAGATAGATATATCACCATCACCATTATCAGCCTGAAGAAGTCCAATGCTGGACATAGGCCTCCCGTACAAATTTCCAGGAAGAACGATTCTGAGCCCTTTCCATCCATCGACTTCCCGCGATCTTAACAATGTTTTCGGTCCATCTGGTGGTGGTGTTACGTTTCGTCTTACGGTTCGTGGTCGCCATTCGAGAATCTTTATTTCCCAACGGCTGTCAGTTCTTCGAGCTATAATATGACCTGCCCATTGCCACTTCAATTTACTAACTCTACGAGCTATGTGGACCTTGGTTCTTCTACGGATATCCTCATTTCTGATTCTACCACGTAGTGACACTAAATAAAAAAAATATATTCAGTTGTAGCTTAAAACTGAAAAAATATTTTTTTAATTCATTTTATTAGTTGTAGATTTGGTAAATTGGTGGCACTGTAACATCAAAGTCAGGTGACGAGATTTTTACGCCCAATTGTGTACAAAACCCCACTGTGCTATAAAGGACATACAACCTCAAAGGTCAACCTCAGAATTATTCGCTCTGGTTTGCTGATAATCAAGCTCCGAATTCAATTTTATTAATTAATAAATAGGTTTACGTTTTTTAGAACTAGATGGCGCCACAGGTAATTAGCACGCGCTATCGTTGCGTTTTTAGGCCTGCTCACACCTAGGCCGCTGGCGTCGGCGATCAGTGAAACGCTGTCAAATTTGACAGCGATATTTGACAGCGTTTCACTGATCGCTATCGCCAGAGAACTAGGTGTGCGCAGGCATTTAGGGTTTCTTAGATCTTACTGCAGTTTTATTTTTAAATGAGCTAAGTATTTTCTAAACATCGACGTTTTATTAATACCTAGCTACCTATAGACTTGCCTTTGGTTGAAAGTGAGAGATAAATCACACATTGAATACGGATTGGCATAGAGCAGCTGATCACGACCAAATGCAATCAGAAACTGATTAATTAATACTAGGATCTGTCCGACGGCAAGTTGCGATTAGTTTCTACATTCTATTCACTGGATGTAGAGCAGAAATGTTTGAACTAGATACTTCTTGTTCCATAGACTTTCTCTTCGAGTAGAATATTAAATTAAGCCCAAGAAATTGAAAAAATTATGAAAGTGTTGTTTTATTTTATTTTTATTTTATTTATTTTATTTTTATTTTCTTAGGAAAACTTACAGCTAAAAATTGGATACAAAAAAGAGGATAGATACTTAAGGCTAATTAAAAGTTTCCACTTATAGTTTTTGACATAACTGTGTTTTTTTGACACTTATAAATTAGATTATTTTTTTTATTTATTATCTGTGCCGAAAGGCAAAGGTTTTTATGGCTATACAGCCACGTGAGTGCAATTTGTATTATGGAAAGAGACAGAATGATAAAAGAGACACAACCAAAGAGAATTTAACCCCAGCACGCCGTTTCATACAACATTTGCTGGAGCGTTGTAATGTTCCAAATTCAAAAAACGCTCCCACAATGGATTTGCTTTTCTACAGGGTTATTCATTATTAGCTGCAAATACTCAGGAATTAGGTTCAACAAATAAAATAAAAAATATTTATGAAATGATATTTTTTAAGTTTTGTTATGAAAATCCCGAGAAAATCGATAAAGGAATCATTGGCGCCTGACCTATTTTGACCTTTGATCCGCGCCCGTGCGCCGTGAGTGACACTCTGCGTTCAGTCACCGCCTGGGTGGGTCATCGTCCTGTTCTCCGTGGCAATCATTATGCAATAGCCGTAAATAAATTAATAAAAATAAAATTTTGATACAAAAACTTGAAAAAGTTTTTGATCAAATTATAAAAAAATAATTTCATACATATTTTTTATTCTATTTGTTGAACCTAATTCCTGAGTATTTGCAGTTAATAATGAATAACCCTGTATATCTGTAAATTCGATACTTCGCATTAAATTCGATTCCATGCTGTTTGAGAAAATATTTTGATCTGTTACTAATTACTATCGGTTACCGAGGGTTATTTTTTTTCTTCCCACAGAGGTTCGTTTTCTGTCATTTTGAAGAGTCGTTCCACAGAGATTGGCTTTTTTATTTTGATTATTTTTCTGATGTTATTTTTAGTTCTGCTGTGTAATTCCGGTGTTAACTAACATTACTTGAGGTCTTCGTACAAAGTGTGAGTAGTTGGAATGAAAATGCTTTATGTGATATTTTATCCTGATTCTAACGAAAAATGTTTCCGATGGTTTTGAAGAAAAACGCCACCAATTATTTATGTAATACTACTTGGCAAAATTATCCGAATGGATGGACAGGTGCCATTAACTAAGAAGAAGAATCTTTCCACAGATTTCTATATGAAAAGCCGTTAGTAGCACGTCACCTAGAATGTTTAGCTATCAAACCCCGATTATAACTTTCTTCAAACCAAAGTTGAACAACTCTAACTTATTTCCCGTCCAATGTTCTGTCGAGGGTAGTTTACTGAAGTGTCAAATGAATAAGAAAGCTCTTAGGAAGTGGCCGCTTAAAGTTAACTTTGCAGCTGCTTCAGGTTTAGTTTCGCATAAAAATCACCCTTATTACTTATGACGCGACAGGCATGTGACAAGCGTAACCTATGCAACTGGCAACTGGTTTTCATCATAATTGCTAGTTAAGGGCATTTTTTTAATCTACAGAATTTTTTTAGGAAGTTCCAATTACGCAAAGAAACTTACAATTAAACAAATATTTACAAAATACACTTTGGATCAGTTGAGCTATCTACAGACCGTTGCAAACGATCTACAGATAGCTCAACTGATCTAAATAAGTGCCAGACGGAAAAAATACATAAATTGATCCTTAAATTAAAAATATATCCTTCTAATTTTCAGGCTGTTCCTTTACCTACTCCGTAGATGGAACAGAAAATGCGTATTTATTCTAGATATTATTTTATTTTAATTATATTGCTTCTTAAATGAACATTAAAATGGCCAGCCATTTATGTGAAGTAGTAACCTTGGTGACTTAGGAGATCCTATAACTTGGCAGAATAAAAAAAACATAGTAGATATTGCAAACTTAGCATGCGTGCTGTCTTTTTTATTTATCTGGATTCTCTTTCTCGTCGTCCAATCAGGGTAATCGAGTAATCCGATTTATTTCGCTTTCCATTTGTGCAATTAAAATGATTCGATACACGGAATAATCGAGTAATCTCGCCAAATGAAGCCTCGTTCGAGCAAACGCGAACAAAGCAACTGCAGAAACGAACTTTTTCCATGTTTTTAAATCGCTTCGTAATTTTATTATGGCTTTTAATGAGACAAGTTTAAAAGAAAATAGTTTGTTGGGACGTGACCTTATTTTTAACGAATGGATAGTACGGTCAGTGACAAAATTAGTAACTCAGTACTTTATTCTCGTTTTTAAATTTTGCTTAAATTGTTCTATGATTAAGTACTATTTGCCTTTATATGCTGAATACTTACCTTGTATATTTTTCTCGAAAATATGTTAATGAAAAAATGTGTTAATCGGTAGGGTTTTAGGTTGTGAGTGAGCTAACAAAAAATATTGAATCTCATCCCTTTGAAAAATATAATATCATTTTTTGAGGAAAATTGTCATTAACTTAATAGTAATAATTATTAATATGCGTATGCTTACTCCAGGGATGGCACGTACCGTCTTCGCTAACGTCAATCAGACGCTCCCTTAGGATTTCTATGTAATTGCCTCAAATTAACGTCGCCCCACGTAGCTGTTTTACTAATGTGGAATTGTGTCCGTCTTTGAAAACTATTCAAGTGGAGTCACCACTTAGTATCAAGGCGATATACTTTATGATGATTAGTATATTGATTTATTAGATAGATAGATAGATAGATAGATAGATAACTCTTTATTGTTCACCACACAGAAACATAATACAGGATTCATGAAGATTTTTGGCAAAACAATGGGCGACCTTATCGCTTTGAGCGATCTCTTCCAGGCAACCTTTGCATGGAAAAGAAAACAAAACATCAATTGACGGCAGTGTAGTTACACAAGTAAATGGAAAAGAAAATAACAATTAAAGACCTATAACTAACTAGGTTGTACATTACATACATAACATACCTACTTACTAATTATTTAACTGGTAAGATACTGTGTTATGAAACCTACCTAACACAACAATCTAAGCAATTCTAATACTTACTATAATATTTCTAAAATAATAAACTAATACATATGAATTTTTTATTAATTTTATAGTGTTTACTACACTAAGAGTTATTCGTCGAGTGTGATTAGGATCCGATGGCGCAGTGGTCAGCGCAGCCCCGTACCGAGGGGAAGGTCGCGGGTTCAAATCCCGCTCTTAACTTTTGGGACATTATAAAAATAATACATATGAATATTATAATTATGAATATAAATATATTTATTGTTAGTTAATGAAATGTTTTGCGTTTTTCGCGTGACTGAGAAAGTCCATCATCATCACCAGCCTGAAGAATTCAAATTCAGTTTATTAATATTTAGTACAAAATTACAGAATTTTCTAGTGCGCAAAAAAATAAATATATCCTGAGAGGAAATCATAAATGAGCAAGATAAAAATTTAAAATCATTAAAAAGTTTCAAGCAGTTTGCTGCTGGACCTAGGCCTCCTCTATACATTTCCAGAACGATTCTGAACCTTCTGCTTCCATCGACTTCCCGCAATCTTAACAATGTCATCAGTCCATCGTGTGGGTGGGCGTTCTACGTTACGTTTTTTAGTTGGTGTTGGCAAAAGTGATAAAAAAAATTACTCCAAATTTTTACAAAGAAAAAAAATATTGCGCCCAGTGTGTTATTTTGTTCACAAAGAACTTTCTAATAAACTATAATAGAATTCAGTCCCTCTTCCCAACTTTTATTGTTATCTCCAACCTTCAACTTATTTATCCCGAAAGACTCAATAAAACATGGCACGTCAGGTCCGAATAAAGAAATATCTTCAGGGCGCGGTAGCTCACGTGTGACTTTCAATAATTCATGCCAAGAGTTCGGGAGACTATTTCGAAAGATACTATTTAGGTAGGAGTAGAGGATTGAAGAAAATAGTTGTAAGTAAAAAGTTGTTTATCTGTAGTGAGCACTGTAATTTAGACTGAATACAAAAGAAAATAAGCTTCATTTTCCTTTTCAACCTCATAAAGTGGACTTATTTTGCAAAAGACTTCTACATAAAAAATCCGACCTAATTTTATTTACTTTCGTACCAAAAATCGGGTCCAATATGGTTTCCTAATCTAAAACTAATAATAGACGTTCCATCGCTAAAAAACAACAAATAAATCTGTCTCTTCTTCCCCCGTGATTAAATCCGACCGACGTAATCCAAGAAAATTAGCCATAAAACGAAACCTTAATGAAATTGACCGAGACATCGAGTTTGGCAATTTGATCAATCGAGCAGTGCCTTAAACCACAATACAAATAAGAAACAGTAAATACACTACAGAGGTAGAGTAAAAAAGATCTTTCAGGGTAGGCAATGCAACGACAGCCTCCTTGGTGGTGGAGTTTTCTGTCCAAAAATTCTCAAGCGGTGAAGGAAAACATCGTGTGGAAACCGGCATAGAACCTAAAAGTTTGAAAACATGTTGCGTCGAATGCAGGAAAGGAGCCTCTTTGAGACACTGTCATAGAACCAAAAAAAAACTTCGAAAACGTGTGTACGTGTCAAGTGCATGAAAGGAGGCGCACTTAAAATCCTTACACCGCACTTGTTTTAAAGAACCAGTGCCACGATAAGAAGAACTACAGAGGTTGGAGAATGACCTTCATGAGTTTGAAGAAAATAGTGGGGTTGCTAAGAACTAGGGATAATTGAAAAGATTCGGGGTAAGTTTTTGTCCGTCATTGGGGCTAGGAAAAAAGGGGTACTTAATAAGAAATTATATAGAAAACAGGAAAAGTGGTCTGTAAATCTATTTAATTAATCCGTTATCGGCTGTATATTAAAAATTAAAGTATTTACATAGCATCTTATGAGCTGTGGAGTTTTCTAGCAATCTTAGTGTTATGTAGAGTTTAACACACGACGCTAAAACACCATTAAAACTTGGTTTCTATTTACTCGTTCAGTAAAACTACCTCGTATAAATAAAATAAATAAATCATGTGGACAATTCACACAACACTATCTAGCCCCAAACTAAGGAGAGCTTGTACTATGGAAGACAGATAGCTGATATTATAACGAGTAATTTTAGCTCCATATAACAAACTACTATTTTGCCTAACCTATGGCAAGGTTTTTCACTCCAAGACAAGATTTCACTTCTCAAATCATACTACTGCAAGACGTCTGTGTGGCAGAGCTTTTATTTAGTTTAGCGGTAATCGAATTTTGAGTCACTTTCGATACAGAATTAAATTCTTGGGAAGGCCTTTAGGGCTATATTTTTCTTTAGCAGTAGTAGAATCCTTGGTGAAGGGCTCGTCCGGGGAAGTACTAACACCATGCTTATTTCTGCTGTGAGGCAGCTTTGCTGTGTTTTGGTTTGAAGGGTGTAGGTGCCAGTGAAATTACTGGCACGTGAGGCTGAACATCTGTATACCTCAAGTTGATGGACGCAGGGCAGTGGATCATAGGCCACGTTCCTGACGCGCGTGACCTACAAGACAGTGCTTTGTTATAGTCGATGGTAACCACTTAACATCCGTCAACTAGTTGTATAAAAAAAATTGGTACAGTCAAAACTACGAGTAGTATGTAATCTATACTTTTTCTGATGGAAGATAACAAATATAAAGATGCTATAATCTGGGAATTGCTAGTTTCGCCAAAAGGTAAACAAACAAGTAAATTCCGAGAACCTATTAGATTTTCGCGGAACGGAGAAAAGTCCCTGGACGTTCGTTTACAGTTGACATCAAAAGTTGATGGAGAAGGCACAACATTCAAGTAAAACATTCACATGTATAATTTTTAGGTAATGTTTCTTCTGTATACAAAATGTAAATATCACATACCTTTTTAAATTAACGAGATCGTTGTGTATAATTATATTATATGTGTCGCAATATGAACGCATATATTTCTAAATCTGGAGACCAAGTGAGGGTAGTTACAACTGCGACTGACTTCTCGACGACTCCAATGAACTCCAGTCTGTCCGCGTGTCCGTGACCACGGCTGTCGCGCGGTCGAAACGTTGTGTGACAGCTACAAACATAGGCTAGATGAAAAAAAATAGCTTGTCTGTAAAGTCGGTTTACTGACGATAGTTGAGCGGGACAACGTCATAAGAAAATACACAGATGTCGAACGCTGCCCAACGCGAAGCCCGATTGTGCCTCTTTGTCGCTTGTTCCGCGCTCTCGCTTGCATTTCAAGCCTTAAATGGAACGCCTCAGAGGTAACGCCGCATGAGTCATGTTTTTTCGTGCGTGCAGCTGGCTCCATCGAATTATAAGACGTTGTCACGTCAAAAAATAGGCCCGTGAAAATTCCTACAAATGCATATATTTTTTTCATTATTAAGGCTTTTTGAAAACATATAATCGCTAGGATAAACGAGTGGAGGCAAACAGTTTAGGAGGCCCTCATAGTAGATAAATGCGGGGTCTACAACTTGCGAAGGGATGGTATAGGCAGAAACTGGATGGGGAGAACCGAAGACCAGGCTCAGTGGAGCGCTATGGGAGAGACCTATATCCAATATCCAACAGTTGACTTCTTCTTATCGAGTCACTGGTTCTTTCGAACGAAGTGAGGTGAAAGGATTGTGAAGTGACAATGGACTGAAATAGGTTGATGATAATGAGGCTTGGCTTACCTAGACGAAATTCGGTTGAAACTTTTTTGTATTGTCATCTACTTCTGACGCTGTCTGTACAAGATAATTGAGTTCTAGACAATACAACAATAAACTTAATGCCTGCAACAAAGTTAGCATTTGAAGTTAAAATTCTAGACTTTGGTATTGGTCAGCGGTTCTATGATAAAAATTAAATAATGGTATTTAGAAAATCTAAATACCGTTTCAATGTTATCCTTGACATACATCAATTTTCAATGGAGAACTGTCAAAAACGTATGCTTGAGTGCTTGAGGCTCGTCTCGATTTAGTTTTCTGTCATTTTGGGAAGTCACTCTAAAAAGCTTTTTGATTTTAATTATTTTTCTGGTGTTATTTTGAGTTCTGTTGTGTAAATTACACAACAGAACTCAACGGTGGTATTTTAACCAACATTACTTGAGGTCTTAGTTCAAAGTGTTAGCAGTTGGAATTAAAGTGTATTATGTGATATTCTGAATTGATCGAATATGTTTCAGATGCTCTTGGAAAAAAGGGCCATCTTTTTTCCAAAGCCAATTAGGGTAGGGCCGACTTTGATTGACGACTGACAACTTGACGAAAAAGTATTTTATCTACCTATGTAATTTATCATCATTAAACCCATTAAACTACTCGACACTGGCAAAATTGATCCGATGGACAGATGCCATTCATTAAGAAGAAGAAGAGGCTCGTCTCAGACTTAAGCACTATTTCTGAATATACTGGCCTTAACTTCTAATACTTCAGCGAATTATTATCAAGTAAGCAACAGAGTAAGGTAGAGAGGCAGGTCAGGTGAGTTTGTTAGTAAATAAATTAAAAGCAAAAAACTTAAAAAAAAACTTTTATTTAAACGCTCTCAAAAGAAGCAAATAATTTATCCTTAAAATTTTAACTATCAACTCGTAACCTCATTAAGTATAATTATTATTATACAATTTAATGATCTTATACGAGTAAAGCTTGTAATCATCTAAAGTGAGATTGGACATCGGGTTCCATTTTCAAAATAATACTTATCCTTATCTTGTATATTTTGAAAAAAGAACCTGCAAACTCACTCTATTGGTTGTATACACAAAGACCCATCATAAATCAAATCTATTTCCTGGCTCCGACTCGTTCCTTACCTACGTCTTGTGCATAATAGTGTGTGTAATAAATTATAATTCATTGTTTCGTGGTTTATAACAAGGACTGACCATGAAAGATGTTTGTCTTTGTGCTCCTGCATATTATTATGCATTTTATATAGCGACGATTTGTAGCGTGTGTAATTTTTTCGTCATTCTTTCTAACGTGTACTCGGCATTGAATACGTGAATGAGCTTGAAACATATGTCTCAAAATAGTCGTAAAAGTCTGTTAGTTCTTTTTCTGAAGCCCCGACTGCCACGACCAACGGCTGACACTCCAACTTCATATAACTGGCCGGTAATAAGGACCACTGTAAAAGCCTATTGAATTGTTGTTTCAGTGTACATTAATACTTTATTCGCCCATAGTTGTGTAAATTAAGTTTGTATGGAAATCGTACCCCCTTAACTGACAGTTCGATATTTTGCGTACCGCTTCCAACCTATCTGTTTGTGAAAAGGGAAATTGTGAAATCTTTGTTCTCGGTGGGGATCGAACCTACGAGTACGGCCTACAGCACAAAGCTGCTATCAAATGAGCTGAGAAGCCAGTTTAAAAAGCTGATATTTATTTATTTATTTTGAAAATAAACAATAATGAAATTAATACCCAAGGAAATTTAGCGACTTTTTATGTTCCAACCTGTTTGAAGTACTTACTTCAAACCACCTTTTACTTTTAATAAAAATAATAATAAATTATAATTCATTGTTTCGTGGTTTATAACAAGCACTGACTATGAAAGATGTTTGTCTTTGTGCTCCTGCATATGCATTTTATATAACGACGATTTGTAGCGTGTGACGGCTACCAGCGTCAATCAACCGTCTAAAATGTATGAAACTACAGGAAATCAGTGCTGCCAGTGGCAGATCCATGAGACAGCTTAGTCCTATAGTGCACAGAGAGTCTATTTTCCTGAGGATGCTTCGTAGAGAGGCGAAACACGTGTCGAATCTTATTAAGTTTTTTATTTCTTGTGGTATTATTGTTGTGTCTAATACACCTTATTTCGCTTTGCAGGATTTGCAGGGTTACGTGGGGTGCACACACAAGTCTACATTAAATTAACTTATTTAGATTAGATTAGCGGATTAGTACTATATATTTGTTGTTCTAATTAGTTTATGTTTAACAATGGAATTCCGCAAAGTCACGCCTGAATCTATTAATTATTATTACCATAAAAATGGAAAACGACACAATACTTTATTTTGACACTTTATTGCATAAAAACAAAAAATAAGCTTCCTTTCCATCTAGTAAACTCGAAATCATTTGTTTGCTAGAAAATATTTGCAGGGTACATAATTTATATTGAGCCATGTAACTTGGAGGTAGTACGAGAGGGTGAAAAGTAACATTCTGGCAACGCTGCAGAAAATATGCCGTTGGCGGCGTTTTGTGATTATGGCCAGAGGCCCGTATGCGGCAACACTCTCACTCTATTCATAATGCGGGACCAAGGCCACAGAGTGCACAGAAGCACAGAGTGGGTCCCTGCAGACGAAAGTCGCCGCCGAGGCAGACCCAGGAAGCGTTGGCGGGATAACCTGGACGCCTTCTGCCGGGAGTGGAAGTGGAAGAAAAGGACAGGATGAATAAAAAAATGCCGGACACTTATGACCTTACTTATAAAAATATGTCAAAAGATAAGCTGTGCTTAAACTATTGCCATCTCTTACCAGTCTTACCACTGGGTAATGACAAAAAGTGACAGCGCTAACTTTAAGCAATGACTAAATTTAAATTGCGTTTATAAGTATGGCTGTTTAAGTTTCTTTTCACTGACACTTTCATGTCAACAAATAAAGATGGCAACAAACTTATTGTCTATTCACTGACTCTAAGGCCCGTATTCCGAAACAGTGCTTGAGTCGGAGTCGAGCCTCAAGCACAGATTTTTGGCACTTTTCAATGGAGAACTGTCTTAAAACCTATGCTCGACTCAGACTCAAGCGCTGTTTCGGAATACGGGCCTAACTCTAACGGAAACTATTTTATTTTTGTAATATATCCTCACTCAAAATTGACCGAATAGACAGATTCCATAAACTAGGCTCTAATAAACAGACAAAAAGTTTACTTTACTTAGCTATTCTTCTATGGCATTTGTAACTGAAAGGTGAAATGTGACAGTTAATGTTGCCAAGTATAAAAAGTCTTAACTCACGGCTGGCAACTTAGTAGAGAGACTATAAATTAAAAAGTTAAGTGGTCTATAAAGAAAGGCGATCGGCAACGGTCGTTAAGTCATTTAACAACCTAACTTACACCATTACTTATTAAGTACCTAAGGGAGGCAAATAACTTCGGGGTCGCTAGATAAAATTAGATATAACAATTATGAAACACCATCTTTTAATTTAAAAAAAGAGACACTTCGTAACACTTCGGGACTCTTCGGGGCGCCAAGAAGTGTTGACTCGAACAACCTTGTTTTTCACATGCTGTAATTATTGCACAATAATTGTGCAGTTTTGTAAAAATGGGCACTACTCGTACTCGTGCAGTTGTGCAATTTTGAGATTTTTGATCCTGAACTCTATTGCCTTGCGTTATAGTATGTTTTTTTTCACAATATACAGAGCTGTCAAAAACGAAGTTCCAAACTGATTTTCAATAAGTTTAAATTAAAAATTTTCGGTTAATAAATTAAATAACGAAGTATTGAGAGGCAAACATGAATAAGAAATTAAATTTAATTACCTTTCCTATCCTTTTTAACCGACTACAAATAAACATTTTAATTAATTTATTGAACACCAACATAATATCCACCAGTACCTACATTTCGAAAAGATAGTGCTCTAACTTTATACAGAGTCAAGTGTTATTATACAGTTAAAGGTGAAGACAGCAGCATGCGTACAAATAAGCGAGCAACAAAAGGCTTATTAACTTATATGACCTATTAACTAACGCTATTTACTACTACTATTTACTAACATTGTTTTAGTACGGAGTTATCCACGATAATCGGAAACTAAAGCGTATGAAACCGCTTGCCACAAGCCCGCGGTCGTCATTTTATTGAGCGAATGCAAATTAATTCGATTATCCGGAATTAATTTGGCATGTGAATGATTGCGTTCGATTATTGAATAGATTTGCGAAAATTCTGTTTAACTGACTGTTCGATATTTTGCGTACCGCTTCCAACCTATCTGTTTGTGAAAAGGGAAATTGTGAAATCTTTGTTCTCGGTGGGGATCGAACCTACGGCCTATAACACAAAGCTACTATCAACTGAGCTGAGAAGCCAGTTTAAAAAGCCGATATTTATTTATTGTAGCTATACAATAATTAAATTAATACCCAAGGAAATTTAGCGACTTTTTATGTTCCAACCTGTTTGAAGTACCTACTTACTTCAAACCACCTTTTACTTTTAATAAAAATAAAAAGAGAATTTAAAATCACAAAGAGAAAAAAATCTCATTACTTCACCGTGCCCGAAACTCCAAGGGACAGGTAATCAGTGAATTTATTTCCCAAAATGAGCGACAGTGCGTGACGACTCTGACATTTCATAATAGCACTTGATGAGAAATGTCGGAGGATTCGTCAATGACACCCTATACAGACGTGAAAAGGTACAACACCGATTCTCCACCTTACACTCCTCACTTTAAGATTCAATATCGAGAGAAGGAATGGGCTTTGTCTTAATGACACCTTGGCAATCGATGCCCGTGACGTCATAGGCAAAGTGGTCGAATTTGCTGAAAGCTTTTTGTTCCATTCGACTAAACGTTATTGTGTTTAACGATTTTCTTTGGAATGCGAACTATAACTTTAGATTAAACACGCGATGATGATTGATTCTGATAAGGTCGCGTCCTGATTACCTACTTCGCGACAGGTCGGCAAATAAATAAATAAAATAAAAATTTGCGGGTTTTTACACAATAAAATAAATCCGCTTTTTTACACAATAAAATAAAAATCTGCCATGAAAAAAGAAATGAAAGCTTGTATTGACATTTTGAGATACACCCAGTTTGGTAGATCGTGCTCAGAATATTTCGTCTCTCATCGAAAATACAGTAAATTAATTTGTTAGGCGTGCCTATGTATATTTACCTTAAAAGGAAACATTAATTTACATGTCAAATATCTTAAAAATTCACAATCTCGTGGTTATATTCCATATCACGATCCTTTCCGGAGCGAATTATAATTTAAAATGAAATTGAATTTCGGCAGAACCCAACCGAATTAAACATTCTCGGAATACCTTCACGATCTATCGCTAGAAAGGTCATTATTTCTCCCTGGTTATTCCTGGCTATTACATTCTAACCTCTAAATCACCGGAAAGCTTCTTAGCTTTGTAAATATATTTATCTTTTTACCGTATGTATATTGAGGGGTTTTTGATAGTCTAATGGCAGTGACCCACCATCCGATCAAATTTAATTTTGATTCAAATTTTGAATTTGAATAAAACTCGTGAAAAAAACGACATGTTTTATTGTAAAACTTTAAATAATATGTACCTATCATGTGCACAAAATGATCGAGGTGCAAATCCTATTCTAAAACGGCCTGAAATCCGAAAATTTCACTAGATTCTGTGTATAGTTCACAGAATCTAGTGAAATTTTCGGATTTCAGGTAGGTACATGGCAAGAAGAAGAACCGTTATTCAAAACTTTTTCGAGGCCCGTATTCCGAAACAGTGATTGAGTCTCAGTCAAGCCTCAAGCACAGATTTTTGACACTTTTCAATTGAGAATTATTTTATAATCAATGCTTGAGACTCGACTCAGACTCGAGCACTGTTACGGAAGACGGGCCTTAGTCTCCCACGCAACTTTTCAAAATTGCGTGGAAGACTACATGTCAAGCGTGAAGCTTTTTTTATACAAACTATGACACGCCTTTTCAAAAGATTGAGGTCTTAATTTTTCAAGGCCTGCGCACAGCTAGGTCGCTGGCGAAAGCTATCAGTGAAATGTTGTCAAATATCGCTGTCAAATTTGACAGCGTTTCACTGATCGCCGACGCCAGTGACCTAGGTGTGCGCAGGCCTTTACTACTTTGTTTTTTTTGTCTACTTATTTGTTTTTATAATTTACGTGGTGTAGGTACCTATCTATTCTGTCTGTCTATCTACGAGTATATGTAGATACACATCAATTAATTATAGTCTGTCTATACTGTTGCTTCCATTTTATATTTTGTGTGTTTCAAATTGTATTTTCCAAGGCTATAACATTATTTTCTTTGTTTCTCTCTTTCTAATAAAATACCAACTATTTGTAAATTATTAACAAGGTTTGTGGGAAATATTTTTGAAGAATTTAGGTCAAATCCTTTTTGATTTAGCTCATGACACTCATTCAGTTTCCTTCAGTTTGGAATTTCTTTTGTCCTGAAGCCGCATTGTGTTTTGCCACAATAAATAAAAAAGTTGACCTAAAACGATCCGTATGCAAATGAGATAGAGTTCAGTTTGGGGTGTAAAAGTTTGAAGGGACATTGTGATACAATGTAGTCGCCGATGTGGCTAACTAGAAAAGTTTTTATTGGTATTTAGGAGGGTCGGTTTCAAGGGATTATAATTTTAAACTTCACATTTAACCCTTTGAGACCGAATATATTTCGATCAATCTATTTTCTCATGCTCAAAGAAGAGATAGAAGATTATTGGAGAAGGTTCTCGAATGAAAACCACGATACGGATGACGAACCGTAGTGCCACCTTATTAGTGAAACGCATCTCTCCATGGTGAAGGTTATGGGTCGAACCCCACTGGGTTCATGACTTTTTTGGACACCATTAGGTACGAAAAGAAAGAAAAAAAGAAAATACATTTATATGACTTAAAGGCGCACACGTGACCAATACATTAAAATACACAGAACGGACAGCTGAAGACAAACGGACAATGTAGGGACAACGTTAACTGTGCAAAAAGTGTGTGGGTGTGTGTGCTGCAATCTAGCTCGAAATTATAAGACGAACATAAATATTATGATACCTGGGGCATGATTCTGGGGCCGACCGTAATTTTCAATGTCCCTAAAAGATCTCGGCCTATTGATCTCTGGCAGACTTAGGCCATGTCGATTTAAAAATGTCGGGCCTTGCTCAAAAACCCAATTCTCAGTGAACTAAGACATCTATCTCTGTTGATGGCATATTTTTCAACACGAGATGCGTTACGTTACACGCTTATCCAATAATCGAACGATTAATCGATCGATGATTTACTATTATTCTAGTGTTTTGTTCAATTATCTATCAAATGATATTTCAATTTGTTACTACAATTGAATTACGTATAAACAAAGCTAAAATGTTGGGAAAAATTGAGTTTTTATAACAAAATTCAAGTTTATTGTATCAGACTGACCAATAACGGAACGTAAGCGGGCATTTGCAGGTAGGAGTGCTGCCATTTGATTCTAAAGTTTTGGCGTTAGATCTAGCGGTTGGATTACTTACTCTTACCTACAATTTTTTTCAGTTGAAATGTAGAATAGAAAATATGCAAATAAATTGTCGTTATCACGTTACTTATTATATATAAATAATATGTAATTTTTTCGTCATTTCATTTGTTTGAATAATTCTTCATGCCGATTTTATTGGTTTTGCAGGAAAATTATATCTGCCTATCTACATTGGTAAAATTAGGTACATACTTACACGCTATTGTATAAAGCGCATTTTGTTTATAATTAATTGCGTGATCAAGAGAAATTAATCTATCCTCTCTCTTGAATTGTCTTTTTAGGATTCCGTAGGCAAATGGTAAATACGAGACCCTTATATGATTGTTTGTTTGTCTGTCATGTTTATCTGTCTGTCTGTCCGTTCGTATGTAACAGCCACTTTGTTCCGACACTGTAAGAGCTAATTGACAAATAGTCTTGATGAAACCAAGATGTATTCTGTGAACCGCATTAAGATTTTTTCCCAAACATAGAAAAAAAAACAGTAAATTTTGGTGATCCCCATACTTAGAACTGAAATTCTTAAATCTTTTTTTCATCAAACCCATACGTGTGGGGTACCTTTGTGGGGTGGGGCATCTATGGATAGGTCTTCAAAAATGATGTTGAGGTTTAGGTTGAGGTTTGGTAAGTTTTTTTTTCTAAACTGAATAGATTGCGCGAGAGACACTTCCAAAGTAGTAAGTGGTGGTGTATTTTTTGTGTTGTGTGCATTGCCCACATTCTGTCAGAAAACCCATAGGATTTCTGTCAAAATTCCGTCAAAACTTAAGAATGGGATCGGAATCGCGTTCAAGAGTAGACCGGCTAGACCCCACATGAAGTGGGACAAGGACAAGAAAATCATGATGATGATTTTTCATCCACTCAAAGAAAAATAATATAGCAACTATTTTTAAATTTGCCTGCTACTATTAGCTTACAACAGCTTTTACAGAACAGAAAAAACAAACGTGGTTAATAATATTCATTTTTTTATTGAACTAACAGAAATACATTTCACTAGCAGGTAACACAAGAAAGAAGAAGAATTTGTTTTGTCCGTGTTTTTTGTACAAAAATAAATATATGATTTTATCTCCAAAATATTTGCAATACAGGACAAAACTATAATAAGTGGGGCTCGTTGTGCTATTTACAATGTGTTTATGAGACGTTTGGAAGTGTACCAACCAACAAACACTACCAAGCTACTACTAGCAAGTTGAAAAACTACCGAATGAAGCTGCCATGCTCAAGTGGGAGTGGGCTGGCCATGTCTGCCGCATGCATAACGAGCTCTGGGCCAAAATTACAACAGAGTGGTGCCCACAAGAGCCAAGGCGTCGCGGCAGACCAAGAACAAGATGGCGAGACGAGCTCGATAAGCACAGACCACAGTGGAACATCTCAGCACAAGACCGTACAGAGTGGAGGGGATTAGGGGAGGCCTTTGCCCAGCAGTGGGACATAGTAGGCTCATAATAATAATAATAATAATCGTGTAAATCCCTGCCAATCATTATAATTATTCATTGTCTCATTGAATCCTATTTAGTTGTCCAAATTTTTAGTTTTGATGCATTACAGACCTATTTACTTGGTATAGGGGCTGGGCAAGCCTATTCCATCTAAAATCAATTCACACAGGACTTACATACTTTGCTTCGTCTATCTGTACAAACCACCGAGCTTGAACCATTATTTGCAAATAGTCTGCAAATAGCCCAACGGTTTCATGTGAATTTTGTAATTATATGTTTGTAAATAAAGTTATTTGTAAATAAAGATGTGGTTTTTATTCAGTCTATTAATTTTTTTCCTCTAGTAGGTATATAAAGTATAGTAGGTATTGTAGGTTTCTAGGTAGACTGTTTGGGTCCATCGGTGGACCATCGCTCTCGTATTATATTCCTTGGACCATCGGCCTTATGATATTTTTCTAATAATGTAGGTTATTTTTTTTTTTGATTGTATGTCACTAGTCCCATTTTCAAGTATGGTAAGAATTGTAATGAAATCTCTTGTATTTAAATGATAATGATTAAAAAGACAAGCTTTTATCAGAGCATTGATTTAATATATTACTGCACTTATATTCATCCTATTATGAGTTGACTGTTCATGCCGTTCTGTGGAAGGTCCGGTAGCTCTTGAAAAACCTTCCCCAATCTTCAGATACTGCCTCATCGGGGGTCGTTGGGAAGTGTACCCATTTATTGAATTCTCTTGATACTGAAGATATGACAGATCCATTAGGATGCCTAGCCATAGCCGGTACCGACTAGCTCCCTGTGCTCAAGAAGTCTAATGTGATGAAGACCTAGAAAAATAATGAAATTGTCATAAAATAATACCTGCAATCCACAATGGCAGAACAGTGTACTAATTTAACTTATTATTCTAGGTAAGTAAGGCCTTATAGGTCCCTACCTACCGGTACAAGTCCCTACTTGTCTTATTATGCTGTTATGAGGCATATCCTATCTACCAAAGGTTCCTCACCATTGAATTAGGTATATTTAGTTGGTAAGAGGTTAGGTTACCGAATTATACCTTTGATTTAGTGGAAATCTTTCTCTGCTGCAAGTAGGGACCGCACAATATCTTCGATGAGTTTCCAGGCCAATGCTTTACTTAGCGTAAAGTGATTCTTATAAGCATAATCGGAGAGCTCAAAGGCATTGCACAACCCCGCACTTTTTCTACGTTTTCCGTAGCTGTCGAGGCTTCTACGATGAGGTCGTCCATGAATTACTTAAGGACATCATCCATTCTCTCTTCGAAAAGAAGCAATAAAATACAATTTTGCTGAAAATAATATTGTGTTTGTCAAACGATTATCCAATTCAAGAGATCTCGAATACTGCGTTCTGTCTCGGCTAGTCCGGACTAGATGTTGTGTCTCGCATGAACTTCGGCCGAGAAATTTGCAGAAAGAGATCGTGGGAATACGCCAAGATGGTTGTCACGACTTTTTGACCGACCTATGACGACATCTCCACCGTAAAATAATCCCGGTCAGCGCGAGAATGACGCCCCTGGATTGGTACGGTACGAATACGATCAAAGTCTAAACATTATGTGGGTCATATTTGGTGCAAAAAAAAATATAGGCCAGGAGTTGTAAAGTCCACTAAACATTCTTGAAACAAAACCATGGCGAATTTATCAATCCTCGCAATATTTTCGCAGAATACGAATAGCCCGAACTGTTGATGTTTCAGCTAAACCGATCTGAATTGGAAATTTGTCCCACGAATGTGTCCGCCTAATATGTCAACCGATACTGGCGTGTGGCGAGGAAACATAGCTGCCTCACTCTCACTAACTGATTTCGTATGTTTTATCCTTGTCCGCGATGTGGTTCACGGATTTTTTACATTATACATTATGCTAATTCTATTTTATACCTTGTCTTCCTTGAGTGATACATTATGTAATATCAAATTCTTCATGAGAAGATAATTTATTAGTAAAGATAACTTTTTAGTAAAATGTGCGGTGACCATAATTTGCAATATTAGCACTTGCTCAGGTAACTAGAAGGAAATGCGAATTAGCATTAAGTTTTCCTAGTTTTTTGTTCAATATTGAGTGTCTAATGTAATAGATGTTCAGAGCAACTTGGTGTGGATATAAGCCAACAGCTTCCAGCAACCTTCAGGTCTGCGAACACATATTTGTGTGGTGAAGCGTAGATGTTTGTTCT